>CM033648.1:89211222-89445503 GCA_019512145.1 Engystomops pustulosus
GTGCAGTCTGTACTAAGAACAGTGTCCTCCCTCCTGTGCAGTCTGTACTATATGCAGTATCCAATCTCCTGTGCAGTTTGTACTATGTGCAGTCTCCTCTCTCCTGTGCAGTCTGTACTATGTGCTGTGTCCTCCCTCCTGCACAGGCAGATTACTGAATACCCCTGCTCCCTGCACTGCTTGGAAGTAGGCCCCCTCTTTTTTTAGTTGCACTTTTAGCATAGAGCAGGCAACATAATTCTGTCACGTCGCTGTTATAAATGTTTTGCAAATGCCGACTAAGTGCATATTTTTCTAATTTGTCAGACACAGAGCAGGCGCAACATAAAACTGGCGCAGACACTTTATAAGTACATGTACAAGATCCAAAAATGTTCTTTCCAGAGCAAAGCCACCAGAAAACTGGCACAGCCAGAATAATGGATCTGGCCTCATGTGCACAATGGGCCACATTCAATAAGCTGTATGTGCCTGTATTCTGGGGTATATTGCACATAAATACATATAATACTGCTTGCATACATATTTATCAAGAGCCACCACTAGGGGGAGCTCAGGAGATTACTACATATTGGGGCACATTTACTAAGGGTTCCGAATCGGATTTTTCCGCCGGGTTTCCTGAATTTTTCTGATTTGCGGAAAACTGCCCTTGGATTTTGGCGCACGCGATCTCATTGTGGCATATCGGCGCAGAATTTGGAAAAACCGCAATTTAAAAAAAAAATTGTGTGGCAAATAAAATAGCATTCACATAAACCGAGACGGAGGAGGTGAATTCAGGTGGACTTCAGCGCAGCAGCGACACCTAGTGGACATCGGGTGCACGACCTTAGTGAATCCCAGCAGAACCCGAATCAGCATCGGAGAACGCGCCGGTGGATCGCCACTGGACCAGTTAAGTAAATCTGCCCCATTGTATATACAACCACCACTAGGGGGAGCACAGGAGATTACTACATACTGTATATACAGCCACCACTAGGAGGAGCTCAGAAGATTACTACATACTGTGTATATAGCCACCAGTAGGGGGAGCTCAGGAGATTACAAATACTGTATACACAGCCACCACTGGGGGGAGCTCAGGAGATTACTACATCCTGTATATAAAGCCACCACTAGGTGGAGCTCAGGAGATTACTACATACTGTATATATACCACAACTAGGAGGAGCTAGGAGGATTCCTACATACGTATATACAACCCTGCCACCACTAGCGGGAGCTCAGGAGATTACTACATACGGTATATACAACCACCACTAGGAGGAGCTCAGGAGATTACTACATACTGTACATACAGCCACCACTAGGTGGAGCTCTTGAGATTACTACATACTGTATGTGCAGCCACCACTAATGGAAGCTCAGGGGATATTTTTATCCATCCTCTCTCCTTCCTATATACCTCCTTCCCTTTCCTTCCCCATCTGCAGTGATGTCACTTTGTGGTGCTGTATACTCAGGTGCAGGGTTTTATCTCAGCTCATTTGTTCAGGATCTGCCAGCAGTTTTCGGAAGGGTCCCCCTCCCGTCTCCCCCTCACACCTTTATGTTATTCTGCTTCTGGGCGTATGTGAGCCAGAAATGTCAGTAGTGCATGGATATGGGAAGGAGCACATGTCCAGACCCCCTTCCTGGAAGTGACCCCCGTAGACATGTGACCGCAGCACGGTATGTGGCGGTAATACATAAGCAGCATGGCGCTACAATGCATCTGCTCTCATTACTTACCAGTTCTACTGTTGCCCCATCATTACATATGAATTTCCCAGTTTCCAAATTTACTAAAACTGCTATTAGAACCATCTCTGTCCATTTTTGATCCAAAAAATGTTTTAGGGAGACTAAATTGGGAATTTGGGGCAGGGTTACATTTTCTTAAGGGCAGGTTGTGGCCAGCATTGCAGGTTAGACCTATTCCCTTCTTACCAGACGCCCCTGGCTGTGAGCCTCCACCCCCCCCCTTCCCCCCAGGCACACTGGGGCTCATTTACTAAGAGTCCGAACGCCGCACTTTCGTCAGGTTTCCCGAATATTTCCATTTTGCGACGAAATGCCCTGGGATTTTGGCACACGCGATGGGATTGTGACGCATCGGCGTCAGCTTGCATGCGACAGAAATGGGGGGGCTTGCACGTCAGACATGTTGCAAGATCAAGCACTCACATGCACCAGGAAGGTGAACTCCGGCGGACCTCGGCGCAGCAGCGACACCAGCTGATATCGAGCGCACGATCTTAGTGAATCCCGGCAGACCAGAATCCTCGTCAGACAACGCACCGCGGGATCGCAACGGGACCGGGTAAGTAAATCTGCCCCATTACATCAGGATCACTGAGACACTCAGCTCTGCTACATCTGGCTTCATACACAAGACCCCCAGTGCACAGTTGTTGAGCAGCTGCAGACAGCAATGGACTATTCCCCAGCTGGGGAAGTTTTCATAATGGGTCTGACCTCTGACCTGGCTCCTGCACAAAATCCTCTCTTCTCCGCTACTACTAATTAAGCCAATTGTAGGAAGAGATCATCCTCCGGGGAAGGGGGAAACTGAAATGTGAAAACTCCAGAAGGTTCATGACTCAACAGCACTACTGAGAGGGAACTTAAGGGGGTCTACGTTTGTAATCATTAATGGCTATGATCCCTTTAAGGGGAATATTAAAGGGTTAACATGTCATCAAAAGTTACTTTAAGAAAGTCTTCACATTTGACTATTGCAACTTTGTAAATAATCTTACAAACAAACCAATCTATTTGTGGGATGTAGCTCTTGTTTAAATGTTTATATTTCCATGGGAACAGACTACAAAGCTGTCATGTTTGTAGTCTGTTACCATGTTGACCAATGGAATGGAATAGAAAGAAAGAACAACATCAAACTCGTCTAAGAAAATATTTGTAATTACATCTTTGTGCATGCTGTTAGTAGCAGCAGGATAGTGATCTATGGATTCATATTCCAGGAATGTAACTTTTCCAAGTGGATTTGGGGTGTGCCCTTACACTCATGTGTTCTGTGCTCTCTGCAGTTTTATTTACTGTCCCCAAATCATAGCTTTGTGATTGTTGTTAGTAGCAGCAGGACTGCTTCTGAATTGCACTTTCCTACTTTTCTAAAAAAAATAAAATAAAAAATAATCAGTCTTATAAGTGAAACCTACAGAAGGCAGTGGTTGTAGAGCAGATCAATGTACAAAGCCCTTGGGGAAGCTACAATCCTGGAATATATATCCATACATAACAATACTGCTGCTACTAACAACATATACAAATGTTTAATTACACATCTCTCCAGGGAAAATACATAACACCGGTTACACCTACTGACAGGTTCCCTTTACTTGTAAAATTAAACTTTGTTACTGGTACAAATTATAGAGATTAGGTCAATTTTACAGAATTAAAGTTTATATTGGAATCTAATCCTCTGATGGAGGTTTGTGGGAAACTCTTATCAGTGTCAGTAATAGGAAGTGGTGGAGAGTGGCTTCTGCCCGGGAGCGTGGATCCGCCTAGGCTGGGAAAGTTAAGGCCCTTGTTTTTCTTTCTAAAAGATTTTGACCTACAGTAAAGGATCTGGGCGTAGTGGCCGAATCCAAAGACCCCCGAGATGGTGACCCAGATAGTTATCACTGCTAATGAAAACATATACATTATATCTCACCTGAAGGGAGGAGCATCCACATTACAGGGGTATAATACAGTATATAACTCAGGATCAGTACAGGATAAGTAATGTCATGTATGTACACAGTATGATTTTAAATCAACTTGTAAAAAAGCCACAACTTTTTTTTTTTTTACTCCAAGATGTATCAGAGGGCTTGTTTTTTTTTTTTTTGTGGATTGAGTCAATGTTTTCAATGCTACAATTTTGGGATAATAAAGATATTTTGATTTCTTTTAATAAATTGTTAATATTTTCTTTTTTACTTTATTTTTTCTGTTGTTCATTTTATGAAGAACAAACAGCGGGAGATTCATAGAGACACAACAGCTCCAAAACAGGACGCTGCTATATACTGATGGACCGGGAGACAGAGCAAAGGAAACAACTTCAACATAAAACAAGTCAAAGTGATGCCCCTTCATTAACCCCTTCAGCACACTGGTTGCATTGTTGCTCCTTTCCTGTGGGATTCCGTGATCTATTTTGCTATTTTGTTAATCTTGTGGGATGAAATACTCTTTCTTTAGTATTTCTTCTCTCGGTTTGGTTCTCACGGGGGCTCGTTTTTTGTAGGATGTGATGTCTTATTATAAAGTTTGTCTTGTCTCTGCTTTTTTTGGGAAAGGTTCAGCAGAAATGCAGTCGCAGCGATTCCACCAAATGTTTTCTTATGTGTTTCACACTTTTATGGAATAAAATCAACAGATCATGAACAATACGGTTTCAGTTTTTCAGTTTTGTCCCAATTTCTGGCTTTTTTAAAACAGTTTTTAAATAAACATTCTCACTGATCGCGGCCATTACTATGGCGACTGTCCGCACCGCGTGGGAGACACTTTCCTCCCTGAAATCTTTATGTCCATTTGTAAATGGGATTATTTGTGACCCTGGGGGATATTCACACTTCTTGGTTTATTCTGTAGTTTGCCACAAAGCTTTACACGGGTCCCTGTAACAAGCTCAACACCGGCCCTTATGGTCACACGTTTCCAAAAAACCAGCAGCTCTGCCATGACAGTCACATGACCCGGGTACAGGAGAGACAGCAGCACAGGGGTCCTATAGTCTGTTAACACCAGGGGTCCTATATTCAGCCTTCAGATCACCAGCCTAACGAATATATACATATCATCAGCCAGAGTGTCAGAGTTAAAAGGGTTTTTCAAAAATGCAACCTGATTATAGAGGATACATGAAGGATTGCACCAGCAACTCTGGCCAATAGGCTGCTCTTATCAGAACTACACAGTAAACAAAGCATAAACTGCCACCTAGTGAGTGCAGCTCTGGAGTATAATACAGGATGTAACTCAGGATCAGTAGAGGATAAGTACTGTCATGTATGTACACAGTGACTGCACCAGCAGCAGAATAGTGAGTGCAGCTCTGGGGTATAATACAGGATGTAACTCAGGATCAGTACAGGATAAGTAATGTCATGTATGTACACAGTGACTGCACCAGCAGCAGAATAGTGAGTGCAGTTCTGGAGTATAATACAGGATGTAACTCAGGATCAGTAGAGGATAAGTACTGTCATGTATGTACACAGTGACTGCACCAGCAGCAGAATAGTGAGTGCAGCTCTGGGGTATAATACATGATGTAACTCAGGATCAGTACAGGATAAGTAATGTCATGTATGTACAGTGACTGCACCAGCAGAATAGTGAGTGCAGCTCTGGGGTATAATACAGGATGTAACTCAGGATCAGTACAGGATAAGTAATGTCATGTATGTGCACAGTGACTGCACCAGCAGCAGAATAGTGAGTGCAGCTCTGGATGAGCGCAGAGAAGGAGGAAATAAGATAAATGACCCCCAAGATAATTTTCTGATCTGAGTCTATGAAATAAATGAACACACAATCTTATTAATCTCTTCTGCTAAGACCTTGTGAAAACAATCTGTTTATGGAACAAATCTGATTATGTTAATCAATCCAATTAATAATTTATAATCGTCCATTATGTTAATTACCCAGAAACATCTGTCAGCCGGAGCAATGTCCACCCCTGACTATGACGTCTCTTGTTAATGACCCTTGTATCATTCCTAATAAAGTTACATCCAGAGATGACTAGTGCTATCAGCAGGATTTACATGGGACTGCAGGTACACCCCACTGTGTTACATTAATTGAGAAAGTTGTGGTGGTGGTGACGTTACACAATTAGCGCAACCCCGTAGAGTCACACAACACATCCATTACTGCTACAGGGAATACATGAGGGTAAACGATTTAAACAAACATTGTGTTTGGAGGTTAAGCTCTGTGGACCTGGATGAATGGAGATTTGGGAGAGGCGGAGCACGAGGGGATATCTTCTTCTTATCCAGGTAGCGTCCATTATAGACACAAAGCCTCATCTAGTGGTGGGGATGTGACAGCCTTACAGGAGCACAGCAGGGGCAGCTGACACACAGCCACAAAGAACAGACATTACTTAAAAAGTCTTCAGCAAGCTGGGACTGAGTCACTCCTTCCCGAGAGGTCATAAGAAGCTGATCCTCTGCTCTTGAAGGACAGCTAGTCATCCACAGCTCAAGCAGAAGGATCTGATGCTGGGAGCCAGCTTAGTGGAATCAGCCTTTCTTAAGGGAGATTTGCAGCCTGTTGTTGCTGAACTATGCTAGCGCACTGCTCTCCCTTATAGTATCATATAAAGAAATACATATTAACTACTAAAAACTTCCAAGAAAACCAATCTCAGGAGGCTTCAAGAACTTTGGAACCCTTAAGAAACCCAAAAACTCTTGGACTTGTAGACTTATCTTCATCTTCTTTGGAAATTATCAAAAAGAAAGAAAACCTATTGTACCTACCGGACAACATAGACCTAAAATAATAAAAAAAAGTAACCGCCAATGCATCTCCACAGCCCTTCACTCATGGCGGATGGAAACTTCTCTCTTTCTGGACACTTGGTGAGAAGTCCTATCGGAAACCCATCCAGGCTTCACAGCATAGAGGCTATTTTAGGATTTTCCAAAGAAGACAATGTCCTGAGCTCATTCCAGCCAGAGGGCAGTCCCAGGAATGGCAAAGAAGCTGAGAAGAGGAACTCTAGACACTGTCTTCACAAAATGGCCGAGGATCTACAACCACATCAGAGCCAGATAGAAGACAACCAGGAGGACAACTATGGAGGTAAGTCATTAGATGTGACACCTGTAGCTCTTTTCTCTGTATATGTTGTTCAAGTCCTGAGTCTTTAACTTACTTAATATTTGTTGAGTTATGTTAACCATGACCTTGGGATTCATTGTTGAAGATACAATCTTTGGTCAAATTCCGAGACCACCAATAAAGTGGTTAGGCCCTTGGTGGTTTCTAAGAATCATAAATGGTCCTAAAAGTATCAAAAGTAAACCAAGTTCCAAGTAGTTGGTCAGTCCTAGACCACCAAGACCTTGATTCCTCTCAATTTGGTGTTAACTGGTTTATTGTACATATGGCCTCTAAATAATGAACCTTCTGAACCTATTGCAGATACCTACTGTAGCAAAACATCTAGTGAGTGCCTGAGCCCGGGCTTATCGGCAAATAACAGTGACCACAAACTATCAGATGATGAACAACCCAAGAAGAAGCACAGGAGAAACCGAACCACCTTCACTACTTACCAACTCCATGAGCTGGAGAGGGCTTTTGAGAAGTCACATTACCCAGACGTATACAGCAGAGAGGAGCTGGCCATGAAGGTGAACCTCCCAGAAGTAAGAGTCCAGGTAAGATAAAACTGGATTATTAAACGCCTAACCCGAAGCAAATCAAAAGGATTGTTATGTTTCTAATCCAGTTATAGTAATTATAAGCCAACTTTACTCATGAGCTGAGGAGTAATTTAATTAGGGCGGCTACAATTAGTGGGGATCACTCTGAAGGCTCCGATGTACTAATAACCCATAAAACCGATACAAATCATGGAATATTAGAAGCAATAATAAATCATTATAATTTTCGAATAAAGTATGTGAACTCCTAGACAAGTCCTAGACTTCTGCCATTAGATGGAATCAAAATTTTCTAAAACAGTTTTTATACTTTTAAGTTTGTTTTTGATTTTTTTTAAAAATATAATTGCTTTAACAATTAAACAAATAAATTATACATTATATAGGTTGACTTTTTTTTTTACGAATTGTGGCATTTTAAAAAAGTTATTGTCAAATTTATTTTAGAAATTACACATTTAAAAGAAAAATAAAATCACAGGGATTTTTCAAAATATCTCAATATATTTTTTATTAAAAAATCCTACCAGTTTTTTTTCTGTGCCTGTAAAAGTTTGTAACAGAAATTTGATAACTTTTCCATTGTTGTCTTTAAATTGTTCTCTTGTTATCGTCACCTTCTATGAAATACTAGTCCCGGCACGTCCAGATATATTATAGTAATTCTGTAAAAAAAAGAAAAAACTAAAGAAAAAAGATTGTCCATAATTACTTAATTCTTCTTACCCCAAGTATTACAATGTTATATTTCTATATCAATTATTTGGGGTCTAATTTATAATTAGTAATTCAATTGGAAAAGATGAATAAACTTTGTTAAGTTACAGGTTTAACAATTTCATAAACCAATTTGATATATAGAGAGTTTTTTCCATCAATAAATAAAATAAAAATGATTCTGAATGTAAAAGAAGTGATCACCAGTAATAAACTATGCAGTTAAATAGTTTTATGTAAATAGTTTTAATAATTAGGAACTATAATAATAATTTTTATTTGTCCCAAATGGGAAATTAAATACATAAATAAATTCACATTAAAACATAAATTATTAAAAAAATATACATTCTGTCACTGTTAAAAAAATATTTTAATTCAAAAACTAAATTTTAAATTATACATAAACTTTGGATAAATGTGTACAAAATAGATCTATATTAAACTCCTAGAAAATATGCATTTTAACTGTTTACTAAATTGATTTTAATTTAGAATTTAACACTTAAAAATATTTTCAAATGTAAAAGTTTGAAAACTTTACATTTGCTAATTAAAAAAGAAAGTAATCAGTTTAGATCACGACATATATTATTAAATATGATATTCACAATCTGTTCATGAAGAAAATATAGATATTAAATCCTATTTATGCAGCTAACTGTTTTCTATGGAGCTATTAGTGCCTTCTAATATGAGGTTAAAAAGTTTGATTATTGTAATAATTAAAAGAAAAGACTAATAGTTTTAGTAACATTTTTCAGAAGTTTTTTAAAGTGAATATTCCTCTGTTGAATATTATTATTATCTATTAAACTTATAATTTTTTCATATCTATTTCTATGTTTTCTGCACATTTTTACATGGAATCATTGACAAATAAAACCAAAAGTTTACAAAACTTCTCTACGAAGACATGACCCTGCCCTTAGGAGTAGTGAGAAGAGAATATATTTACTTATTAGTCTTTATTGTTATGTACACAGTCTGGTAGTTTTTGATAAAACCTATATCCATGTAGCACGGGTCAGATTTGGGGTAAGGAGGGAACAACTGGCAACTTCCTAGATACCCCAATCTTTTGGAGTGTCTTCATATGTATTCAAGTGTAGTAACTTTTTGAAAAGCTCAAGTTTCTTTCAAAAGTTGGTTTCGTCAGATGCCCCAAATTACCGATTCCCCACAAAAAAGTTACAAAACACTGTTTGCTACTTCTGTGTGTAATTTGTGAGTTAGTGTTTAGTTAGAATCTCACATTCTTTTATTTTTTTATCACAGGTTTGGTTTCAGAACAGAAGAGCCAAATGGAGGCGACAAGAAAAGTTAGAAGTTACATCCATGAAGCTTCAAGACTCCCCGATTTTATCATTTAATCGATCCCCCCAGCCTCCAGCCATGGGCACCATCAGCACTAATCTACCCCTAGACTCCTGGCTTACTCCTCCCATGTCCAACACCACCGCCCTACAGACCCTGCCGGGATTTGTGACCGCCCCACAGAGTATTCCTGGCAGTTACACCCCACCACCTTTCATGAACACTGCACCTGTTGGCCATACTTTACAATCCCTGAGCTCTATGGGGCCACCACCTCCCTATCAGTGTGGGGCCAACTATGTGGACAAGTATCCTATGGAAGAAATAGATCCTAGAAACACGAGTATAGCGGCTCTGAGGATGAAGGCGAAGGAACACATCCAATCTATTGGCAAACCTTGGCAAACCATATAGTGTGGGCTCCAGGTCCGAAACGTGTTCATTCGTTCACACTAAAGGACTATGTGGACCAAGGGGACAGAAACATTATGTGCCAAGCACAAAAATATCATCCATCTTCCATTCAACTGCGTCTAGGATCCTGCAGCTAATCTTTTAGATAGTTTACAGAGTTTGGATCCCGTAAATGACTTCCTGTTTACAAAATTTTAAAAATTATCATATTAAATTCAAAAAAATTACCAGTGAGTATTCGGGTCAGTTCTGTTTCTGGGAAGGTTGGGTTGACTTCATTGTGCTACTACTATTGGTTTCTGCCTGACTTTCCCAGAAGCAGATAAGATGTGTTTAATTTATGCTTTCTGAGTTTTCATGAAAAATTCTGAAATTTTCGTGAAAAAAATTTCTCTGAGATTTTTCAGTTCTGATTGATTAGGCAGCAGAAACATGTTGTAGCTGTTTTTAGGATTTAGGATAAAGGACTTCCATGTATTTAAGACAATCAGAAGCTGTAAATAAGGGGGGGGGACCTTCTGATGATTAAATGCTTTATTCTGAAATTCTGCTGTGTCTGATGTTTTTACCGATAACCGACGCGTCCTATGAAGGTCAAGCAGTGACCACAACATGGGAAGCACATGATTCTCAGCTGAGTAACAGGATTGTTGGAAATGGGAACAGGGTCAGATTACTTATTGGCATTTCACATTTCTATTAATTTCAACCTGGAGGAGAATTATTATCAAGCACCCTGGTGTTTAATTTGATACCATTATTTACCAATAGATATAAAGTTACAGGATTCATTCTGCACCAGCAGCAGAATAGTGAGTGCAACTCTGGAGTATAATACAGGATGTAACTCAGGATCAGTACAGGATAAGTAATGTCATGTGTGTACACAGTGACTGCACTAGCAGCAGAATAGTGAGTGCAGCTCTGGAGTATAATACAGGATGTAACTCAGGATCAGTACAGGATAAGTAATGTCATGTATGTACACAGTGACTGCACCAGCAGCAGAATAGTGAGTGCAGCTCTGGAGTATAATACACGATGTAACTCAGGATCAGTACAGGATAAGTAATGTCATGTATATACACAGTGACTGCACCAGCAGCAGAATAGTGCGTGCATTCTCATTCTGCTGTGAGCTGCTGGAGGGTTGTGTGGTTGTGTGCTGCTGAGCTCCTGCACCACCTGGAGCAAACCCAATCCACCCAGGCCTGCTCTCTCCTCCCCAGGGAGGGAGTGGGTTCTGTGGGATGAATCCTGCAGGAAAGTCCCAGGCTCCTGTCTCCCGGACCAGGCCGGCGGGGGGCAGGAGAAGCCAGTTACCGTCCAAAGCGGAGGGGGTGAGAAGATCTGCCCGGAGCCAAGGACGCAGCGATGTGACCTCGGCTGCCACCCCCAAGACCCAGGGAAGCCGCAAGGTCTCCGGTTCACAGAAGATCAAGGCAAGTAACATCAGCCTAAGTGCTCCTCCTGGAAAGCTGAGTGACTGTGCGGGAAAGCTGGGTGGTTCAGCTGAAAAGCTGGGTGCTCACGGAGGTGTTGAAAAAGCATGGGGTGATCTTAAGGCCCGGGAGTCTGCTTCCATCTATGGCTCCCGGATTGCTGAGCACCTCCGTGAGTACGAGGAAGCTGGAAAAGCGCTGAGGAGGCTCCAGGAGGAGATAAGGGAGACCGTGGCCCTAGCGGGGGTGGCCACTAAGAAGAAAAAGTCTGATTTTCTTACCACCATAGACAGACTTAAAGCCGAGGTCACCGCTCTGCAGGAGAAGCGTCATCTTATCCGCGAGCACAGCGGTCCGTTCCGTGAAAAGCTGGAGAATGACGCCCGGTTTGATGATATGCGCCAGGAGAAGCTGAGAAAGCAGAAGGGGCTTGAGATCCAGGCGGATGACGGCGATGATGAGGAGGATGAGGAAGACCTGCCGTGTCCGTCTGGTGGCCTGCACCAACACCAGCAGGCCTCGCACGACAGGCTGCCTGCAGAGCAAGCGCCATTACCATCAGGCTGCGGCTCTGCCAACCTGGAGGAGGAAAGTGATGACAGCGGCCAGGGGGGGGCGCTAATGGCTCAGATCCGTCAGCTTGAGTCCCCAGTTCACCTCCAGAACTTTTCCTTCGGCGATGATTTGCCAGATGACGACCAAAAGAGAAAGAAGAGAGCCAAGAAGATCAAGGCGTCTCAGGAGGTGAATCTGGTGTTTCGTCCCCTCCCTGTTCCCTCCGGGCGGGCAGCAGTGCCAGCCTGTCGTGTAGGCCCCGTTACCCAGCCCAGCACGAGTCCTGCAGTGGACTCGGTGCCAGGGTGCGGGGAGATTGCAAAGCCACGTTCCATCATGGCGCAGAGCACCAGCCTTGTTTGTAGTAGCAAGGATGGTGCAGGGAAGGCATCGGCCGAAAGGCCGGACAGTGAGGGCGATCCAGCAGGTCCTGGTACTGTGCGCTGCCCCCTAGTGGGAGGGGGGGGTGGCCCAGTGCCAGGAGCAGTGGCGGTGGCTCCTGTGGCCCCTAGCGCTGTGGCTGTTGCTTGCTCCGGTGAGCAGCGGCAGTGTGATGGGGCTGCTGGGGCTTGTGGTGCAGCGCCTCCCAATCATCCTGTGCAAAAGGGCACAGGAAAAATATTATTCTGTATTGGCTCATCTGACCCTGGAGAGGGCACAAAGAGACTGTCCGGAGTTAATAAAGACAGGAGGCCTCTTGCATCTAGTGAGCAGCGATGCTCCAACCTTAGAAAAACTGCGGGACAACAAGGGGTTAATGCCAATGAGGCAGAGGGCACAAGTAAGATCGGGGTTGGAGCTGCCTCTTCTCAGGCTGTATCAGCTATGGAGGTGGCTCTACCCCCAGTGTCCAGTGACGCTGAGGCAACCCCAGGTCCTCCTGGCCCAGCTGGTGTGAGTGATGCAAGGAAGCGAGGCGGTAATGTACATAGTGTGGTGAATGTGGGGGTGGTGAATGGCGCTGAGGGGGATCCTGGTGTGAGTGCTGGTCCATCTGCACCCCCAGTGGTGGCCGCTCCCATAAGGAGCTATGCGAGTGTCACCGCTGGGGCAAGTGGGGTTAACTCCTTGTCTCCTGGCTCTGGGAACAGCGTTTTGCAAAGGCGTCTTCTGGAGGCTCTCAGGAGAGGGGAAAAGTCAATCAATGTAGAGGGGAGAGAGGTTGATCTGTCCTTCTGGACAGACAGGCATGGCCTGGCAGCCTTCCAAGAGAAAAGGGGAGGAGAGACTGTATGGTCTTTACCCACAACCGGGCCCGGAGCTGCCCGTAGGAATGTGGTTCGTCTTCGCTGGAGGGGCAGTGACGCATGCCCACCCAGGTCAAGGGTGGTGGAGCTCCTCCTGAAGATGAACTTCAGGGCTAGTGACATCTTTGCCCTGATACATCCTTATGGTACTCCGGAGTTCGATGTCAGCTTTGTTCGGCCGGAGGGCTTAGAGCTCTTCTGGTCGAATTATGAGCTGGCAAAGAACGAGCCCGCATGGCGAGACTTTGCTGTGCAAGCAGTGTCTCGCCAAAACACAGTCAAGAAAGTGACCGTTTTGACCCGTAACGAGTCACTTTCTTGCATGGACATCATGACTTGGCTCAGTCGTTATGGTGAGGTTGTACAGGTACTTCAGAAAAACCGCGATGAATTTGGCATTTGGTCTGGGGCCTGGACCTTCATGATGAAGTTGAAGTGTTCAGGCGGCACAGTCGCCCACATTCCTTCTTCAGCCTTTCTTGGGCGAGACAGAATCCTGATTTTCTACCAGGGGCAGCCGAAGGTCTGTCACAGGTGTGGTGACCCCACACACTTCAGCGCCAGCTGCCAAGTGCAGAAGTGCGCTTTGTGTGGTGGGCTAGGTCATCTCGCTGCATCCTGTAAGGACATTAGGTGTAACCTGTGTGGTGAGCTCGGTCACCCTTTCAGCCGTTGTCCTCGCTCCTTTGCCAATGCGGTTGTGACCCCAGTGGAGGAGAGCCATGAGGTTGCTTCTGCTGGGGAAGGTACCAGCAGAGGTGGAGGAGCTGAGGGGCCTGTGAAGAAAAGCAAGAAGAAGTCGCCTTCTCAGTTGAGGCGGCTTGAAGCCAGACAAAAAGGGAGAGAACTGGGGAAGCCTCAGGTTGCTGGGGTGACCCTGGGTCCTTCCTCAGAGGCTGGTCTTGCTACTGAGGCCCTGAGGGATGATGAGTTGGATGAGGAGGTCAGGAGGATGGAGCGCGAGAAAGGTGCCATGTCCTCCACGTCCTCCCATTATGAGAGTATGGATGAGGATAACAGGATTTGGCTAGAAAATAAGCGCAAGCAGAAAAAGAAAAAACGCGGTGTATCTAAGGTACCTAAGGAAGGGAAAACTTCCTCCCCTCTGGTTGAGCTTTCCAACCGGTTCCTCACCCTCGATGAGATCGCCTCCTCGGAAGGAGAGGCTGAGGGTGGGGTTCTGGAGGTGGCGGCGGAGCAGCCTGCAGGGGGCGCCGAGTCTCTATCCTCTGGGGATGCTGGGTCCTCAGAGTGGGAGACTGACTCAGAGTCAGGAGACAAGGACGAAGGAGAGGGTGGTCCGGGTGGGTCCTTGGGGGCCAGTAATAACATGGACACCTCAATTTCGTTAAAAAGAAGTTGCCCCAATTCTGATGGTAAAAGGGAAAAGGCATCATCTTCAGAGGAGAGTCGGGGGAAGGGAAATGGAAAGAAAAAAGCCGTCTAACTCAATCACTCATGATGGCGGCACCCACTCCGTTGACGCTGGCGTCCATTAATGTCGCCAGCATTAAGTCTGATGCGGCTAGATTTGCGGCCTTTGATTTTCTCGGCCGTGTTGAAGCCGACATTTTATTTTTGCAGGAGACCAGGCTGCCAGATTTGGCGGCCGTGTTTAAAGCTAAGAGGGAATGGAGACACGGGCCTTCCTATTGGTCTCTTGCGGCCGAGCCGTATAGCGGAGTTGCGGTCCTTTTTACCGCACCGGTAGAATGCCGACGAGTTATTGAGTTAGAAATGGGGAGGTGCCTGATCCTGGATGTCCTCATGAAGGGACAAGAACTTCGCCTAATTAACATCTATGGTCCCCAGTCCAAGTGGGACAGGAAGTGTCTCTTTATGAGGATCAAGCCCGACCTTTTTACAAGTCTGCATTGGTCTTTGGAGGGACTTCGAATGCTGTCACGAGGTCCCAGGATAGGGAGGTTCCAGAGCTAAACTGACTTAAGATCAGTCGTCGCTCAAAAAAAAGGAGAAAAAATTAAAATAGCGTAAAAAAAGAAAAGAAAGCAATCGTGAGGCTCCCCTTGTTTATGTCCACATCGCGGCACAAGTCGACCCCGCCTTGCCCCTCTTATCTTCCCCTATTATAGGGGTAGCTGCAGGTCTAGAATAGACAGGTTTTATTTGAAGGAGGAAGCCATTTCTTCACCAGTGTCCGTTGTTGAGGTGGAGTTCTCCGACCACTGTTTAATTTTGTTTTCTCTGAATGTTACAGAGACCCCCCGGATGGGAAGAGGCTACTGGAAGCTCAATTCGTCTCTCCTGGAATAAGCAGAGATAAGACAATCCTTTGAGGACTTTCTTCAGAGCCAGGTACCATTGCTGGGCCTTTGTAGCAGTAAGTCAGAGTGGTGGGAGATGCTCAAGAAAAGGGTGGCGAGATTCTTCCGCCAGCTCTCGAGCCTCAGGAGCCTGGACAGGTACCGCCTGTATCAGGGCCTGAGGAGGAAACTCGAGCATCTCGTCTCGACTGGAGGTAGTCGTGAGGACATCTCCAGAGTGAAATCTTTGCTGAAGAGGTGTCAGTACGATAGACACGCATCTTTGGTTTTTGAGAGGGATTACGGGAAATACCGCTCGCCCGACCCTTACAGAAACTGCAAGATGTCAGTGAATGGTAAAGTTGTCACAGGACTGGTTGACAGTACGGGGTCCCTGAAAAGGTCCAGATCAGGGATTCTGGAGGTCGTCAGATCCTTCTACTCGGTGCTGGTGGTGTGGGGTATAGAGGATGTGGTGCTGGTGGTGTGGAGTATAGAGGATGAGGTGCAGGTGGTGTGGAGTATAGAGGATGAGGTGCTGGTGGTGTGTAGTATAGAGGATGACCTGGTATCAGCAGCACCGGAGCTCCTGGATGTCAGGAGAGGACAGGGTCAGGTCATCCTGAGAGCGGACGCTGGGGATATGGGGTCATAAATCATCAAGAAACAGGAACAGGAATATTGATTCTTCTCCCATAGTAATCACAGTATCGTCACCTCCAGGGTGGGAGCTCAGCGGTGCAGCAGAATAGTGAGTGCAGCTCTGGATTATACAGGGTGTAACTCAGGATGAGCAGCTGAGAAAGCAGAAGCGGCTTGAGATCCAGGCAGATGATGGCGATGAGGAGGAGGATGAGGAAGACCAGCGTGGCCTCGCACGACAGGCATTACCATCAGGCTGCCGCTCTGCCAACCTGGAGGAGAAAAAAGATGGCACCGGCCAGGGAGGGGCGCTAATGGCTCAAATACGACAACTCGAGTCCCCAGTTCACCTCCAGAACTTTAACTTTGGTGATGATTTGCCGGATGACGCTCAAAAGAAGAAGAAGGCGTCTTCTGGAGGCTCTCAGGAGAGGGGAAAAGTCAATCACTGTAGAGGGGAGAGAGGTTGATCTGTCCTTCTGGACGGACAGGCATGGCCTGGCAGCCTTCCAAGAGAAAAGGGGGGGAGAGACTGTATGGTCTTTACCCACAACCGGGCCCGGAGCTGCCCGTAGGAATGTGGTTCGTCTTCGCTGGCGGGGCAGTGACGCATGCCCACCCAGGTCAAGGGTGGTGGAGCTCCTCCTGAAGATGAACTTCAGGGCTAGTGACATCTTTGCCCTGATACATCCTTATGGTACTCCGGAGTTCGATGTCAGCTTTGTTCGGCCGGAGGGCTTAGAGCTCTTCTGGTCGAATTATGAGCTGGCAAAGAACGAGCCCGCATGGCGAGACTTTGCTGTGCAAGCAGTGTCTCGCCAAAACGCAGTCAGGAAGGTGACCGTTTTGACCCGTAATGAGTCACTTTCTTGCGTGGACATCATGACTTGGCTCAGTCGTTATGGTGAGGTTGTACAGGTACCTCAGAAAAACCGTGATGAATTTGGCATTTGGTCTGGGGCCTGGACCTTCATGGTTAAGTTGAAGTGTTCAGGCGGCACAGTCGCCCATATTCCCTCTTCAGCCTTTCTTGGGCGAGACAGAATCCTGATTTTCTACCAGGGGCAGCCGAAGGTCTGTCACAGGTGCGGTGACCCCACACACTTTAGCGCCAGCTGCCAAGTGCAGAAGTGCGCTTTGTGTGGTGGGCTAGGTCATCTCACCGTTGTCCTCGCTCCTTTGCCACAGTGACTACAGTGGAGGAGGAAGCCATTTCTTTACCAGTTTCTGTTGTTGAGGTGGAGTTCTCCGACCACTGTCTAATTTTGTTTTCTCTGAATGTTACAGAGACCCCCCGGATGGGAAGAGGCTACTGGAAGCTCAATTCGTCTCTCCTGGAAGAAGTAGAGATCAGACAATCCTTTGAGGACTTTCTTCAGAGCCAGGTACCATTGCTGGGCCTTTGTAGCAGTAAGTCAGAGTGGTGGGAGATGCTCAAGAAAAGGGTGGCGAGATTCTTCCGCCAGCTCTCGAGCCTCAGGAGTCTGGACAGGTACCGCCTGTATCAGGGCCTGAGGAGGAAACTTGAGCATCTCGTCTCGACTGGAGGTAGTCGTGAGGACATCTCCAGAGTGAAATCCTTGCTGAAGAGGTGTCAGTACGATAGACACGCATCTTTGGTTTTTGAGAGGTATTACGGGAAATACCGCTCGCCCGACCCTTACAGAAACTGCAAGATGTCAGTGAATGGTAAAGTTGTCACAGGACTGGTTGACAGTACGGGGTCCCTGAAAAGGTCCAGATCAGGGATTCTGGAGGTCGTCAGATCCTTCTACTCACACCTCTTGGGCAGGAAGGATCTAGATCGGGATGTGATGTCGGCTTTCCTGGCCGAAACTGTCCTTGAACCAGGGGACTCCTCGGACGCTCTACCAAAGTCAATGAGGAGGTCAGCCCTGATCATACTCTCAAAGGGTAAGGACTGATCTCGTGTTGAGAACTGGCGTCCCATAGCGCTTCTCAATACGGACAGAAAGGTTTTGGCAAAGGTGCTGTTTAATCGGTTGGTGCAGTTTGCACCCCGGCTCCTTTCGGGGACCCAGCACTGCTCTGTTCCAGGCCGTAGTACATTTAGTGCTGTGCTTTGTGTCCGGGAGGCAGTGGAGCAGGGCAGGGCTGGTAACTGGAAGGGGTACTTGCTGTCCTTGGATCAGGTTAACCACGAGTACCTCTGGTCTGTCCTTCTGAGGTATGGCCTGCCGGGAGAGTTTGTTGATTGACTGAAAGTTTTTGAGCTTTTGAGGTCGGGTCTGGTGTTCGCCAGGGTTGTCCTCTGAGCCCACTTCTTTACGTGTTCGCGAGCGACCCATTCCTTAGGGGGGTTGACCGTGGGCCGGTGGTGGGAGTCGGGATGGATCGGGCAGTACCGGAAGCCACTCGTAGAGTAGTAGCATATGCCGATGATGTCACCGTTTTCGTGTCCTCGGGATGGGAGGTGCGATGAGTAATGTCGGAGGTTGGACGCTATTCAGAGGCTTCTGGGACCAAGATCAACCGGGATAAGTGTCCCGGCTGGGAGAGGGAAGTCCAGGCTTTGATCTCCCGGACACTCTTCCAGAGCCCCACGACTCGAATTTGGGCAGGGGGATTACCCAATGCAAAACTTGGACAGCAGGCTTGAGGTCGCCGCTCAGAGGGTGGACCAGTGGAAGGGTTGGTCTTTGACCCTCAGAGAAAGGGTGAACCTGATCAAAACCTACCTGCTCCCGTTACTGATATATCTGGGCAATGTGTGCATGTTGCCAGAACCCCTCTGGACTCGGGTCTACAGTCTGTTCTTCCAGCTGTTATGGGGGAATAGGCTGAACCTAATCAAGAGGGAGGTTACTTACCGCACGAGGAGACAAGGAGGGTTGTGTATGGTCAACCCTGTGGTGTTCCTAGTGAATACCTTTCTTAAGATCAATATTGCCAACCTCTGGAAAGAGAGGGCTCCTCCGTGGGTATACTCCTGCAGGGGATGGGCTCCTCCGTGGGTATACTCCTGTAGGGGATGGTTTCGGCCTCTCTTCCAGGAATGGGAGACAGGAGGGCAAGTGAAGGATCTCCGTACACCGCATGGGCATCTTCCGGCTTACGCTACCCCGGTTCTGAAGGTGATTCGCCGGTGGGGTCTGGGAATGTGGGAGATCAGGACCATGTCGAGGAAACTCCTTGACAAAAGGGTTCTGTTGACCCATTTCCAGAAGCCTCTGGCCCTCAGGGATTGCCCAAGTCGGGATCTGGGGTTGGGTTTGAGTTTATTGAATTCCATCAGGATCCCCTTGAAGTTTTGGGACGTGACTTGGCGCTGCTTCCCTGGAAAGCTGTGTGTGAGGGACAAGTAAGTATTTAGTAAGGTTCTCGCTGATCGCACTTTCGTCGGCCTTTAGAAATTTCTGGGATTTACTTACCCGTCGGAGTTCACTGGAGATCACCAAGCTATCCTGGGTGCAAGTAAGTGCGTGTCAAGCGAAACATTTTTTTTTTAAATGTTTTTTCCGAATCCGCCGGCCACGCCCCCCGATTTCCATCGAGTGCATGCCGGCGTCGATGCGCCATAATCCGATCGGGTGTGCCAAAAACCCGGGGCACTTCGGCGCAAATTGGTAATTTTTGGGAAACCTGACAAAAAAAAGCGATTCGGGCCCTAAGTAAATGACCCCAACTTTGTTTATTCATTTTGGTGTATTTTAAGTGGTAACTTTTGTTAGGCGTGAATGGGGCCGGACCAGCAGGTAAGTTATTGTAAATATTTTGTATATATTGTATATTAGCTTTGGTTTATGTTATATATTGTTATGTTTTATACT
This sequence comes from Engystomops pustulosus, assembly GCA_019512145.1. NCBI lineage: Eukaryota > Metazoa > Chordata > Amphibia > Anura > Leptodactylidae > Engystomops > Engystomops pustulosus. The sequence goes on from CM033648.1 coordinate 89,231,030, forward strand.
TTATATGTAATTAAAAGATCTACAGGATGTAACTCAGGATCAGTATATAGATAAGTCTTGGCTACCAGTGATATTTGAGCATCTTCCCAATTTCCAGCTCCCTCTCCGGCTCCTTCCGGCTTCGCTCCCTATACACCGTTTAATTACCACTTTTATGACGAGCTAATAAAGGTTTTACTTTTTAAGCCCATCCCAGATCAATATTGACATGAGATTAGCGTGTGCGCTGTGTGTGTATGCGTGATTGTGTGTGACACGGGAGCAGTCCTGCTCTCACAGAACACACACATCCCGGCACGGATGTTTACCTATGTGTTATCCATACTAATTGCCAGATGGTATCTTAATTAAAATGACAGACCCCTCCTCCTCCGGACCACCACCTACGTCTGGATTCTCCCAGTTCCATCACTGGTTAATATCCTCCATTACTGCAGCTGGAATTACTAACTGGAAAAGGAAACTTGTGTACGACACAGGGAATCGCGGCTCCAAGTGGTGAAATTCTGGTAACCCCCGTGGTATCGGGGAAGTAGTCCTGATCACCCTGCTCCTGTCCTTATTCCTAGGACAGCCCTGGGTTACCCCGGTCTGATCTGGGTGGTACAGCGCCGCCTCTGGCGTTTATGGGTATTTATGCCCCGCAATTAAAGTGCAACTCTGATCATTTTTTTATAGATCATTAGCAGTTGTAAAATAGGACTGTAAGTCCAGCAGTTCTTTACTGTCCTCCTGAATTCAGCCGGTCCCTGCAGTAGTTGTCTCACTGAGTTGTGCAACTTTTTAGTGATGTGTCGTTCACGAAAGAGCCAGCTCTTATCCGTGAACAATGGGAGCCGGCTCCCGTCAGTGAGCCAATGGCTCACTTAACCCGGCCCCTAAACGTCTCACCACGCCCCCTTTAACCCAATACAATCGGGTTAAAAGTGGAATGGTGTAGGGTAATTGACTGGCCTGTGGCTCTATTATATATTATATAGAGAGTCGTTCAGGAGCCAGAAGAGCCGGCTCTTCTTAGTAAACGGAACCTGAAGAGTGAGCTCACTAAGAAGAGACATAATTCCCATCACTACTGCTTATGTCTGAGAGACAAGAATATAAATGGATTCTAACTGCTGGAGGAGAGGAATAACTGTTCCCTACTCACTCTGGAGGGAGAGGGAGGTCATTTGATACTCTTTGTGTAGCTAGCGAGAGAGTTGTGCCTGAGCAGATCTGTGGATACAGAAGCCTTCTACAAGGAAAATATCTCCCATTCCCAGCATCCTATTCTGTAATTCTGAACAACATTCTCTGTATCTTTCTGTACCTCAAACAATCTCATAGACTCCGCTGCAGCAACCCACAGCCTCTCATCTCTGGACACTATCTGCTCAGCAGGGAAGCTGTGAACTTTAGTGCTCACACAGCACAAACTAAATTTCATGCAACTGTTTCACTGCTTTAAGCTCCTCCTGTATGTACACACTATGCTAGACTCACTGGATTTACTTGGAGGAAGCTTATATTCATTACTCAGTAGTAATAAAGATAGGGGCTTACTGGCGCAACTGCGTCTGATCGGTGCTGCAATATACTAGGTACCTCCTATCGTATTCATAAGGAAATGCAAGTAAATATGGTTTGTGTATATCACGCTCCTCCAATATGAAAAAAGTTGTTTTTTTTTACCTTTTGTTGTTGCGATGCTCGAGTAGAGGGTAAGGAATCGGTGCACTGTTTTGCTTCTGCCACGGATCCGGAGCAGCCCCGGCCGGTGACCGCGTTCGGATGTGCGTGGACGCTGTTCGAAATTAAGGTCCCCTTCCTAATCAATCATACAGTCCATGGCGGTTTGTTTAAGAAGATCATCAAAAGACACTGGGACATCCTGAAGGAGGATAAAGTGATAGGCGAGCTAATACCGGAAAAACCCTCCTTCATTTTCAAGAAAGCTAAAAATCTAGGAAACTTGATAGCACCCACCATTAAGAACAAAAAAGTCCCGAAAAACACAAATAAAATCACCTTGGAGACACAAATGCCAAACGGATTTTTCCCATGCAGAAGATGCTCCATGTGTAAGACCCTGAAACTAAAATATCCAGTCCATGAGGTACAAATGTGCGGGTCCCATACTTCATTCACAATTAAAAATAGAATCAACTGTCACACTAAAGGGGTGATATATGGATTAAAATGTAGTTGTGAAAAATTATACGTAGGAAGAACAATACGGCCCCTTTACAAGAGAATAAACGAACATATACTAAACATAAAGAAAAAGAATAAAGGGCACCCACTGTCCCGACATTTCATGGAAAAGCATTCAGGACAATTATCCGGAACTGTTATTTTCGGTATCGAAATCATCCCCCCCCCCCCCGATCAAAGGGGAGGAAACTTTATTAACAAAATGTCAAGAGCTGAAAGTAAGTGGATTTTCAACCTCAATACCCTTGTCCCGGGGGGATTAAATAGTGAGATAGAAATATTTGCCTTTTAAAAACCAATTGTCGATAGGTGCACCTAACACCCACTGTAAGAAGTTCAAAGGTGAGGCCAAGTAGCTACATAAGGATACTTCCAAATGAGTGTAACGATCCCTGACGAAGGAGACCGTCCCTGTCTCCGAAACGCGTAGGAAACTTGTTCCTCCTTTGTTTCCGTAGCTCCAGTGGTGACGTCACCGAAGCAGACACCGGAGAACTTCGAACAGCGTCCACGCACATCCGAACGCGGTCACCGGCCGGGGCTGCTCCGGATCCGTGGCAGAAGCAAAACAGTGCACCGATTCCTTACCCTCTACCCGAGCATCGCAACAACGAAAGGTAAAAAAACCAACTTTTTTCATATTGGAGGAGCGCGATATACATAAATCATATTTACTTATATTCATTACTCATTCAGTTTGTTTTGAAATTGGGAATAACCTATAACTGAATGGTAAAAATCATTTGGAAATTGGATTTTCACTTTGACATATTTTAATATGTATGATTACTTTTTTACATCACCTGGTGGTAATAAGGCATTATCACTGGCTGGCAACCCAGAACCTTCTAATAAGAGAATCTCATAGTTAATTAAAGGGGTTCTCACTAGTTCTGGGTGTGAGTGAAGTGTGGAGTAGTTCAGTGGAAGTAGGAGCTGTGCATGGAGCGCTCTCGCTCTCCTCCTGACGCTGTGCGTGGAGCGCTCTCCTCCTGACGCTGTGCGTGGAGCGCTCTCCTCCTGACCCTGTGCGTGGAGCACTCTCCTCCTGATGCTGCACATGGAGCACTCTCCTCCTGACAGGGGTACTTGCTGTCCTTGGATCAGGCAAAAGCGTTTGATCGGGTTAACCACGAGTACCTCTGGTCTGTCCTTCTGAGGTATGGCCTGCCGGGGGAGTTTGTCAATTGGCTAAAGGTTTTGTACGCAGGGGCAGAGAGTTTCCCGCTTGTGAACGGTTGGATTGGCCGCTCTTTTGAGGTTGGGTCTGGTGTTCGCCAGGGTTGTCCTCTGAGCCCACTTTTATACGTGTTCGCGATTGACCCATTCCTTAGGAGGGTTGATCGTGGGCCGTTGGTTGGATTGGCCGCTCTTTTGAGGTCGGGTCTGGTGTTCGCCAGGGTTGTCCTCTGAGCCCACTTCTATACGTGTTTGCGATTGACCCATTCCTTAGGAGGGTTGATCGTGGGCCGTTGGTGGGAGTTGGGATGGATCGGGCAGCACCGGAAGCCACTCTTAGCGTATGCCGATGATGTCACCGTTTTTGTAACCTTGCGAGGGGAGGCGCAATGGGTGATGACGGAGGTTGACCGCTACTCAGAGGCTTCTGGGTCCAAGATCAGGAGGTGTACAACCGGGTGGGCGCTTCCATCCATTGGCCCGGGTTGGCCGGTCTCTCCTATGCGGAGTGGGCCTATGGAGCATTCAGAGGCCTGGGTGGCCGGGACCGCTGCACGTTATTCCTAGTAAGTCTAGTGGTCAGGTACCACACGTGGAACGCACGGTGCTTAGCATCAGCCCAGAATAAAATCCTGGATGTGATCGCTCCCAGTGGGCGGGCTCAGTGCTTGTGATGTCCCTCCTCTGCAGATCAGTCGGTGCTGACATTTTTAAGATGATAAAAGGGTCTAAAAGGGTCTGTTCTGTTGCTAATAAACATATGGGGGGGGTCATTTACTAAGGGCCCGATTCGCGTTTTCCCGTCGTGTTACCCGAATATTTCCCATTTGCGCCGATTTCCCCTGAATTGCCCTGGGACTTTGGCGCACGCGATTGGATTGTGGCGCATCGGCGCTGGCATGCACGTGACGGAAATCGGGGGGCGTGCCCGAACGAAAACTCGACGGATTCGGAAAAACCGACGCATTTAAAACAAAAAATCTGTCGCGGAGCTTGCACTTACCTTCACTTTGCCCGGCTCGGTGTATTCCAGTGCGTTCCGATGCTCTTCAGCGCAGCAGCGCCACCTGGTGGACGTCGGAGGAACTGCCTTAGTGAATCCCGGCCGGACCCGAATCCAGTGCAGAGAACGCGCCGCTGGTTCGCGAATGGACCGGGTAAGTAAATCTGCCCCATGGCATCTGGTCTGGAGTCGGATATTATTATTAATGGCTGCTCTGGGATCTGTAACTATTAAGAGGATTTAGGGGTCTTTAATTTTTGGGGGGTCTGATTTGGGTTTCTGTATTTGGGGGGGGGGCAGGGACTAGTCTGGGGTCTGTAATTTTGAGACATCTGATCTTGGGTCTGTTGTTCTTTATCATGTCTGTTCTACTGTCTTGGTTCTATTTGTAAAGGGTCTGATCAGGAGTGTTATATATTTGGTGAATCTGAATTTGGGTCTAATTTTTGGTCTCCTTTCAGGGGGGTCTTATATATTTTGTTATTCTTTGGGGGATCCGCTGTGAGTTGTCAGATGTGAGGGGAGTCTATGATATGATTGATGTCCGGGGTCAGTTCCGGCCCATCCCCTGTGCGCTGGACGGTCCTATGGGTCATTGTATTGTAGTGATTCTCAGGGTCTGCAGGTCGGACCCCCAGCCTCTCTTTAACCCCTTCCCCCTTCAGAGGATGTCCTGCATTAGTCTGGTGAAGGTTCCCCCGGGAGGATGTAACAAGTAGAGCGCGTCCCCCCGGGAGCAGGCGCAGAGTGAGGGGCTCTAATTCATAAGCTACAAATTGCCTAAAAGGCACGGGAATGTCTTATTAAGCAGAACTCCGCAGCCTTATTTTAAACACACATCAATCAGGGCCGAGTGATCTATTGCTGCTCCGACAGAAAAAGTTAAGGACTAATATCGATAGGAAGTGGTGTTCTACAGAAAAGTAATTAGTTACGTCTGATGCGGCAGAATGACAGCTGCTTATTACAATCCGGAATATTCTCTTACTGCTTACCTGGACAATAGCTTGATGAGACCCCCTCCTCCCGGGGGTCCCGCACTGGGGGCCCAGCATTAGAGATAACAGGAGGATTACAATGTATCACTTATATAAACTTACATCCATACTTTATAACATGTGGGGGAGGGGGACAGAATGGGGGCCTCCAACCAGGAGGTTTAGGGTTGTGTGCCATCCAGACACCGGACCACCATATATAACAACCCTGGAGGTCCATCCGTTAGGGTGTTACACTCTGGACCCATAGAAGTGACCTCATGTCTTGGTGGGCCGGGCCGAACCCTGGGATCTACAGGAGGATTCTCTCCTCCTGCAATGAGCCAGTGACCCGGGGGTTAAGATACTGACCTCAAGAGAACGTAGAACGTGAAGATGCTGATCCTCACTGTGCGCTATGGTTGTAGTGTCAGTCTAGGGTTCCTTGGGCCACCAGATATAACCACACTAGAGGCCTACCCTCCATCATCTCCTAGGAAGATAACCTCAGTGATATCCAAATTAGGATGGACCTTCAGATGGACCTATGTGGTCCACTAGTCTGTTAGAACCTTGCAACACCTGTGCGGCCTCTCTCGTATGAAGTTCTCCTGGGATTCCCTGGAGGATTGTTACTGTGTGGACCTATATCATCAGAGGATGTTCTAATGTCCTGGTGGACCAGTCCAACCCTACAGTAAAGCTGTTGACCAGAGGAGAATTTTGGACCTAATGTAAGAGGTGAACACTAGCTAAAAGCTTTGGCCACAGTGTCGGATTAGGGTTCTGTGGGTCCACCAGTTGAAACAATTCCAAGGGTCTACAATGCAAGAGCTACTAGGAAATAGACCCTAGTAGTCCTTAAATCCAGTTCTCTCAAGCTGCTTCCTAGGACTCATTGGTGTAAGAGGATCTTCTAGTACCCTGGTGGGCCAACTCCAAGGATCCTCTGGAACCCTGGTGGGCCAACTCCAAGGATCCTCTGGTACCCTGGTGGGCCATTTGTGTCCTCGAGAGGGGAGGCGCAATGGGTGATGTCAGAGGTTGACCGCTACTCAGAGGCTTCTGGGTCCAAGATCAACCGGGATAAGTGTGAGAGTCTCTGGCTGGGAGAGGGGGATCCAGGGTTTGATCTCCCGGACACTCTTCCAGGGCCCCAAGACTCTGCCAAAGTTCTCGGCATCGAATTTGGCCAGGGGGATTACCCCATGCAAAACTGGGACGGCAGGCTTAAGATCGCCGCTCAGAAGGTGGACCAGTGGAAGGGTTGGTCTTTAACCCTCAGAGAAAGGGTTAATCTGATCAAAACTTACCTGCTCCCGTTGCTGATTTATCTGGGCAGTGTGTGCATGTTGCCAGAACCCCTCTGGACTCGGGTTTGTTGTAATGTTTTTCATTTTTATATATAAAATAAAAGATTTACAGGATATAACTCAGGATCAGAGCAGGATAAGTGTGGACACTTGGGGATAGAGGAATGCCACAGTTACATTCTGAAGGTCGGGATAATCCCTCTGACGTATTTGGGTAATTGAGTCTGTGATGTGATGGAGCATTTATTGCTGAGTACACAGAAGCTTGGGGATCTCCGCTGTGTCACGTAGCTCCAATACAATGGGGTCCGATCGCGTTTCCTGACGGGGGAGGAGGGAGGCTTCATGGTCGTTTGTGAGATTTATGGTTTAATTTATTCCTGAGGAGATTGTGAATATCTCCCAGAGCCAGGACAAGGTAACATAATCGGGATCAGCTGCCATCTCTTACTGTCACCAGTGGAGGGAATGGACCTGACCACAGAGGACGTCATCCATGTCCCACCACATAAGACCAAAACAGCTGCATCAGAGAAAGCAGAGCTAAAAGACAGACCCAACTCTGCTGCGTCTGCAGTAGTAGTAATATACATCAGTATTGGGGAACAATACTCTGTTCAAAAAATGTGCTGAAAACTCAAACTCGGATTATACTCGAGTCAAAAAAAAAAGACGTGTGACGCTCCAGCACACAAGCTGTGATGTCTGGGCAAACTGGGGCTGATGAAAGGCTGGCTATATAATGGTGCAATGCTGGCTATATAATGGTGCAATGCTGGCTATATAATGGGGGAATGCTGGCTATATAATGGGGGAACGCTGGCTGTATAATGGTGCAGGGGGCTGGCTATATAATGGGGGAATGTTGGCTATTTAATGAGGCAGGGGGCTGGCTATATAATGGGGGAATGCTGGTTATATAATGGTGCAGGGGGCTGGCTATATAATGGGGGAAAGCTGGCTATTTAATGAGGCGGGGGCTGGCTATATAAGGGGGAATGCTGGTTATTGGGTGCAGGGGGCTGGCCTATATATGGGGGAAAGCTGGCTATTTAATGAGGCAGAGGGCTGGCTATATAATGGGGGAATGCTGGTTATATAATGGTGCAGGGGGCTGGCTATATAATGGGGGAATGCTGGTTATATAATGGTGCAGGGGGCTGGCTATATAATGGGGGAATGCTGGCTATTTAATGAGGCAGGGGGCTGGCTATATAATGGGGGAATGCTGGTTATATAATGGTGCAGGGGGCTGGCTATATAATGGGGGAATGCTGGCTATTTAATGAGGCAGGGGGCTGGCTATATAATGGGGGAATGGTGGCTATTTAATGAGGCAGGGGGCTGGCTATATAATGGGGTAGGGGGCTGGCTATATAAAAGGGAAATGCTGACTATATAATGGGGTAGGGGGCAGGCTATATAATGGAGGAATGCTGGCTATATAATGGGGCAGGGGGTTGGCTATATACTGGTGCAGAGGGTTGGCTTTATACTAGGGCAGGGGGCTGGCTTCATACTGTGGCAGAGGACTTTCTATATAATGGGGCTGGCTATATACTAGGGAAAGGGGTCTGGCCATATACTGGGGCAGGGGGTTGGCTATATACTGGGACAGGGGGCTGTCTATGTACTAGGGCATAGAGCTGACTATATACTGGGGCATAGAGCTGACTATATACTGGGGCTGGGGGCTCTCTATATCATGAGAATGGCTATATACTAGGGGCTGCTGGCTATATACTGGGGGGCATGTGCTTGTTGGCTATATACTAGGGGCAGGGGCTAGATATATACTGAGGAGGCTGTGACAAATGCATTTACCTCCTTAGGCGTCAATAGGTTTTACCAGTTTTTTGTGGTAAAGTAGGTGTGCAGCATATACTCAGGTGTATATATATATATTAGTATTGAAGTGATGAACAACACAGAGGGTTCAGATCTTAATGTTGACATATTTTCCTACGGTATTTTAGTTATGTTGAGTCTAAATTTGGAGTCTCATCTAAAGCCTTCATGTAGGAGGAGTCTTATCTGGGGTCATCTGAGACTTTTACCCAGGGGGAGTCTAGTCTGGGCTTTATATTAGGGTTAGTTGTTCTTTGGGCCTTAGTTTATCTGGTCTGAGATTTGGATCTGACTGGTGGTCTCTGTTGAGGATTTTGGGGTCTATATGTCTATATTAGTTTAGGAGTCATGTTGAGCGGACCCCTTAATCAGAAAGTTCTGGCCTGGCCAAACTTCATTAGAAGTTTAGGTTGGGGTTTGGCTCAAACCTCTTCCCCCCAGAGATTGGTGCTGGTTACTTTGGTTACTTTGGCAGTAGCAATTGAACAGTAACCACCCAGGATCACTGCCAGCACCAATCACGGGTGTAACTTGTGGGGGTTCAGGTCTGAACAGACTTTTGACATTTTAACAGGTCCACTCATGACTATTTAGGAGCTTTTGGGTGGGGGAACACTTTATTCATGTAAAATCTCTAGTGTGGAGCATAGATTATGCTATAAAGGGGATCATATGAACTACTTGCGATGTAAATGTTGTAGGTTTTGGATGAAACTTCTAATTTATAAGCTGGGAGGGGTCCAGAGAGCCATGGGGACCAAACTTAGCAAGTCACATTGGTTCCCCTCCCTTGGAAACTCTATTGAAGTTCTTTCTCAAAGTTGACTAGTTTGTTCTTCTTACATTGGGGTCTGTAACAAAAGCTTTAATCTGATTGGCTGTGGCTTCTCATAGAATGTTGTAGATACATTTCTATAAATTGTTACCTTAAAGGAAACCTACCACTTGTAGTGGCAGGTTTCTGATGGCAATACCGAGCACCAGCTCAGGGTGAGCTGGTGCCGGAGCTTATTTTCGTTAGTGTTTTAAACCGCGGTATCGCGGTTTAAAACACTTTTTAAACTTTATAGCTGGCGCAGGCAGTTACGCGCTCGGCGCTTACCATGCGCGCGGCTAGATAGGAAGTGAATGAGAGCCGCGCGCATGGTAAGCGCCGAGCGCGTACCTGCCTGCGCCGGCTATAAAGTTTAAAAAGTGTTTTAAACCGCGATACCGCGGTTTAAAACACTAACGAAAATAAGCTCCGGCACCAGCTCACCCTGCCACTACAAGTGGTAGGTTTCCTTTAAACATTGTTCCAGGTTTCACCTCCTGGAGCCTCCTCGGTTGGCCGACTTACAATACAACTTCATACAACTTCCAGAGCTCAGATGGACCAATTTGACATGCTTTGTGAAGCACTGCGTAATCTGTGTGCGCTATATAAATAAAGAATTATTATTGTTAATGTGTAATTCTATCGCAAGTGCCTGATTTTTGACACATATTAATATATAAAAAAGAAAGCTGTGACCTAATTTTCCACCCAGCAAGAAGTGTCTGTCATATTTTGGAAGTTACTTATATGGTTAAAGTTTACTGATATTTGTGTTACGGGTAATTTATTAAAGTGCCCTTACAGTTGGATTAAATAAGGTATTGGGGCACATTTACTTACCTGGTCCTTTGAGTTCACATAAAGTGCATTGTCCGTGTATAATGCCCTGTGGCGCCATTCACTAAGATCGTGCCCCCGATATCCTGCATGTGTCGCTTCCCCCCTCAGGTCCGACGGAGTTCACCTTCTTCCTGGTGCATGTAAGTGCTTGATCTTGAGACACAATTTGAAAGTAAAATTGCGAACTCAGTCCGAATTAGTCGGATTGTCTGATGGCCAGTCACCGATTTCTGTCACATGAAAGCAGCGCACATGCGCCAAAATCCGATGCGTGCGACACAATCCCAGTGCAGACCCCTGTTAAATACCTGTCAAAGCGCCGCAAATCCCGAAAACGGTGAACAGTCCGACAAAAGTGGGACCTCTCACCACCCCCCACAAACTCCACTGATGGAATTTCACTGATTTTGGCACAGTGAGGCTTCATTCACGGGCTGTGTGCTTGACCGAACCTGCTCGTGAGTGTAGTACATGGCCTGGTGGAGAAGAGAGGGAGGGAGTGAGCACTCCTTACCCCTCCCCTCTACATAGAAAGCCAAGCAGCTGCAAATCCCATATCAAGTCCCATATACTATATGGGACCACCCCGGGTCAGATCATGGCCATATACATCTGGCCACACATTGTGTGGGGCCTTAGAATTTATCTCTAGTCTTCACTGTTCCTAGACAATTTGTTTTGGCCACTAATAAGCTGCAGTGGATTTGGCAGAGTTAAGTTTAGGGGCCCCTCCTAATGCTTGGCACTGCCCAATGGTGTTCACCTTCCCACCTGACCCCACTTTCCTCTTGGTCTCACTTTTTTTCAGATTTCACACAGATTTCAGCACTGGTGCAGGAGAGTGTGGTCAGACACTGAGCTGAGGAGATGCTACACATCCAAACAAAGGGACTCGCTGATGGTAAACCCTGAGGCTCCAGTGCCCCCACACTTGGATGCAATATGACTAAATCTGCCCCTGACAATAATTAGGCAGTCTCTAATTAGGCAATCTCCTTCAGGCGGATGTTACTAGCCTGTCGGCTCCAGGTCAAATTCGCCCACCTATGACTTATTAGCATATTGGATAGTGGAATTACCATAATAGATTGGGAACTGTGGAGGATAGAGAAAGAATTCTGACTGCCCCGGGATCTCAGGAGGAACTGTGGAAAGGGGTATGAAGCAACGGCAGGGGGTCTAGTGCTTACCGGGGCCAACAACCAGTGAATAAATAGTGGAGGGGGGCAAAGTATCCCCTTCATCATCACCTACGTCATTATATGATCCCTTATGATAAGGTATTAGTCTAAGTGGTGTTGTTGGGTAGAAACTGTACAATTGGCGCTTTCACCTTGGCCACCCGACATCCACTGCTGTGCAGAAAGTAGCTCCAGTAATGGCGGCATAAAGAAGTGGCGATGCTCTGCAGATCAGCAAATATCCAGGTAGAGAATGTGCCAAAGCCTCCCCCATGATCACTGTCCAGGAGTAGAGGGCAGCCATGCCAACGGCTTCCCAAAATGGGATCTATCACCCTAAACTCTCAACTAAGGGGCACAGGTGGTCCATGGCAGTTCATAAAGATCCTGTGCATCTACACTAAAGCAACAAGTGGCTCCCACTCCCACACACCGAGGGGCTTCATTCACGATTTTGCCCCAAAGTCCTCTCTCTGCTCCTGAGTGACAGCAGAACCTTCTATCATTATAGAAGCAGAAGCCCCTTATGATACAATTTATGGGGTCAGATAATCTCTAATTCTCTTCTTTTTTCCTTCTTGAATCTCTGTCCAGTGGGTCTAATCCTAATTAAGACTACGAAATCGGAAATATGGGTCGAGGAGACGCTGCTGGTAACAGGTTGTTCACCACAGCTCATTACTTAAAGGCAATCTGATAGTGAGCGGATCCCTGCCCCCTGGAAGACTCTAGGAATCAGCTCTACCCAGGGGTGAATCAAAGCTTTCTGGTGTCCGAGGAGAGTTATACAATTGCCCCCCCCCCCCCCCCCCCCCACCCGTAGTAATATATCAAATTCATTTTTTAAGTAAGTGGGTTCCCGTGCAGCGTCTCGCACCCAGGCTAACATCGGATGTGAAGAGAAGTTATTTTTGAATGTCAGGTTCGGCTTTGTTGCAGGTGACTGCACCCTGGATGCCGCCCCACATCTTGCTGCAGGTGGTGCCGCCTGAGGCAAGAGGCTCAAATCATCTCTTGGCTGGTAAAACCCCTGGATCTGCCTCCCAAGATATATAATAAATATTCCTGTAGAAGAAGTAATGTCCTTATTTCTGCCCTTTTCTGGCAAGTTGTATACAGTAAGCTTCATCTGTTGCTGGAAGAACTGGGTTACCATCTAGCTTGGCAAGCTACTAAACTTAAATTCTGCCAGTCCCATATTATCACTTTTTAGTAAAATATTTTTTAGACATAAAATGCCAAAATACATTGACATTACAGCCCTCCCCTTTAATCATCCCCTCTGGCCAATCATAGCCATGGCTAAAGCAAGGGTCAGCAATATACTGGACTGGCTGCAGGGGTCGCGTGGATGACCTCGAAGTCTGCTCATCTCTAGCCCTGTCAATCTATGAGACATCAGGAGTAGAGGTCGCTGATGTTTGGGGTTTTTTGTAGGGTAGGGGGGATTTGTTAGGAGGGCAAGTTAAAGGGGCTTTCCAGGCTTTTTTTTACTATTAATGACCTACCATTGATAAGTGATCATTTTAATTTATTTTCAGTCCAGAAATCTTGAGCCCTGAAATGAGGGAAGTGCTGGAGTCCTGGAGCTTCCCCCATTCTAAATTTTCTAACTACAATAAATATAAAGGTAGAACATTTTGGAAAGTTTCTTATAGCAGAAGAGGAACAGCCCTGCCCCTTGTACGCTAGCCAGGGGGGTTCATCACCCAGAATACATATGGCAGAGAACACCTTCTAAAACCCACCGGCCGGAGAACTTCTAGAGTTTTCTTTGGACACAATTTATTTTTCTTTAATATATCAGATTGTAAAATCTCGCACACAGGCCGCAAGTGTGTCGCTTCATTAGTAGCGTTCCTGTCTGCTGCGCGTCCTACGGGGTAATTCAGGATTCAGCACAATAAAGAATCACTGTGTAATTGGACCTCAGTCGACTGGAGCTGTGATTGATCTATACCACGATCACAGAGACCAGTCAGATACATAGGGGCAGATTTACTTACCCGGTCCATTCGCGATCCAGTGGCGCGTTCTCTGCGGTGGATTCGGGTTTCCCGGCGATTCACTAAGACAGTTCCTCCGACGTCCACCAGATGTCGCTGCTGCGCTGAAGTCCGCCGAGGTCCACCAGAGCTCATGATTAGAGATGAGCGAACATGCTCGTCCGAGCTTGATGCTCGTTCGAGCATTAGCGTACTCGAAACTGCTCGTTGCTTGGACGAATACTTTGCCCGCTCGAGAAAATGGCAGCTCCCGCCGTTTTGCTTTTTGGCGGCCAGAAACAGAGCCAATCACAAGCCAGGAGACTCTGCACTCCACCCAGCATGACGTGGTACCCTTACACGTCGATAGCAGTGGTTGGCTGGCCAGATCAGGTGACCCTGGGATAGACTAGCCGCTGTTACGCTACCCCAGTTCTGAAGGTGATTCGCCGGTGGGGTCTGGGAATGTGGGAGATCAGGACCATGTCGAGGAAAGTCCTTGACAAAATGACAAAAGGGTTCTGTTTGCCCGTTTCCAGAAGCCTCTGGCCCTCAGGGATTGCCCAAGTCGGGATCTTGGGGTGGGTTTGAGTTTATTGAATTCCATCAGGATCCCCTTGAAGTTTTGGGACGTGACTTGGCGCTGCTTCCATGGAAAGCTGTGTGTGAGGGACAATCTGAAGTGTAGGAGCTCCGAGGAAAGGGGTTGTCCCCGGGAGGAGTGCGGTGGTCTGCTGGAGAGCATGGACCACTTCCTTCTTCAGTGCCCCTTTAACACAGAGGTGTACAACCGGGTGGGCGCTTCCATCCATTGGCCCGGGTTGGCCGGTCTCTCCTATGCGGAGTGGGCCTATGGAGCATTCAGAGGCCTGGGTGGCCGGAACCGGTGCACGTTTTTCCTAGTTAGCCTAGTGGTCAGGTACCACACGTGGAACGCACGGTGTTTAGTATCGACGCAGCGTAAAATCCTCCCGGTGGATGAGGTGGTTAGGAACATTGTGGGTGACCTGGTGAAGGTGCGCTCTCTGGAGTATGAGAGGCTGGGCACGGGGAGGGCCTCTCTCCTTTGGAGGGGGTTCTCCTTTAGTGTCCCTTAGTCTGTCATCTCCTCTCCTGGTGATGGGCTGATGCTGCACTGTAGATTTTTGTTTTGTATCTGAGCGTATAGCGTATACTGAGCGCAGGCGCCGAACCTGGGCTTTATGTGGTTTGGATTTGTTATGTTGATATGTTTAATGTGTTTGTATCTTGTGTACATTGTGTATTTATTTATTTTAGTTATATGTAGTTATAGGGTCTTGTGTGTGTTTTATAGGTTGGTTGGTTTTGGTGTTGTTGGTGTTGTGCACGCTGTTAGGTTGGGATTGGGGTGCCGGACTTGACTATACGATGCCGGGCACTGGTCTGGACTATAGAGGGCCAACTTTGGACGTTAGAAACCAGTTGGTCGGGTGGGAGGTGATGGGAGCTGGGATTTAGTTATTATAGGATTTACATGTTTTTATTTCCTGTGTACTGTCTTTGTCTTGTGTATTCTTTAGTTATAAAAAAAATAAAAAAATGATGTAAAAATAAAAAAAAAAAAAAATTCAGGTGTGTTGGATTGGGTGAAGGTTTTTTTATAATGCGATTGTGTGGTGTGTGGGTGTTTGCGGGCCAGGAGTTTCGTAATGTCTCTTTTAGTTGTATTATTGTTTTGTTATTATATTATTGTTTTGTTTGACCAAGACGTTGTAGCTGATTTACTGTTTATTTTATGTGTTGTTATGTTTTATTTTTATTATATAAAATAAAGATTTATTGTCATGTAACTCCAGATCATTATATCACATAATAAAAACTTAGGTTCAACAAGGACGCCACATTTTGTGTATAATAGCTGTGCACAACGCTGGTACTGAGCGTTCGCCACTTCTGATCTCATTATGCTGCCACAATGAGGCGGTTCCTCATAATTGTTCTTTGTTACTAGTAGATATGTTCCCTTCGTGTGTATTCTGTATACTGTGTGGCTTTCATCCTAGTTCTCCATGGTGCGTGATATGTAATCCCAGTCTGTGTTGCTGAGGCCGGCTGTAGCTGGAGACATATCTAACTTACAAAGTCTTCACGCAAAGGAACAGAACATCTGACACCTAAATGGCTCCGTGATCTCTTTACAATCATATACCGAATACTACTCCTGCATTTTTCTAAAGAACTCTACGGGAGAGTTGATGTCACAACGAGATCACTTAACGTACAGCTTCTCTTGCTGAGTTTCCAATTTTTTTTTGTATCAAGGAACAAAAAAAAGTTACAATTCCTGCAGCGGCCTCCGCAGAATTAATCGAGCATTACAATTTATGGCTGTTTGCCTTAGTGGTGTAG
Source organism: Engystomops pustulosus (assembly GCA_019512145.1). Taxonomy (NCBI): domain Eukaryota; kingdom Metazoa; phylum Chordata; class Amphibia; order Anura; family Leptodactylidae; genus Engystomops; species Engystomops pustulosus. The sequence goes on from CM033648.1 coordinate 89,246,736, forward strand.
ACATGTCAGGTCCTCCTGAGCATTAGAGACCTTGTGTGGAGATTCTTGACCCTTGACACGCGTTGCTACAATGTAACATTGAGGCAGATTTACTTACCTGGACCATGTCGCCGATCCGCATGCCGCCACGTTGCTCTGCGCTGGATTCGGGTCCAGCCTGGGTTCCATTAAGGCAGTTCCTCCGACGTCCACCAGGTTTCGCTGCTGCTGCGCGCTGAAGAGCATCGGAATGCACTGAAATTCACCGAGCCATCGTGGGTGAAGGTAAGCGCGTGTCAAGCGCCACTTTTTTTCAAAAACTGGCGGACAGTTTTTTTTTCCGAATCTGTCTGGTTTTACGGCCACGCCGACCCGATTTCCATCGCAATGCATGCCGACCCGATTCACACCACATCCGATCGGGCACCAAAATCCGCGGGGAATAAATGGAAAATTGTGGCTAAACTAAAGAAATTTGGTTAACCGGTCGCAAACCCGAATCGGGGTCCTTGGTAATGACCCCCCTTGTCTAGTTCTGCTAGACATCCGCTGCTTCTACCTCTACCCCAGTGCCAGATCGGTCGTGAATGGTGACAAAAAAACCGAAATAGACTCCTGACTCTTCCCTTTAATGACAAGCCTGGTCAGACAGTGAAGTTCGGCTGAGTTGATTCTTTCTGAGCCCTCCAGTAGTAACTAAAGAATACGACAGAATAATTGGACCCTGTTGACAACAAATTAAGGCCACGGACCACGTTATGAAAGATTAAACAAAAGTTACTCATGATGTTTTATCCAAGAACCAACAAGCTTGATTTAAGCATACCCCGTGGCGGCTCACGATCTGAATAATAATCACCTCAGGCACCTGTTGGGTCCAGTCCATGAGACATGAGAACTTACTCTTCTGTTTGTTTCCTGCTTTACCTGGAAATTCTCTTCATGGGTATATGTGTGAACCCTCGCATAATATTATTGTTTTTTTTAATTACGTTTGAAGCATAGTTTTTGACCAATCGTAATATCTGTTTGAATTTCTGGGGACCAATGATGATTGGATGCGTGTCTATCGTACTGACACCTCTTCAGCAAGGATTTCACTCTAATTAAGGGCAGATTTCACCTGCCTGAAAAGCGTTAACATTGTGGATTTTGTTGCAACCATGGATGTGTGAACTTGCGCTTATAAAAAAATAATTGAAGTATTTTTATGAGACTTGGCCTTTATGAGACCCCTGACCCTTTACCTTCAGCCCCTCCATCAGTTGGGGAGACTCCATCCAGGGCCAGGAATCGATTTGAAAGTTCCACCATTGAGGGGTTGGTTGCACCTCCTTGGGTGTGAGAAGATCTTACATCTCCCTTCTTTTTATCCTTTTTCTTCTTTTTGGCGCCACGCTTACGCTTTTCTGCAGGGGGGATTACTATACATGTAACTGGACTCCCAGAGGTCTATAAAAGGGTTAAGTAATATTGGAGGAGCTGATCTGCTGTCAGGAGGAATGTCTTATTTATATACTGACCTTGATAAGAAGCTGTTAACCCTGCAGTAAATATCTCAAGTGATAAAATAAGCAGCAGCTGATAGAGATCAGTACAGATCATAAATAGTGAGTGGGGGAGCGGTGGAGATTACACAGGACATGACAGCAGATAAGATCTCACCCACCTGCAATACTTCTACCTTCTACAGAGTCTATCAGTGGGCAGAGATACTCTGCTCCGAGTCACTGACCTCCCACCAGCCTCCGCTCCTGTCACTGTCCCAAGGTTCTACATAAGAGGAACATTCCTCACATGATTCCTGTAGTTATTCCTTCTAATTACAGAGGAATATAAATGGCGCATGCTCCGCTGAAAGACTTGGCGTAACGGTATCCGGAACGCTGCCGAGTTGTGGACTTTCCAGTCTCTTGGCTAAGGAATACACTGTGCCCATGTTTGGGAATAGTCCAACAGGTCTGTTGTTGCACAAGTGTTGCACATCAGGTTGGGAGAGGTACAACCAACATGGTGGTCATGGGGGCATTGGTGTTCTATACAGCAACATGCATTAATAATAATTCTTTATTTATTTAGCACCTACAAATTATACAGCGCTGCACAAAGCATGACAAATTGGTCCCTGTCCCCACAGGGCTCACAATCTTAACATCCTAACAGTAAGTTTTTGGAGTGTGGGAGGAAACCAGAGGAAACCCACGCAAACATAGAGAGAACATACAAACGCTTTGCAGATGTTGACCTGGGTGGGATTTGAACCCAGGACCCAAGTGCTGCAAGGCAGAAGTGCTACTCACTAAGACACCGTGCCACCCTATGCATTGTAGACATAATGGGGCACATTTACTAAGGGTCCACGGGCCGCGATTCCTGCGGGTCTTCCCAAATATTTCAATTTTTCGCCATTTTGCGCCAAATAGCCCCAGGCTTTTGGTGCACGTGATCGGATTGTGGTGCATCGGCGCGAGCTTGCACGCGACAGAAAACGGGGGGTGTGGCCGTTGCATATCCCCACGGATTCGGAAAAATCGTGGAATTTAAAAAGAGAAATGTGTCGCAAGATCAGCACTCACATACACCAGGAAGAAGAAGGTGAACTCCGGCGGACCTGGCCGCAGCAGCGACACATGCAGGAAATTGGACACGCGACCTTAGTGAATCGTGGCAGACCCGAATCCTCGTCGGACAACGCATTGCGGGATCGCAACAGGACCGGGTAAGTAAATGTGCCCCAATGGGAGACCACCTGAATGGAGCAATCAGCGGGCTCCATTGCTATGTATACTGTCCAACAATTGAACAGCCAAGGTCTAAGATTCATTAGGTCCAACAGAATAAATTATCCCCACCATTAACCTTTATGGTATAAGGTAGCCTGCCTCGTACCACATCAGCACAATAGTAACCTCCAGACTGGGTTGCCTTTCACTGGATCTTTCAGTTCTTGCATTGGTTTAGGGTCTTTTGCCACCCTCCATCACCTTTAGCAAATAGACCCCGGTAGCCTCCAAGTTGGGTTGGGTTGTTTTCTGCTGGATCTCTTAGGTCTAGGATGTGGTTAGAGCATAGATGATATTTTGCTATTCAGATGGACCAGTCCATTATAGGAAACAACCCATATGCCCTAACTGTCCTAATCTTATTTTAGGATTATTTTATATTGAGGGTGCAGTGGCATGATTGATCCACAGCTATGAGACAGAAACTTGGATGCAACAACCATCAAAAGAGAACAACATCTCTATGCAAATCCATCCCAAGATTGAAACCACCAGCGTCTGATGGAGCACTTGACTATTTTGGGGTCTGGCAGGTGCATGAATCTTCTTCCACCAAACTTGCAACAGAGTTCCTAATGCAAATATAGACAGAACATATGTCATTGGGGTTAAGGAATGGAGTTCAATTTTTTGATGATGATGATGGTTATGGATACATCTCCATGGTTGGTCCTCACACATTGCGAGCAGCTACTATCTGATGCACCGTCACTTTACAATCTCTTACATTCCCAGCTGTAAAATCTCTGATAGTTCTTGGAAACATAACAATAACTTTCTTTAACCTCGAGTCTCCTTGGTGGTGATGCAATATTTGTCTGGAGACGGATAAGCAATGATTGAAGCCTGGATACCGTATCTGCATTCTTCTACCAATGTAGTCATAGTAGGCACTCAACTTTATGGTGGCCTCTGGTGTCATGAGCAATAATCCTCCCCAATTCCAATAATTTTTATTTAATGTCCTGGTAATATGGAAGATTAGGCTGAATAAAGACACATGTCCATCAAGTCCAACCTAAAATCCTACAAAAAAGCCCCATAATGCTGGTGGCAGCTACCCCAATGGAGGGGAGAAAATGTCTTCCTGACCCGATTGTGGCATCAGAATAAATCCTTGGATCAGACTCCAATTCCAGGGATCTGTCTCCCGTTACATGTGACATTCAGCTCACGGTAGACTTGTTACATCTGTAGCTCAACACAACAATGTGGTAACAATGTCAATCAGCTGCTGCTAAAGCCAGATAAATGTCATTGTCTATTCTAATCTGATAGACCTACTTGAAGTTTCGCCCCTTTTGTCACTGATATGTAAAGACAACGTGGACTGTGTGCATATTTTAAAGAATTTTTCAGGTTAAAAATAGACTTATCCTACAGAAAGAGCATTGGATTGGTTGGGCGTATAACACCCAGAACTCAATTAGGGTTAGTAACCTCATCTGACCACTACATAAAGAATGGCGCTGTCTGCTTCCCATTCCTTTCTCTGTGCACCAGGCACTGATCTCGTCCTGGACCGCCAACAATCTGATATTGAAAACCTTTTCTATTTAAGCTTCTCCTACAGCCGTAGGCAAAAAGTGTTGATCCTATTGGGCAAACAGACCCCAACGCATCTAGCACTTGACTTCATGGGTATCAGGATGACCTCTCATACTGCCCTAAAAGTGAAAAATTACCCAAAGAATAATCATGGGTTGTAGACCTTGAAGGCTTGGATGTGGTCTAATCCCAAGGCTACCCATCAGTATTCCCTCTTTTACCTCTCATCCAGATTCTGGCTCTTGGAGTAGTCCTGCTTTTAAGAAGCACCAGATGTCAGGCAGTCCAAGTTCTGGGCAGGTAGCAGGCAGGGGCAGGTGGTTAAGGATCAGGTTTTGGTCAAGCTGAATAGAGCAACATATGGGCTCACAGATCAAAATCACAGCCAGAGGTCAAAAACAGAAATCAAACAGCAATGGGCTTGGACAGTGGGTGCAATGACCGTTACTGTCCCAGAAGCCATCAGTTGGGAGCAAGAGCCTGGAAACACACAACAAGAGCAGCGATGGACGAGACCAGTCACAGAGGCAGAAGTGTGGTGACATCACGGCCCCCCAGTTCTGGTCCATTCCACTATTGTTACATAATGTAACCAGAGTTAGTAAAACTCTCATTCTTGTGTTACTTGGCCTGTCCATGAGTTGGAGCGGATGTGGTCTAGGAGTCTTCTAATGATGGTTACATTAAGAATCCAGCTTGCACTTTCCTGTAGGAGAACGGATCTCTCCATATAGCGGCTCCTTCCCATTGTGCATGTTCCTGGTTACACTCCATCAGGGACGACGCTCTCCCCTATAAATGGGACCATCTGCACAGCTGGCTCGTAGACCCCGCTCTCTAGTTTTCCATCCCTTGATTAAGTCAGCTGTACGCGAGGCATTTGCCCACCGCACCTGCTCTCATTTCCTGCACATGGAACGCGCCCACAGGCAGAAACATCATTAAACTCTGTATATAGTGAAAACGTGTAGAACGGAAAACAAGTGTATCTGTCATGTGTTGTATCCAGCCATAAACAGATAAGAACAAGCCTTCCTTCTCGGGTTCTATAAAGCTCTGCACATGTGGGGAGCTGTAACTTGTCCATCTGGGATGAGGGGGAAGAAGGTCCTTTAACTCTTTCAGATTATAACAGGTCCTCTGCTCTAATAGATCTCAGAGAAGTCATGCAGTACCATGCCTGACCTCATGGAGCGCTGTTTATACAGGCGCTAGTTATCACTTCAAGCGCCAACTAGTGGTTCAAAGAATGAAAGGCAAATATACGGATAATGTAAAACTCATGCATTACAGGTTTGCAAAATTCTAGTATCAAAAAGTCTAGATGACCAAATGGAGGCCTTGGAAGTATTGTCCAAAGTTTTTTATGCTATACCAGGACCCGGAAGAGAATCTCCATGATGATCAAAGTGGGAACCACAGGTTTCCTGGAGCTGCCTTATAGTAAAGAGGACTTATAGGATCAACTGGACTGTGCTGTCCCATAGATAACAATGGAAGACAGGACGGATTTATCCTCTTCTCCAATGATTTATAGGGATTTTCTAGGACAGATTACAATTAGGCCCTAGACGTCCTAGACACTACAGGGCAGCTAGTGATCCCTAGTGATCAGCATGTGACACAGAGGACTTATAGGGCTGCACCATAGATACATCCGCCACGTGGGTTAAATATAAAAGCCACAGTTAAGTATTGACAATTCTATCAGCTTTATGGTCTATGAATCACAGAGTATACGGCGTATCAGCCGCCTCCGGTCTTCTCACAGAGAAGTCACCTTGAAACTGGAGATAAAACTGAATTATTTAAGGAATCTGAATAAAATGTGGACGTTCTTGTGTAAAATCAGGTCCCAGATAGGTAAATGTAGAGGTTCAAGGCTGTTCATGAGCTCAGATCTCAGACGCTGATAGCGACCGCGGCGAAGAGTCCTTCATCCACACGAGCCGCACATTCCTTCTCCTCATAGAAGATTCTGGATGGTAAAACGAACATGAAAGCTTAGGCAAATGGGAGATTTCAGCTCTGAAAGCGGCAGAATGGTGAATGCAGAAATTTAATTGCATTTCCCAATTGGAGAGCTCAAAGCACTGGGGTTATCCTGGGAGGTAGGTGTCTCTGTGGATCTTAACAATGGACACCAGACGACTTACCTGGTACTCCAATAATATGCCGGGGCTTCATTCATTTCACCTGGGTCATGTTATCTTATAACGACCCCTGTAAATAAAGGAGGTCAATGGGGCTCATTTACTTACCCGGTCCTGTCGAGATCCAGCGGCGCGTTCTCCGATGAGGATTCGGGTCTTCCAGCGATTCACTAAGATCATGCGCCCGATGTCCACCAAGTGTCGCTGCTGCGCCGAGGTCCGCCGGAGTTCACCCTCCTATTCCTGGTGCATGTGAGTGATTGATTTTGCGACACAATTCGTTTTTCAAATTCCACGGTTTCCCCGAATCCGTCTCCGTTTTCAGTCGCGTGAAAGCCGGCGCAATTGCGCCAAAATTCGATTGCGTGCATCAAAATCCCGGCGCAATTCGGCGCAAAACGGAAAAAGTCGGGAAACCTGACGAAAGTGCGGTGTTCGGACCCTTAGTAAATGTGCCCCAATGTCTCATACCTCAGACTGCATGGATGAAGCAATGGCACGTGCTGTACTACACAGACTCTCCCCCAGGGGGGGGGCTCACAAACTCCGATCACAGCTCCTACTGATGATCAGACACAAAGTTATAATGTGCAGCCTCCCTGACTGTGTACTTATGACTTAAGACTAATCACACTGTCCTCCCAGCAGGCGTGAATGGTGCAATCATGTGATGCTTTACTGAGGCATCATGGGATTGAAAGCACAGAGATAGAGAACTAGAACCTACAACACTCAAGATGGATTCTGATCAGAGCAGATGTGAATGAGTTTAAGTACATTATTTTGGCCGCTCGGTCCCGATTTTGCACTTATTTTGGGTTGAGGAAAGGCTTCACATCCTCATGTGCTGACATTAACGCTCCCCTGATAGTCTCATACTATTATACTGGATGCATTTGTGTCTCCGCTCATGGGTCCCTCGTGCAGACATTGATGAGAACAAATTGTCAGCCAAATCTATAAATCTTTTATAGGCCATCATCTTCCCACAGACACAGATTGTCCCATAAAACTGAGCCGTCAGCTGGACGTCGCCCACAGCAGGGAACAGCGCAGTGTGAACAGCTCACAGTCACGCAGAGGAGCAGGACCGTAACACTGTGCACAGGCAGGGGGTGCAGGTTCCTCCATGTACATTGAGTACTAAAATACAGCACAGGCAGGGGGTGCACATCACACAGGGGGCGCAGGATCCTCCATGTACATTGTGTACTGAGGTACAGCACAGGGCAGGGGGTGCAGTCACAAACCAGGGGGGTGCAGGTTCCTCCATGTACATTGTGTACTGAGGTCAGCAATGGCACAGGCAGGGGTGCACTGTCTAACAGGGGGTGCAGGATCCCCATGTACATTGCGATTGTTATTCTTGCTCCAATATTTTTATTTTTTTTCATCTCCTTTAAAGATAATTACCACCTCCTTCTGTCTGTTTCATTTCCTATCCAGGATCTTCTCTTCCTTACTTCCATTTTTAATGTCCAGTGACTTTCTCTTCTATTATTCATGTATCATATTTCTAGAATAATATCAGGTCTAGACCAGACTAGAGAATGACGCGAGCACTTAACTAAATTGGCTCGGCGTATAACGGTAACGGATTATAGTCTTTTGTCGGTACCCTCTACTTCACTCTAGCGCTGGTACCATGTCAGTGTTACTCAGGCGGGGGGGTAATTCGTTACCTTTTCCACTCCTTTATTGATTCCTTCCTGAACGCTCCTCACGAAAACTTTCCCGAACGAAGCTCGAGTGCTGCGTACCGACTACTAAATAACGACCCCCATTGAACTCCTCCTCACTGTCCCTCACATGGGACGACCTCCCTCAGAAGTCGCACCCATTTCTCACTTCACACTAGTGGCTCGACAACAGAGCGACTCTCCATTCTGCACACGGGACTCGCGCGTCAAGGCCAGTCTGCCAAACTTACAACACCTCCTCCCACTTTTAAAACACTTGCGGCAATCAACCTCAGAAAAAGGAGTCGATTGGAAAGCACCACGGACGGAAATGCGACAGGAAAACAGCAGGGCAGCATGCATGGATGCCTCTGAGGCTGCATATCGCACCATATGCCAAAACTATGGCAACAGCATGGCCATGACAGAGTGACAGAATTGAAGCTAGATAGCACTAAAAAATCCAATAATTGACCCTGACACTATAGGGACGGCATGCAGAGGCAGCGCAGCAGGCTAGAGAGTGTCATGGCGACAATACAACCTAATGGAACTCAGGCTTCAAACCAATGGGTGCACAAGAGAGGAACCAAAGGAGGTGAGCCAAGAAGCGCTGATAATGATTTCCTATCTGAACAAAAGGTGAGACGGTATATTAGTCGATAAACAGCATGGTGGCGACATAGTGACCAAGTTCCATAACGTATCTGGTGAAAAACACCGAAAAATGAGGCTGACACAGACTCTTTTTAAGGGGATGACATGTGGAGGCAGCCATGGGAGGCGACCTTCATGATTTAAGAGCGACAGTTATGGGGCATCTATATGAGCTGTTATGATTTGCAACTCAGGTCTCCAGCATGGCGGCGACAGATGGGCCGAGTTCCACTAGTTATCTGGTGAAACCACCGAAAATTCTGCCTGACACCGCTCTTTTAAGTTAAGGGGATGATTGCTGCATATCCTCTCGTGCTCCAGCGTTGGGTTATAGAGAGTTGAAATTGCCATGGAGACATTGGTGGACGTCTGTGGAGGATTGTGGAGGCAAAATGGACGGAAACAGCAGGGGGCAGCATCATGGATGCCTCTGAGGCTGCCTAATCTTGGGAGGGGCTGGCGGTCCACTCCAGGCGAGATTTTCCTGTCCAAGCCCCTGTCTTCGGCTCCTCCACCACCAAATGGGCCTGGGGGCCAGAAGCGTTTACTTTGAAAAAATTATAATTTTCAAAGCAGAGGCGGGGGTCGTTTGAAATTTCACCTAGGAATAATGGAATAGCAGATAGCTATGTTTATTTCAATTGTTTTTTTTTCGGAAATGGTTCCATGATTAAGAGCGACAGTATGGGGTCCATATTGGCTGCTGCTAGATTGCAACTTCATAGTCCAGCATCCGTGGCGCCGACAGAGGCCGAGTTCCACTATGTATCTGGTGTGAAACAACCTGAAAATTCTGCCTGACAGCTCTTGATTAAGGGGACGATTGTATGGAGGCCGTGAACTCGTAGTAGGATTAAAGGTGCTGCAGTTTAAAACTATGTTAGTGGATCTGGGATGGAGGTGGCGCTCCTGCCAGGCGAGGCTTTCGCCAATCCAAGCCCTGTCTCTCGGCTGCTCCCCCAAACAGCACTTCTAAGAACCTTTTGTATAAGATCAAGTGTAGTAGCGTTCTTATAAGTTTGGGATATGGCGGGTGAGGGAATGTAAACAGAGCGCAAGAAGCGCTGAAATAATATTGGTAAATGATTAAAAGTTTGCCAGTATATTTGTGTATAACACAAGATGGGTGGCGACAAAGTTAACAAGTTGATGTGGAAGCCATGAAAAAAACCCAAAATCTGCCTGACACACCTCGTTTGCTAAGGGGACGATGTTATGGAGGCAGCTTATATTACGACTTTTGGAGGCAGCTTATTGGCGATTTGACGTGTGAAGCTTGTCTCTGGTAGCAATGGAGACAACGTGTGGATGCAGCTAAAAAGACGAGTTGGGAGGTGCTATGGAGAACAATTTATTGGATAGTGCCTGTATGTGGCAGTCAAAAAAGTTTTCAAACCAAGAGGAGCAGGTAGGGGGTCCTCAGAAAAAATTAAATAGATGAGTGCCTGTATTGGCACTCCCAAAAATTGTTTAAAAACAGAGGACCGGGTTAGGTGGCCCTCCAGAAAAATTAAATACATAAGACTATAGCTAAAGCCAGTTGGGCCTGGCAAAAAAAAAAGCCAGTTTTCCTCTGCTTTAGTGTACAAAGAGCAGAAGAAGAAGGAAAATGAGGAGGAGGAGTGCATACATTATTCAGGTTGAGCTTCTTTCACCTGGTGAAGAATGAAATCCTGAGAAATCCAGGCTTTATTCATCTTGATAAGCGTCGGCCTGTCAGCGCTGTCAGTCGACAGGCGTGTACGATAATCTGTGCCACCAGCTGCCACTGAAACCCGCTCGGACAAACGCTAGCGGCGGGCAGGGCAAGGAAGAACCCAAGGCGTACAGCCGTCGTTCGTCACATGTCCAGCTTGAAATCCAGTGAGTTTAGGGAGCTGTGTGTGGATCATTTAGGACATGGTTTGGTCAGCTACGTTCTCCCTCACCACGTTTCTGTTAAAGATCAGCCCTACTCGCCGAGACTGGGGACAGGTGACATGTGTCTTGCTGGGGTGAAAAAAAATGGCAAAGGCTTGTAAAGGCGTACCTGCCACCCCTCACTGCCTCCTGTTCCATGTCCTCCTCCTCAAATCCTCCAACTCCCCTACTTCTGGCCCTACACGCTGGAACAGTGAAAGGACCTGACAAGGGTCCCTCTCTTCGTCTCTGCCAACAAGTGCTCCGTCGCTCCTCCTCACCTCTCCCACCTCCTCGATATGCGCTGAGAACAGACTGCTGAGGGTGCTTTGGCTATCAACAAAGGAATCTTCTTCCCCCATCTCTTGTGACAGCGCACCAAGCTTTCGACCTTCATGCTGACCAGAGAGTTTTTCACACAGGCCAAGCAGTGGATGGAGGCTGATGATGGCGGCATCTCCACTGACTATCTGTGTTTACTCCTCAAGTTACTCAGCACCCTGACAGATATCAGACATCCACGTCCACCCTCATTGTAGACTTGAGGAAGCTGACTGACCTGACTACCAGTTCTGGTGGAAGTTGACATCTGGCAGTCTACAATCGCTCGGCGCTGCTGGTAATCTGGATAACATGGTAATGTTGAATTCCACCTCGTGGGACATGTCGCACAACAGTTGGTAAGCGGGCAGTTGGAGGGCGGCGCTGCGCTGCCCTGAGAGTGGCAGCATCTGTGCTGGACTCCTGAAATGCGCACAGATGCGGCGCACCTTCGTGAGCAATCAGACAGATTGGGCTATGTCTTGAGAACCGCTAAACTATGAGATTAACACATGGGCCATGGCCACATGGCACATGTGTCAGTCTGCCGAGTTGCAGAGCCGCCACCAGGTTACGGCCGTTGTCACACACAACCATGCCTGGCTTCAGGTTCAGCGGTTGCCAGCACAGATCAGTCTGCGCCATGGATGCCCCTGTAATAGCTTTGGGCGTTGCCTTTTATCGCCTAGGTCAGCGTTTTAGCACCGCCTGCTGTCGCTTAGCGATGGCACTGCTGCTGTGCCTAGAGCTAGCGACTGATGCGCCATGCCCACGTGATGGTATATTCGGATGGAGAGGAGGTGAGGGGGTGGAGGAGGGGGAGAGAGGAGCATAGTAGGCTGTGAGACCTGGACGAGGTAGGCCCCGCAATCCTCGCGTCGGCAGTATATGACCAGCCCCAGGTCAGACTCGGTCCCAGCCTCACCAATTAACCCAATGTGCCGTAGCGATATATAGTGGCCCTGCCCGTCGCACTCGTCCACGTTTCGTGGTTCAGGTGGACTGTCAGAAACGGCGTGGTCAGGCACGGATGATGTTGTCTGACCCGTGCTTGGCAGGGGGCTGGACGGCCACATCGGGAAGATAAGTGGAACGGCTGGGGACCGAATACCGAGGGGCGGTCGCCGCCATGAGGTTTCGAAAGGCTCGGTGTCTCTACCAGCCTATAGGGCAGCATCTCCAGGCTAAGCAGTTTGAGATGTGGACGTTGCGGGCTTGGGCGTGTGGGGGGTTTGCACTATTACTTCTTTTGCGCTCCAGCGTCTGGGGTATGGAGAGCTGAAGCTGGCGGATGCTGTGGAGGATGTGGAGGCGGAAGATGGGGTTTTCGCACGGAAGGTGTTTTGGGCCGGGGTCCTGGGCAGGGGCTGACTAGCAGATGACACAGGGAAGGAGCAGTGGTGTGCCGGCCAGAGGTGAACTGGGCTTGGTGCCATTGAGTGGGGTGTGTTTAGCATTATATGCTGCCGCTACTTGGTGGTAGTTAAGTAGAGTGGTGAACGCTGTGATCCTGTTTGGCACAGGTTGCAACACAGTCCGTCGGCATCCGGTTGTGTTTCTTTTAAAGAACCTCCAGACTTCTGAAAATCTAGCCTTGGCCACGGGAGCTTGACTACGTTGAAACATTTGGCGCTGATGCACCAGCTCTGGCCCCTGCCTCTCTCTGCGTGCCCCACCACTGCCTCTTCCACCTGTTCTGGTATATAGACTCGCCTCCGTCTAGAAGCACTGTGTTCACCCGCCTATCAACCAGCTGGGTCTCGTGCACCTCATCATCCTCCGATCCCTCAGTGCTTCCCCTCGGACTTCTGCCCTGACAACAACTCACCACTGTCTGACAACCGTGTCTCCTCATCGCTGACACCTCTTTACCACTTCTTCCACTACGTCAATAATGTCATCATCACCCACAGACTGCGACGGTGGAAAACCTGGGCATTCGAAAATGCTCAGCAGCACCGGACAAGTGGTTTGTGACTGTGGGAAGGGTCCAAGAAAACAGTTCCTCAGAGTATGCCGGTTCAAATGCCAATTTTCCTGGGAGGAGGCAGACTGGGGGAAGGGGCTGGGTGGAGGAGCTGGAGCAGTGCTGATTTCGGTGAACATGGGTGGACTGCGTGGAAACTGAAGGTGGACAAATGGCTAAGCATGTCGCAATCCAACATCACTCTTCGCACTGTTCTGGCCTCAACATTGCTCTACACGAGTCCCAGTAACTTAGACATAAGAACCTAGGGAGTTGGTAGCTCTGCGGTGGTTCCCCTGCTCCTCATCAGCAGGGTGGTGTCTCACCCCGACCAGGACCACGGCCTCTGACCCTGCAGTAGTTGGACGCGTCTCGTCTCTTACCCCTAGCCCTCGCGGTTATTAACATTTTCAAAATTAAGTGTAAACTGTAATTTTTATTTTTTTTTTGTGTGTTTTTTTTTTTTTTTTCTTAAACACAAACGATGCTATCCTATGTGCTATGGCTGTTTCTAACCACTGACACACACTGGATTTTGTGCTGCTGTGCCTGTGACTTTGAGTTATACAAAGTAAATAAACGTAAAAAACAAAAAAATCAGCACTGCTAATTCAAATCAAAACCCCTAATAAATTGTCCCACTCGGTGTTTAAGGTGGATATTGGGTCACTAGAGCTAAACACAACGGTCGCAAGTCTCCCTGCAAATTCCTCACAATATGGTACTAGGCACTACTAGTGCCAGCAGCCCAGCCACAAGCAACAAAAAAAAAGTAAAATTATATAACGCTTATTGTAGCCTAAGAAGGCTGTTGGGTTCTTGTAGAATCACTCCTGCCTAACACTATTCTAATAGAAAACCTAACGCTTTCCCTGACCAGCAGCAGCTCTCTCCCTAGCGGCATCCAGACACGAGAATGATCCAGCAGCGCTGCGGGCAGGGCGGCTAGTCTATCCCAGGGTCACCTGATCTGCCAGCAACCACTGCTATCGAGCTGTAAGGGTACCAGTCATGCGGGGTGGTGCAGAGTCTCCTGGCTTGTGATGGCTCGTTTTTCTGGCCGCCAAAAATCCCAACGGGGAGATGCCATTTTCTCGAGCTGGCGAAATACTCGTCCGAGCAACAGCATTAGTTTAGAGTACGCTAATGCTCGAATGACATCAAGCTCGGACGAGTATGTTCGCTCATCTCTAGTCTTAACCCCTCAGTAGTAGGTATGAAATACTGCAGGTGTCGATACAACTTTTGTACAGTAAATGTTTAAAGTCAGAGTCTGACATTCAGCCCGAGAGCAAGCACAATGAAAATGTTTCCAAAAAATTATCAAAAAAATACAGAAAAAATAAAATAAAAACCCTAAAAAAGAAACTTTATTATTACATCATTTCAAAAGAAAAAAAGAGACACACCTGGGCGGGATTTACTGGGGATTTATTTCTGGTGCCAGCATGGCTTGTCGGCATTGGATGAGATCACCTGATGTCTTTAAAGTGGCGCACGGCTTTAAGTAACATAAAGTGGGTGATGGTAATAATCAGTTCGTGCGTAGAGGAATGGTAGTGAGCATATAATTGAGCTAATCGCGGGTACTTTCGTTATTATTCGATGGACAAATTTTCCGATGCTCGAGTGCTGTCTCAAATAACGGCCCCATGAAGTCAATAAGAGAGACTCGAGACTTTTTCAATGGGACCAAAGGATCTGCACCAAGAGGAAGCTTTGGCCACACGACCACCGGGCAAACCTCAGGAAAAGAGAGAAAAAAGGATGGAAAACCCCACGGGAATGGAACAGGAAGGGGAAACAGGCAGGGGGCAGGCATGCATGGATGCCTATCTGAGGCTGTTAATTCACACCATTATGCAAAAGTCTTGGCCAGCGCAACAGGCATGGCTAAATGACAGAGTGACCGAATTGAGGAATGAGTAGGCTAGAAGCATCTTAAAACATCCCAAATGATATGAAACCCCTGACACTATAGGGGACTATGGGCAGAGGGCAGCGGCAGCAGCGGCAGGCTAGCAGGAGTGCTTTGGGCAACATACCCCAAATGGACTCACGATTATAAAACCAATGGGTGCAAGAGAGAGACCCAAAGAAGGTGGAAGGCACAAGAAGCGCTCACTCAAATAATATACGGTTAAATGATAAAAGTTTGCCAGATTATTTTGTGGGATTACAGCAGCTGGGTTGGCGAACACAAAGGTGAAACAGTTTGATGGTGGAAGCCATGAAAACAAACACCAAAAATTATGGCCGTGACAACAGTCGTTGAATAAGGGGGACCATGTATGGAGGCAGGTGAATGAACTAGTAGTAGATTAAGTGTTCTGCTTGTAAAAAACTTTTTTTTGTAGTATTAAAAACTATTAAACATGTTTAGTTGGGAATACTTGAGGATGGAGCTGGACGCTCCTTCTGCCAGGCGACATTTAGCCAAATCCAAGCCCCTGTCTTCTAGGCTACTCCCCAAACAGCAATTCTAAGAAACCTTTGTATAAGATTCAAGTGTAAGTAGGCGTTGTTATAAAGGTTTGGGTTCTGGGGGGTTGAAGGGGGGTGAATGTAAACAGATGCGCAAGAAGCGCTGAAATTAATATTGGAAATGATTTTAAAAGTTTGCCAGTATATTTTGTGGGAAACACAGGGGCAGGGTGGCGACCAAATTACAACATGGAAAGCATGAAACAACTCCAAAAATTCTGCTGACAAGCTCGTTGTAAGGGGGACCATGTATGGAAGGGCAGCTATATGGACTATTTTGGAGGCGGGGCTATGGCGATGACGTTGTGGACCTCGGGTAGCAATTGGAGGACAACGTGTCAAGCAGAGGTAAAAAAAACCACGTGTGGAGGCGGCTGTCTATGGAGACAATTTAATTTGGATAAGTTGCCTGATGTGGCAGTCCAATCAAACAACCGTTTTCAACCAGAGGGAGCAGGTAGTGTGGCCCTCAGAAAAAAAAATTACATAGATTGAGTGCCTGATGTGGCAGTCCAAAAAAGTTTTCAAAACCAGAGCGCAGGTAGCTTGGTCCTCCAAAAAGATTATTTTTAAATAAATTGAGTGTCTGATGTGGCAGTCCAAAAAAAGGTTTTCAAACCAGAGGAGCAGGTAGCTATCATCCAGAAAAAATTACATAGATTGAGTGACCTGTATTGTGGCACTCACCAAAAATTGTTTTTTTTATTTTTTAAACAAGAGGGAACCGAGGTGGAGTTGGCCCTCCAGAAAAATTAAATACATAGAGTACTATAGCCAGAGCCAGTGGCCCCTGGCAAAAAAATAGCCAGTTTCCTCTGGCTTTAGTGTACAAAGAGAGAGAGAAGGAGGACAAATGAAGGAGGAGGAGTGCATACATTATTCAGGTTCAGCTTCTTTCACCTGGTGGGGAGAATGGAAATGCGGAAGAAATCCAGGCTTTATTCAATCTTGATAACGCAGGCGTCAGCGCTGTCAGTCGACAGGTGTGTACGCTTATCGGTGATGATGCACCAGCTGCACTGAAAAACCCGCTCGGACAACACGCTAGTGGGAGGGCAGGCAAGAACCTCCAAGGCGTACAGCGCTAGATTGTTGCCACACATGTCCAGCTTGAAACCCAGTAGTTTGTAGGGAGCTGTGGATCATTAGGAACGATGGTGATGGTTAGCTACGTACTCCCTCACCATCTTTCTGTAAAGATCAGCCCTACTCTGCCGAGACTGGGACAGGTGACAGTGTCTTGCTGGGGTGACATAAAAAAGCTGGCAAAAGCTTGTAAAGGTACCCTGCCAGTGCTGGACAAGCTGCCTGCTCCTACTCTCCCCTCGTACTTGTCGCAGAACTACGGCCCTCTGCCGCTAGCGCTGTCAGAAGGGAAATACTGTAAGCTTGTGGCACCCCGGGCTGCTGGGATTCATGCATCTCTCCACTCTTTCCTCTCCAGGGATGAGAGTGGAAAGATTTTGCTTGACCCCCGTGGGTCCAGGAGAGGTGAATATACCCAGTAATCGGTGCTGGAATAAATTTATTGACGCGAGGGTCACGGATGATAGGCAGCTCTAGCAGAAATCTGCCCTATGCGCCAGAGTCCCAACGCGCAGGAATTACTCCCCTCACCGGCCATGACTGGCCTTTTCCTCCTCCTCCAACTCCATCCAACTCCTCTTCTTCTGCCCATACACCGTGGAACAGTGAAGAGATAAACAATGGTTCCCCTTTCGTTCTCGCCAACATTGTTCCTCCCTCTCCTCCTCATCCTCCTCCACCTTCCTCCGATATGCTTGAGAAACAGACCTAAGGGTGCTTTGGGGTATCAACAAGGGAAATCTTATTCCCCCGTCCTTGTGACGAGCGCAAAGCGTCGTTCATGCTGACCAGAGAGTTTTTTTCAACAGGCCAAGCCGGCGGGATGGTGAGGCTGATGATGGCGGCATCGCCACTGACCAATCTGTGTTGACTCCTCAAAAGTTACTCAGCACCTGACAGATATCAGACATCCACGTACCACTCCTCATTGTTAGACTTGAGGAAAGACTGACTGACCGACTACCAGTTCTGTGTGGAAGTTGACATCTTGGCAGTTACAACGCTCTGCGTGCGGTGAAAACTCTGGATCATCCATGGTCAGTGTGGAATCCACTCGTGCGGCACGCTCGCAACAAACAGTCGGTGAGCGGGCAGTGGAAGGAGGCGGCGCTGCTGCGAGTGCCTGAGAGTGGCAGCATCTGTGCTGGACTTCCTGAAATGCGCATCAAGATGCGGCGCGACCTTCGTGAGCAAAATCAGACAGATTGGGTGTTAGTCTGAGGGGAAACGCTGAACTATGAGATTTAACACATTTGGCAAGGCATGGCACATGTTGTCAGTCTGCCAGAGTAGTTGCAGAGCTGCAACCCAGGGTATGGGCCGTGTCCCACACAACACATGCCTGGCTTCAGTGTTCAGCGTTGCCATGCAAGATCAGTCATAGACGGGTAGATGCCATGTAATAACTATTGGGCGTGGTTTTGTTGAATTTTATCGCCCTAGGCTCAGCTGTTTGGAGCACTTCGGTCTACATGCGTCTACGTGGCCTCTGCTGTGCTAGAAGCTTACCGACATGGATGGGGCCATGCCCACGGATGGTAATTCAGAGAGGAGGTTGGAGGAGGGGGTGGGAGGAGGGATGGAGGCATATAAGTTAGGCCTTGAGACCCTGGACGAGGGTAGGCCCGCAATCCTTCGGCGTCGGCAGTCAGTATTATGAACCAGCCCAGGGTCAGACTCGGTCCCAGCCTCCACCAAGGGTTTAACCCCAATGTTGCGGTCAGCGAGTATATTAGTGGCCCTGGCCCGTCAGCATCGGTCCACGTGTCCGTGGTCAGGGGACCTTTTGTCAGAAAACGCGTTGTCAGGGCACGGAGGATGTTCTCTGACCACCCCCCGTGTTGTGCAGGGCTGGGACGGCCACCCACATCAGGAAAAGTAGTGTGCGGCTGGGTGACCCGAATACCGAGGGCGGGCGGCCGCCGCCAAATGAGGTTTCGAAAAAGGCCTTCGGTCTCTACAGCCTTATGGGCCGCATCTCCAGGCTTAAGATAACTTGGAGATGTGAGACGTTGAGGGGCCCTTGGGCGTAGTGGTGGGTTGCGCTTATACCTCCTTGCGCCCAGCGTATGGGGAGGTTTATGGGAGAGCTGAAACGGGTGGTGGGATGCTTTTTGTGGAGGATCGTGGGGAGGCGAGAGATGGGGTTTTAGCAAAGGGAGGTGTTTGGGCCGGGGGTCCTGGGCAGGGGGCGAACTAGCCAGATGACACAGGGGAAGGAGCATGGTTGCCACGGCCAGAGGTTGAACGGGCTTTTGTCATTGAGTGGGGTGTTTTTTTTGTATTAGCATTCGGGGATGCTGCGCACTTACTGGTGGTAGTTAAGTAGGTTAGTGTGGGACACCCCTGCTGATTCCTGGTTTGACAAAGGTTTGGCACCCACAGTCCGGTGGTCATCGGTGTTTTTTAAAGAAACCTCCAGGGGGACTTTGAAAAACCTATGCCCTCGCACGGGGAGCTTGACTACAGGAAAACCATTTGGCGCGTGATGCACACAGCCTTTGGCCTGCCTTCCGTTCTGGCCCCACCACTGCCTTCCAACCTTGTACTTGGTACGGACTCGCCTCCGTCTCAGGAAGCACTGTGTTCACTCGGCGATACAACCAGCTTGGGTCTGTTACCTCATCATCCTCGATCATCAGGTGCTTCTGACCCCATCGGACTTCCTCGCCCATGGACAAAAACAAACTTCACCACTGTCTGAAAACTGTTGTCATCCTCATACGTCTGACACCTCTTTAACACACTTCTTTCCACTACGGTTGAATAATGTCATCATCACCCAAGACTCGATGGTTTGTAAAAACCTGGGGCACTCGGAAGCAAAAATAGCATCAGCAGCAGGGCAGGACCAGTGGTTTGTGACTGGGGAAAGGTCCAGAAAAACAGTTCCTCGGAGAGTATGCCGTTCTCGTGTGTTTTTCAAATGGCCCAAAATTTTGGTGGGGAGAAGGGGGGAGACTGGGGGGAAGAGAAGGAGGTGAGGTGGAGGAAGTGGGAGGAGTGCCGGATTTTCGGTGACATAGGGTTGGACTGGGTAGGAAAGACTGAACTGGTGGGACAAATGGCTAGAGCATTGTCCGCCAATCCACGACATCACTCTTCGCACGTTTTTGTGGCCCTCAACAGTGCTCTACCACGGAAAGTCCAGTAACTTGAGAACATGATGAAAAAACCTAGGGAGGTGTAACTCTGCGCGTTCCCCCTGCTCCCCCCAACAAGGCAGTGGTTGTTCACCCCGCCCCGGACAGGCCTTCTGACCCCTTGCAGTAGTTGGAGGCCCACGTCCACCACTCGTCCTCACCCCTTAGCCCTCGGTAGGTGTTTTAAACAGTTTCAAATTTTTAAGTGAAAACTTTGAAAAAAAAAAAAAATTTATTGTGTTTTTATTTTTTTTTAATTTTTATTTTTTTTATTTTTTTAACAAAAACGATCATATCCTCATTGACTATGGCTTGTTTCTAACCTACACTGACAGGGCACACAAGTGGATTTTGTGCGTGCCGTGATTTGAGGCTTTTGGAGCTATATAAAGAATGAAATACAGCTAAAAAAAAAAAAAAAATCAGCAGATGTGCCTAATTCTTCTCAAACCCCTTAATAAAAATTGTCTCACTCAGGCATGTTTGTTTTTGAGGTGGATATGCGTGTCACTAAGAGCTAAACACAAGGCGGTGCGCAGGGTCTCCAGCAAAGTTCTCACAGTTGGTACTAGGCTGCACCACTACTTAAGTGCCAGAAAGGCCCCCACCAACAGCAAACAAAAAAAAGGAAGAAAACATATAACGTATTGTAGGGCTAAGTAGGCCGTTGGGGTTCTCCTATGGCTACTTTGTAGCCTTAAAGAGGCACCACGCTTGCAAGATGAGTGTGAGTTTTTAAAAAATTGAATATAAAATCAAAAAAAATAATAATAAATACAGCAAGGGAACTCTGCTAATTCGACTCAAACCCCTAATAAATTTTCCCACTTTGGGAGTGTTTGAGGGGAATGTGTTTCACTAAGAGCTAAAAACACAACGGTAGCAGTGAAAGTCCCCCTGCAAATTCCTCACAATATGGTAAAAATACTAGCGCACATACTGTGCCGCAAGCCCAGCCACACGCAAATATAAAAAAAAAAGGATAAACGTTATTGTACGCCACTAAGAAGGGCTGTTGGGTTTCTTGTAGAATCACTACTGCCTAACAGTAAGTAAATGAACACAGGCCTAACGCTTGCACTGACCAGCAGCAGCTCTCTTCCTAGCGGCATCCAGGACAGACAATGATCCGAGCAGGCGCGGTGGCAGCGGCTAGTAGTCTATCCCAGGGGTCACTGATATGGCCAGCCCAAACCACGGCTATTCGAAGTTGTAAGAGGTTACCACGTCATGTGGGTGGCAGTGCCAGAGTCTCTTGGATTGTGATTGGCTCTGTTTTGGGCCGCCAAAAAAGCCAAAAAACGGCGGGAGGAGACATTTCTCAGCGGGCGAAAAGTATTCGTCCGAGCAAACGAGCAGTTTCGAGTACGCTAATGCTCGAACGAAGCATCACAGGTCGGACGTGAGTATGTTCGCTCATCTCTTAGTCTGCGCCATAAAAATGGCAACATCATAGGAGTGCCACCAAAATCTTACATAGGCTCCTCTGACATTTGTTTTGTCTGGTCTATTGTTGCCCACAAAGTTTAGCCAAAAGAAAAAGCAAAATAAAAAAACAAAAATTACACATAAATGTGAAGGATTGAATGTGGAAAAAGTTTAGGACCAGCCAACTTGGAGCCAAAAAAAAAAAATAGGAATGGAGGAGTCGGATAGTTGGAAAAACATTGTTCTTTCTGTTGGGGCAAACTCATTTATTATAAAACGATCCGCAACAATGCTGTGCCAAAAAAAAAAAATAAGTCGAAAGTAAAATTCTGCTCATTTTTCTGGCGGCAGATTGCCAAATAGACATATGCCCTACTGTCTCCATAGAAAGTACAAAATATGTGCGTGCTGTTATTGTTTTTTTTTGGGATCTTTGCTCTCAACCAGGCACTCTTTACTCCACAAACACTGTACAAATACACTTTCATGGTACATTTTGTGAACAATAGGTCTCCAAAAAGGATACATAAACATAGTTCAAACTAAACCCTAGTCACACCAGTTATATCCAATCTCTTATACTAGATTTCAGGTATGTGGGAACAGTAAAATGGTAGCAAACAAAAAGTTTTTAATTATAGCAAGGATAAACTGTCAAACCAAAGGAACTACGTCTTGAAAATGGAATAGATATTTTAAAAAGCACATGTATGGAGATAATGGTACAGGGTCAGGGAGGGGAAGGGTTTAGTTTATAATAGCACATGATATGGATGATAAATGGTACAGGGTCAGGAGGGGCAGGAGTTGTCTGCAGTGTTAATAATATCACTGTTATGGATGATACATGGTACAGGGTCAGGAGGAGGCCGGGAGTTTGTTCCAGTGTGTATAATATACCAGTTATGGATGATACATGGTACAGGGTCAGGAGGGCCGGGATGTTGCTTGCAGTGTAAATAATATCACATGTATAGGATGATACAAGGTACAGGGTCAGGAGGGCGGGATGTCTGCAGTGTAATATATCACATTGTTATGGGTGATACATGGTACACGGGTTCAGGGGGGCGGGATGTCTGCAGTGAATAATATCTACATGTTTATGGATGGATACATGGCACAGGGTCAGGAGGGGCCGGGGATGTCTGCAGGGGTAAGTATTAATATCCACATGTTATGGATGATAACATGTACCAGGGTCAGGAGGGCCCGGGATAGTCTGCAGTGTAATAAATCACATGTATGGATGATACATGGTACAGGGTTAGGAGGGGCCGGATGTCTGCAGTGTTAATATATCACATTGTTATGGATCGATACATGGTTACAGGGTTCAGGAGGGGCCGGGTGTGTCGCAGTGTATAATATATACCATGTTATGGAGATACATGGTACAGGGTCAGGAGGGGAGGGATTAGATGTCTGCAGTGTATAATATCACATGTTATGGATGATACAGGTACGGGTCAGAGGAGGGGGATGGGATGGATAGGATTGGTTGGGTATTTTTGTTGCAGTGTATTATATCACATGGTTATGGATGATGATCACATGGGTATACAGGTTCAGGAGGGGCGGATGTCTGCAGTGCAATAATATTCACATGTTATGGATGATACATGTAACCAGGGTCAGAGGGGGGCGGGGTGTCTGCGTTATTAATATCCACATGGTTATGGATGATTACATGGTAAAAGGGTTTAGGAGGGTTCCAGGATATCTGCAGTGTAATAAATATATGTTTGGGGATGATAATGGTACAGGGTCAGGGACATCCAGGATGACTGGTTTTTTATAATAATATAACATGTTATCGGATGATACATGGGTACAGGGTCAGGAGGGAGGGCGTGGAATGTCTGCAGTGTAATAATATCACATGTTATGGATGTTACATGGTACAGGGTTCAGGGCGGGGCCGGAATTTGCTTGCAGTTGAATAATATCACATGTTATGGATGATACATGGTACAGGTTAGGAGGGGGGCCAGTTATATCTGCAGTTAATAATATCACATGTTTATGGATGAACATGGTACAGGGTCAGGATGGGGCTGGGTTGTCTGCAGTGTAATAATACTAAATGTTATGGATGATACCATGGTAGCAGGGTCAGGAGGGGCAGAGGATGTCTGCGTGTAATAAATCAAAGTTATGGATGATTACATGGTAACAGGGTTAGGAGGGGCCGTATTCTGCAGTGTATATAATCACATGTTATGGATGATACATGGTACCGAAGGTCAGGGAGGGGCCGGGGGGGTGTGTCTGCAGTGTAATAATATCACATGTATGGATGATACATGGTGTAGGTGCAGGAGGGGGCCGGGATGTCTGCAGTGTAATAATATCAACATGTTATGGATGATACATGGTACAGGGTCAGGAGGGGGCTCGGATGTCTGCATGTGTAATAAATATCACATGTATGGATGATACATGGTACACGGGTCAGGAAGGGGCCTGGGTCTTTTGGTCTGCAGTGTATGTAATAATATCACATGTTATGGATGATACATGGTACAGGGTCAGCGGAGGGCCAGGATGTCTGCAGTGAATATATCACATGTTATGGATGATACATGGTTACAGGGTAGGAGGGGGGCTGGGATGTTCTGCAGTGTAATAAATCACATGTTATGGATTTACATGGCACAGGGTCAGGGGGCCGGGCGGGTCTGCAGAGTGTAATAATATCACATGTTATGGGATGTGATACATGGTACAGGGTCAGGGAGGGCCTGGATGTCTGCGTGTAAGTAATATATCACATGTTATGGATGATACATGGTACAGGGTTCAGGAGGGGCTGGGGATGTTGCAGTGTAATAATATCACATGTTATGGATGATAACATGGTACAGGGTCAGGAGCAGGGTGTCAGGAGTCTGCAGTGTAAATAATATCACTGTTATGGATGATACATGGTACAGGGTCAGGAGGGATCCCAGGATTGTCGGCAGTGTAATAACATACATGTATACGGATGATACAGGTACAGGGCAGGAGGGACAGTATATCTGCAGTGTATCATATCACATGTTATGGATGATACCATGGTCAAGGTTAGGAGATCCAGGGGATGTTTTGCGTGGTTATAATATCACATGTTTATGGGATGATACATGGTACAGGGTCCAGGGGGGCGGATGTCTGCAGTGTATAATATACATGTTATGGATGATACATGGTACAGGGTCAGGAGGGGGCTGGGCGGATGTTTGGCAGTATAATTAAATCACAGGTTATGGATATGTACATGAGTACAGGGTATGGAGGGGTCTAGTGTCTGCAGTGTAATAATATCACATGGTATGATGATACATGGTTACAGGGTCAGAGGGGAGGCAGGATGTCTGAGTGTAATAATATCACATGTATGATGATACTTGGTACAGGAGTCAGGGAGGGGGACCAGTATATCTGCAGTGTAATAATATCACATGTTAGGGATGATACATGGTACAGGGTCAGGAGGGGCCGGGAGTTTGGCAGTGTTATAATATATCACATGGTTATGGCTCATACATGGTACAGGGTCAGGAGGGGCCCAGGATGTTTTGTTTGCAGTGTTAATAATATCACATGTTAGGATGATACATGACAGGGTCAGGGAGGTGCCAGGATGTCTGCAGTGGAAATAATATACATGTTATGGATGGATACAATGGTACAGGGTCAGGAGGGCGGGCCAGGGGTTGCTGCAGTGTAATGCAGTGTAATAATATAAACATGTTATGGGATGATACGGTACAGGGTCAGGAGGGGCGGGATGTCTGCAATTGTAATAATATCATGTTATGGAGATACATGGTGCAAGGGCAGGAGGTCGGATGTCTGCAGTGTCTATAATATCACTTGTACGGATGATACATGGTACAGGGTCAGGAGGGAGCCAGGATGTCGCAGTGTAATAATATCACAGTCTATGGATGATACCATGGTACAGGGTCAGGAGCGGGGCGGGATGTCTGCAGTGTAATAATGTCACATGTTATGGAGGATACTGTAAGGGTCCGGAGGGGCGGATGTCTGCAGTGTAATAATATCACATGTTATGGATTATACATGGTTACAGGGTCCGGAGGGGCGCGGATGTTGCAGTGTATAATGTTATTTCCCACAATGTTATGGATGATTACATGGTACAGGGTCGGAGGGGCCGGATGTGTCTGTAGTGTATAAAATATCACATGTTATGGATGATAACAATGGTACAAGGGTCAAGGAGGTGGCTGGAGTGTCTTTTTTTTCTTTCCCTTTTTTTTTTTGCAGTTGTAATTATATTCACATGCTATTGGATGATTACATGGGTGGGCTTGGCAGGAGTTCAAGGAGCGGCGGGATTCGGGTGAGATGTCTGCAGTGTAATAATGTCACATGTTATGGAGGATACATGGTACAGGGTCAGGAAGGGCCAGGATGTCTGCAGTGTAATAATATCACATGTTATGGATGAAACATGGTACAGGGTCAGGAGGGGCCAGGATGTACAGAGTGTTATAATATTACTTTGTGGGGAATAGATTTTTGAGATTGAACAATGATTCAGGAATCTTTTTTATTGCCATATTTGGAGTCAGGAAGGAATTTTTCCATACTTTGGGCCAATTGGCATCAGCCTCCTGTTGTTTTGCTTTCTTCTGGATCTACGCTGTTGGATAATAGACGGACTTGATTGACTGCGTCTTCTCCCTTACCTGCTATAATACTACGGGCCCTGGAAGCTTATCAAAGGCTTCTCCTTGGTCATGTCTATGTGATAAAACAATGGGAGTTGGAGTTACACTTTATGGGCCAGAAGAAACCAGACAATCCCTTTGTCCAAGCTCCTGGCACGGGGGAAATGAAAGAAATGTGATGTGAGTTCCAGTCCAAGCTCCTCTGTAAAACAATCCGGTGATATTCTGCTAATTATGTGCTGCTTCATCCAGTTCACTAATATGTTTACATTTGGCAACGTATAGAATCTGCGGACACGAGAGATATGGAACGTAGATGCAAGCGCTGATTCTGCAATAATATGATCCCCTACGCTCTTTGCACCTCACCGCTAGATTTTCTCTGTTGGATATGAACACGAGTCGGAATGGCACCAACTCCCTCAAAACTTTGAAACTGGATCCAACGCTTCCCCGCTGGCTTTATCGAGTGGCCTGTGGTCAGAGACTGTAATTGTGGCCTCAGAAAAGAAGAAAAACAGACAGCAGGCCGGCTACAAACAGCGAGCGAGCGCACCGGAGAGGGCTGAAGAGACCTGACCCTGCTCCAAAGAGCCGGCTCTTCACGACGGCTCTGACCATGCAAAGACTCGCTTTCTCCATTGTGCGATATGAAGACGTCTGACCTTGGAAGGGAATTCCGAACAACATTAGACTTGGAGGTGGAAGCCAGTGGCTAGATCGCCTGGAACACCGTGTTCCGTAATCAAGTCCCAGAATGCCGCTGGAGAGGTTACTGAGCCGGCCAGGCTGCACCGATACATTGTATCCCCTGCAGACATAACAGACACATTAAATGTTCATGTTCATTGTTGTTGAGATCTCTGCTTGCCATCGTTGAATTACATCTGTCTTTTTATAGGGAACCTGTCATCAGAAATTGATAAACCACTACCATTATGTTGTCGAGCACCTGAACAGTTTCTAGATTATATTTCTTTCATGTCCTGGTGTGAGGGCATCATCCAGAAAATTAACTTTGAAACAAGATGTTAATTGGTTGTATAAAGTCAGGGAGGCGGAGATTTTAAAACTGAAGTCAAGCTCTCCCAGCCTCTGAACAGCTTCTCCCTTGTGATCACGCACCAGACTTTAGGAGATCTGGTCAATGATGTCCATGAACGCAGGACCATAATTACAGTGAAGAGGGAGTTCTAGCACAGGGAAAGCTTGACTTCAGTGTTAAAGTCTCCACCTCCATGACTTCATAAAACTAATTTACATCTAAATTCAAAGTTGATTTTCTGGATGAGGCCACCACACTGGGCCATGGAAGAAACAACATCTAGAAGCTGTTCAGCTGCTTGACAACATACTGCTAGTGGTTTATTAGGTTAATTTCTGGTGACAGGTGGATGAGGACAATATCCCAAGATCTGTTCACAACTGTGCTGGGTAGGTGCCAGGTCATCGGACCAGGGAGGAGAAGGAGATCCATATTCTTGCTGTCCACCATGACCTGGCATTGAGCTCCTCCTTCTTCTCCTCTTGGTATTAGTTTCTTTTCTGGTTACCTGGAGACAAATTGGACAGACAGGCGTAGAAGGAGAGCAGCACTGGGTAGCACAGACCATATTTTGGATTATGATCTGTGGCTCCCAAATTTACCTGCCATACACATAGATGAACTGCTCATTGTGGCATCTGCTTTCTGCACGGAGATGCCACGATGCCACTGACAGGGCAGATATTGGTGGATATAAGACTCCCAGCAAAATGTGAGGCTTTCCTATTTGTGCATTGATAACACATGCATGCTCAGCTTTTATCTGCCCCAGACGTTGCCTTGTGCACATGGGACTAACCTTCTTCTGACCATGGCCCATTCTGGAGATCAGCGATGGTTCCAGGAGTGAGGCCACTTCCTACCTGGTGGCATATGGAGTCTCAGGAGTCTTAAGTTTTCATAAGTTCTCATAAGGAGCCATAAGTTTTCTCTTGTCCACAACCTTAAAGGGAACCTTTCAACAGATTTTACCTAAGGTTTTACCCCACTAAACTGCCCCCTCAGTATGAAATGTCCTTCCTAGAATTCCCTGTTTTGTGTGAAATTTTAATAAAAATTATAGTTGTTGCAGGGTTATTGTCCACTCAGAAGCTCCGATCTTCTGTTCTATAGCACCTACAAACAAGCTGCTGGTGCCATATTACTGATATGAATTTCATCTTTCAGATCTCATCAGGCTTATGCCTTTGTGATCTACAGATTTGACGATACAGGAATCTAAATACATAGTTGAAAATGCAAAAGGACAATAAAGATCCAGCTTTGACGGTAATTTAAATAACTGTTTGTCCATTTCTATAGATCACAGAACCGTAAATCTGATTACCGTATTTTTCGGGTCATAAGGCGCACCGGATTATAAGGCGCATTACTAAAAAAGGCCTTATATATGGAATAATTCCATATATAAGGCGCACCGGACTATAAGGCGCAGGGTCCGGGGGTGTGGAGGAGGTCCGGGGGCGTGGAGGAGGTCCAGGGGCGTGGTGTGAAAACCAGCGGCTCTCCACAGACCCGGCAAAGGGTGAGCGGTCTCCCCAGGGAGATGGGGAAGGGGGTCCGTTCAGGTGGAGGAGGGCATAGGTCCCCGCTACCAAAGACAGCAGATCTCCAGCGGGAACTGCAGACCACACGGCAGAAGTTGGTTCGCGCTATGGCGCCTGTTGTTCGTGCCGCGTGGTCTGCAGTTCCCGCTGGAGATCTGCTGTCTCCGGTAGCGGGGACCTTTGGATTTCTAAGGAAATCTTAGGTTTTTATGTGCGCCTTATAGTCCGGAAAATACGGTAGATCTGAAAGAAGATGAGATTATTTTTGATGTAACACCTGAAAATGGGATGAGAACAGTCATATTTGCATAAATTTGGAGGAGAATTTTAAGAATTTTTATACGTTATTATGTGAGATTTCACATTAAAGAGGGAATTCTAGAAAGGATATATCATCCCCAAACCTAAAGGTAAAACCTGGTAACAAGTTCCCTTTAAGTAACCTTAGTGGGTGCACATTATTATATTATTCAATGTCCCTTGGTTCCCTGAGCTATGATCCTCTACAAGGAGCCGGACACATGGAATGTGCAGGATGTAACACAATAACAATCTATGAAAATGTAACTTGTGTCCTTTGAGCTAATTGTAAAATCGGGTCACATCCTCCCATTCCTCCTGGATGTGATCCTACAAAGCCTCCGCTATCTGGTTTATGGCCTCTGTAGGAACACAGTGCAGATAACACCAGTAATGTGCGACATAAATTCCATGACGGCGAATACAAGACGTCTCCAAAGATTCTGGATGCAGCTGCGTTGTTCACCATTTAAAGGGGTTTTTCAGGCTGAGGCCATTTTTCTTGAATATGTTCTGTACTCATGATCAGATTGGCCAAGGCAGACACCACTTTGCCTTCCTATCCTTTGTTAGTTTTGGCACTATTAAAACCGATAAGTAGAGCAGTAGGGCAACCTCGACATCAGATAGGTAGGGAAAGTGGTAAAATCCAGTTGTGAATATACTATAAGATAAAATGCAAGAGCATACGCCGCAATCCTGTGTAGATAACGTAACCAGGGTCACAGGATTGTGGCGTCTTGTCCAACGCACTGCCTTTAGTAAAAAGCAGCATGGATTACAATCATAAGAAGTCATAGGCTGAGCCCGGATCATATATGAGACTGGGTCACAGCTACATAAGACTTATTGTAGACACTCGCAAAGATAATAGGCTACAAACAGCGAATGAAAGTGGAATAAAACATAAGTCGCGTGTAGAAGCTCAAAACGCCAAAACCGAGACACAGCCACTTAAGGGCTTATTCACATGGCCGTCTGCGGCGACGTACATGCGGCCACAAAGTTGTGGCCGCATGTACGTCCCCATAGACGGCAATAGTGGCACAGCGGGATACGGTGCCACACATGTGTGGCACCGATCCGGGCTGCACACCTCAAAAAGATAGAGCATGCTCTATCTTTCAGCGTGTGTGCGGCCGTGCACCGCTATTCTCTCCTCTCCAGCACACGGCGGAATGCCTGCACGGCGGGCATACCGCGTGTGAATGTACCCTTAGACTGAATTCAGACACTGCTCCTGCTTATAGTTAGCTATCAGTGAAGTAAAAAAACGATACTTGTAACCAGAGTGTTTGTGATACAAAGGCAAATAGAAGAGAAGCTACAAACAAAGTGCAACAATGTTTCGGTATCCACAATTCACGCTCTTACATCACACGCAGGCATTCTGCAAAACCATCCTAATGCAATAACTGAGATTGTAGACTTTTAGACATCATGGGGCATATTTATCATGCGCCGACATATGATTGCCCCGCCACTGCATTTTCGCATCGGCATACATCCAGAGGCTTCCGCAGGGCCTGGCGTAGAAAATAACGCAGCGGGCGACTTTTCACATATGAAAAGTCACTGGCAGCAGCGAGTGCGCCGATGTGGGGATAGTAATGCGCTGGCCCACCCCCGGGCGGCCACGCCCATGCAAAATAATCGCAAGTGCTAGCAATAAGGTAGAATTTGTGATTATTTCAGGGCCTCAACGCCACTGACCCTATACCTTTCTATGTTTCTCCTTTAAAGGAAAAGCATACACAAAAATAGAAGACTAAAGCAAAAAAATTACATAAAACAAGTAAATAATAACAGGGATCAATAAATGCACGCAGGAGGAAATACTTCCTAATCTTGCCCTATATGTTGCGTGTATATTTCTTGTGTGAAGCTTCTATTGGTGGAGTACACTGGGCACCATAAGACCACCCGTCTTTTGTATTAATCCATATGGCTTTCATTATATATCAGCACTATAATGGACTGGCGAATGATAAATGTCTCCTGTAGGGTTTAGGTCTCAGCCTCTGAAAATTTCCAGGGAAGCAACCAATAGGACAGCCTGCATCTGCACCAGGTAACATAAACATCATTAAAATATTTAAGTAACATATCGGGGCTCATTTAAGGGTCCGCGGACCGCATTTCCGTCGGACCCGTACAGGGTCTAGCGCAGTAACTAGTATATATTCAGGACCATAAAATGGAGGTCACTGTCTGATGAGGTGCCATGCTCCAGCCTCAGCCAGTTTACATTGGTCCCTGCTCTGAAAAGCAAAATATTAATTTCCTAGAAAGTCATTTTCACATTCCAAATCCTTCAGTCTGACTCACATTTCTTTATTGTCGAAAACCCCATAAATTGTGGACGATATATAAACCATAAAGAGCTAAAAATGTAAGTGTAAAATGTCTGATCCTGTTCAAAGACGTCGCACATTATCAGATTATTCCCAAATATGTAACAAGCTGCAGCGAGCAAATTCCATTGTGTAGAGGATTGTTCTAATGGGACGAGGTATTAAACTGTAATAGAATCTAAAAGTATCATGTACAGCGAGTGCAGAAAGTAAATGAACTGCGGTATTATTTATATTCAGTGCTGAAGTATGTAGAGTAAAATATATATTACATAATGCTGAAAAAGAAAAGAAAAACTATGTAACTGCTATAATACTGCTCCCTATGTACAAGAATATACACTCACCGGCCACTTTATTAGGTACACCATGCTAGTAACGGGTTGGACCCCCTTTTGCCTTCAGAACTGCCTCAATTCTTCGTGGCATAGATTCAACAAGGTGCTGGAAGCTCATCAGAGATTTTGGTCCATATTGACATGATGGCATCACACAGTTGCCGCAGATTTGTCGGCTGCACATCCATGATGGGAATCTCCCGTTCCACCACATCCCAAAGATGCTCTATTGGATTGAGAACTGGTGACTGTGGAGGCCATTTGAGTCCAGTGAACTCATTGTCATGTTCAAGAAACCAGTCTGAGATGATTTCCAGCTTTAGCCATGGCGCATTATCCTGCTGAAAGTAGCCATCAGTGTTACAGGGTACATGTGCTCATAAAGGGATGGACATGGTCAGAACAATACTCAGGTAGGCTGTGGCGTTGTACAAGGGGCCCAAAGAGTGCCAAGAAAATATTCCCCCAACCATGACACCACCACCACCAGCCTGAACCGCTGATACAAGGCAGGATGATCCGTGCTTTCATGTTGTTGACGCCAAAGTTCTGACCCTACCATCCGAATGTCACAGAGAAATCGAGACTCATCAGACCAGGCAACGTTTTTCCAATCTTGTACTGTCCAATTTCGATGAGTTGTGCAAATTGTAGCCTCGGTTTCTGTTCTTAGCTGAAAGGAGTGGCAACCCGGTGTGGTTTTGCTGTGTAGCCCATCTGCCTCAAAGTTGATGTACGGTGGTTCAGATGATGTCTTCTGGTACCTTGGTTGTAACGGGTGGCGTTTGAGTCACTGTTGCCTTCTATCAGCTCGAACCAGTGTGCCCATTCTTCTCTGACCTCTTGGCATCACAACAAGGCATTTCCGCCCACAAACTGCCGCTCACTGGATGTTTTTTTTTTCGGACCATTCTCTGAAACCCTAGAGATGGTTGTGCGTGAAAATCCCATCGTGATCAGCAGTTTCTGAAATACCTCAGCACACAGCCCTTCTGGCACCAACACATGCCACGTCAAAGGCATCAAATCACCTTTTTCCCATACTGATGCTCGGTTTGAACTGCAGACATTGTCTGACCATGTTACATGCCTAAATGCACTGAGTTGCGCCAGTGATTGGCTGATTAGAAATTAAGTGTTAACGAGCAGTTGGACAGTGTGTACCTAATAAAGTGGGCCGGTGAGTGTAGATACTAAATAGCCCCTATGTAATGAATATAACTACTATAATACTGACCCCTATGTACAAGAATATAACTACTATAATACTGCCCCCTATGTCCAAGAATAAAATAATATAATACTGCTCCCTATGTACAAGATTATCTACTATAATACTGCCTCCTATGTACAAGATTAATAGAAAACCATCAAAATAAACTACTATAATACTGCTCCTATGTACAAGAATAAATACTATATAACTGCCCTATGTACAAGAAATAATACAAATACTGCCCCTATGTACAAGAAATAACTTACTATAATCACTGCCATATGTACAAGAATATAACTACTAACTACTGCCCCCTTAGGTACATAGAATATAACTACTATCAATACTGGCCCCTATGTAAGATATAACTACTAATACTGATCCCTAGTACAAAATATAATACTAAACACCTGGCCCTATGTACAAGAATATAACTACTATAATACTGCCCCTATGTACAGGAATATAACTACAATACTGCTTGCCTAGGTACAAGAATTATATCTAAATATGCCACCCTATGTCAAGAATTAACTATATATAATACTGCCCTCTATGTACAAGAATATAAACTACTATAATACTGCCCCTATGTACAGGAATATAACTACTATAATACTGCCTCCTATGTTAACAAGAATAATTACTATAATACTGCCCCCTAGTACAAGACTATAACTAATATATACTGCCCCCTATGTACCAGAATATAACTACATAATACTGCCCCCTATGTATAAGAATATAACTACTATAATACTGCCCCCTATGTACAAGATATAAACTACGTACTATATCTGCCCCCATTGTACAGAAAAAACTACTATAATACTGCCTAGATATCAATCTAACTACTATAATACTGCCCCCCTATGTACAAGAATCTAAATACTATAATACTGCCCCCTAGGTATAAGAAAATAAATAACTACTATAATACTACCCCCTATGTACAAGAATATAACTACTATAATATGCCCCCATGTACAAGAATATACTACTAAAGTAATGCCCCCTATGTACAAGATAACTATAAAATACTGCCCTAGTACAAGAATATAAACTACTATAGTACTGCCCCCTATGTACAAGAATATAATACTAAAACGCCCCCTATGTACAAGAATATAACTACTATAATACTGCCCCCCTATGTCCAGGAATATAACTACTATAATACTGCCTCCTATGTACAGGAATATAACTGCTATAATACTGCCCCCTATGTACAAGAATATAACTACTATAATTCTGTCCCCTATTAGTAGTTTTTTATTACTTTTTATGTAGAACAGTGGGGCAGATTTACTTACCCGGTCCATTCACGATCCAGCTGCGCTTTCTCTGTGGAGGATTCCGGTTCTGCCGGGATTCACTAAGGTAGTTCCTCCGACTTCAGCTACGCTGAAGTTCACAATCCTAATGTTTTTTAAATATACTTTATACTTTTATTATTTTCTTGAGCTTTCCAAGTCCCATCCACAGCTGAGTTAGAAATAATTTCTGTTTCCTGTAGCCACCAATAGGGGGAGCTCATTGCACATATAGACTCTTAGTGCTGAGAACAAATGCAATCTCTGTGTAGATCAGTTGTCCAGTAATCAGACATAAATCTTTCATCCTGTAGAAGGACAGGAGTGTTATATAATGAGCGTTATAATGGGATCACCTCTGTAATATATGTCCTCACACTGCTGTGTTCTGTGCTCCCTGCAGCCAGAGTAAGATATTGTCCCTGGACAGACATGCAGGAGCCTGTGGTAAAGTAGGGTGACCTGGGCAGCTGTAGTAGGATGACTCCTGGTTGAGCATAGAAGGATAATCCAGAGGTGATCGACGGAGAAAACAGTGTCCTGGCACCATCCGACCATTAAGGCATATCCCCAGTGAAGCCCGGCACGGATCTTTGCGGGGTAGATTAGCCTTCTTGCACAAGTATATAAGCGGTGGTGCTCAGCCAGAGCAAAAGCAGTCCATGAATGAACATCACTGGCTTGATAATGCGCTAGACTAGCGGGAAACGGTCCATCTCCAGGCCCCGCTCTGCCTCTGTACGCACCCCAATAAAGATTTCTTCGTACTAAACTGGTGAGTGCCGCTGAATTCTATATTTGCTTCATAATCCGGAGGTGGTTGATTACAGCAGAGACCTCAAAGCCTGGAGCACTGCAGCCGCTGACTAACAGTTCATAGAATGTGCCGCTCCCATCATCCAATGTTTCCTAACAGAAAGGCAAATGTTCTTTACGACATTTTTCCCGTGGAGTTGCCGTAGTTATTGATGTAATACCACATCCCCCTCATCCACCGCCATCCCCCTCATCACCGCCATCCCCCTTATCACCACCATCTCCCTCATCACCGCCATCCCCCTTATCACCGCTATCCCCCGCATTCACCACCATCCCCCTCATCACCGCCATCCCCCGCATTCACCACCATCCCCCTCATCACCGCCATCCCCCGCATTCACCACCATCCCCCTCATCACCACCATCCCCCGCATCACCGCCATCCAGCATCACACATCCCCTCATCACCGCCATCCCCCGCATCACCGCCATCCCTGCATTCACCACCATCCCCCTCATTACCGCCATTACTGCCATCCCCCACAATCCCCTGCCATCATTGCCATCCCCGCGAGCGCCTCCATCCCCCTGCATCCCCAGTCATCACCACCATCACCACCATCACTTCCATCCCCCTCCATCCTTCTGCATCCCTCGGCATCACCACCATCCCCCGTCTTTCCTGAAATCCCCTGCAATCCGCCTTCACCCCCATCAACCGCCATGCCCCGCCATCCCCCACCATCACCGCCAACCCCCACGGTGGTTCTCATTTCTGGAGTTTCATGGAGCTGCGTGCCCAGGCCAGGTGCTGATACTGTGCACATTGTGCTCCACCTACACAGAACACCAGTGTTCCTCCCTCCTGCCAGGATGTTGGGGTTTGCCCCATTATCCCAGGGATCAAAAAGAGTCCTGAACACAATCTGAGTGTAATGCTACTGCGACTGGCACTGTAGTGGCACAATGTAACATATATTGTTTGCTGGGCACCCTGGTCCACATTTACTAAGGTTTTCTGTCGGACTTTGCAAGTTCTTTTCGGTGCATACTGCTTGCACATGTATTTAAGAAGGGTCTGCGCCACATTTGTGTTGTGACTGCATTACTTTTCATGCAACACAAATATCTGCACTTAAGGGGGCATTCCGGGGGCTTAGATGGTGCCCTCTGTCGGGGGAGCGCAGGGAGCGCCAAATTCATAAAGAATGTGCACCAGAAATCTTGAATATGGTGGCTGTATTATATCCGATTCTGAATATGTGCTTGGATAAACAATGACAATGTCTCCCACTCCGGGCCAGTTCTCCTATTATCCGGCTGTATAATATCCGATGCCAGGCATGTGCTGGTATAGTCAATAGTCATGTCCCACACTGCGGCCGGTCCTCCTGTTATCCAGCTGTATAATATCCGATGCTGTATATGTGCTGGGATAGACAATAGTCATGTCCCACACTCCCGGCCGGTCCTCCTGTTATCTGGTTGTATAATATCCGATGCTGTATATGTGCTGGAATAGACAATAGTCATGTCCCACACTCCGGGCCAGTTCTCCTATTATCCGGCTGTATAATATCCGATGCCAGGCATGTGCTGGTATAGTCAATAGTCATGTCCCACACTCCCGGCCGGTCCTCCTGTTATCCGGCTGTATAATATGTGATGCTGTATATGTGCTGGAATAGACAATAGTCATGTCCCACACTCCCGGCCGGTCCTCCTGTTATCCAGCTGTATAATATCCGATGCCAGGCATGTGCTGGTATAGTCAATAGTCATGTCCCACACTCCCGGCCGGTCCTCCTGTTATCTGGTTGTATAATATCCGATGCTGTATATGTGCTGGAATAGACAATAGTCATGTCCCACACTCCGGGCCAGTTCTCCTATTATCCGGCTGTATAATATCCGATGCCAGGCATGTGCTGGGATAGACAATAGTCATGCCCCACACTGCCGGCCGGTCCTCCTGTTATCCAGCTGTATAATATCCGATGCTGTATATGTGCTGGGATAGACAATAGTCATGTCCCACACTCCCGGCCGGTCCTCCTGTTATCCGGCTGTATAATATCCGATGCTGTATATGTGCTGGGATAGACAATAGTCATGTCCCACACTCCCGGCCGGTACTCCTGTTATCTGGTTGTATAATATCCGCTCTGTTCACCTTATTAAACATGGCCATACCTGACTAATTGCTCCAATCTCGGGGCTGAGTGGGACCAGCGTATCTCTGGTTCTCATTAGCCTGATGCATACAGATTCGCTTGCAGCAATGTTTCATTGTAATTGTTCCTTTGCCTCCCAACAGTAATTGTAACTGGCTAGTCATAGGGTACAGAGCATGACCCCTATACACCCCCTATATGTACAAGATTTGTGTTTTATGCAAATCACATTTTTGTTTGAAATTTTATAGGTTCACATGCAATTTCCATGTTGCTTGGGGGTGTATGAGCCTTTTCTCCACCATTGATTACTAGAAAATCTTACAAATATCAACAATTGTGGTATATTTCTATAGATGACGCATGACTTGAGGATTTTATTGTAATAATCACTTACTTACCGGATCCGCAGAGTTCACAGAAAGTGCATTGTCCGTGTATAATGCTCTGTTCCGCGATTTACTAAGATCGTGCGCCCGATATTCTGCATGTGTCGCTTCCCCGCTCAGGTCCCTGGAGTTCACCTTCTTCTTCCTGGTGCATGTAAGTGCATTGTCTTGCGACACAATTTGAAAGTTAAATCCCGCACTCAGTCCGAATCAGTCGGAACGTCCGGCAGCCAGCCACCATATCTGTTGCATGCAAGCAGCGCAGCTGCGCCAAAATCCGATCGCGTACGACACAATCCCATTAAATATTTGTCGAAAATGTTGGGAAGTCCGACAAAGTGTGGCCATGGAGCGTTAGTAAATATGTGTTTGATTTTCCTGCAGCGCCTCCACAGGGAGAGGCGGGTGTTACACACTCCGCACTCAGAATAAAATGCAAGATAATGAATTTTCAGTCCAGGGTTCATGGGTACAGGGGACTTATTTTGATGGTAATAATGCACCCATATTGCATATGCACATTTGATGTCACTTAAAGGGGTTTACATAATAAAGACCATTTTAACCCCTTACAATGTTACTCAGTGTTATTGCTGTTTTAGCTCCTATCACTCAGTAATGGTCGGTGTAAGTTTTCAAAGTGTGGGTGGGAACTCTCTGAGCAGACACTTCATGATCCCTCTGTGCAATGAGATGCTGTGTGCTGACAATGTGCTTAGATTATCATGGTCCAAGTTCATCTAAACTTTCTGAATATTGTACTAGTATCTGACACATTGTGGGTCATTTACTAAGGGCCGAAACACTTTTTTTCGTCGTTTTTTCTGTTTGCCCCGGGTTTTAGGCACACGCGATTGGATTGTGGCGCAACGGCGCCAGCATGCATGCAATGGAAATCGTGGGGCGTGGCCATCGGAAAACCCGATGAATTTGGAAAAAACGCAGTATTTTTTAAAAAATGGTGCTTGTCACGCGCTTACATGCACCCAGGATAGGATGGTGAACTCCGTTGAACTCCGACGGACCTCGGCGCTGCAGCGATACCTGGTGGACATCGGGCGCACTACCTTAGTGAATCGCCGGAAGACCCAAATCCTCGACGGAGAACGCGCCCCATTGGGGCAGATTTACTTACCCGGTCCTGTCGAGATCCAGCGGCGCGTTCTCTGTCGAGGATTCGGGTCTTCCGGCGATTCACTAATGTAGTGCGCCCGATGTCCACCAGGTGTCGCTGCTGCGCCGAAGTCCGCCGGAGTTCACCATTCTATCCTGGGTGCATGTAAGCATGCGGTTTTTCCGAATCCTCTGGGTTTTCCGATGGCCACACCCCTGATTTCTGTCACATGCATGCCAGTGCCGATGCGCCACAATCCGATTGCGTGAGCCAAAAACCAGGGGCAATTGGGCGCAAACCGGAAGTTTTCGGGAAACCCGACGAAAAAGAGCGATTCGGCCCCTTAGTAAATGACCCCCATAGAGAGAGAGATGAGACAGATTAGAGCTGAGATCCATGAGATGCATAATACACATGACTCTATTATCTCAGCCATAGCATACACAGCTCTGCTACATCTCACCTATAACACACACTGTCAGACCTGCTGTGCCTCCCCCTTCCCTGGATAAAGATCTTATCTGTCAGTAACTTTACTCTCCTAAGGAGATGGTCAGCGTGAAGTCTGTGTGTGTGTGTGTGTGTGTGAGCTCCTCCTGGAATGCAGAGTGGGGGCTGGAGGCAGAAAGGAGCTCAGTGCAGCAAGACAGACAGGAGAACAAAATGGGGATCATTTACAAAGGGTCCGAATCGCGCACTTTCGTCGGGTTTCCCAACGATTTCCGATTTGTGACGAATTGCCTTGGGATTTTGGCGCTCGCGATCGGATTTTGACGAATAGGCGCCGGCTTTCAAGTGACAGAAATCAGGGGTGTGGCTGTCGGACAACCTGACGGATTCGGAAAAACCGTGGAATTTAAAAAACGTTTTGTGTCGCAAGATCAAGCACTTACATGCACCCAGAAGAAGAAGGTGAACTCCTTCCGACCTCGGCACAGCAGCGACACCTGGTGGATACCGGGCGCACAACCTCAGTGAAACCCGGCAGACCCGAATCAGCATCGGACTACGTGGCGCGGAATCGCGACCAGACCGGTAAGTAAATGAGCCCCAATATGTCTCCCTGACCCTAAACTCAGAAGATCCAGGATTGGGTCAAGGGGCAACCAAAATTGTGTGCACCAGGACTGATAGAGACAGGTAAGACATCTGTGAAATGCCTTATTTTTGTTAATAACAGTGAATTAGAGAAAGTGTTATTCTGTTATCCTGAGTACATGTAAGAAACGTGTCTTCGTGGGAATACCCCGTAATAAGACTCCCACCCCCAAGGGCACCAATACTGATCCTTATCTCACTGTAGGTTTAGTGACGCATGTCCTTGCTGTCTTATAACTTGACTTCACGTTGAGCTTATACTAATACACAGCATATAATCTGTAAAAGCTGTGC
The DNA here is from genome assembly GCA_019512145.1 of Engystomops pustulosus. Lineage (NCBI taxonomy): Eukaryota > Metazoa > Chordata > Amphibia > Anura > Leptodactylidae > Engystomops > Engystomops pustulosus. The sequence continues at coordinate 89,286,488 of CM033648.1, forward strand.
TGCAGTGTAAAGCATGGACGGAACGTATGGACTATTCCTATAGATAACATTGTAAGCCCGAATATAATTATCCCATTAGTAGCTTGAAGGGGGTCCTTTTCTCCACATTGCTTATGATCAGAGGTGTGACCCCTACAAATTCACATATTTGCCAAACCCTATCAATAGACTATGAAGGTCTGTGATGGTAATTAACCCATTAACCCCTAATGAATAAAGTGCATGAATATCTATACAGTCTGGACGTCAATTAACACCTCTGCAAACGCAGCAGCCGCATACAGAGGCATGGTGCAGGGGCAGGGGCAGGCTGGAAATGTGGGATTTCTCCTGCACACGGGGGTATTGTAGGTTAACAGAACCCCTTTGTGAGCTGCCCGCCCCTGGCCTGCGCTATAGATGAACTGATTGATAATGATGGGGGTTATATACGTGGCTATAATGACGCTCACACACTAAGCCTCTTGTGCTGCCTCCAAAGTCACCTGACAGCGGCCGCCGGCGAGAAGCAAAATGGAAGGAATTGTTACACGTATCTGTTAAAGTCAGCGCTGGCAGCGGCTATAAAAGTGGCAGTGTGGGGGCACACAAAGGCTTGTCAGTCTGTGACAAGAGGCCTTTCTCCTGTGGGGTCTCTGGGCGCCCATTCATTGCACTCTCTTATTTGACACTCGTAAAGGAGGGGGGAAAAATTGGAAAATGTCTTAGAATAACAGAGGCAAAACGCGGGGACAAGATTGTGGTGAAGTGCGCGAGAGGATGTGCAGCAAACACAATGGGGCACATTAACTAGAGCCCCTGCGCCGGTTTTCGGTCTGACTTTGCACGTTCTTTTATGAACTGTCTGTACAAGTATTTATAAAGTATCTGCGCCAAATATGTGTCACATTTATGTCTGCACACCCTGCACTATCCAAAGGCAACGGCATTGTACAGACTGCGCTGCAGTGCCAAAATGTATCCGTTATGTCATAAACAAACCAGAACCTGAAACATTAAAGAAGAAATTGTTCTGTGACGTCGTGGCTGTATTACAAGATAACTGCTTGCTGTCAGTGCATTGGGAGAACTGTTTATATTTAGAGGGATATATCTGGAGGCTCTGCATATGCCTGGGACATTTGTGCCATACCCTGCGGCAATTTCTGGCATGGGCTATAGTTAGTGCAGGAACGCCTCTGGCTGATCCGCTCGCCACTCGGTACAGCACCCCTATGGCGAGCAAAATAGTCTTAATTCCTAAATATGTCCAAAACTGCTGTAAAATCCCAAATCCAATCCCTCTTACAGCTGTCACCTTAGTATCCAGTCTAGGAGCTGGACACACTCCATAAAATATTGACTAAGGGTCCCGCGGATCGACTTTCGTCGGATTTTAGAAATTTTCCAAATTTGCGCTGCTGTGACAGGTATTTAACTGGGGAATGTGTTGCAAGCGTCCGGATTTGGGCGCAATTGCTCTGGCTTTCATGCAACACAAATCGGGGGGGGGGGGGGGAAACGTCCATCGTACGATCCGATGGATCTGGACTGAGCGCAGGATTTAACTTTAAATTTGTGTTGCAAGACAATGCAGTTACATGCACCAGGAAGGAGCAGGTGAACTGCGGCGGACCTGAGCAGGGAAGTGACACATGCAGGATATCGGGCACACGATCTTAGTGAATCGCACTGGAATTCATGTTCATCAGACACTCTGGGGCACATTTATTTACCCGTCCCGTTGTGTCCGCCAATCTGGAATGTCTGACAAGGATTCACTTAGATCGTGCGTCCAATTTCCTGCATGTGTCGCTCCCCTGCTCAGGTCCGCCGGAGCTCCTCTTCTTCTTCCCGGTGTATGTGAGTGCTTGTCTTGCAACACAAATTGATTTGTTGAATTCCGCGGTTTGTCCGAATCTGTTGGGTTGTCCGATGGCCACGCCCCCGATTTGTGTTGCATGAAAGCCGGCGCCGATGCGCCAAAATCCGATCGCATGCACCAAAATCCCAGGGCAATTCAGGGCAAATCAGAAATATTCGGGAAACCCGACAGAAATGCGTCCGACGGACCCTTAGTAAATGTGCTCCTCTGTATTTCGGGAACTCCTGTGGCCGGGTAAGTAAATACGCCCCTATTTCTTCCTTAAATCCTCGATTTTTTTACATATTAAGAAACAATAATAAACACAGAAACCTGCAAGTCGCCCAAATCTACCCCGTGTTACTAAGGAAGTACCCAAGACTCCTAGCAATCCATGGAGCCGAGGATGATATGATCTCAGGCTAAACAGGACAAATAAGAGGAACCTCCAGTCCTTTGTTCTGCTGATCACTGAGGGTAAGATCAATTGCCGTCCAAAATCAACCCCCAATACAGTAGACAGGGGATAAAGGTCTATTAAGATAAAACATTTCCCTGCCATAGGAATTAACAGAAGATACAGCAGTCACATACTGCTCCAGGTTCATTGATCATCAGAAGGTGTGACCATCTCTGTTAAGGCAGAAGTTTTTGTAGTGTGCTGGTCTGGAGGACAATGCCAAAGGGAAAACCTCAGCAATAATCTTAGAACATAAATAATCAGTATTGGAGAAGGTTTAATAGTATATCAAGAGTCAACACTTACAGTTCCCAGGACTTTGAGCAGTGGAGTAACTAGGAGAGGCAGTATATACACTATATACACATACATACAGCATATACACATACATACTGTACCATATCCACCTACATACTGTATATACACTTACATACTGTACCATATACACATCACAAATACACATACACAGCATATTCACATTCAATAACCTAGATGGCAGGGCTTCCTGACACTGTGGGCCCCATAGTAGCTGCTATGGCTGCTACCCCTGTACTTACGCCCCAGACAGTGAGGTTAAATTGATGGAACACAAATTCTGTTTAAGGTTCAGTCCCATTTACGGGAATAAGGAGGGAGTTGTAATACTAAGCTCAGCCACTTTATGTTGTATGGCGCTGGTAAGCAATAAAGGCTCTGCATACCTTGTCCTGTTGCTGTGGTCCAGACAGCTGCAGTCCTCGGTTACTGCGGAAATTATGTAATTTTATCTCCAAACTGAGAGCAACCGTTGTCTAAACTTACGTTATCTTTAGGTGATAATATCATTTGGAATTAGTGCGAGTGGATAATACGACATCTGTCACTTTAAGAGCAACAAGATTTCAAGTGCTGAAAGAAAGTCTCTAAATAGGAGAGAAGCAACAAGTAGCAGCAACGGATAAAGTGTCAGTGTAATGGTCACTAATGCAGATCGTGCTGATAACATGTGGATACACCATTGATTTTTGGCTAAATTTTGCTGTGAATTGGATTCAGAAGGGTTTATTTATCGCATGATATCACACACACACAAGCGCTGCACCACAGCCGTATACATGAAGAGGCTCCCTCCATGTATTCAGCAGGGACCTGCGCAGCGTTACTGTGTACATACATGACATTACTTACCTGTACTGATCCTGAGTTACATCCTGTATTATACTCCAGATCTGCACTCACTATTCTGCTGCTGGTGCAGTCACTGTGTACATACATGACATTACTTATCCTGTACTGATCCTGAGTTACCTCCTGTATTATACCCCAGAGCTGCAGTCACTATTCTGCTGGTGCAGTCACTGTGTACATACATGACATTACTTATCCTGTTTTATACTCCAGAGCTGCACTCACTATTCTGCTGCTGGTGCAGTAACTGTGTACATGCATGACATTACTTATCCTGTACTGATCCTGAGTTACATCCTGTATTATACTCCAGAGCTGCACTCACTATTCTGCTGCTGGTGCAGTCACTGTGTACATACATGACATTACTTATCCTGTTTTATACTCCAGAGCTGCACTCACTATTCTGCTGCTGGTGCAGTCACTGTGTACATATATGACATGACTTAACCTGTACTGATCCCGAGTTACATCCTGTATTATACCCCAGAGCTGCACTCACTATTCTGCTGGTGCAGTCACTGTGTACATACATGACATTACTTATCCTGTACTGATCCCGAGTTACATCCTGTATTATACGCCAGAGCTGCACTCACTATTCTGCTGCTGGTGCAGTCACTGTGTACATGCATGACATTACTTATCCTGTACTGATCCTCAGTTACATCCTGTATTATACCCCAGAGCTGCACTCACTATTCTGTTGGTACATACATGACATTACTTATCCTGTACTGATCCTGAGTTACATCCTGTATTATACCCCCAGAGCTGCACTCACTATTCTGCTGGTGCAGTCACTGTGCACATACATGACAATACTTATCCTGTACTGATCCTGAGTTACATACTGTATTATACCCCAGAGCTGCACTCACTATTCTGCTGCTGGTGCAGTCACTGTGTACATACATGACATTACTTATCCTGTACTGATCCTGAGTTACATCCTGTATTATACACCAGAGCTGCACTCACTATTCTGCTGGTGCAGTCACTGTGTACATACATGACATTACTTATCCTGTACTGTTCCTGAGTTACATCCTGTATTATACCCCAGAGCTACACTCACTATTCTGCTGCTGGTGAAGTCACTGTGTACATACATGATATTACTTATCCTGTACTGATCCTGAGTTACATCCTGTATTATGCTCCAGAGCTGCACTCACTATTCTATTGGTACATACATGACATTACTTATCCTGTACTGACTCTTTCCTCTTTGCTCTGATACTTCATTGTTACACTAGTTATAGGTTATATGATGTTGGCTTCTCCTTGCTACAGACTGATTATTTTCACAGACTGATTATTTTCGCTCTGCTGTTCCCTATGGCTGCGCTCTGCTTGAGGAGAATGTCTGACAGGATTCCACTGCGGAATAAATGTCTTAGGTGAATTGAATGGAAAATTGGCCAGGAACATCGAGGACAAAGAATCTGAAGCAAAGAAAAATAACTACTCAGCAAAGTCTTGGTGGGGTTGTAATTCCCGAGCTCGGGCCACCACAGCCTGACCCTGCCGAATACACAGAAAGGAAGTGCACCCCCAGCTGTGACCCTCTCCCATCTCAGTGATAACTACATAAATGATCTAATTTATTTTGTTTCAATCCCTCACAATTTTTAGGATCTCTGTTTGCTGTGAGTTTATCATTCTTCTTTATCTTACTTTTCTGAACTCTTGTATGGAATTTAAGGAAACCTGTCAGGACCTGTGGCAGCAAGACTGTGATATATGGATTTATATTCCAGATTTGTAGCTGCTCCGGGTGCACTGAGGGCCTGTCCTCACACTGCTGCGCATGTGGCTTCTGGATGAATTCACTCATAGCGGAATAACTGCAGAGTATGTCAAAGCAGAGAGCTAAGAGCTAAGAGGAGACGCTCCAGTAAGATAAGGTGTGGCTGTTTTCCCCCATGAAGCTGTTCCTCTCTTTTATGCTGCTTTCTGTATTTCTCTAGTTGGATTTGGTGATGGCGCAGGAGATGGTTAATCCCATGATGTGCCATCACTTTATGATCAGCTGGGGGTCTTACTTTTTGGACTTCCAGAGATCAGTGAGCTGCATTTTCAGTAACTGCAAGTGAGCCCCATGGCTAGGGCTGAGCTGTGATTCCTTCTCAGGATGGGGAGGTTATACGGACACCCCCCTACCTTCTTGTTTGTGAATGTCTTATACCCCAAGTTACAGAGTGAATGTGAAGATGTTGGTGACGATGAAATCAGAGCTCGGATTTGTTGTGGGTCAGGCCGTGTATCACTAATGCCAAAATGGATCTAAGTAACAGCACTAGAAACGATCTCTGTACATACAAATAAAAAACATGTGCAACACCCCTGCCAACGTGAAGGCAAGGGAGGAGTTGCGAATAATGCCCTGTACATGTCAGGATCCATCTGGTGAGCCTGCGCAACTCACCCAAGGGATAATGCAGGGTGATCTCAGGTAACAGCCGCTGTAGATTCTACCTGAACAGGTAATAGTTAAGGGGGTGTAAGTTATTGACCAGTGATATGACTGTATTGTAAACTGGAGTGTGATTGGAGAGATACTACCACCTGACCAGGAGGATAAAACCCCTGGGCAGGGAGGAGCACATAGAATGAGTGAAGAGAGAGTCAGTGTTCAGTACACCTACACCTTCAGTACTGACACTTTGAATCAGGAGACTCAAATCCAGAGCTGCATCTTACACAGTTTGGACACAGCTCCATCTCAGCTGCATCTACTACCAGGCTGGTGACCTTTTCCTGAGGACCCTCTCCATGACCACTCCAGTACCAGAATCTGCTGTGAGACTGTTTAGGCCATTGCCTGCTTCCTGTTCAATGAAGAACCATGATTTGCACAACGTTGCCTCCATCTGATTCCTGGATACAACTGTACCACCACAGGCTCCCCATCCATTACTCAGGGACTTATCATACAGACACTCAGGGGTTGCCCAGGGAGATCCAGTACATCAGCCTCTCCCTCCATATTTCTTGCACACACCACCTGCTGGAGACCTGCCAGGCTGTAGGTCAGCCCTCCAGTCCCCATAGCAAGCATGTGACCTCAGCGTGCCTATGCCGCAACCGCCAGCCACTCCCGTATTCTGGGCCCCGGCTGCCTCCAGGCCCCAAGGAAAGGCCCCGGTGGGGGATGTTGCACATGCAGTTCCCCCAAATGATGTATATAATCAGCATCTCATATATAATATACATGCAACGCCTCCAACTGATACATAAACATGCAGCGCTCCCAACTGATGCATATACATGCAGCGCTCCCAAACTGATCATATACATGCAGCGCTCCCAAATGATGCATATACATGCAGCGCTCCCAAACTGATGCATATACATGCAGCGCTCCCAACTGATGCTCTTCCATGCCGCGCTCCCAAGATGCCATATACATGCAGCGCCTTCCACTGTGCATTACATGCAGCGCTCCCACCTGCCAAGCATTATAATGCAGCGCGCCACTGATGCACTACATGCAGCGGCCTACAAATGATGCCTAATGCAGCTATCACAAGATGCGATAACATGCAGCGAAACACAAACTGATGCATACAGCAGAGTTTCCCAACTGATGCGTATACATGCAGCGCTCCCAACTGATGCATATACATGCAGCGTCTCCTATACAATACACACGCAGTTCCCCCAAATTATTTATTCGTGCAGTGCTTACAAATCATATATGCGTAGGCAGTGCCCCCAGACTGTGGGTCCTCCAATTTATTTCAAATCATCCAGCGCTAATCTCAATATTTTCACCCCAAGACGAAACAGGCGGAGATTCTTCGGTCGCCCCTCGCAGCGGCAGGTAGCAGCTTTTCGCAAACATCTAATATCTCATTACCAAACAGAGACAGGATTTATAAAGTCTCGTCCTTCCAGAGATCTGTGTTTATTGTCTCCACCGCTGGCCAAGAACACAGATAACTCGTCTTCATACCAAACCAAGTATCTGATCTGCTTTCTCTTCCCCAGACATAAACCATTGAGGATCAGCGAAAACTATGAGGATCCACCAGACCCAGGTCACCTGAGTACATGGGGGGACATTAATTATAGTTTTTTAGACTGTTTCTAGCATTTTTTGTGCAATAATCTGGCACAGTTCATTAATTTGGTGCTTTTTTGCGACATTTCCTGGCGCACGGCAAAGTCCGGCACTTAGTGGTTTGGAGTCCCTGCGCCTTATCTGACATAGTGAGCGGCTGCTATACAGATGTTTGCACGGGATTTATCACTAATTTGCGCCTTAAAAGATGCAAAAAAAATCTGAGCAGGTGCACTTCCAAAAAACTTCACTTTTCATAACTAGAAAACAAAGGTTTTCGTTTGCCAAATGGAAAATCCTTCAGCGCAGTTTTAAAATGTAAAATTTCTCCAGTGACGACGTCATCATTGTCTATGGGATCATCTCTGGGAGTGATTATTGTCTTATTGTACAGATCTGAGAATATTATCAGTCTCCATTTCCTGTACATTATAATAAAAAAGGCATAGCTTTTAGTCCCTGCATTCGCATCATAATGATACTTTATGTGCAGAGATGAAGCCCTGAACGTCCTGTCACTTTATATGGCGCAAATATTGGCGCTAATGAATCGGACATGTGACAATTCCAAAACGCATTTACTAAGGCAGAACTACTGTATATACTCATATATAAGCCGAGTTTTTCAGCACAAAAGAGGTCAATACAGCCAGCCCAGCACTTAAAAAAAACTTATATACTCACCCTCTGGCGACCCCGATGCGGAGTGATGCTCCCCCGATGTCCGCCCGGCTCCTCTTCACCGCCGGCACATAGTATGACGTCAGCAGCGGGCGCATCTTACTGTGGGCCTGCCGGCCGGGAAGTTCTTGGCTGCGCCCTGCAGGATGTTACCGAAGACAGAAGAGGAGCCGGGCGGACATCGGGGGAGCATCACTCCGCATCGGGGCCGCCAGAGGGTGAGTATATAAGTTTTTTTAATGTTTTAATGCTAGCTGTATACTACTGGGGGAAGACTGTATACTACAGGGGTAGACTGGGCTGGCTGCATGATGCAGGGGGCAGGCTGGGCTGGCTGTATACTACTGGGGGCAGGCTGGGCTGGCTCTATACTACAGGGGGCAGGTTGGCTGTAAACTACTGTGGGCTTGCTGGCTATATACTGTGGGGGGGTTGTGATCAATGCATTTCCCACCCTCGGCTTATACGCAAGTCAATAGGTTTTCCCAGTTTTTGGTGGTAAAATTAGGGGTCTTGGCTTATACTCGGGTCGGCTTATACTCAAGTATATAAGGTAGATCCATTATAGATCACAAGCCAAAAAATAGAACAAACCAGGCACAAAAATAGGCGAACCTGAGACCCCCTATGATTAATGTACCCCATGATCTGTAACAAGGATAGACAGATAGATAGATAGATAGATAGATAGATAGATATGAGTTACATAGATAGATAGATAGATAGATAGATAGATAGATATGAGATAGATAGATAGATAGATAGATAGATATGAGATAGATAGATAGATAGATAGATAGATAGATAGATAGATAGATAGATAGATGATAGATAGATATGAGATAGATAGATAGGAGATAGATAGATAGATAGATAGATAGATAGATAGGAGATAGATAGATAGATGATAGATAGATAGATAGATAGATAGATAGATAGATAGATAGATAGATAGATAGATAGATAGATAGGAGATAGATAGATAGATAGACAGATAGATAGATATGAGATAGATAGATATATAGATAGGTAGATAGATAGATAGATAGGAGATGGATAGATAGAAAGATAGATAGATAGATAGATAGATAGATAGATAGGAGATGGATAGATAGGTAGGAGATGGATAGATAGATAGATAGGTAGGAGATGGATAGATAGATAGATAGATAGATAGATAGATAGATAGATAGATAGATAGATAGATACAATGTGACATCGCAATCTGCAGTAGTTACAATGAAGAGAATTACAGAACTCTGTTTCCGGATGTTTTGTATTCGCTGTAACCAGCAGCGATCGGTTTCATGACAGCAGCTGACAAAACATGATGGGTCTCATCCACCTCTATGTGGAGCTCTGTGTTTCTCATCATGGGGTGGGGGGTGATGGAGTACGGTAACTCTCGGCTTCCTCAGTTGCTCTACTCCTGCTACATGATTTATGACTTCTATATATTTGTGTGTGACAAGAGATACATTGTTTCCCTCCATTCCGGGCTATGGGATGTGTCAGCTCCTGGGGAGTTTTGGCATCTCCTGCAGTTAATAGTTGTCCGCTCTGCCAAAAACTTCTTTAGTTGGTCAGAAAACCTGGAGAGGGATAGTGGAGTTTACCAACATCCGAAAAGATAATATTACACAGAGGGGGTTCTTAGCGGTCAGTGGACGGGTCCCATATATACATGTAATCTCTGATACTGGAAGCGCCAGCACTGGCCGAAGCCCCCAGGGTCTGGTCCTACCTTATCAATATGTGAAACTTAATTTTACCCCATATTGATTCCCAGTATATCACAATCCTCTATTTAAAATGTGTTTAACCAATTACAACCTGGTGCACAAGCGTCATATTATTGCGCTTCCAGGGTTTACACTAGTTACCACCAGGGCGGCACCAAAAACCACCCCAGCAGTGTCATACTACAATACAAACCCCAACTGCAAATGAGACATAACACAGACCCCAGAGCAAATGATAATCAGAAGACACGACTATAAAGTGGCCTCAACTGGCAACATCTCCTTAAGGAGAACTCTCACTCCCTAGTCCTCCCTAGTCAAAAGCCGCTCACTAAGCCAAACCAGTTCCCTGCGCTGTACTGAAGAGACGCAACCAGGTGGAAACATTATACAGCGCTGTCTACAGCTGGGAGTCTGTTACCTGTGGAATAGATAGACTGGTTTGGCTTTAATCCCACATCATGTCATTAGGCTTCCTGAAAGTCATGCTTGATGGTAAGGGAGATGCATTACAAGATTCATTAAAGGCGTGGTTTTCCTTGTCCCATGCTGGAAAACTATTTTACATATTAACCAGAATCCCCCTAGTGGAGCATCAATGCCTATAAATCTCTATACACCTGCAAGGCGGCCTCAATTGGCAAAGTTTTTTACTCACTGACCCCAATGAGAAGACACAAAGACAAAAGATAATTAAAGAGACCCTAGATCAGACTGTTACAAACAATGTAGACCCTAGATCAGATAATATAGAATACAGACTCCAGAACAGACTATAAATAATACTACAAACCCCAGAAAAGACTAAATACAAAACACAGACCAGACAATAAATAATACAGACCACAGGGCAAATAACAGCTAATAATATAAACCCCAGGCCAGATAATATAGAATACAGACAGAATAATGCTACAACAAGACTAAATACAAAACAATACAGACCCCAGGCCGAGGGCAGATGTGAACCAGGAGATGAGTGTCTGGCTTGGTTGAAGGCAAGATACGGATGTCACGGAAGGGCAGTCCTGTCATGTGGTGAGGGCAGATGGTACAGGGGAGGCCCGTGATGTTAGCGGCATTATAGCACAAACTTGTCAGCAGCAGTAGAAGGCTATACAACCTACCACTCACATAGCATGAAAAAGGGTGTGGAGTTTTGGTTAGCTGAGGGGCAGTAAATCTTAACTTATTGCAGTCTATAGGAAATGGTACCTCTACTCTCAAGCAGTGGTCTTCAGGACTGGATTAATTTCCTTTCCGGAGCTATATCAGGTCTACTGCATCAGATATTATTATATTATATATCTATAGACTTTAGGTCTTATCCTCTGGAAAGTTCTAGGGAGCCAGCCAATGGGCAGCCTGTAGCAACACCAGGTGACAGTAAACCATAAACACAATCAGAATACATGAATATGCATAATGAATATATTGCACACAATGGGGCTCATTTATTAAGGGTCCGAATTGCACATTTTCGTCGGGTTCCTCGAATATTTCCGATTTGCGCCGAATTGCCCCGGAATTTTGGCGCACGCGATATCGGGGGCAGTGGCCGTTGGAAAACCTGACGGATTCACCGTCCCGGTGAACTCTGGCAGACATCAGCGCAGCAGCGACACCTGGTGGAGATCGGGCGCACGGACCTTAGTGAATCCCGCCAGAACCCCAATCAACGTCGGACAACGCACCGCGGGATCGTGAATGGACCGGGTGTGTAATTGAGCCCCAATATACCCAGCAATAGGGAACAGCTTGGAATAGATGAGTTACACTTCTTAGAGAGCTGGAGAGGTCCACTCCAGTAAGAATTCCAGGCTTTGAATTTCTTAATGACCCAACTCCAGGACATTGTGTGATACTTGATATGTCAATATCTTTCCTTTCCTAGGACTATGACCTTGTTGACCAGCTCCCACTCAAAAGTGACCGCTGATATTCATCATGGATTCCAAAAAATCCACTAGCCCAGGTGAAGCCCCCTAGTGGAAGCCCGCCACCAGGCCCTCACTCATCTCATAACCCAGCAGTCTTATTTGGACAGCTGCCTCTCAGGCCAAGATATGAATAGGGTCCGAATGACAAGAAACAAAGCTAATAATCCACCATGTTCCTCGGTCATTCTTCATGGAGATTACAAGGTAGAGTAGAGTTTCAAAAGTTTCTGTACATATGTGAAGGGGATGAGGGATAGGACACTAGAGGTCAATTTATGTATCAAGGTAGGTATCAAATACAGAGATTCCATAGAGAGGCAGCTCTGTCCACCCACATCTATGGCACATATAAGATTTCCTATGAGTTTCCAGTTACTGGATAGGAGTAGTAATTCTGTGCCCATATATACAGGATAGGAGTAGTAGTACTGTGATGTGCCCATATATACAGGATAGGAGTAGTAGTACTGTGCTTGTGCCCATATTACAGGATAGGAGTAGTAGTACTGTGCTGTGCCCATATATACAGGATTGGGTTTAAGTAGTAGAGTACTGTGCGGTTGCCCCAATATACAGGATAGGAGTCGTAGTAATGGCTTGTCCCATACACATAACAGGAGTTAGTAGTACTGTGCTGTTCCCTATATACGGATAGGAGTAATTATGTGCCCATATATACAGGATAGGAGTAGTAATTAGTGCCATATATACGATAGAGTAGTAGTACTATGCTGTCTCCATAACACAGGATAGAGTGAGTAGTAGTACTCTGCTGTGCCTATATATACAGATAGGTAGGTAGTACTGTGGCTGTCTCCATACACACAGGGTAGGAGTGTTGTAGTTAGATGTGACTGCTGCCTAATATACAGGATAGGGGTAGTAGTACTGTGCTGTGCTCATATATACAGGATAGGAGTGGTGGTAGTAACTGTGCTGTGCTTATATATACAGGATAGGAAGTAGTAGTACTGTGCTGTGCCCATATACAGGATAGGAGTAGTAGTACTGTGCTGTCCCATATTTACAGGATAGGAGTAGTAATACTGTGCTGTTGCCCATATTACAGGATAGGAGTAGTAGTACTGTGCCTGTGCCCATATATACAGGATAGGCAGTAGTAGTACTGTGCTGTGCCATATATACAGGATAGAGTAGTTAGTACTGTGTGCTGTGTCCATATATACAGGAAAGAGTAGTACTGTGCTGGGTGCCCATATATACAGAAGGAGCAGTAGTACTGTGCTGTGCCATATATACAATAGGAGTAGTAGTACTGTTGTGCCATATATACAACATAGGAGTGGTCGTACTGTGCTGTCTCTAATACATCACAGGATAGGAGTAGTAGTACTCTGCTGGCTGCCTGTATATACAGGATAGGAGTAGTAGTACTGTGCTGTGATCATAATACAGTTATAGAGAGTAGTACTGCGCTGTCTCCATAACACACAGGGTAGGAGTAGTAGTACTGTGCTGTGCACATTATACAGAATAGGAGTAGTAGGTACTGTGCTGTGCCCATAATACAGAATAGGAGTAGTAGTACTGTGCTGTGCCCATATACAGGATAGAAGATGTGTTATTACCCCTGCCTGCAGCTGTGTGTCGATTCGAGAGTTGAATTTGGGGGTCAGCGGTCGGCTGGTGTAGGAACTGCATTATTGCACTATGGTTAAAAAAGCCCCTATGTTAAAGTGCTAAAAGAATCTTAAAAAAATGCCATAAAATGTAGATCTTATGATGCTACAGATTGTTTGAAACCTGACTGAGGTGCTGGGGGGGTTGTAGTCCCTAACAGCTGGAGAGGAGCAGCATGCAACCCCTGCCCTAGACGTATCGGAAATACCACGCCAGAGTTAGGCACTATGTATGGACAGGATGGAGGTTTAGGGCTGGAAAATGTATAGGCGGCTATCTCCCTCTCTTTTAAAATGCTTTGTCCAGACAGTTTTTCCTAGAAATGTAACTAGGATCCCTCCAAAACCGAATATTCCAACATCTGTAACCCAGAAGTTGGGAGAGCGAAACAATGCGGAGTGTCCATGGAGTGGAGGACTCGCCGGCCCGGACACCTATCATTCCAGCAGGATCCTGTTACTACATGTACAGCCTCCAGTGTGCAGCGGAATTAAGTCTACCAGCTCAAAACCTCCGACCTTGCCCAGTGGGCTTTCAGTAAGCCAGTTAAGGGAGAAAGAGGGTGAAATTTAAGCAGCGGTGCCAAAAATGTCCTCCCCCTATCCCACTAGGACCAACACAACTGGGAAATCTGGACTTTACTCCATAGACAGTGGACACATTTATCATGGAGAAGTTGTGTCCCAACAAGTGGAGAGATGGCAAAAGGCAGAAAACACAAAAATACTGGAAGGACATAAAAAAAACTATGAGGAAATTACATAATGGGGCTCATACTACAGCGTCCGTCGGATGCAGTTTTGGCAGGTTTCCCGATTATTTCCGTTTTGCGCTGAATTTCCCCGGGATTTGGCGCACCCGATCGGTTTTGGCACATTGGCACCGCTTGCAGCGAACAGATATCAGGGGGCGTGCCGTCAGACAACACGATGGATTCGGACAATGCGCAGGATTTAACATTAGAATTTTGTGTCGCAAGACATGGCTCTACAAGCACAGGAAGAAGAAGTGTGAACTCCAGCGCACCTCAGCGCAGAAATGACGGATGCAGGAACGTGTGCACGAGCTTAGTGAATCGCATGGACACGAATGTGATATGTGAGAGCAGGGACTGACATTACAAACCAGCCCCCGATGTGTGAGAAGCAGGGACTCACATTACACCAGCCCCTGATGTGTGGAAGCAGGGACTCACTATACAGCACCCCGATGTGTGAGAGGGGGGACTCCCATTACACCAGCCCCCGATTGTGTGAGAGGCGGGGACTCACATTACACCAGCCAATGTGTGAGAGCCGGGGACTCACAATACACCAGCCCTGAGTGTGAGAGGCAGAGACTCACTTACACAGCCCCCGATGTGTGAGAGTGGGACTCACATTACACCAGCCAGAGTGTGAGAGGTGAGGGCTCACATTACACAAGCCTGATGTGCGAGAGAGGCGGGGACTCACATTAAACCAGCCCCCGATGTGTGAGAGGCGGGGACTCCATACACAGCCCCCGATGTGTGAGAGGCGAGGACTCACAATACACCAGCCTCCGATGTGTGAGATTTGGGGACTCACATTACACCACCCCCAATTGTGGTGAGAGGCAGGAGCTCACCAATACACCAGCCTCGATGTGTTGAGATTTGGGGACTCACATTACACAGCCCCCAATGTGTGAGAGGCAGGGGCTACAATACACCAGCCCCCAATGTGTGAGAGGTGGGGACTCACATTACACCTGCCCCCGAGTGTGAGAGGTGGAGACTCACATTACACCGAGCCCCCAATGTGTGAGAGGCGGGGACTCACATTACACCAGCCCTGATGTGTGAGAGACGAATGGAATTCAAATACACCAGCCTCCGATGTGTGAGAGGTGGAGACTCACATTACACCAGCCCCTGATGTGAGAGGGGGGAGACTCACATTACACCACAGCCCCCATGTGTGGAGGAGGGGGGAAACTTCCCGACTCTTGTGTGACTAGGCTGCACATTACACCAGCCCCCGATGTGTGAGAGGCAGGGGACTCACATTACACCAGACCCTGATGTGTGAGAGAGGCAGACTCACATTACACCAGCCCCCGATGTGTGAGAGGGCGGAGACTACACATTACACACCAGCACCTCGATGTGTGAGAGGTAGAGACTCACATTACACCAGCCCCCGATGTGTGAGGTGCGGGGACTCACATTACACAGCCGATGGTGAGAGGTGGGGAATCACTTACACCAGGCCCTGAGTGTAAAAGGCGAGACTCATACAACCCGCCCCCGATGTGTCAGAGGAGGGGACTCACAATATACCAGCCCCCGATGTGTGAGAGGCGGAGAGACTCAATTACACCAGCCCTGATGTGTGAGAGACGAATAGAACTCACATTACACCAGCCCCCGATGTGTGAGATTCGGGGACTCATTTACACCAGCCCCTGATGTGTGAGAGGTGGGGAACTCACATTACACCAGGCCCTGATGTGTGAGAGGCGGAGACTCACATTACACCCGCCTCCGTGTGTCAGAGGAGGGGACTCCACCATACACCAGCCCCCGATGGTGAGAGGCAGGACTCACATTACACCAGAACCGAGTGTGTAGAGCAGAGACTCAATTAACACCAGCCCCGATGCTGTTGAGAGGCGGAGAGGCTCACATTACACCAAGCCCCCGATATGTGAGGGCGGAGGCTTCATTACACTAGCACTCGGATGTGTGGAGAGGCGAGACTCACATTACAACCAGCCCCCGATGTGTGAGAGGCAGGGACTCACAGTACACCAGTCCCCGATATGTGGAGAGAGGGAGGCTCAAACATTACACCAGCTCCTGATGTGTGAGATGCGGAGACTCACATTCACAGCCCCCGATGTGTGAGAGGGCAGGGAACACAAATACACCAGCCCCGATGTGTAGAGGCGGACACTCACATTACACCAGCCCCCGATGTGTGAGAGATGCGGAGACTCACATTACACCGCCCCCCGAGCTTGTGCGATAGATGGGACTCACATAATACCAGCCTCCGAGTGTGAGAGGTGGGGACCTACATACACCAGCCCGACTTGTGTGAGAGGCAGGGACTCACATTAAACCAGCCCCCGATATGTGGAGGTGGGGACTGCATTTTTACATAGGGGCAGTATTATAGTGTTATAATACTTTTACATAGGGAGTATTATAGTAGTTATATACTTGTACATAGGGGGCAGTAGTAAGTATAGTAGTTTATATTCTTGTACATAGGGGACAGTATATAGTAGTTATATTCCTGTAACATAGGTGGCAGTATTATAGTAGTTTATATTCCGTGTACATAGGGGGCGTTTATAGTAGTTATATTCGTTGTACATAGGGCAGTATTAATAGTAGTTATATTCTTGTACATAGGGGGCAGTTATTATAGTAGTTTATATTCTTTGAACATAGGGGGCAGTTATAGTAGGTAGTACCCTGTACATAGGGGGCAGGTATTATAGTAGTTATATTCTTTACATAGGAGCAGTATATAGTAGTTAAATTCTTGTACATAGTGGGGCAGTATTATAGTAGTTATATATCCTGTACATAGGGGGCAGTATATAGGTATATATCCTTTACATAGGGGCAGTATTAAGATAGTAGTAGATCCCTGTACATAGGGGGCAGTATTATAGTAGTTATATTCTTTCTACATAGGAGGCAGTATTATAGAGGTTTAAATTCTTGTACATAGGGGCAGTATTATATAGTTATATATCCAGTACATAGGGGGCAGTATTATAGTAGTTATATATTCTTACATAGGCGGCAGTATTATAGTATTATTATTATGTACATAGGGGACCGTTATTATATATGTTATATTCTTGTACATAGGGGGCAGAGGATATAGTAGTTATATACTTGTACATAGAGGCAGTAGTTATATTTTTGTACATATGGGCGGCAGATATAGTTAGTTATATTCATATGGGGCCGTAGTATAGTAGTTAGTATTTTGTACATAGGGGGCAGTAGTTATAGTAGTTATAGTCTTGTACATAGGGGGCAGATTATAGTAAGTTATATTCTGTACTAGGGGGTTTAGTATTTATGTAGCTATGGTGCAGTATTATAGTAGTTTATATCCTGCTACTAGGGGGCGTTATAGTAGTTATATTCTGACATAGGGGGCAGCTATTTAGTAGGTTATATTTTGTACATAGGGGGCGTATTTATAGTAGTTATATTCTTGTACATGGGGCAGTATATAATAGTTATATTCATGTACATATGGGGAGTATTATAGTCGTTATATTCTTGTACATATGGGGCTGTGTTATAGTAGTTATATTCTTGTACATAGGGGCTAGTATAGTAGTTATTATTCTTGTACATAAGGAGGCATATATAGTAGTTATATTACTGTACGTAGGGGACCGTAATAGTTAATTATATATTCTTGTACATAGGGGCATAGTATTATAGTAGTTATTACTTGTACGTAGGGGGCAGTATATATGTGTATATCTTGTACATAGGGGGCAGTAGTATTATCAGTATTTATATTACTGTACTAGGGGACAGTATGTAGTAGTAATTATATTCTTGTACTTAGGGGGCAGTATATATAGTTTATATACTTGTACATAGGGGGCAGATTATATAGTTTATATCTTGAACATAGGGGGCGGATTATAGTAGTTATATTCTGTACATAGGGGCAGTATTATAGTAGTATAATTCCCTGTACATAGGGGGAAGTATTATAGTAGTAATATTGTACATAGGGGCAGTATTATATAGTTATATTCTTGTACTAGGGGCAGTATAGTTATAGTATTAATTTGTACATAGGGCAGTATTATAGTGTTATATACGTGTACATAGGGGGCAGTAATATAGTAGTTATACTAGCCTTGTACATAGGGGGAAGTATTAAGTAGTTATTTCTGTTACATAGGGGCAGTATTATAGTAGTTATAGTCCTGTAATAGGGGGGCAGTATATAGTAGTTATATCTTGTAATAGGGGGCAGTATTATAATAGTTATATTCTGTACATAGGGGGAGTATTATAGTAGTTATAGTCCTGTACATAGGGGGCGTAGTATTAATTAGTGAGATTCTTGTACATATGAGGAGTATTATAGTAGTTATCTACTGTAAATAGGGGCAGTATTATAGTAGTTTATTCTGTAATAGGGGGGTAGTATTATAGTAGTTATATTCCTTACATAGGGGCAGTATTATATAGTATTATTCTTGTACATAGGGGGCCAGATATTATAGTAGGAATCCTGTACAATAGGGTGGGGCGTATTATAGTAGTTATTCTTGTACATAGGGGAGTATATAGTAGTTATATTCTTTACATAGGGGCAGTATTATATTAGTTAATTCTGTACATGGGGGCAGTATTATAGTAGTTATATTTTGTACGTATGGAGAGTATTATAGGAGGATATATCCCTGATAATAGGGACGTTATTATAGTAGTGTATACCTGTACATAGGGGGCAGTATTATAGTGTTAACCTGTACATAGGGGGCAGTATTATAGTAGTTATATTCTTTTACAGGAAAGCAGTATTATAGTAGTTTTATTCTTTACATAAGGGACCGTATTAAGTAGTTATATTCTGTACATAGGGGACCGTATTATGTAGTTGATATTCTTGTACATAGGGGCAGATTATAGTAGTATATTATGTACATAGGGGACGTATATTAAGAGGTAGTAGTTATATCTTGTACATAGGGGGCAGTATATTATAATAGTTATATCGTGTACATAGGGGGGGGCAGTATATAGTAGTTATATTCTTGTAATAGGGGCAGTATTATAGTAGTTATATCTTGTACATAGGGGGCAGTATGATTTAGTTATATCTTGTACATAGGGGGCAGTATATAGTAGTTATATTCTTGTACATGGGGCAGTATTATAGTAGTTATTCCTTGTACATAGGGGGCAGATTATAGTAGTTCTATTCTGTACATAGGGGTAGTTAGTATTATAGTAGTATATATCACTGTACATAGGGGCCAGCTATTATAGTAGTTATATTCTTGTACATAGGGGGCAGTATTATAGTAGGTATATCCCTTGTACATAGGGGGCAGTATTATAGTAGTATATTCTTGTACATAGGGGCAGTATTATAGTAGTTATATTCTTGTAATAGGGGGCAGTATTATAGTGTTATATTCCGTTACATAGGGGCAGTATATAGTAGTATATTACGTTACTAGTGGGCAGTATTGTAGTAGTTATATTCTGTACATAGGGGGGCAGTATTATAGTAGTATTATCCTTGTACTAGGGGGCAGTTATTATATGTTATTTCTTGTACATAGGGGGCAGTATTATAGTAGTTATATTCCTGTACATAGGGGCAGTATTATAGTAGTTATATTCTTGTACATAAGGACAGTATTATAGTAGTTATATTCGTGTACATAGGAGGCAGTATTATAGTCGTTATAGTCTTGTACATAGGAGGCAGTATTAAAGTAGTTATATTCTTGTACATAGGGGGCAGTATTATAGTAGTTATATTCTTGTACATAGGGGGCAGTATTATAGTAGTTATATCCCTGTACATAGGGGGCAATATTATAGTAGTTATATTCTTGTACATAGGGGCAGTAGTATAGTAGTTATATTTTTGAACACTGGGGGTAGTATGTATTTTATGATAAAATATAGTGTGTAAATGTTGCAGCAATTACCATTATTATTCTGGACAATGATCTGCTGAAATGAAACCAGTGTAGAAAACGACAATTGTTACAGGAAACGACATTCCAGTTTGACATCATGAGTTTATTTTTACGAGTATTTTTTGTATATTTAATTATTTTCAATCTGTAAATAATAAAGTTGTAAGAAAGTAATTGGAATCACTGCATGTTTCACATTAAAAATTAATTTCCTTTTAGGAGAGGGTGAAAAATTAAATTTTTTGCTACAAATTTACTTTTTCTGTTAAACATGTTACTTTTATTTTGAGTCATCTGGATAAAGCTGCATGGGAAAAAAAACAATGTTATACATTATAACTCTAATCCAAACTCCATTAAATTCTTAAAATATCTGAAGAATTTACTTATTACAACTACATCACATTTGGAAAACCCAACAACGGTCACATTAGTAATTTGTGAAAACACATATAAGTATCTACAGAAGATACACAGGTTACACCAGCTCCATATTAGTATCTAGCATTGAGCAGGCGCACTGGAGAATACTGAATGTTCTCCAATATATTATACAGATTATGCTGCAAATTGTACCTCTTAGTATGTGCAGTGAAATCTTCTACAAGACACTGGGACTCATTTACTTACCTGGTCCAGTCGCGATCCCGAGCATTCAGGTTCTGCCGGGATTCACTAAGGTCGTGCACCCGATATCCACCAGGTGTCGCTGCTGCGCCGAGGTCAGGTTGCCCGATGGCCATGCCCCCCGATTTCTGTCGCGTAAAAGCCGGCGCCGAATTCCAATCGCGTGCGCCAAAATCCTGGAGGAATTAGGCACAAAACTGAAAAATTCGGGAAACCTGACGAAAGTGCGGCCGCGGATCCCATAGTAAATGAGCCCCACTGTATACAGCTGTGATGGGAACTCAGGTTAAGAATGTCGGGGAGGGGACAGCAGGATTTGGAGTCTCTCATATTTTACTTCCTGCTGTCTAATTCCCCCATGTGGTCTGTAGTTAGTGGGACATAGACGTGCCTGGGAGAACTGGCAAAGGGGGCCCCATTCAGAAGTTTTTTATGGGGCCCAACCTCTCCTAGTTATGGCCCTGTCTGTGACCATTCCTGACCGGCCCAGCCATAGCCTGGACCTAAATCTAATGGCTAATCTTTGAAAATGTTTTCCACCAACGTTCACCATCCAACCTGAGGGAACTGGAAAGGATACTCATCACCGGGGGCCGAATACTTATCATCAGGGGCCGAATACTCATCACCGGGGGCCAAATACTTATCACCGGGGGCCGAATACTTATCACCAGGGGCCGAATACTTATCACCGGGGGCCGAATACTTATCACCGGGGGCTGAATACTTATCACCGGGGGCTGTTTCCATGTGGACCTTTTTCAGCCTTCAAGTCTCATGGGAGCACCCTCTCAGCCGCCTCCATATCTCCTTACAGCCGCCTTTCAGCCACCTCTGTTTCCCCTTGTAGCCCATCTCTGCCACCTCCATATTTTCATTCCTATCCTTATTGAAGTCTCTTTGTAGTCCCCTCTCAGCTGTCTCCGTGTCCCCTTGTAGCCCCCTCTCAGCCACCTCCTTGTGACCCCTTATGAAACATATCCACGTCTCCTTTTGGACCTCTCTGAGCCAGCTCTATGTCTTCTTTTGGGTCTGCATTTATAGTACCTTACCTGCAATGGACTCACAGTTCTGTGTCCTCTCTAATGGGAACCTAGTATTTGCCAGGTCTCCTTGCTTCATCCTCTCCCCCCACTCTGCTGCAGACCTAGTAAATAACTGCCCCTGAAAGTCCAGTTGGTGAGAATCCACTAATAAACTTGCCCTTATGGTCTCACTCGGTGGGTGACAGACCCCTCCTGCTCCTTGCCCTTAAATCCTTTCTGCCCACTATGGCAGCTACCCGGGTTTAAACTGCCCCTGGGACCTTAACCGAGGGGGAACTCAGAATTTAACTGTCCCTGCAACCCCATGTAATGGGTGAAAGTCCTCCCTGCTCAATGCCCCAATAACATAGATAACAAAGATGGGACAAAATTACAAAATAGTCTGGGGCTTCTCCAGAAAATGGCGCCAATGTTGGTCAATATCGCTTTTGGTATTTTCCATCGTCACATGAGTCCATGGGATTGGTGTAAACAGACCTGACTTGTATTTCATCAATTGTCAGAGAAATGTGGTGGCCGCGCGCCTGACCTCGCTCTCTACTGTTTGTATCTCCAGGCTGCAGCTCAGCCAAAATCCTCAGCAAAAATAAATATTTATGGGCGTTTTCCTAAAGTCGAAAGAACTGGAAAATATTCTCAGTTTTAAAATTATTTAAAAAGAAAAAGAATAAAGATGACAATATTTGACCAGTTTAAAACAACATAAATGTTATCTAAACTTGTGAAAGCTTTTCTGTATCATCTCATACAAATCATGTATAGACTTTACTCCAGTCACACATAAAGCTGTATACAAAATTTTTTTATACACTAACCTGATGTAGGATTCTCCATTTGTCTCCTTTTAATATGTTTTATTTATATTTATTTATCTTTTACCCTCCTGTTTTCTGACATTCACAAATTTATTTAATTAATGGACATAATAGTAGTTAGTTCCTTGGGGGAGGGGATACCACACTAGAACACCGCCCATGCTTAACTAAGACCTGGGAATTGTCTGTTCATAATTTGTATTTGTTAAAGAGGTGACACACCTGATGCTGGTGAATGTGTATGACTAGGACCATGGTGGTTATCTAAAGTCCAGCATTAGGACCAGCTGACCTGTCCCCAACACCAGAACCAGAAGTTTGGGTTCGGCATTCTGGCTTACCACCTCTTGTTAACACCTGGGATTGGTGCTGGCATTAACTCTTTAAATGCTGCCATTGTCCTTTGTATCAATGCTCCCTGTGATATCATCGGGGAGCGTTGATCCTCGGTACAATGGCGGCACCAGCAGTAAACATGAACTTTTGATTCTGGTACGGGTTTGGGTCCACTCAACCCTAATGCTGGGCCCTTGATATCAATCATTGTAATTTTTCCACCACATTGTCATCACACATTCACCAGCATCAGATTTGTCACCTCTCGTAACTATTACCAACTATAAACAACCAATTCTCAGCTTTTATTTAAGCGTGGGTGGTCTTATTGTACAGTATCCCCTCCCCTAAGGAACTAATTTCTTTTATATCCATTAATTAAATGTACTTATTTACAGTAAGTCAGTTTTGGGCTCTGGGAACCTCCTATCTTTTATCCTTGAATATTGCCCTTAGTTTTGGTAATCAGGTGACAATGATGAATGACCTTAAACCTGTTTTAAGACTTGCTACCTAAGGCTTCAGATTCAGAGGGTGGATCACAGCCGGGAACCTTATGTCTTATCATCCCAAACAGATGATTGATCGACCTTTGTCCTTCTCTGAAACTGATTTGTAGTTTGTATATATTAAGATACAAAATGGAGAGCTGTATACAAGCTTTAAGTTGTTAAGGGGAGGGACTGTCTAGCAATAAACCCACCTATGCTTAACAAAGAGCTGGAAATGGTCTATTCAACGTTAGTAATGGTTAAAGAGGCAAAAAATCTGATGCTAGTGAATATCCAATGACCAAGATGTGGGTGATCCATCACTATAGTGGATATCCATGGTCCGGCATGTATGGATCTGCAGGTTTGTGCTTTAGATCTTGGAGGAGGGCCACAGCAGGGAACCACATATCTTCCTATTAGAGCCTTTCTTTAAGGATACTATCTTTGACATTGCATTCAGTTTTGGTAATGGTCTATGACTAATCGACCTTCAGTCTTCTGTGAAGTAACATTTGGAATTGGTTTGTATTGGGTATATTCCCAAACGACAAGTAAATTTAGAGACTCAAGAGTTCATCCTGTCCTTTATAATCACAATGAAAAAATAAAACCCAAGATTTTTATTCCTGCAGAAATGACTGACCTCATGTTCCTAATACGCCTTACTTAACTGCTTGGACTATAAAATTCCAGAGTTGATGTGTTCATTACATAATTGTAGCATGTCCATGATGGGAGTTGTTGTCTGTGTGCCAGGATTCATCATTCTATTATTACAGTGACTGAATGTGGGTCCGGAGAGCTCAGCTGATCTCACCCAGTGCATGTGGATTATTATTGCGCTCACTATACTGCAGAGCTGTGCACACTCACATAAATACAGGCCAGAGACCTTATGTAATGCCGTATAAAAGTTGCCCACTGAAAAATATTGAAAATTTTCAGCCTACATAAATAAATAACTCAGGTTCAAATAATTATTCAATTTCCATCAGCTCCTCAGGGGTGGAGTTTCCATGCAATGAGCTCGCCCATGACGAACCATTTAAACCATTAAATGCACATATAGTGGAATAGATACTTTTTAACACCATTATCAGTGTGCAAACCTGACCCTGTGAGCAATGGGGACCCAATGAAATCATTTAAAAGGGGTTATCCCAAGTAAATAAGTTATTCCATATGGGCAGACAGGTGGCCGTTAATAAACTCTAGCAGTCCACATCAGGGATAAATCAAGGAGACAGATTTTAGGACCCAGTGACCATGGAGCCCATGGACATTTCTGTAAACCAGATCTTCACCTTCAGTCCATGTAAAGGGCAGACATGGAGGCCAAGAAAGACTAAGGATCAACTTAAAGGAAAACCACCATGAGGAATCTACTATCAGAAGTAGATGTGATGGTAGATTCCTCCTACTGCTGCTGCCTTCCTAATCTGTAATGCAATAATCCTGGAACCTCACCTACCGTGTAAAAAAACTTTTTTTAGTAATATGTAAATTTACTGCAGAAGGGTGTGTACTAACCTGACCGGGCACTGGTAGCTAAGGCTAATCCACGCCCAGTAGCCTTTGCAGTTAATTTACATATTACTAAAATAAAGTTTTTAACAAGTTCGGTTCCAGGATTATTAAATGACAGATTATGGCAAAAGCAGGATGACGGAATCTACCATCACATCTACTTCTGACGGTCCTTCAAAGGACAAATCAAGAGCAAACTCTGAGGATTCTGGGGGCCAGTGAGCTTTGGTAGGTAATTGAATTCTTGGAAAAGTTGTTCTTCACTTTTCAAGCTAAGATGAAGGCACTTGGAAGTATTAAAAGCCTACAAATCAAGTAAACTTAGATACCAAGGTCCATTTATAAAAATGATTTCCATTTGCCAACCCAAAATTAATGGAGACAGGGGTCACTTGGAAACACTTTTCATAATGGCCCACATCAGGGAGAACCCAAAGGTAAGCATGGAAGATTCATTGGTCCAGTTACCCCAAGGGCCCATGGAATTCATTGTAAACCTATTCTCCAGCTGGAGGTGGAGGTAGACAACGATATAAAGAAACTGCAGCAGATCCTTTGAGTCCTTGGACCTCAGTGACGATATTTGACTCCACTGATCTCTGTCCAAAACTGAGACCTATTAATATCCTAAACCCTGAACTATACTTCAATAACAATTTCCAACCTAATCTATAGTTCATCTATATCTATCCAACATGATAATTTTAGAGTAGCCTCCTCGGAGAGCGGGAGCAAAGGATACTCCATGCCAGTAGCCTCTGCTGTGCGTCCCTACATATGGGCCTGCAGGTAGGGGGGACCGTAGAGGCTACTGGGGCATGGAGTAGCCTTTGCTCCTGCTGGCCAGGGAGGCTACTCCCCACCCCAGTTGCCTCTCCAGAAAATTAGCATATTACATAGATAAACTGTAGATTAGAAGAGATTAGAATAGATTGGAAACTGTTATAGGGTTCGGGAAGCATAGTTTAGGGATTAGGATATTAATGGGTACCTACCATCAGATCTACCCTAATAGCTAGATTCCTAAAGGTAGGTTTGCTTTAATGATTGCATTGTCCATAATTTGTCCCGATTCACATGGGATGAAGAGATGAGCGGAGGTGTGTGACAATGAGGAGAGACATTGTACAGGACACACATGGATCACATATGATAACATTACAAATATACTTCAGTTTTGTCTATCAGTGTACAATATAGATATGGTATCAGAACCAAAACCAAAACCAAATACACAACAACTACATAAACATGTGAGCTTGTGGGCAACGCCAGCACTTACAATTTACTTGTAAATCTGGCAACACATCACGTCTTTGATTGGAGGATTTTTTTTTCTTATTCTACCTGTGCACCATGTCAGCTTCTTCCAGCTATGATTCATCTATGCAGATTTAGCAACACAAAATTTTAACACCTTTTTAAAATAAACGTAATACTTTTTTCTGCCTCTATAGAGATCACTGTTATGTCCTCACAGTAGTAAATAAAGTAACAGTGTCTCCAGGGAAGCCAATGTAGTAGCAGTGCTCGTATAGTAATTAATATAGTAGTGGTGCCCCCACAGTAGCAAATATAGTCATGGTGCCTCTACAGCAGCCAACATAGTAAAAATGTCTCACATTAGCCAATATAGTACCAATACCACCACAGTAGCCAAAATAGTAATAACATCCCCACAGTAGTCAATATTGTAACAATGTCCCTACAAAAGGGAAAATAGTAGCGGTGTCCCCACAGTAGCCAAGATAATAATGGTGGCCCCCACAGTAAACAATCAATGAATGGTGTCACCAGTATCCATTACAGTAATGGTGCCCAAAAAATAGAGTAAAGGAGCCACTACAGTAGCCAATATTGTGACAGGTGACAGTGCCCCCACAGTAGCCATTATAGTTAGAGTTCCCCCACAGTAGCCTACATAGTAATAGTGGCCCCACAGTAGCCAAACTACTGTTGCCCACACAGTAGCCAAATCACATTGCTTCCCCACATAGTAGCCAAGTCAAAGTGCCCTCCCCATAGTAGCCAAGTCACAGCCCCTCCATGGTGGAAAACTCACAGCCCCCATGTCACTAGCCAAGTCAAAACTACTCCCCACATAGTAGCTAGTCACAACCCCCCACTGTAGCTAAGCCTCAGTGTCCCTCACATACTAGGGCCATAAAATAATAATAACCTTCTTCTTCCGGAACATAGATGAGCCTCACTGGTCTCCTGAATCAGAACAGCTCTGGGCATAGGTGGACGAGTCATCAAACATCGCCTGAGCCTCAGTTTCTTCAGGTTATTCCCAATCGGATCCCATCTCTGTAGAAGCAATCAGGTAGGGGAGGAGGCAGGCCTAGGCCCCCTATCTTCTCATTCCCCCTTTAATGCTTATTGTAATTTGTCTGTAGAGGGGAGTCCTGCACATGTTCTCAGTACACAAAAGTACCTACTACCTGTCTCCATAATTCTTCATTGTTCCAGCTATCCAGACACAGCTCTCACCTTGTTCCCTGTGTATTTGGCAAGAGATGCAGCCCCTTCCCCCGGCATGCCTCCTCCACACATGGATTACTAAAATAGCCACAGATACAAAGGCATGAGGTAAATATTTACCTCACGCCTCCCAAACTTGTTTTGCAATGAAATATTTATAGTGTTAAACAGAACGTTGGCGACAATAGAATTAAACATTCCCACGGCTGGAGCATCGTCATTTCGGGGAATGGTGGGATGGTGATTGCCGGGGTGCATGGGTGGAGCGTTAGGGCTTCAGGGTCTCCTGACATCTGCTCAGCATTTATACCAGCAATATTCTTTGACTCATAGAGGATGTGGGATAATATCAAGGGATACAGATGGAACCCGATCCGAACCCAAAAACTTGCCATGAATCCACCCAAATAACTGCAGTCAAAAATCTGGGGTAAAAACCACCAAGGTCAACAAATATGAAGAATATACAATAAATTTCCCTTTAAAATTGTTTAGTAGAAGAGAGGGGTGCACATCATAGAGATATGGGGGGCACTTACAACAGAGCAGTATAACAACCATGGTTTACAAATCTGGACAACCCTAAGGTGGTTATAGCTCGGAATCACAACACTGGTGACCTGAGAAAGAAGGGGTGCAGTGTGCCTGACTAATGTGCACCATGCGCCAAATTTATGGGGACCAGAGCATGCGTGGTGCACGCTGCACATGACCATAAGCTGAGTGCTCCAGTTTTTTTCTGGTGCCCTTCCTTCAAGGGACGTGCGTCACATTTCTTTTGGAGTTTTGACATAAATGTGGTGCACATCGGACGCCCCATTCGGTGAACAGGATTGTGTTGCACTGTGCATAGTGCAGCTACAAGACTAGCGCCACACTTCATAAAGACATGTGAAACCAGAATTGTGGCGTTGATTGCTTCATAAATGTAAGTCTATGGGACTCATTTACTAAGGGCCCCGCCGACCGCACTTTCTTAGGACATCCCAACGATTTCCATTTTGCGCCGCTGGGGCAGGGATTTAAAAGGGGTTTTTGGCGCACCCGATCGGATTTTGGCACAATAACGCTGGCTTTAATGCAACAGAAATCTGGGGGCGGGCCGTCAGACGGATTCAGAAAAAACGTGGAATTTAACTTCAAAATTGTGTCGCAAGCCAAGCACTTACATGCACCGGGAGGAAGATGGTGAACTCCAGCGGACCTGAGCGGGGAAGCGACACATGCAGGATATCGGCCGCACGATCTTAGTGAATCATGGCACAGTACACAGTGCACTTTCAGGAACTCCAAGGGACTGGGTAAGTAAATTTGCCTCGTTGTATTTTATTCCCAAGTAGGACACAGCAGGTGGAAACATGTGCTAATTCAGCTGATTCAAAAAGTGGAGATCTTTTCCCCAAAGCATCTTTGATGAAGATCCGTCCTCAAAATTGGTCATATAGATCAGAATGATGTGGTTTCTGGAAGCTGCACTTAACAGAGAATGGAGCAGGGGTCAGCAGGAGTCTATGTCCAGGGTGCAGAGGTAGAAGTTTGTACTGGGCCATGGAGATTTAGGGGGTCCCAAAGTTCTTCTTCTTCAATATAACAAGAAATTAAAAAAAGGGATAGGACTAGGAAGCTTTAAGAAAAATCTTGCTCCATCCAACATCTTGAGAATTGCAGCTCTGCTCTTATTTTTTGTGGTGCTACTATTCATAGGACGTAGACATTCTGATCTGCTTTCCATCTCCATAAAGTTCCAGAGCCCAGGGGGACGAGGTTTTGGATCACCACCAATCTGAAATTGATGATTTAGTCTGAGGAACTGAGTGTCACAATTGGGTTGAGTGCAGAAATCTCCTTTAGGATTCAAAAATATTATATCAAGCTATTTCTATATACACACTGACTTATTTGAGGCCTGCTGTGCATGCTGGGAGATGGAGGTTTGCTTAAGCTAAAACGCCAAAAATAGAAGAGAATGAAATGAAGTTTCAGTTGCGTCTAAACGTTGGTACTGGATAGTTCAGAAAGACTCCTCTTCCAAGAATGGTGGTAATGGGCCATGATAAGTGAGTGCTACGAACAGAGGGAAATTGTTTACACCGGAGTCCAGGAAAAATTGTCCAGTGTTGACCAATTTGTCAAATGCAAGTGAACCTCAAACATGTGTAGTCAAGTCATCCAGTGTATCAGATGGTAGATGAATAGTGTATTAGGAGGAAGTTCTAAAAAACCACCTAAGAGAAGAATATCAGTCCATTTAGTGGAGCCACCCCCGATGCCAACAGATCTTTCAGCACTCTACATGTTCATATTAATAGCCAAGGTGGATCAGATACCCAATATCACCGCCCATGCCTCAGCTCCTGCTCATCACCTGCTGTAAATTGCAGAGCCAAGCACATCTAGGAAATCTCGGAAAGTGGTTGCCTGGGTGAGATGTAAGTGGTTTCCAGAAAGAATTTAGACCACGTTTCCTCAGGAAGTTCCTGGAGAGTTTGCCTGAACTGTTGAGTGAAAGTCATTAGGATTTGGAACTGACAAGAAATATCAGCAGCAAAGATCAGACTGGAAGATCAGATGCTGAGATGTCTTTCAGACTGCTCCTTCCCAAAACCTCTGCAGGGCGAAACCATCTGCAGTGCATGAAGGTTCATAGGAAAATCTTAATTATAATTTTATGTTCTGATCTTTCTGGTAGGTTTATATTTTATGTATTCCAGTCTGCAGGCAACGGCTTCTGTCTTTATTCACTACCACACAGGGTAGTGATCTTTTGGTTGTTATACTTCTGCTGTAGTCTTACCATTTATCTGGTACATCCCAGATTTCAAGGCCTATAATGGAAGACACAGGAATGGATGGTTAGGTGTTGGGGCAGTTTGGTTGTGGGCCTCCACAGATAGGACCTTAAAAAAGCTACAATATTGGTTTGGTCACATTGGGGCAAATTTACTTACCTGGCCCTGTTGTGATCCCCGATTCGGCGAATCCATAGTCCGAATCCATCGGGTTGTCCGACGCTTGTTGTGTGCAAGCCGGCGCCAATACGATCCGATTGTGTGCGCCAAAATCCCCTGTTAAATGCGGCGCAGAATGGAAACCATTGGGAAACCCGACAAAAATGCGCTCCGCGGACCCTGAGTAAATGAGTCCCATTGTTGTGACTTGGGACCTCCATGTCTTTTTTATCTTCATATCATTTGTCTCTAAAAAATCTTGTTCTAACTATATCTTATTCTGTGAGGAGTCAATGAAGTACGGTCAAGTCAAGTGTGTTCGTACACAGAAGATGAGCATAACTGGCTGACCATCTTATATGTATGGGATTGTCTACGTACATGTTAGGTAGGACAGGCAAGGGTCCTGCATGTTTTTTAACAACATTCCTTTGTTTTCATTGGATGAAAGCCACCACTAGGAATATCTTGGCAACCTAAACACTTGGCAAAATGTAGCATGTATATGTTCAGCGAAGTTGGGAGTAATGCAGTAGTATCACAATATATAAGACCGGAAAAAGACACAAGTCCATCAATTCCAACTTTTAAGAATTAAATAGATGTTTTATCCCCATAACCCGTGATATTTTTTTCTCCAGAAAGGCATCAAGGCCCCTCTTGAACATGTACATAGAGTCCGCCATAACAACCTCCGAAAGAAGCCGCAGTTCGCGGCGATACACGTCATATTTTTAGTCTTTGCCCAAATTTTTTATTGACCTGTGTCCGTAGTGCCACCTTCTTTTTCCTATAAGTTCTCCACATCTGATTTTGGATTCTGGAATATTTCATATCCTTATTGAATTGTAGATTACGGAACAATGAAAATTCTTAGAAACTGGATACAATGTCAATATTTTTTGTCTTTGATATGTTGACAGGGTCTGCAATAGCTGTTGGTGGGCGAAATGTTGCATGGTCATGAAATGAAGTGTAACTCAGGAAGTCATATTCTGTATTATCGCTGCTTCCTCCGCTCCTTTCCCATTCATCATGAAAACAAAGGGCGCAGTAAGTGCTTACAATCGAGGAGCTTCCAGGAAGACAGCCGCTTGTTGATGCAGTTCACACTGCGTGGGTGGCAGGAAAAGCTCTATTAATGGAGCCATGTCCAACATTAGTAACAAAGTGCCAAGGCGCGGTGCCAGCGGCACAGATGCTTTGTCATATCTTTACATCGCTACAACAAAATGAAAATGAAATCCTCTTCGAGCCTGTGAAGACTGGCCACCACCTCCGGATCTCACAGTAAACCACAAAATCCTCTGAATCATCCTAAGTTTAGACCCTCAAAATTTTCCAGTGACGCAAAGACAAAAAAAAAAATTCTAGTGAGAGAAGTGACTCAGCTCCTGTGTTCTGCACCCCGAGGAGGTTGCTTCATGGAAGGACGGTGACGCTGGTCCTTACTGACATGAAAAAACCAAAATAACAACCTAGAGGTGACCTTAAGATACTGTGGAGGAAGAGGAGGAAATCAAAGCTACAATGTTACCATAAGGGATTATCCAAGGTGAAACATACAGGGCACCTCCTTATCCCAATTAGACCTCGAGACACAAAGTCCCTACATCAAGATCTAGGAAAAATAGTTTTTTTTATAAGGAGATGGATAAGGATATGCAACATCGGGATTGGGAACCGTTTTATTCCCATTTGGTACCTGAGTGGCTGGCAGTGCATGGTCTAGCATTTGAATGGGTCATGGTTGCTGGGTACTGGAGGAACAGGCCTCGTTGATGCCGGGCAGGAACCAGCAGGTAGATTTGCAAGAAAAGAGAGGGAGATGCTGCGGATGAAAGATAGTTCTTCCTGGGGCACTCCCAATGTAGGTGTAGGGATCCCTGGGTTGATTGTAAATAGTGAGCCCTTGATGTTAGAAGCTTTGGGCAAGGATCACAAGGAGTAAAGGGATGTCAACCACTTACAGTTCCTTTATTCCAGATCAAGGTAACCACAGCAGATAACAGTTCAACTGTTGCAAGGTCGCTGGTTGGATGGTTTTTGGCAAAGGTTAAACACAGCCTGGTATATATCGCTTCATGCTGGAGATGAGTGGCTGCTTCAGCAGGTTTAGCAGACTCTGGAAGGTAGACACCTCCAGGCCTTAGTTGTAGGCCGTCAGTCTGGACAGCAGGCCTTAGACATGTGTGTTTCCTATTAAAGCTTTGAAGCAAAGCCCCAGAATTGCCACCGCAAGGGTTTATATAAACTTCCCTTGGGAGTGGTCAGTTCAGGTGTTTTCCAATTAGCGCCTTTGTAGCAGAGGTGATAAAGATTACATTGAATTGGTCAATATTATAACATTCCTATCCAGGCGGATATTATACAGCCGCATTACCATTCATAGACAGTAGATGGCGAGCAGAGGTGATCAGGCTCTATGGGACACATAACATCTTCTTCGGTAGGGGTGTTACAGATACGTCTTCCTTACGAAAACCTTAGAGGACAGCTACACCTGAACATTGCAACAGTGTAGTAAATAAGAGTCAGCTTGTCTAAGGGGCAGGATCCCTTTAAAGAAACCTACCATGAGAAATCTACCATCAGAAGGAAATCTGTGGGTAGATTCCTCTCGGCAGCCTCAGCCTTAATCTGTAATTTACTAGTCCTGGAACCTAATATAAGTGTTTCAAAATGACGTGCAGATGCTACTGGGATGCTGACTAGCATGTCCAGGAGGAGTAAAGACCCTCTATAAATTATATTCGTAACTCATTGGGGCACATTTACTTACCTGCGCGATCCCCGAGGTGCGTTGTCCGCCGGAATCCATATCTGCCGCGATTCATGAAGATTGTGTGGCCAATATCCTGTATGTGCCGCTGGAGTTCACCATCTTCCTCCCGGTGTATGTAAGTGCATTGGATGCAACACAAATTGATTTGTTAAATCCCGCGCATTGTCCGAATCCGTCGGATCGTCCGTCGGCCTGCCCCCCGATTTGTGCTGCGTGAAAGCCGACGAGATTGTGACAATCCCATCGCGTACAACGCAATCCCCGGCATGGTCTCCAAAAACTACGGAAAACCCGATGGAAATACGTCCGCGGGACCTTAATAAATAAGCCCCATTGTATCACAGCAAACAAATGGAAAGAACATAGGAGGCAAAAACCCCTCTGCATATGTTTCTCCCCAGTGCATTCTTGCATATGTTGTTAGTAGCAGCAGGCCTGTGACATATGGATTTATATTGCAGGATTGTGTCATGGGTGCCCCCGCGATCCATGACAGCCGTGGCACCCGTGCCCCTCTCGGTGGTGATGTACCCCCCGGCCCGCACTCACCTCTCCACGCTCTTGCTCCAGTCTTGTCCCTAGGGCGCGCGCATGCCCGCACTCAAGGATTTAAAGGGCCAGCGCACCATTGATTGGCGCTGACACATCCGGGTTTTCCATAAGGATCGGCAACTCCCATCACTCCCTGCCAGATCTTTGCGCTCATTGCCATTGAGAAAGCTTCCCTGCGTTCCTTGCTGCTGTTCCCGTTTCTCCTTTGCCTGAATTCCTGTTGTGACCTTGGACCTGACCTTTGACTTTGCATCTCTCCCGCCAGCCCTGACTGTGTGCCTGCACCTGACCTTGAGCCTGAGCGCTGATTCTGTACCTTGACCGCCACCACGGGCTAGTCGCACCTGTGGAACGACCTGCTGGCACCCCGCCACAGCAAGACCATCCCACTTTGTGGCGGGCTCTAGATTCCAGTCCCAGGTGTCGGCTGGTACCATCTCCCGTGGTGGTCCGGGGGTCCACTGACCCTGAACCCTGACAGTAAGATCTGACTATGGAATCCCAAAGGAGCCACTTCCAATTCTGACTGATCTTACCAGTGTTGTCACCCAGTAGTCCCAGCAGATTGTTTCACAAGGAGAGCTGCTTGGCTAAGTCACCACCATGCTGCGACAGGTCCCAGTGACTTCTGCAACAGTTCCTGCGACTTCTCCAGTCACGCCGGCTTGTCTTCCGGAAGCAGAACCAAGGCTCAGACTTGCCTATGCCTATCAAGTATGATGGGGACCCCAAGCTGTGCAGAGTCTTTATCACCCAGTGCTCCTTGCACAAAGAGCTTATGCCTTCCCAGTTTGTCAGCGAACACTCCAAGGGGGCATTCATTGTCAGTCTTCTCTCCGGGAAAGCCCTGGCCTGGGCTACCCCTCTATGGGACAGAGGCGATCCAATCACGGCTTCCCACACTGCATTACTGGCTGAATTACGGTCCGTGTTTGAGGAAGCCGCACGAGCCTCCTCAGCTGAACGGCACTGCTGAACTTCCTCCAAGGGGACTGTTCCTGAGACGGATGCCATGTCCGATTACATCAAAGAGAACCTGCAAAGAGTTTTCATATGCAAGCCCTCCTCTCCGGCAAGGGGCAGGCTCTGGTGAAGACCAGGTGCCACCTAGATTCTGGTCCCAGGTGTCTACAAGTACCATCTCCCACAGTGGTCCAGGGGGTCCACTGACCCCGAACCCTGACAGATTGTAGCCTATCCAAGTGCACTGGGGTGTGTCCTTACACTGCTGTTCTCTGTGCCCTCTCCACAATCGCTCCTCTATGCTATGGGAGCAGTAACGGCTGAACGTAATAGCACTCACTCGTAGCAGAGGAGAGGAACTTTGGAGAAGCTCAATGCAGAGAGAAAAGAACACAGCAGTGTGAGGACATCCCCTTTACATTTCGAAAAGCTGTAATCCCAGCATATAAGTACAACATGCATGAAGGTATAAATGCATAGCTCTTCATGGATATTCTCTAATGCTGCCTGTAACCTGCATGGTCTGAACTTCCTATAGATTTCCTGTGTTGCTGTAACGTAAAAAATGTTTTTTATTTTATATTTTGTTATAATTTTCTGAAATTTCCCACAATAATCCTCACTCTATGAATGTGTCTAAACTCCTCCTACGACTGGACCCAATTTGCATAATTGTAACTTACATACAGCTACACAAACAGTGTAACACAGTATTAGATACACATGAATTGTAATGTATAACGCAAGAGGGTAATAACTGAAAACAAAGATCTCTAATGCTGATTGGTTCAGATAAATGGTAACAAAGTGTTACAGAAACAGCGACTTGTTAGTATAACAGTTCCGCTATGAGCGCTCCCCCACTAAGACGTAATAAAGGTCACAATTATTATAACTCACAGTCTGATTATTTATCCTGAGAGAGGAAACGGATGAGCAGCAAACACAGAATCCACAGAGACGAGACCCGACAAATCAGTCAGATAAGACAAATCTGAGGAGAAATAGTCTAAACTGTGGTCATCCTTGAGAAAATTAAAATAACAGAGGTCACATAGTGGATAACCAAAAAGAGCCTGGTACCGTCCCAACTGCACAGAAAACATAAGCAGAATAATGGGGGAGACAAAGAGAATCCCCAGGTTATACCAGCTGTACATATATCATTATATACAGGAGATCCCCAGGTTATACCAGCTGTACATATATCATTATATACAGGAGATCCCCAGGTTATACCAGCTGTACATATATCATTATTACATGACGATCCCAGGTTATACCGGCTACGATATCATTATATACAGGAGATCCCCAGGTTATACACCATCTGTACATATATCATTATATACAGGAGATCCCCAGGTTTACCACCTGTACTATATCATTATATACAGGAGATCCCCAGTTATACCGCTGTACATATATCATTATATACAGGAGATCCCCAGGTTATACCGGCTGTACATATATCATTATATACAGGAGATCCCAGGTATCCCGGCTTACTATATTCATTATATACAGGAGATCCCCGGTTTACCAGCTGTACATATATCATTTATACAGGATATCCCCAGGTTATCACGCTGTACATATATCATTTATACAGGAGATCCCAGGTTATACCAGGCTGTACATAATCATTATATAGAGATCCCCAGGTTATACCAGCTGTACATATATCATTATATACAAGGAGATCCCCAGTTATCCCAGCGTACATATATCATATATACAGGAGATCCCCAGGTTATACCACTGTACATATATCATTATATACAGGAGATCCCAGTTATACCAGCTGTACAATATCATTATAACAGGAGATCCCCAGGTTATCCAGCTGTACATATATCATTAATACAGAGATCCCCAGGTTATACCAGCTTATCATATATCATTATATACAGGAGATCCCCAGGTTATACCGCTGTAATATATCAATATACAGGGATCCCCATGTTATACCGGCTGTACAGATATCATTATATACAGGAGATCCCAGGTTATACCGGCTGTACATATATCATATAACAGGAGATCCCCAGGTTATACCAGCTGTACATATATCATTATATACAGAGATCCCCAGGTTATACCGGCTGTACTTATATCATTATATACAGGAGATCCCCAGGTTATACACAGCTTACA
This sequence comes from Engystomops pustulosus, assembly GCA_019512145.1. NCBI lineage: Eukaryota > Metazoa > Chordata > Amphibia > Anura > Leptodactylidae > Engystomops > Engystomops pustulosus. The sequence goes on from CM033648.1 coordinate 89,323,443, forward strand.
TATATCATTATATACAGGAGATCCCAGGTTATACCGCTGTACATATTCATTATACAGAGATCCCCAGTTTATACCAGCTTACATATATCATTAATACAGGATCCCAGGTTTATACCAGCTGCTACATATATCATTAATACAGAATCCCCAGTTATACCACCTGTACATATCATTATATACAGGAGATCCCCAGGTTATACCAGCTGTACATATATCATTATATACAGGAGATCCCCAGGTTATACCAGCTGTACATATATCATTATATACAGGAGATCCCCAGTTTATACCAGCTGTACATATATCATTATATACAGGAGATCCCCAGGTTATACCCTGTACATATATCATTATATACAGGATTCCCCAGTTATACCGCTGTACATATATCATTATATACAGGAGATCCCCAGTTATACCAGCTGTACATTATCATTATATACAGAGATCCCCAGGTTTACCAGCGGTACATATATCATATACAGGAGATCCCCAGGTTATACCGGCTGTACATATTATTATATACAGGAGATCCCCAGGTTATACCAGCTGTACATATATCATTATATACAGGAGATCCCAGGTTATACCAGCTGTACATATATCATTATATACAGGAGATCCCAGGTATCCGACGCTGTACATATATCTTATATACAGGAGATCCCCAGGTTATACCACTGTACATATATCATTATATACAGAGAATCCCCAGGTTAACCAGCTGTACTATTATCATTATATACAGGAGATCCCCAGGTTTATACCGGCTGTACATATAACTTATATACAGGAATCCCCAGGTTATACCGCTGTATATATATCATTTAATACAGGAGATCCCCAGGTTAATACCAGCTGTACATATATCATTATTAGGAGATCCCCAGGTTATACCAGCTGACATATAATCATTATACAGGAGATCCCCAGGTTATACCAGGCTGTACATATATCATTATTACAGGAGATCCCCAGGTTATACCAGCTTTACATATATCATTATATACAGGAGATCCCCAGGTTATACCGGCTGTACATATATCATTATATACAGGAGATCCCCAGGTTATACCGCTTACATATATCATAATAGACAGGAGATCCCCAGGTTATACCAGCTGTACTATATCATTATATACAGAGATCCCCGGTATAACCGCTGTACACTATATCATTATATACGGATATCCCCAGGTTATACCTGTACATATATCATTATTACAGGAGATCCCCAGGTTATACCGGCTGTACATAATCATTAATAACAGAGATCCCCAGGTTTATACCGGCTGTACATAATTCATTATAACAGGAGATCCCCAGGTTATACCACCGGCTGTACATATTCATTATATACAGGAGATCCCCAGGTTTATACCGCTGTACATAATCAATATACAGGAGATCCCCAGGTTTAAACCGGCTGTACATATCATTATACAGGAGACCCAGTTATACCGCTTACACTATATCATTATAACAGGAGATCCCAGGTTATACCAGCTGTACATATATCATTATATACAGGATATCCCCAGTTATACCACTGTACATATATCATTATATACAGGAGATCCCCAGGTTATAACCAGCTTTACATATCATTATATAACAGGAGACCCCAGGTTATACCAGCTGTATCATATATCATTATATACAGGAGATCCCCAGTTTACCGCTGTACATATATCATTATATACAGAGGATACCCCAGGTTATACCAGCTGTACATATACTTATATCCAGGAGATCCCCAGGTTATACCACTGTACATATATCATTATATACAGGAGATCCCCAGGTTATACCACTGTACATATATCATTATATACAGGGATCCCCAGGTTATACCAGCTGTACATATTAATTATATACAGGAGATCCCCGGTGTATACCAGCTGTACATATATCATTATATACAGGAATCCCCAGGTTATACCAGCTGTACTATATCATTATATACAGGAGATCCCCGTTTATACCGCTGTACATATATCATTAATACAGAGATCCCCAGGTTATATAACCGCTGTACATTATCATTATATACAGGAGATCCCCAGGTTATACCAGCTGTACATAATATCATTATATATACAGGAGATCCCATCCCCAGGTTATACCAGCTGTACATTAATCATTATATACAGGAGATCCCCAGGTTACGCACTGCTGTACATATATCATTAGTATATACAGGATAGATCCCCAGTTTTACCAGGCTGTACATATATCATTATATACAAAGGGAGGGAAGGATTAAGAAAAAACGTGGATTTAAAATTCAAAATTGTGGTCGCAAGCCCAAGCACTTACATGGCACCGGGAGAGGAAGATGTGAAAACTCCGGGACCCGAGCGGGAGGAGCGACACATGCAGGATATCGGCCCGCACGGATCTTAGTGAAATCAGTAGGAACAGTGCCAGTGTGACTTCAGAATTAAGCTCTCAAAGGGACTGGGTAAGTAAATTTGGCATCGTTGTATTTTATTTCCAAATAGGACACAAGCAGGTGGAAACACATGTGCTAATGAGCTGATTCAAAAAGTTGAATCTTTTCCCCAAACTCTTGAGAAGATCCGTCGCTCAAATTGGTTCCATAAGATCAGAATGATGGGGTTCTGAGGAAGCTGCACTTTTACACTGTAGAATGAGCAGGGGTCAGCAGGAGACTGATGTCCCAGGGTGCCAGAGGTAGAAGTGTGTACTGGTGCCATGGAGAAAATTAGGGTCCCAAAGTTCTTCTCTCATATAAAACAGACAATATAAAATAAAGGGATCAGACTAAGTAAGCTTAAGAAGAAAAATCTTCTGTCCATCCAATTTCATTCTTGAGAATTGCAGCTCTGCCTCTTTTTTTTTTGTATTTCTGTTGTTTGGTGCTACTCATCATAGCGTTGACAATTCTGAATCTGCTCCTTTCCCATCTCCATAAGTTCCAGAGCCCAGGGGAAGGACGAGTGGTTTTGGATCACCCAACCATTGAATTGATGATTTATCTTGAGGAACTGGGAGTGTCACAATTTGGGTTTTGAGTGCAGAGTAAATCATCCTTTAGGATTCAAAAAGATTATATCAAGCTTATTTCTTATATAATACACACACTGATTATTTGCTAGGCCCGCTGTGCATATGCTGGAGATGGAGGTGTTGCTTAAGCTTCCAAACGCCAAAAATAAAAGATGAAGAGTTAGTTGCGTCTAACGTTTGTACTGGATAGTTTCAGAAAGACTCCTCGTCCAAGAAATGGTGGTTTATGGGCCATGAATAAGTTGAGGTAATGCTACGAACAGAGGGAAAATTTGTCAAAATTACAACCGGAGTCCAGGAAAAATTGTCCAGTGTTGACCAATTTGTCAAATGCAAGTGAACCTCACCCATGTGTAGTCAGTCATCCGTGTATCAGATGGTAGATGAATAGTGTATTAGGAGGAAGTTTCTAAAAAAGCACCTAAGAGAAGATATCAAGTCCATTTAGTGGAGCCACCCCGATGCCAACAGATCTTTCAAGCACTCTACATGTTCTATTAATAGCCAGGTGGATCAATCACCCAATATCACCGCCCATGCCTCAGCTCCCTGCTCACACCTGCTGTAAAATTGCAGACCAAGCACATCTAGGAATCTCGGAAAGTGGTTGCCTGGGTGAGATGTAAGTTTTCCAGAAGAAAGAATTTAGACCACGTTTCCTCAGGAAGTCCTGGAGAGTTTGCCTGAACTGTTGAGTGAAAGTCATTAGGATTTGGAACTGACAAAGAATATCAGCAGCAAAGATCAGACTGGAAGATCAGATGCTTGAGATGTCTTTCAGATGCTCCTTCCCCAAAACCTCTCGGGTCGAAACCATCTGCATGCATGAAGGTTCATAGGAAAATTTAATTATCAATTTTATGTTCTGATCTTTCTGTAGGTTATATTTAGTGTATCCAGTCTGCAGGCAACGGCTTCTGTCTTTATTTCGACACCACACAGGGTAGTGATCTTTTGGTTTATACTTCTGCTGTAGTCTTTACCATTTATCTGTACATCCAATTTTCAGGCTATAATGGAAGACACAGGAATGGATGGTGGTGTTGGGGCAGTTTGGTTGTGGGCCTCCACGATAGGACCTTAAAAAAGCTAATATTGGTTTGGTCACATTGGGCAAATTTACTTACCTGGCCCTGTTGTGATCCCCGATTCGGGCAATCCATAGTCCGAATCCATCGGGTTGTCGACGCTTGTTGTGTGCAAGCCGGCGCATACGATCCGATGTTGTGCGCCAAAATTCCCTGTAAATGCGGCGCAGAATGGAAACATTGGGGGAAACCCGTACAAAATGCGCTCCGCGACCCTGAGTAAATGAGTCCCATTGTTGTGACTTGGGACTCCATGTCTTTTTTTATCTCATATCATTTGTGTCTAAAAAATCTGTTCTAACTATATCTTATCTGTGAAGTCAATGAAGGTTACGTAAGTCAAGTGGTTGTTCGTACCAGAAGATGAGCATAACTGGCTGACCATCTTATATGTAGGTTGTCACGTACATGTTAGGTAGGACAGGCAAGGGTCCCTGAGGTTTTTTAACAACATCCTTTTTGTTTCATGGATGAAAGCCACCACTGAATATCTTGGCAACCTAAACCACTTGAAAATGTAGCATGTATTGATTTCAGCGAGTTTGGTGAGTATATGCATAGTATACATATAAAAAGGCGGAAAAAGACACAAGTCATAATTCCAACTTTTAAGAATTACAATAGATGTTTTATCCCCATAACCCGTGATATTTTTTTCTCCAGAAGGCATACAGGCCCCTCTGAACAGTAGCAGAGTCACGCCATAACAACTCCGAAGAGAAGCCGGCGTTCGCGGCGATACACGTCATATTTGTAACTTTGCCCAAATTTTTTATTGACCTGTGTCCGTAGTGCCACTTCTTTTCCTATAGTTACTCCACATCTGATTTGATTCTGGAATATTTCATATCCTTATTGAATTGTAGATTCTGGAACAATGAAATTCTTAGAAACTGGATACAATGTCAATATTTTTGTCTTGTGTATTATTGACAGGGTCTGCAATAGCTGTTGGTGGGCGAAATGTTGCATGGTCATGAAGAGTGTAACTCAGGAAGTCATATTCTGTATTATTCGCTGCTCTCAGCCGCTCCTTCCCATTCATCATGAAAACAAGGGCGCAGTAAGTGCTTACAATCGAGGAGCTTCCAGGAAGACAGCGGCTTGTTGATGCAGTTCACACTGCGTGGGTGGCAGGAAAAGCTCTATATAATGGAGCCATGTCCAACATTAGTAACAAAGAGCCAAGGCGCGGTGCCAGCGGCAAATGCTTTGTCATATCTTTACATTAGCTCAAAACACAAATGAAAATGAAATCCTTTTCGAGCCTGTGTAGACTGGCAGCACCACCTCCGGATCTCACAGTAACAAAAAAATCCTCTGATCATCCTAAGTTTAGACCCTCAAAATTTTCCAGTGACGCAAAGACAAAAAAAAAAATTCTAGTGAGAGAAGTGACTCAGCTCCGCTGAGGGGTTGCTTCATGGAAGGATGGTGACGCTGGTCCTTACTGACATGAAAAACAAAAAATAACACCTTAGAGTGTGACCTCAAGATACGTGGAGAAGAGGAGGAAATCAAAGCTACAATGTTAACCATAAGGGATATCACGGTGCAACATAGCGCATACAGGGCACCCTTATCCCATTAGACCTGGAGACACAAGTCCTACCATCAAGTCCTAGAAAAATTTTTTTTATAAGGAATGGATAAGGATATGCAACATCGGGATTGGGACCAGTTTTATTCCCATTTGGTACCTGAGTGGCGGGCGTGCATGGTCTAGCATTTGAATGGTTCATGGTGCTGCCGGTACTGGAGGACAGCCCGTTGATGCCGGCAGGAACCAGCAGGTAGATTTGCAAGAAGAGGGAGAATGCTGCGATAAGAAGATAGCTCTTCCTGGGGCACTCCCAATGTAGGTTAGGATCCCTGGGTTGATTGTAAATAGTGAGCCCTTGATGTTAAGCAGCTTTGGGCAGGATCCAAGGAGTAAAGGGATGTCACACTTACAGTTCCTTTATTCCAGATAAGCGTAACCACAGCAGAAACAGTTAAACTGTTGCAAGGTCGCTGGTTGGATGGTTTTTTGCAAAGGTTAAACACAGCCTGGTATATATCGCTTCATGCTGGAGATGAGTGGCTGCTTCAGCAGGTTTAGCAGACTCTGGAAGGTAGACACCTCCAGGCCTTAGTTGTAGGCCGTCAGTGGACAGGCCTGCTGAGTCCTTAGCTTGTACAAAGGATGTGACGCATGTATAATCTGAGGTCAGTTCAGGTGTTTTCCAACAGCGCCTTTGTAGCAGAGGTGATAAGATTACATTGAATTGTCAATATTATAACATTCCTATCCAGGCGGATATTATACGTGCTTACCATTCATAGACAAGTAGATGCAGGTGATCAGGCTCTATGGACACATAACATCTTCTTCGGTAGGGTGTTTACAGATACGTCTCCTTACGAAAACCTTAGAGGACAGCTAAACCTGAACATTGCAACAGTGTAGTAAATAAGAGTCAGCTTCTAAGGGCAGGATCCCTTTAAAGAACACTACCATGAGAAATCTACATCAGAAGGAAAATCTGTGGGTAGATTCCTCTCGGCAGCCTCAGCCTTAATCTGTAATTTACTAGTCCTGGAACCTAATATAAGTGTTTCAAAAAAGTTGCAGATGCTATGGGATGCTGACTGCATGTCCAGGAGGAGTAAGGACCCTCTATAAATGATATTCGTAACTCATTGGGGCACATTTACTTACCTGCACGATCCCCGAGGTGCGTTGTCCGCCGGAATCCTATCTGCCGCGATTCATGAGATTGTGTGGCCTATCCTGTATGTGCCGCTGGAGTTTCACCATCTTCCTCCCGGTGTATGTAGTAATGCATTGTGATGACACAAATTGATTTGTTAAATCCCGCGCATTGTCCTGAATCCGTCGATCGTCCGTCGGCCGGCCCCCGATTTGTGCTGCGTGAAGACCGACGAGATTGTGACAATCCCATGCGTACAACGCAATCCCGGCATGGTCTCAAAAACTACGGAAAACCCATGGAAATACGCGGGACCTTAATAAATAAGCCCCATTGTATCACAGCAAACAAATGGAAAGACATAGGAGGCAAAAACCCCTCTGCGTATGTTTCTCTCCCCAGTGCATTTTGCATATGTTGTTAGTAGCAGCAGGCCTGTGACATATGGCAGATTTTATGCACCGGCCAGTCATGGCGTTTGCCCTCCGCGATTCCATGACAGGCGGCACCGTGCCCTCTAGGTGTGATGTAACCCCCCGCCCGACTCACCTCTCCACGCTCTTGCTACATCTTGTCCCTAGGGCGCGCGCATGCCCGCACTCAAGGATTAAAGGGCCCAGCGCACCATTTTCGCTTATGGCGTGAATCGACACATCGGGTTTTCCCTAAGGATCGGCAACTCCCATCACTTCACACTGGGAAACCCGACATTTGCGCTCAGTTGCCCTCCTGAGTAAAGCTTGTCCCTGCGTTCCTGCCTGCTGTTCCCGTTTCTCTTTGCCTGAATTCCTTTGTGACCTTGGACCTGACCTTTGTTTGCATTCTCTCCGCCAGCCCTGACTGGTCCTCATCCCTGACCTTGAGCCTGAGCGCTGATTCTGTACCTTGACCGCACCCAGGGCTAGCTCGCACTCTGTGGACAACGACCTGCTGGCACCCCGCCACAGCAAGACCATCCCACTGTGGCGGGGCTCTAGATTCCAGTCACCAGGTGTCGGCTGGTACCATCTCCCGATGGTGGTCCGGGGGTCCACTGACACTGACCCTGACAAAAATCCGACATGGACCCAAAGGAGCCAGCTTCCAATTCTGTCTGATCTACCAGTGTTGTCCCCAGTAGTCCCAGCAGATGTTTCACAAGGAGAGCTGCTGGCTAAGTCACCACCATGCTGCGACAGGTCCCAGTGACTTCTGCACAGTTCCTGCGACTTCTCCAGTCACGCCGGCTTGTCTTCCGGAAGCAGAACCAAGGCTCAGACTCCTATGCCTATAAGTATGATGGGGACCCCAAGCTGTGCAGAGCTTTATCACCCAGTGCTCCTTGCACAAAGAGCTTATGCCTTCCAGTTTGTCAGCGAACACTCCAAGGGGGCATTCATTGTCAGTCTTCTCTCCGGGAAAGCCCTGGCCTGGGCTACCCCTCTATGGACGAGAGACGATCCAATCACGGTTTCCCACTGCATTACTGGCTGAATTACGGTCGTGTTTGAAGCCGCACGAGCCTCCTCAGCTGAACGGCTGCTGAACTTCTCCAAGGGACTGTTCGAGACGGCAGCCATGTCCGATTACATCAAAGAGAACCTGCAAAGAGTTTTCATATGCAAGCCCTCCTCTCCGGCAAGGGGCAGGCTCTGGTGAAGACCAGGTGCCACCTAGATTCTGGTCCCAGGTGTCTACAAGTACCATCTCCACGTGGTCCAGGGGGTCCACTGACCCCGAACCCTGACAGATTGTAGCCTATCCAAGTGGACTGGGGTGTGTCCTTACAGCTGTTCTCTGTGCCTCTCTCCACAAATCGCTCCTCTATGCTATGGGAGCAGTAACGGCTGAACGTAATAGCACTCACTCGGAGCAGAGGAGAGGAACTTTGGAGAAGCTCAATGCAGAGAGAAAGAAAACAGCAGTGTGAGGACATCCCCTTTACATTTCGAAAAGCTGTAATCCCAGCTATAGTAACACAACATGCATGAAGGTATAAATGCATAGCTCTTCATGGATATTCTCTAATGCTGCCTGTAACCTGCATGGTCTGAATTCCTATAGATTTCCTGTGTTGCTGTAACAAAAAATGTTTTTTATTTTATATTTGTTATAATTTTCTGAAATTTCCCACAATAATCCTCACTCTATGAATGTGTTAAACTCCTCCTACGACTGGACCCAATTTGCATAATTGTAAACTTAATAAAAGCACACAAACAGTGTAACAAGTATTAGATAACATGAATTGTAATGTATAACGCAAGAGGGTAATAACTGAAACAAAGATCTCTAATGCTGATGGTTCAATAAATGGTAACAAAGTGTTACAGAAACAGCGACTTTGTTAGTATAACAGTTCCGCTATGAGCGCTCCCACTAAGACGTATAAAGGTCACAATTATTATAACTCACAGTCTGATTATTTATCCTGAGAGAGGAAACGATGAGCAGCAAACACAGAATCCACAGGGCGAGACCCGACAAATCAGTCAGATAAGACAAATCTGAGGAAATAGTCTAAACTGTGGTATCCTTGAGAAATAAAATAACAGAGGTCACATAGTGGATACCAAAGAGCCTGGTACGTCCACTGCACAGAAAACATAAGCAGAATAAGGGGGAGACAAAGAGAATCCCCAGGTCCTTGTATACCAGCTGGACATATATCATATATACAGGAGATCCCCAGGTTATACCAGCTGTTACATATATCATTATATACAGGGATCCCCAGGTTATACCACTGTACATATATCATTATATACAGGAGATCCCAGGTTATCAGCTGAATATATTCATTATATCAGGGATCCCCAGGTATACCGCTGTACAGATATCTTATATACAGGAGATCCCCAGGTTATACCGCTGTACATAATACATTATATACAGGAGATCCCAGGTTATACCGCTGTACATATCATTATATATACAGGAGATCCCCAGGTTATACAGCTGTACATCACTATATACAGGAGATCCCCAGGTTATACGGCTGTACATATATCATTATCAGGAGATCCCCAGGTTATACCGCTGTACATATATCATATATACAGGAGATCCCCAGGTTATCCGCTGTACATGTATCAATATACAGAGATCCAGGTTATACGCTGTATATATATTCATTATATACAGGAGATCCCCAGGTTATACCAGCTGTACAATATCATATATACAGGAGATCCACAGGTTATACCAGCTGTACATATCTATTCTATACAGAGATCCCAGGTTATACAGCTGTACATATATCATTATATCAGGAGATCCCCAGGTTTACCAGCTGTACATATATCATTATATACAGGAGATCCCCAGGTTATCACAGCTGTACATATATAATGATAACAGGAGATCCCATATACCAGCGTACAATATTTCATTAATACAGGAGATCCCCAGGTATACCGCTGTACAATATCATTATATACAGGAGATCCCCAGGTTATACCAGCTGTACAAATCATATATACAGGAGATCCGTTATACCAGCTGTACAATATTCATTATATACAGGAGATCCCCAGGTTATACGTGTAATATATCATATATACAGGGATCCCCGGTTATACCGGACTGTACATATATCATTATATACAGGAGATCCCAGGTATACCGGCTGTACATATATCACATATACAGGAGATCCCAGGTTATACCAGCTGTACTATATCATATATACAGGAGATCCCCAGGTTATACCGGCTGTACATATATCATTATATACAGGAGATCCCCAGGTTATACCAGCTGTACATATATCATTATATACAGGAATCCCCAGGTTATACCGGCTGTACATATATCATTATTACAGGAGATCCCCAGGTTATACCAGCTTACATATATCATATATACAGGAGATCTCCAGGTTATACCAGCTGTACATAACATTATATACAGGAGATCCCCAGGTTATACCAGCTGTACATATATCATTATATACAGGAGATCCCCAGGTTATACCGCTGTACATATATCATTATATACAGGAGATCCCCAGGTTATACCAGCTGTACATATATCATTATATACGGAGATCCCCAGGTTATACCAGCTGTACATATATCATTATATACAGGAGATCCCCAGGTTATACCGCTGTACATATATATATACAGGAGATCCCAGGTATACCAGCTGTACATATATCATTATATACAGGAGATCCCCAGGTTTTAACCAGCTGTAACATATATCATTTTATATACAGGAGATCCCCAGGTTATACAGACTTGTCCATATATCATTATAACAGGAGACCCAGGTTATACCGATGTACATATATCATTATATACAGGAGATCCCCAGGTTATACCAGCTGTACATATACATTATATACAGGAGATCCCCAGGTATACCAGTGTTACATAATCATTATATACAGGAATCCCCAGGTATACCAGTGTACATATATCATTATTAAGGAGATCCCCAGGTTATACCAGCTGTACTATATCATTATATACAGGAGATCCCCAGGTTATACCAGATTGTACATTATTACATTATATACAGGAGATCCCCAGGTTATACGGACTGTACATAATATCATTATATACAGGAGATCCCAGGTTATACCGCTGTACATATATCATTATATACAGGAGCCCCAGTTATACCCGCTTACATATATCATTATATACAGGAGATCCCCAGGTTATACCAGCTGTACATATATCATTATACAGGAGATCCCCAGGTTATACAGCTGTACATATATCATTATATACAGAGATCCCAGGTGATAACGCTGTTAATATATCTTACTACAGGAGACCCCAGGTTATACCAGCTGTACATATATCATTATATACAGGAGATCCCCAGGTTATAAACCGTGTACATCTATCATTATATACAGGAATCCCCAGGTTATACCGGCTGTACATATATCATTATATCAGGAGATCCCCAGGTTATACCGGCTGTAATATTCATATATACAGGAGATCCCCGGTTATACAGCTGTACATATATCATTATACAGGAGATCCCAGGTTTAAACCGGCTGTATATTATATCATTATTACAGGAGATCCCAGGTTATACCGGCTGTACATTAATCATTATATACAGGAGATCCCCAGGTTATACCGGCTGTACATATTCATTATATACAGGAGATCCCCAGGTTATACCGCTGTACATACATTATATACAGGAGATCCCCAGGTTATAACCGGCTGTACTATATCATTATATACAGGAGATCCCAGGTTATACAGCTATACATCTTCATTATATACAGGAGATCTCCCAGGTTATACAGCTGTACATATATCATTATATACAGGAGATCCCCAGGTATACCAGCTGTACATATATCATTATATACAGGAGATCCCCAGGTTATAACAGCTGTACATATTCATTATAACAGGAGATCCCCAGGTCAGTTACCGCTGTACATATATCATTATATACAGGAGATCCCCAGGTTATACCAGCGTTACATATATTCAATATAAGGAGATCCCCAGGTTATACCAGCTGTACATATATCATTATATACAGGAGATCCCCAGGTGTATACAGCTTGTACATATATCATATACAGGAGATCCCCAGGTTATACCAGCTGTAATATATTGTATACAGGAGATCCCCCAGGTTATACACGCTGTACATTACATTATATACAGGAGAACCAGGTTATAACCAGCTGTACATATCATTTATATACAGGAGATCCCAGTTATACCAGCTGTACATATATCATTATAACAGGAGATCCCCAGGTTATACGCTGTACATTATATTATAAACAGGAGATCCCCAGGTTTATACCAGTGTACATATATCATTATTACAGGAGATCCCCAGGTATACCAGCTGTACAATAATCATTATATACAGGAGATCCCCAGGTTATACCGTGTACATATATATTATATACAGGAGATCCCCAGGTTATACCGCTGTACATATATCATTATATACAGGAGATCCCAGGTTATACCAGCTGTAATATATATCATTATATACAGGAGATCCCAGGTTATACCGCAGCTGTACATATATCATTATATACGGAGATCCCAGGTTATACCGGCTTACATATATCATTTATACAGGAGATCCCAAGGTTATACCGGCTGTCATATATCATTATATACAGGATGCCCAGGTTATAACGGCTGTACAAATCATTATAACAGAGATCCCAGGTTATACCGCTGTACATATATTATATACAGGAGATCCCCAGGTTATACGGCGTGTACATATATCATAATACAGGAGTCCCAGGTATACCGCTGTAAATATCATCTATAACGGAGATCCCAGGTTATACCGCTGTATATATAATCTACAATATACAGGAGACCCCAGGTTATACCGGCTGTACAGCTCTCATTATATACAGGAGATCCCCAGGTATACAGCTGTACATATATCATTCTATACAGGAGATCCCAGGTATACGGTACTATAATTATACAGGGATCCCGGTTATACGCTGTACATATCATATATACAGGAGATCCCCAGGTTATACCGCTGTACATATATCATTTATACAGGGATCCCCAGGTTATAAGTTGACATATATCATTATATACAGGAGATCCCCAGGTTATATACCAGCTGTACATATATCATTATATACAGGAGATCCCCAGGTTATACCGCTGTATAATATACATTATTACAGGAGATCCCCAGGTTATACCGCGTGTACATATATCATATATACAGGAGCTCCCAGTTATACCGGTGTACAATATCATTATTACAGGAGATCCCCAGGTTATCCAGCTGTAACATATATCATTATAACAGGAGATCCCCAGGTTATACCGGCTGTACTATATCATTTTACAGGAGATCCCCAGGTTATCAGCTCTACACTATATATTATATACAGGAGATCCCCAGGTATACCAGCTGTACATTATCATATACTAAGAGATCCCCAATGTTATACCCAGTATACCAATATATCATTTATACAGGAGATCCCAGGTTATCAGTGTACATATATCATTATAAAGACATCCCAGCAATTACAGAAACCAGGCTTATTACCGAGCTGTACATATATCATTATATAAGGAGATCCCCAGGTTTATACCGCTGTTACATATATCATATCTAGGAGATCCCCACGTATACTACGCTGTACAATCACTTATATAGGTCAGATCACCAGGTTATACCAGGCTGTACATATATACATTATATACAGGAGATCCCCAGGTTATACCAGTGTACATATTATTATATACAGGAGATCCCCAGGTTACCAAGCTGTAACATATATCATTATATACAGGAGATCCCCAGGTATACCCGCTGTACTATATACATTATATACAGGAGATCCCCAGGTTACCAGCTGTACATATATCATTATATACAGAGATCCCCAGGTTATAACCGTGTACTTATATATTATATTATACAGGAGATCCCCAGGTGTTATACCAGCTGTACATATATCATATATACAGGAGATCCCTAGGTTTTTATACCAGGCTGTACATATATCATTATATACAGGAGATCCCCAGGTTTATACCAGCTGTTAATATATCATTATATACAGGAGATCCCCAGGTTATACAGCTGTACATATCATTATAACAGGATCCCCCAGGTATACCGCTGTAAAATATATATATACAGGAGATCCCCAGGTTATACCGGGTGTACATATATCATATTACAGGGGCCCCAGGTTTATACCGGCTGTACATATATCATTAATACAGGAGATCCAGGTTATACCGGCTGTACATATATCATTATATACGGAGATCCCCAGGTTATACAGCTGTACATATATCATTATATACAGGAGATCCCCAGGTGGAATCCAGCCACAAGGTTCATAAAGGAGAAGACGAGCGTACTATATCTTATATACAGGAGATCCCCGGTAATACAGCTGTACATATCTTCATTATACAGGAGATCCCAGGTTATACGGCCTTTATATATTCATTAAAATAGGATCATCCCAGTTATACCGGCTGTACATGTATATATATACAGGAGATCCCCAGGTTTAATACCGCTGTACAATATCAATATACAGAGGATCCCAGGTTATAATGCGCTTGACAATATTCATTATATACAGGAGATCCCCAGGTAGACAGCTGTAATATATCATTATATACGGGCGATCCCAGGTAACCAGGGTTATCGACTAGTACATATTCATTATATACAGGAGTCCCCAGGTTTATACAGCTGTATTTTTTACATTTTCATTATATAAGGAGATCCCAGGTTATACCAGCTGTACATATATCATTATATACAGGAGATCCCAGGTTATACCGGCTGTATATCATTATATACGGAGATCCCAGTTTCAAGTTGTACATATACTATATACAGGGATCCCAGGTATACCGTGTATAATATTATATACGAGACCCAGGTTATACCGCTTTACATATATCATTATATACAGGAGATCCCAGGTTTTACCGGCTTTACATATATCATTATAACAGGAGATCCCCAGGTTATACAGGCTACATATATCATTATATACAGGAGATCCCCAGTTAACCGGTGTACATATATCCTTATATACAGGAGACCCCAGTTATACCGCTATACATAATCATTATATACAGGAGATCCCAGGTTATACCGCTGAAATATATGTTACAGGAGATCCAGGTTTACCCAGTGTACATATATCATTATATACAAGGAGATCCCCAGGTTATACCGCTTACAATATAAGATGATACAGGAGATCCAGTTATACAGCTGTACATAATCATTATATACGGCGATCCCCAGGTATACGGCTGTAATATATCAATTATACAGGAGATCCCCAGGTTATACCGGACTGTAATATCATTATATACAGGTGATCCCCAGGTTTACAGGGCTGTACATATATCATTATAACAGGAGATCCCAGGTCAAGCTGTACATATATCATATTACAGAGATCCCCAGGTTATACCGGCTGTTACATATATCATTATATACAGGAGATCCCCAGGTTATATACCGGTGTACATATATCATTATCTACAGGAGACTCCCCGGTTATACGGCGGTACAGTATCATTATATACAGGAGATCCCCAGGTTTATACCGGCTGGAATATTCATTATATACAGGAGATCCCAGGTTATACCAGTTGTACATATATCATTATATAACAGGAGATCCCCAGGTTATACCAGTGTACATATATCATTATATACAGGAGATCCCCAGTAGTTATACCGCTGTACTATATCATTATATACAGGAGACCCCAGGTTAGACAGCTGTACATATATCATATATACAGGAGATCCCCAGGTTTATACCAGCTTGTACATATATTCATTAATACAGGAGATCCCAGGTATACCAGCTGTACATTATTCATTATATACAGGAGATCCAAGGTTATCCGGCTGTACATATATCATTATAATACAGGAGATCCCCAGGTTATACCGGATGTAATACTCATATATTATACAGGAGATCCCAGGTTATACCAGCTGTACATATATCATTATATACAGGAGATCCCCAGGTTATACCGCTGTGGACATATTCATTTATATACAGGGATCCCCAGGTTATACCGTGGTACATATTTCATTAATACAGGAGATCCCAAGGTTATACCAGGCGTACATATATCAATTTATACAGGAGATCCCCAGGTTATACCGGCTGTACATTATATTATTACAGGGATCCCCAGGTTTATACCGGCTGTACATCATATCATTATATACTAGGAGATCCCCAGGTTATACCGGCTGACAAATACTTATATACAGGAGCTCCAGGTTATACCGGTGTACTATATATTATATACAGGAGATCCCCAGGTTATCGGCTGTACATATATCATTTAATAAAGGAGATCCCAGGTTTCTACCGAGCTGTACATATATCATTATATGACAGGAGATCCCCGTTTACTACGCTGTACTAATCATTATATACAGGATCCCAGGTATACCAGCTGTAATATCATTAATACAGGGTAGGTTATACGGCTGTAATATCATTATATACAGGAGATCCCAGGGTTATACCGGCTGTACATATATCATTATATACGGAGATCCCAGGTTATACCGAGCTGTACATTATCATTATATACAGGAGATCCCAGGTTATACCGGCTGTACATTATCATTAATGACAGAGATCCCAGGTTATACGGCGATTGTCTAATCATTATATACAGGACAACCCAGGTATACCGGTTGTACATATATCCATTAATACAGGAGATCCCCAGGTTTATACCAGCTGAAATAATATTATATACAGGAGATCCCAGGTTTATACCGGCTGTACATATATCATTATATACAGGAGATCTCCCAGGTTATACCGGGTTGTACATATATCATTATTACAGGAGGATCCCCAGTTATACCGATGTACCATATATCATATATCAGGAGATCCCCAGGTTATACCAGCTGTACATATACATTATATACAGGAGATCCCCAGGTTATACGGCTGTACATATATCAATTATATACAGGAGATCCCAGGTATACCGGCTGTACATATATTTATATTACAGGAGATCCCCAGTTTATACAGCTGTACAATATCCTTATAACAGAGATCCCCAGGTTTTATACACGGCTGTACATATATCATATAATACAGGAGATCCCCAGGTTATACCAGGCTGTAATATAATCATTATATACAGGAGATCCCCGGTTACCGGCGTACTATATCATATACAGATCAATTACGCGATATTTATACAGAGACCCCAGGTTATACCAGCTGTAACATATACATTATACAGGAGATCCCAGGTTATACCGGCTGTACATATATCATATATGTACAGAGTCGACCCCAGGTTATACCAGCTGTACATATATCATTATATACAGGAGATCCCCAGGTTATCCGGCAGGTGACCTTTCCTTATACCGAGCTCCCCGGTTTACGTGTCATATATCATTATATACACGGAGATCCCCAGGTTATACGGCTGTACATATATACATATATACAGGAATCCCCAGGTTATACCGTTATACATTATCATTATATACAGGAGATCCCCGGTTATACCGGCTGTACATATATCATTATACACAGAGATCCCCAGGTATACCAGCTGTAACATAGCTCATTATACAGGGAGATCCCCGGTTTATACCGACTGTACATATATCATTATACCAGGAGATCCCCAGGTTTATAGCAGCTTACATAGATCATTATATACAGGAGATCCCCAGGTTTATACCGGTGTACATATCATATATACAGGAGATCCCAAGGTTATTACCGCTGTACATATATCATATTAGAGGAGATCACATATAGGTTATACCGGCTGTACATATCATTATATACAGGAGATCCCCAGGTTATACCAGCGTCAATAAATTTCACGATTATAAGTTTACATAGTCAATTATATACAGGAGATCCCCGGTTATCACAAGCTGTACAGATGGTAGTTCATATCACAGGAGATCCCAGGTTTATACCGCTGTAATATATCTATAACAGGAATCACAGTTATCCGGACTTACATAAATCATTAATACAGGAGATCCCCAGGTTATACCAGCTGTACATATATCATTATATCAGGAGATCCCCAGGTTATACCGCTGTACATATATCATTATGTATACAGGAGATCCAAGGTTATACCGGCTGTACATATGCTTATATACAGGAGATCCCCAGGTTATACCAGCTGTACATATATCATTATATACAGGAGATCCCCAGGTTATAGCAGCTATAAATAAATCGGTATATTCAGGTCATGTAAGGATCCCATTATTTATCCTTCTATCTCCTGTTTCCTGGAAGTTTCTTCTCCTGATATAGGACAGTAGAGGTCGGGAGATGTTGTGTCTGGGCTCCTGCGGTTCTTGGAAGGATATTCTGGGCAGCATAGAACTACTATAATATGCCCCCTTGTACAAGAATATAACTCTATAATAATGCCCCCTATGTACAAGAATATAACTACTATATACTGCCCCATGTGTACAAATATAACTACTATAATACGCCTCCTAGTACAAGAATTAAACTACTATAATACTCCCCTATGTACAGACTATACATAATACTGCCCTATGTAAGAATATAACTACATAATACTGCCCCTATGTACAAGGAATATAACTACTATAATACTGCCCCTGTGTAAAGAATATAACTACTATATACTGCCCCCTATGTACAAGAATATAACTACTATAATAATAGCCCCCTATGTACAGGAATATAACTACTATAATACTGCCCCCTGTGTACAAGAATAAACACTATAATACTGCCCCCTTGTACAAAAATCTCCACCACATATAACTACTATAATATTGCCCCCTAGTGCAGAATATAACTACTATAAACTGCCCCTGTGTCAAGAATATAACTACTATAATAGATCCCCCTATGTACAGGAATATAACTACTATAATATTGCCCCCTATGTACAGGAATAAATAACTACTATATACTGCCCTATGTACAAGAATATAACTATATAAACTGCCCCCTATGTACAGAATATAACTACTATAATACGCCCCCTATGTAAGGAATATAACTACTATAATACTGCCCCATGTACAAGATATCACTACTATAATACTGCCCCTTGTACAAGAATATAACTACTATAATATTGCCCCCTATGCACAGGAAATAAACTACTATAATACTGCCTCCTGTCAGAATATAACTACTATAATACTGCCCCCTATGTACAGGAATATAACTACTATAATATGTCCCCCTATGTACAAGAATATAACTACTATAATATTGCCCCCTATGTACAGGAATAACTACTATTATACTTCCCCTATGTACCAGAATATAACTACTATAATACTGCCCCCTATGTACAAGAATATAACACTACACTACTGCCCCTTGTACAAGAATATAAACTACTATAATAGTGCCCTGTACAAGAATATAAACTACTATAATACTGCCCCCTATGTTTGTACCGGTATATTACTACTATAATACTGCCCCATATGTACGAATATAATATAACTATATATATTGCCCCCCTATGTACAGGAATATTAAACTATAATACTGCCCCTATGTACAAGAATATAACTACTATAACTACTGCCCCCTATGTACAAGATATAACTACTATAATATGCCCCCTATGTACAGGAATATAACTACTAATAATGCCTAGTACAATACTACTATATATTCCCACCCTATGTACAAGACTATACACTACTATAATATTGCCCCCTATGTACAGGAATATATATCTACTATTATACTGCCACCCCACTATTGTACTAAGACTAAACTACCTATAATTTGCCCCCTATGTACAGGATATAACTAATAATACTGCCCCCTATGTACAGGAATATAACTACTATACTCCCCCCTATGTACAAGACTAAACTACTATAATACTGCCCCCTATGTACAGACGACTATAACTAACTATAATACTGCCCCCCTATGTACAAGACTATAACTACTATAAATATTGCCCTATGTACAGGAAATAACTACTATATACTGCCCCCCTATGTACAGATAATAACACTATAATACTGCCCCTATGTACACGATATAACTACTATAATACTGCCCTCCCTATGTACAAGAATATGACCTACTATAATACTGCCCCCTAGTACAGGAATATTTACTACTATAATCTGCCCCCTATGTACAAGAATTAAACTACTATATACTGCCCCCTATGTACAGGAATATAACTACTATAATACTGCCCCTATGTACAGGAATATAACTACTATAATACTGCCCCCTATGTACAGGAATATAACTACTATATACTGCCCCTATGTACAGAATATAATATAACTACGATATACTGCCCCCTATGTACAGAAGAATATACTACTATAATACTCCCCCCTATGTACAAGAATAACTACTTATAATACTGCCCACTACATACAGAATAAACTAATATAATACTGCCCCCTAAGTACAGGAAATAACTACTATAATACTGCCCCCCTATGTACAAGAATATAACTACTTAATACTGCCCCCTATGTACAGGAATATAACTACTATATAACTTCCCCCTATGTACAAGAAAATATAACTACTATAATACTGCCCCACTATTACACAACGAATATAACTACTATAATACTGCCCCCTATGTCAGGATATAACTACTATAATACTCCCCCTATGTACAAGAAATAAACTACTATAATACTGCCCACTATATACAAGGAATATAGAATACTATAATACTGCCCCCCCTAAGTACAGGAATATAACTAAATATACTCCCCCCTTGTACAAGGAATATAACTACTATAATACTGCCCCCTTGTAAGGAATATAACTACATAATACGCCCCCCTATGTACAAGAATATAAATAACTATAATACTGCCCACTATTAACAAGATATAACTACTATAATACTGCCCCCTAGTACAGGAATATACTACTATAATAACTCCCCCCCTATGTACAAAAATATAATACTATGAATACTGCCCCACTATATACAAGAATATAACTACATAGATACTGCCCCCTAGTAACGAATATAACTACTATAATACTCCCCCCTATGTACAAGAATATAACTACTATAATACTGCCCCCTATGTACGGAATAAACTACTATAATACTGCCCCCTATGTACAGGAATATAACTACTATAATACTCCCCCCTATGTACAAGAATATAACTACTATAATACTGCCCCCTATGTACAAGAATATAACTACTATAATACTGCTCCTATGTACAAGAATATAACTACTATAATACTGCCCCCTATGTACAAGACTATAACTACTATAATACTGCCCCCTATGTACAGGAATATAACTGCTATAATACTCCCCCCTATGTTTAATTATATAGTAGTTATAATCTTCCACACAGGAACAGTATTATATTAATATTATATCACTGGACGTTGAACCACATTGAAAAATAAAAAAAAAATTGAATAAAACTTTCAAAATACTAAAACTACAGAAACACTACCCCCCTGAAAAGTATAACATTATTTGTGCCATTTTAGGTAACACAGATCTTTATATGTTATTGAGCTATTATATGGAATGCTGATGTATAACTTGTTGCTGCTGCAGTTAGAGGTCACTTGGTTATTTTTCATTTTTTTTGTATTTTGGGCAGATTCTCCCAGGGTTTTCAGGTTTTCATTTCACCTGTTTAAAAATAATTACAAGGGTTTTTTTTTAAGAAAACACTTGATGAAGTTGCTGAGCCCTGATCTTGTGCTGGATCCGCCCGCATGTGTCCGGGAGGTGAAGCTTCCGGCCGCCTTCTTATGATCCGTCTGATAAAGTTCTATTTTAATATCTTTCTTATGGATATGAGCCCAGAAATCTGCAAATCGAGTGTGGAGAGGCGTCCAGATATGTCACGGCGGCAGGAATTGTAATATTATTATAGTGAGGGTCGTGCACCCGATGAACTGTACGAGGAGGTGGAAGGAATGGGCGACCCAAAAGGGTTACACAATGGTAGAAGGCCATCACATGCTTCTATGTCTCACTATGGTGGTGAAGCCGCTGGAGACCTTCTATATGGTCTTCAAGGAAATTGGTAACCACTGTCCATGTGGCTAGACCTGCACCAGGGAGGTCCTCTTAGAGGTAGAGATTAGTGAACCCCATGGTGCTACACCCGGTGATGCTGGTGGCAGTCAGTGGTCTAGTTAAAGGGAATGCAGAGGTAGCAGTCACTGTAGGGCTCTCACCCCTACGGGGCACATGGAAAATACAGATTATTCATTGGGACAAAGGAAATTTAAGCTCCACCTCTGGAGCATCGATAGAGGTGGTGGTGATGTATCCTGATTAGTACTTGGCAAAAGTGGAGCTACGGGTAGTGTCTCTTCTGCCAAACCAACAGTAGCAGACCACTATTCCACCACGACACCGGCACCACTAATGTAGTGTGTAGTGTAGTGACTGTTAAGTTTCGGACCATAATTGATTCTCCATATGTAATAAAATGGGGCTCATTTACTAAGGGTCTGTTGACCTCTTTTTCGTCGGGTTTCCCGCCGATTTCCGTTTAGCACCGGATTCCCCCGGGTTTTTAGTGCACGCGATCGGATTTTGGCGCATTGGCACCGGCTTGCGCGCGACAGAAATCGGGGGGCAGGCCGTCGGACAACCCGACGGATTCGGATAACGCACAAGATTTAACATTTAGATTTGTGTCACAAGACACGCACTTACAAGCACCAGGAAGAAGAAGGTGAACTCTGGTGGACCTCGGCGCGGATGCGCCGGATGCAGGAACTCGGACGCACAATCGCCATGAATCGCGCCGGACTTCATCGTCGTCGGACCGCCCGAATCAGGGATCGTGACAGGACCAGGTAAGTAAATTTGCCCCATTGTGTACATTGTGTATTGTTCTGTATCACAATGTCCTATAACTTTGCTTGTTTGCAACTATGGAACTAGCAACATGTAAGGACGCACCTCTTGAAGTGTATTTATGTAACTGTAACTTAAATCTGTCTCTAACTGTGTAACAATTGTAACAACACTATGTACAAAAGAATTTCCCCCCAGGGGATCAATAAAATTGTATCATATCATAGTGGGGCTTATTTACTAAGGCTTCGTGGAGGCTCTTTCGTCACGTCGCACGTCGACTTCCTGACGTTTTTGGGTTTTTCGCGGCTGTTATTTAACAGTGGAATGTGTTGCACGTGATCGGATTTTTGTGCGGCTGTGCTGCTTCCATGTGACAGAAATCGGGGGACGGGCCATCGGACGATCCGACTGATTCGGACTGAGCGCGGGATCAGACCTGTGTCTTGTGTTGCATGATCAAGCACTTACATGCAGCAGGAAGAAGAAGGTGAACTCTGGCGGACCTGAGCTGGGAAGCAACACATGCAGGATATCGGGTGCACGATTTTAGTGAATCGCGGCACAGTGCATTATACACAAACAATGCACTTTCGGGGATCTCCAGCGGACGGGTAAGTAAATGTGCCCCATTGTATGGTATAAGCCTAGACTCTTCTCTATTCTGACCCACCTTGGATGATTCCATAACATAAGTGGGATATCTGGGTGTGCCGTGGGTGGACTCTCATATGATGTGAGTGCGAGCTGAATGGACAGGAAATCCATGGATATATCTGTGAGATACAGCAGAGATGGCAATAATCCGCCGCTTCCTTGGGCTTGGCACGTTCTCTCCAAACATTGCAGCTGATAAGAGCCGTCTCCCCATCCCTATCACTTGTACATTCGGAATGCCACGCACTTGCGCACATTTTTAGGCAGTTCAGGTATTTTTGGCAGAACATATGTAAATTCTTGACAATTCATAAAGATTATGAAGTTTCACACCCTGAATGTATGGAACGAGGCGCTCGCTGTCTCACGGCTCATCCTTAAGTGGCTGGAGCCGCGTTACAGAACGATTCTAGAAATGATATTTGTATTTGGTCTCGGTCTGTTGTTATGTAACAAAAAGTCGTAAAATGGCCCAAAAGTAATAGAATCCAGCTGACCCATCCACCTGACCCATCCACCTAACCCAACCGCCTGCCCCATGCTTCTATTGTCCAGCTTGTTCATCCATCATCCATCCCATCCAGCTCCCCTATGCACATAGGGAAGACCGAGAAGTGCACGTGGAGTACTGTATAATGTGGTATAAAGTTCGAGCAGTTGAAATCCATATCTCTGATCCCTGTTTACCTTGCTATCTTTTTTGGCAGGGGTTTTGGGAGATCCCATGCATATTAGATGGTTGTCCAAAGCCATTAGCAGGTTAGGCAGATATACATCAAGTCTATCCGGCCGCCTTTTGACAGCTTATGCAGCCCAGAGGTCACTCCAAACCTCCATACACCTGCATGCTCGGTCCGTCTGAGCGTTCATGTTTTCTAAATGTAAACAGGAAAGACTGGATTTGGGATTCTTCTATCGGAACAGCTACTTAGTTTCCATTACTTCAATCTAACTCTGAGGCAGTGACATTACATACTTCATTTAAAGGAGTCTTTCTTTCCAAGCCAAAAGGGAGTTATGGAAGCAACTGGACCCGGCTGGTCTATGCTGTTTCCCTCTTGGTATTTAGAAGTATCTGCTCAATCCACTCTTGGCCAAAGTTGACCGGGTTTATGACACCCCTTAAACTAGATTATAGGCTTTTATACAAAGCTGACTCATTTTACATGGGTATGTATCACATTCTAAGTTGTGTTCTTGGTTATGAATCTAGTGAACGAGGATGGCATTTTTTGGAGAATCTGGCCCCCAACCATCAACCATCAAGTCTATTGTGTGGTCTACGTCCCATTCCTCGCAGCTGCGGTTACATGCGGATGCCTCGCAGCCCACTTCAATATACTCATCGCCCATGGCTTGTCTGTCGGAAAGTTTCTGGAGTTGGGCATTGCCCAGTCATTGTGTGGGCACAGTTGTAGTGACCCATACTGCAGAGTTTACCTCATTAGAGTGAATTTGATTATACATAAAAACTGTTTATGGAAAAACCCACACACTTGGATAATTTAAGCGCAGCCCAGTGCGATCCCACCACCTACATGTAATTTTTGGGGCTATTTTTCCTGGCATGTTTGATCCTGTCCAATTATCCATAATCTGAAAGGGCCTTCACCGCAGCGGGTTGTGTTTACCAGGAGCTGAGGGAAGATAATAGGGACAGTGTCCATCCACAGAGCGGCACAAACACAATATAAGAGTATTTAAACTTGTACAATTAAGACAATTAAGAGATGATTATCCAGTGGGGGTCCTAAATAGCATTCCATAGGGAGGCACAATGGTCCTCACAATGTCCAAGATATTCAAGATGCTGAGTAGTCAAGCAGAAATTCTGCTTATGACAGAAGGAGGAACGAGAGATTGGTTCTACGGGCGAACAAAAGACGTATTCTTTCCAAAGGGGGTGACACCATCATTTTACATAATTGTCCGAATGTAGGTTGCCGGGGAGAGGATAACAAAGACAAAGCATCAACTAGAGTAAGGAGGACAAAAAGGAACATCTATGTATCTCCCAACGGGAAGAGAGAGGAAATAATAACCATTAATATTTATGATAAAGTGAAACTTTCATCTTCTGACTTTTGTAAAATTGTCCAGTTATTGGACATTTCTGCCTCAAATACAATATTTTTTTATTTCCCCAATTTAGAAATCAAGAAAATTTTCCTAGGACTACAGCTTCCAGCATGTCCAATAACCACATAATGGGAATGCCGTCAACCAACAGCAGGAATGGCTCCGTTCTTTTCTCTTGGTCACCATCAGCTTCCCCTAAGCGTGCAGGCATGGTAAGAAAGCAGCTTCTCCCACAAGGAGGTGCATGAGCATTAGTGTCTTGTGAATGGCAAGGGTAAAACTCCGCTCTGGATGTGACTGGAGTATCAGAGCTTATATAACTATAGATAGATGATTACAGCTCTGGATTTACTACATTATCAAAGATGATATAATGGCATACATAAGGCTGCAGGTCTGGGTGAGACTGGAGTATCAGAGAGGATATGACTTCAGATTGATACTCTAGATTGATCTAATGCCTCTACAACAACATTGGCTAAGCATATGTCCAGGGCAAGGGTACATGCACACGAAAATGTGTCCACATGGCTATAACCGGACAGGCACACATCGGGCGCACTGGAGAGGAGGAGAAGCGAGCACTGCTTGCCCTCCCCTCTCCATAGAGAATAGTGGCGCACGGCAGAGCTTATGGACAAAAGATAGAGCATACTCTATTTTTTTTGCAGCCATGGCACAGCACGGTGAGCACACGTTGTGCACACCCAACCGGTCCCGGGGCGCCATAGACAACTATGGGGGACATATTTGCGGCCGTATATATGTCCCACATATGTTCCTGTGAATGGACACTGAGACTGCAGCTCTCTTGATGTGACCAGAGTATTAGAGTACCAGAGTACAATAGATAGATGATTGCAGCTCTGGATGTGGCTGCAGTGTCAGAGATGATCTAATGGGGGATAAAATACTGGTGCTCTGCATGTGACTGTAGTATCAGAGATGATATGATGGCAAGTATAAGACTGAAGTTCTGGATGTGACTGGAGTATCAGAGATGATATAATGGCAAGGATAAGATTGAAGTTCTGGATGTGACTGTAGGTCAGCACAGTGGCTGAGTGAGTAGCACTTCTGCCTTGCAGCGCTGGGGTCCTGCAAAGAGCTTGTATGTTCTCTCCGTGTTTGCGTGGGTTTCCTCCGGGTACTCTGGTAGGTTGTCTAGATTCTGAGCCCCATGGGGAGGGGGACTAATTTGACATGCTTTGTGCAGTGCTACGTAATCTGTGTGCGCTATGTAAATAAAGAATTATTAATATTATTATGTGACAGGAGATGATATGATGGCAGATAAATACTGCTGGTCCGCATGTCACTGGAGTATCAGAGATGATATGATGGCAAGGGTAAGAATGAAGTTCTGGATGTGACTGGAGTATCAAAGATGATATGATGGCAAAAAAAATACTGCTGGTCTCCATGTAACTCGAGTATAAGAGATGATATGATGGCAGATAAATACTGCTGGTCTGCATGTGACTGGAGTATCAGAGATGATATGGCAAGGATAAGGCTGCAGTTCTGTATGTGACTAGAGTATCAAAGATGATCCAATGCCTCCACGACAATGTTGGCTATGCAGTGCAATCAAAATCATTAACTCACTTATAACCTTGAATGATGAATTTCCTTCATTACCTATAGCAACCATAAAGAGCTCAGGACTCATATTATTGACCTATGGCTAAATTTAAGCTGTGCTGTGAGAAAGCTGAGCGTATTTTGGAAAGCAGGGGGTGAAAATTTCTACTAAGAACATAGACTATGACATTCCCTAGGTCATGGGAGGCGGCTGTGCAAAATTTTGTGATTGTAAATGCAATGGTGTGGATTCCTTTAGTGGACATACATGGGCCCCCTAGAAGGCTTGGGCCCTAACCACCTATGTTATGATCCACTACTGATTAAGATTACAGAATAATATCTGATGTAACAATATAACGCTTCTAGAAAGCACAAAGCCCCCTGACGTCTACACTGAGAGCTTTATGGGTCCTACCAGCTCCTGAAACATTCCATTAGTAAAACTTGTTTTTTCCCTGTTCAGCCGTCATCTATCAGTTTAGAGAATGCTCCACCTTTATGTAAATGAGCTTTTTAGTGCACCAGGGGTTGTGTCCAGTATATTAGTGCAGCCAATTTCTTGTGCTGTTGTATTCAACACCGCCTGTTACACCATGATTGACAGACACAGCCCCGCCCACTGTGCACTGAGAACCTCTGGTGCAACATTCACAACTGCTGGGAAACAGAAGATGTATTTCTGGAAAACGTACAGGCCCTAGACCAGTGGTGGCGAACCTATGGCACTGGTGCCAGAGGCGACACTCGGAGCCCTCTCTGTGGGCACTCAGGCCATCACCCCAGCATGAAGTTCACCAGACAGGATTCAAAGAATCTTCCTACAATGATAGATGAATTTGCTCTCCTCCTTTCAACTGCATTGGTGTCTTTAGGAGGCTGAATGACTGAAAATTGTCAAAGAACAAGGAGAAATAAATTACTGCTTAAATTGCTGCGCTGGCACTTTGCAATAAATAAGTGGCTTTTGGTTGAAGTTTGGGCACTCAGGCTCTAAAAGGTTCGCCATCACTGCCCTAGACTATGCAGGATGTGACTGGAGTATCAGAGATTATATGATGACAAGGATAAGATTGCAGTTCTGGTTGTGACTGAAGTATCAAAGATGGTTGTGACTGAAGTATCAAAGATGATCCAATGCCTGTACAACAAGAGGTGGTATCACTTGTGCAATCTATCCCCGTCTACTACAACTCCTTAAATCTACCATCAAAATCCATCCTGATAATCCAGGGACAATACTCATATATCCAGGCACCAGGACTCTGCTAATCTTCTTATACTTATACATCCTGCTTTCTAAAATCTACTTTTAAAATTATGCTAATGAGCCGGAAGGTGTTTGTTACCAGAGCTGCCCTGTGCTGTAGCTTCACAGGTTGTGCACACAGTGTAACTGCCTGTGAAGATGCAAAATGGTGTGGATCTGGTAACAACCCCTTATTAGCATAATTTTAGAAGGGAGAAGGCCATGCATAACAAATTAAAGGAGATTCCCACAGTCTTGGTGCCTGGATCTATGAGTAATGTCCCAGGGTTATCAGAATGGATTTTTGCTGATTTTAATGTATGACTTTTGATTTGCTTTATCTTTTTATTGGTAAATAGTTTATTAGATTTTTTTTTCTACATTTTTAGGTGAGTTCTAGACAACCCCTTTAATTCAAATTATCAATGCAAAACTTTCCATCTTTTGACTATTTTCAGTTATTTTCTATCTGTGTATATTACGCTCTTTATATTCTACATACTGTACATACTTTGCATTGCACGTAATTAAAAATCCATATTTTACAGTCAGTCGTCTCCCGACGCCGTCAGAGCGCGATGCTCCAGTCTGGATTCCTTACATTAAAGTAATTTAGTGTTCTAGTCTCTAATATAAACACAATTACATCTAAGAAAAGACTCGACCAAATGTCTTTAAAATTCCTGGAGTTTCTCCACCCAAGGTCTGGACCTTGTGCCTCCAGATAAACAGACAGGTAACTGATACCGCGGGTGGAGCGCAGTGTCAGAAAATGTTCTGTCAATTAGGATTTTTCGGCAGAGGATGTGGACGGGAAGCTGATAAACTAGGTGCGATCCGCAGAGGCTTTGGGTGGTTACACAGGACAGGAATATAAAGGCTACAGGAAGACAATAAGAGATTCTCCAGTGCAGAGGATTGTCATCCATCCATTTCTCATCCATCGTTTTATACGGTGTGAAAGTGTAAGCAACTTTTCAAAATATGTCAATCATCCATCATGGTGATATCCCAGTGAGAAGGAGTTGTTCAAAGGACAGAGGGTGGGGGCCCCCCATAGCACGACCCCAGGATCTCGGTAATAAGAGTCTCATAGACTGTAAGCTCTTGTGTCACCCCCTCATCCTCATAGACTATAAGCTCTTGTGTCACCCCCTCATCCTCATAGACTGTAAGCTCTTGTGTCACCCCCTCATCCTCATAGACTGTAATCTCTTGCGTTCACCCTACCCACATACCATACTTATACCCATACCTGCACCTAAAAGCCATACCTGCACCTACACACTCATACCTAACCCCATACCCATATACCATACAACCCATACCACACCCTACACCCCCCATACCCGCACCTACACACATACCTACACCATACCTACACTCATACCAGCTCCTAGACACATACCCATACCCACCACACCTACCAGTTTCTATATCCATCACCCCCCACACCATATCTACACCCTACCGCACCTACACTCATAACCCACACACATACCTACACCCATACACGCACCTACACCCATATCTACACATATGCCCATTACCTATAGAGCTACCCGCACCTACACACACACTACACCCTACCGCACCTACACTCATACCCACAACACATCCTACACCCATACACGCACCTACACCCATACCTACACCCATGACCATACCTACACCCATACCTACACTTATGACCATACCTACACCCATACCCATACCTACACTTATGACCATACCTACACCCATACCTACAACCATGACCATACCTACACCCATGACCATACCTACAACCATGACCATACCTACACCCATAGCCGCACCTACACATTTCTTTTGTATTTCTGAGTTACTGTAATATGTATATGATGAATATGGAAATCACAAAATATTTTACATTTTTGCTCTGTAACCCTGGTACTGGATGTCTTTACTATTGAAACAGAAAGGACTATTTTATTTTATTGTTCTATTTAGAAACATTATGATTAAATATAACTTGGAAGGAGATTTCTTCATAGAAAAACAGGCGAGTTTTTACCTATAAAAGGGAATTCTAGAAGGGACTTTTCCTACCCTACAGGAGGGACATTCTTATCCAGGGGTGTAAAAGCTGGTGCCGGGTTCCCTTTAAGACTAAGTTTTCCATCACATTCAAAAAGAAAATATTTGGATAAAATTTTGTTTTAATTCCATTTTTACATAATCAGATTCCAGGCACAGTTACGGAAGCAGAAATATCCTGTTTGTCGATGCTCATTCAGTGACAGGAAGGACATGATCTCAATGATAAATTTCACTTAAGATTAGATACTTGGATACGTGGTGATAATTCTATATCTGGATTCATTTACCTGAATCTTCATGACTGGCTGCCTTTCCAGGTCATCCCCTGCAATACAGACAGCAGAGCGGCCAAAAAGACCATTAACTGCTGTGGGAGGGGAAACTATTTCAAGAACTTTGATATCCTCAACCCAACGGATCAAGACCGCATCAATTAGATGGAAAACCAAGACTGAGATGTGTGTCTGGTGGAAGAGGGTGTCGACACTTGAGAGAAGAAGATGTCAGGTGCAACTCGATTCTTCTCTACTCCAAACCCAATAGTGTAAGTTATAAGGGCTGAGAACTTTGGGAAGAATTTTAATGATGGTGATTTAGTAAAAGAAAAAAATCAAAAAGAAATGATACAAGTAAAGGAAACCTGGTGGAACTTTTTTGGGTTCAAAATTTATGATACATTTGATGACAAGAACCTGGGTCTCTAAATCGATGAAGGACCTAACTACCATGGATGAAGACTCTTGATATACTGCCAACCAGGACCCCCAATCTCTTCAGAACCTATTTCTGTGTTTCAATGGGGAAATACAGTATAGGATACGGACAATTATTCCCAATTATTTGGAATCCATTCGCACGGTGGCTGAGTGAGTAGCACATCTGCCTTGCAGCACTGGGGTCCTGGGTTCGAATCCCACCCAGGTCAACATCTGCAAAGAGTTTGTATGTTCTCTCCGTTTTTGCGTGGGTTTCCTACGGGTACTCCGGTTTCCTCCCACACCTCAAAACATACTGGTAGGTTGTTTAGATTGTGAGCCCCATGGGGACAGGGACCAATTTGACATGCTTTGTGCCGCGTAATCTGTGTGCGCTATATAAATAAAGAATTATTATTATTATGTAAAGATTCAGGGGCACATTTACTTACCCGGTCCAATCGCGATCCAGCAGCACGTTCCCCGACAAGGATTCGAGTCTGTCGGGATTCACTAAGGTCGTGCGCCCGATATCCACCAGGTGTTGCTTCTGCGCTGAGGTCCGCCGGACCACGTTCTTCGTCCTGGTTCATGTAAGTGCTGATCTTGCGACACAAATTCTTTTTTAAATTCCGAGTTTTTTCTGAATCCAACGGCCACACCCCCCGATTTCTGTCGCATGAAAGCCGGCGCCCATGCGCCAAAATCCAGTCCCGTGTGCCAAAATACCGGGGCAATTCGGCGCAAACCGGAAAAATTTGGGAAACCCGGTGGAAAAACGCGATTCAGACCCTTAGTAAATATGCCCCATTATGTTATTTTATTTGGTTTTACTTCATACTTATGTTATTTTATGTTTTTTCAGGTTTTATGATTTATGCCATTTTTATTATTCCCTCAGAGGTGTGATCCAGCTAGATGTCCACAATTATCTCAAACCCATCCATTATTTAAGTTGGAGATGAGTGAATGGAATCCACAATCACAATGAAGTTTTTTTGGGTGATCCAGCCAGTTACCCCTAGTTCATCAGAACCCATTCATCAGTAGAGTAGGGACATGGGAACTTTTCATCAGCTCCTCCAAATCCATTCAAAGGTTTTGAAGGAGGAGATGTAGGGGTGGGATTATGGAGGTTCTCCCCACTTGTCCAAAACCAAAATATTAACCCATTTGGCAATCCAAAATTCCATTGAACCTTTAAGAAGGGGAGAATACAGCTTCCTCCCACACCACTAACCATTCTAGAGGTAGCATTAGGTCTTTAAGGTGGGGGTCTTTCATTTCGTAAGTAACTCTGCCCCTCCCAACCATCTGCACTTCAGAATTGGAAATTCAAATTTTACATCACAAAAATTTCTGTGTCTACTGCGAGAATAAAGGCTTGGGATTTATGGAATTTAACGTGGCTTACCCTTAACGACATCTGATGATACATGATAGTTGTTTACCAAAAACAGCGGGTTTTGCTGATGTTTAAGGGTTACCATGACAATCCTACAGATAGAACTCAACTTAAGTTGTCTTCATCCTAAGAATGCTCCTTCATAGTGTCTTGTCAGTATGGCTTCATACTATCCTCCATGTGATTGGTGGAAGAGGGTCATGCTATGATATCACCTAATGTATTCTGGCAGACACCGAGTCTAGTGATGTCACACTCCTGGAACAAGGCATCTCCAAATGGACAGCAAGTTAAAAGAAACGATGACAACTTGAGTGTTTACATAAATTAGACAACAATCGACAGAACATTCCAGCCGAGTCATGTCAACACGCAGGAGAAGCGAACAATGGCAGACCCCATGTGTCGTCTCGTGATGTCTGCACAAGGAACTGTACAAGCATTAATCTCACTAGGATGATCTGAAATAATGGACGCCTGAAATACAACACCTCCTACTGATAGGCTACTAATGAGGTGGAAACAATGGACCGTGCATTCGTGCGTGGTCCGACTCGGGATGTGATCTGCAGAAGCTGTGATGCTCCTTGGTGGCATAATATCACCATTGTATCATCATCTCATGGAGAAGAAATCATCCTTCATTATAAAGATTCTTAAGCTGAGGAAGATATTACACTATATAAGATGTTACATGACCCATGGATATATGGTGTGTAGGACAACACTGGCTTCATGGGAAGAGGGTGGAAGAGTAGGGAGGGGGAAAAGTAGATGACCCAGCAATTTTTTTAATTGCAAAAATTTCCATACCGACATGGAGAGACAAGGTCGACTCTCTTCACAGGTGGTGGGTTTCCATCCCTTCATCCAATATACAATTTTCCAATCTTGTTGGTTGCTGGCAATAAGGCAAGAACACTATTGGGGGTCATTTACTAAGGGCCCGAATCGCGTTTTTTCCGGCGGGTTACCCCAATTTTTCAGTTTTGCTCCGATTTTCACTGAATTGCCCGGGGGTTTTGGCGCACGAAAACCCGACGGATTCGGAAAAACGT
This sequence comes from Engystomops pustulosus, assembly GCA_019512145.1. Lineage (NCBI taxonomy): Eukaryota > Metazoa > Chordata > Amphibia > Anura > Leptodactylidae > Engystomops > Engystomops pustulosus. Next base: position 89,357,388 of record CM033648.1, read on the forward strand.
CGCTTGACACGCGCTTCCCTGCACCCGGCCTGGCTTGGTGAACTTCAGTGCACTCCGACGAACTTCAGCGCAGCAGCAAAACCTGGTGGACATCGGGGGAACTACCTTAGTGAATCGCCGGAAGACCCGAATCCTCCACACAGAACGCGCCGCTGGATCGCGAAGGGACCGGGTAAGTAAATCTGCCCCAATGCCTTTAGTTTCTTTCCAAATTTTTAAATCAGAATTGTTACAATGTTGCACCCCTGATGCTTGTAAGTACAGGCTGTCCCCTACTTAAGGACACCCGACTTACAGATGACCAATAGTAACAGACGGACCCCTCTGCCCCCTGTGACCTCTGGTGACCTCTCTGGATGTTACTATAGTCCCAGGCTGCAATGATCAGCTGTAAGGTGTCTGTAATGAAGCTTTAGTGATAATCCTTGGTCCCATTACAGCAAAAAACTTTGAAATTCCAATTGTCACTGGGGCAAAAAAAAAATTTGTCTAGAACTTCAATTATAAAATATACAGTTTCGACTTACATAAAAATTTTAACTTAAGAACAAACCTCCAGACCCTATCTTGTACGTAACCTGGGGACTGCCTGTAACTATTTTTGGAACGACAATTTTGCTCAACTTCTTAGTTTGTGAGATTCATCTTTTAACATCTTTTGATGCCATCAATGTTCCTAGTTGTCCTTGGCTAAGCTCTGTACCTTCTGACCTTGACCACGTCAAGAACAAAGGAAAGGTCAGAGGTCGTCATACCCATTAAAGGTGAGAGAGATTTCACATGTCATTGATCCCAGGGTCAGAGGATGAGAGCCCTTGGATATGGAGCTTTGGTCTAGCAATTCATTGTTATCACTGGACACAAGCCCCACAAATCATATCTTATAACATATCTTAGGTGAGACCATGTCCATCAAGTTCAACTTAGGAAGGGAAGGGAAGGGGCTGAGGGGAAGGGGAGACGCTACACTGTATCACTGGAGACAACTGTTGAATACGTGCAGTTCCTCCTGGTCTCATCCATTTTACAGGGATTTTCTTTGCAGTCACCATTGGAGTATGTCTCGACAGTATGTACTTGTATAAGGACCAATGGAAAGGAGTTGTGTTCTTAAGACAACCCCTTTAACACCCTGCAAAATTAAACCTTCTATATGAGATTCTCTTGAATAGTAGCAATAGGTGCAATTCCCAGGATCGGCCACTGCAAGGGAAATGGTGCACTCTCTGTTGCTGAAATCGATGATTTGCAGTATGTCGGCTCCTAATATCAATCCATATGTACCCTTTAAAAGGCTAAAAAAATAAGACACTTATCAGAGCTTTTGCCTGGTATTGTACCTAAAATGCAATGCCACACACAACCTATAGTCCATGGGGGCGCTCTTTTTAGATAGCATTATCCATGTTCTCCCAATAAAGTTTACCTTGGAGCGATGATCGATTGATTCTTGATTTATGATTTTTTGTGTGATGTGGTTTCTGGTTTTGTTTTTCTATGTTTTCTTCCTTCTTTCCAAATCCCTTCACTTCCCGTCCAGTAATACTTTCCTTGAAACCAAAGACCGGAGCGGGAGCCCTTCCCCCCTATTGTACGGTGTATCATCTGTCATCATCATTCCTGCCATAGCTGCGTCCTGAGATGCCAGGAGAGCGCTGGACCCCCGGCTGCTCCGGGCTTTGCTTTCCTTCTGTTTTGGAAAGTGTAGTGAAGGAGCCGCGGTGTCATCGTACATCCAGCAGTTTTCTCCTTGTATATTCCATCCCGTGTCTCGCTTCTTGGACCAGATTCGCAATCCCTCGCTCCAAGGGGAAAAAAATTATTGGAAAATGTCACAAAGGTCTTGTATCCTGTGATCTTTACTAAATACCGTGGGGGTCATTCATCTTATTTCCCGCTTCTCTGAGCTCTTTTTGCGCCTTTTGTGAGTCTCTTTATTTACACCTGATTGTTTTTGTCAAATAAAGTTGTTTTTTTCTTTGCAAATTTTTAAAAAGGAGCAATTTTGCTGCACAAATCATACCATTGCCTTTCCTACGCATGGTCAGGACTGGCGTGTTATTGGTTGTGCTATTCCGCAATTATTGGCGCCCATATAGGAGCAAATTAAAGGCGTGAATAAGGCGCAAACATCTTGGAAGCAGGAGAAATACAAAGACAACTCCAGCGATCTGTTGGAAAAAGGCACAAAAAAATTGTGCAAATACCCCAATGTGCTCAAAAAGTCACAAAATACAACCAAAGAAGGCGCATCAGACTAAGATAAATGGCCCCCGATGGGTCATGTTTGTAGCTTCCTTGTGAGGCTTATTTCTGTCATGACCTGATGGATACTGAAGTAATATTCCCAAATTTAGTCTCAAAGTGATTCGAATGAATGAATGATTACTTCTTTATAGTAGTTGTTTCTGACACAGAGCTTCAACTCCTCAGCACAATAGAATTCCACTACCAGCAGTCACCACTAGGGGGAAGTGCATAAAGTACAATAAATACAATCAATACATACAATTAGTACCCCTGACTCAATGCTTCACATTTTCTCCGCTATCCGGAGGTAAATACTTTAATTTTGTACAAAAAACTTTCCATAAAACATTTTCATCATGCGGTCAGCAAAACATGGCTAAAAACTTTAGGGTACTCATCTTAGTCCAAAAGTCCATTAGTGTTAAAGCACCATACCAGGCACACTTGCAGGCTGTGCATAAAGTGCAGACATTGAACTCTCTCTGCAATGCAGTGTAGACATGGGCTGCTGTTGTACTTACCCCAATGTTGTTGACCCTATGGGTTGTTTATCAAGAGACTAGGCAACAAGAGCCAAAAACATCACATCATCCAAGTAAAGTGGTCACATTTATTAATCGAAAAGCCAAGAGTACCTGGTGTACTGACGGCACAGAATATAGCGAGTCCCATATAGTGAGTCTAATCCACCTGTCTAAAAGGTGCACATTGTTGAAGTGTAAAAGTTCCCTTTACCAACTTAATGTGGACTAGAAGTAGGAGGATAAAGTACAAGGACAGGAGAGACAATTGGGCACATTTACGAAGGGTCTGTCAGACGCATTTCCGTCGGGTTCCCCGACGATTTCCGTTTTGCGGCAAATTGCCCTGGGAATTTGGCGCACGCGATCGGATTTTGGCTTGCACGCAATAGAAATTGGGGGGCATGGACGTCAGACGACCCGGCGGATTTGGACAAACGGTGGAATTTAAAAAAGGAAATGTGTTGCAAGATCAAGCACTTACATGCACCAGGAAGAAGAAGGTGAACTCCGGCGTACCTCAGCGGGGAAGCGACGGATGCAGGAACACGGGTGCACGAGCTAAGTGATTCTCGGCAGACCTGAATCCTCGTCGGACAACGCACCGCTGGATCGCGACAGGACTGGGTAAGTAAATCTGCCCCATAGAGAGAAGAGGAAATGTCTACACTTATCAGCAGCTCCACAGAATCCAACCTGGATGACTATGACTCCATCACCCAGAGTAAGAACAGCTCTGGAGAACAAACTGCTGCTCTATAAGGTGAGAAAATAGAAGGAAAAGGCAATCAACAAGTATAAGAGTGATGCCACACATGGCGTTTTTGGTCCATTTTTAAACATCCGTTTTCAGTCCGTTTTTAGCCGTTTACCATGCGTTTGGCTGCTTACAACCCGTTTACCTACTAAGATAATTGCAAAAAACGGACTAAAAACGGACCAAAAACGCCATGTGTGGCATCACCCACAGTGATGGCAAACCTTTTAGAGACCGGGTGCCCAAACTTCAACCAAAACCTACTTGTTTACCATCGAGTGCCAATTTGACAATTTAAACAGTAACTTATTGCTCTCTTTTGTTCCACAAGTCAATCGTACCCGCCCCCTGAGGACACCAATACAGTTGAAAGCAGAAAGGCAAATTCAGACATCATTGTAGCTTCTCTCCAGGGTCTCTCTGTACAGGAAGAATCGTGGGGCTAGTAGGACCTCCAAAAATATTCTGGCCCCGTTCACACCTTCTTACTCCTCTTGCAGTTCCAACCAGTCAAGGATACGTCACTTGCCAAGAGCTGCATCTCAATTGTCTGGGACTGCAGGAAGATTTAAGTCCTGTCTGGTGAACTTTGTCCTGGGGCGACAGCCTGGGTGCCCACAGAAAGGTCTCAGAGTACCACCTCTGGCACCTGTGCCATAGGTTCGCCATCACTGCCCTAAGTGATAAGAAGTCTCCAACCCACAGACTGACTATATTCTAAGCTTTTGGAGGAAGAGCAGCTCTGAAGCACAAACTTCTGCGCTACAAGTTTATATACGTATATACAATTTTAAACTTTCTATACATATTAGAAGGTGAATGAACAATATGGCTCAGTATGAATGCAGCTCCTGGAAGAAGAGCAGCTCCAGAGCACAAACTGCTGCATTGAAGTGTAATGCAGACTATGAGGACTATTATGAGCTCCTCATGAAGCTTTATTATTTGGGTGGAGGGGGAGTGCGCTGGCTGTACCCCCTGTGTGTATCTCTGGGGGTGCATCACTGAGTCACTGCTCTTTTTTTGTAGATAATTTCCCATTATTGGAAACATTGTTACTTTCCAGGATAAAGAAAACATTGACAATGTGGCTCTGATTTTTCTAATAATATTTTGGCAGGTCATTAAGGCCCCATGTAGACGGCAGAGCGCGGCCCTTTCCGCTGTTATTCCTGTGACATCACTGATGAAACATGTAAACTGCACTAATACGTTCGATCTGTTACAATGTATCAGGTAACTGCGAGTCTTGTGCTGTGTGGGATGATGGGGGTGATGATACAGCTGCGGAATTTAATACTGACTTTCTGATCCACTGGGGAACTACAAGTCCCAGGCTCGAACAGAAAAAGATAGTGTATCCAATCTGTAGTCTAAATTATGCAAATTATTAATATTTATATATATATTTTAAAAAATATATAATTGAGCATTTTTATTGATGAATTTGCTATTTGAATTAACTTTTAATTATACTACATTGATAAAAGTAGTATTCAACCGAAAGTCTGCTACATCTGAGGGGAGGGGCTGTAAAGCAGTTCAATGCAGAGAGCACAGGACACAGCAGTGTGAGGACACGCCCCCCTGTGCCTAGGAGAAGCTACACTCATGGAATATTTATTTTTTTCACAGTCGTGCTGCAACTAACAACATACATAAAGATCTGACAACACATCTCTCCAGGGACGATACCTAACACTGGCTGCAGAGAGCACAGAGCACAGCAGGGTGAAAACATGGAGAAGCTACAATCCTGGAATATAAATCCATATTCCACAGTTCTGCTTCTACTAACAATGTATAAAACACTGAGATTACACATCTCTCCAGGGACAAACCTTAACACAGGTCACCTGCTGACAGATTCCCTTTATAAAACACATTGGGGCAGATTTACTTACCCGGTCCTGTCGCGATCCAGCGGCACGTTCCCTGTGGAGGATTCGGGTCTTCCAGCGATTCACTAAGGTAGTTCCTCTGACGTCCACCAGGTAGCGCTGCTGCGCTGAAGTCCGTCGGTGTTCACTGGAGTTCACGATCCGTTGCTGGGTGAAGGTAAGTGCGTGTCAAGAGTGTTGTTTTTAAAATACGGCAGTTTTTCCAAATCCGTCGGGTTTTCTTTCGGCCACGCCACCCGATTTTCGTTGCGTGTATGCCGGTGTCGATTCGCCACAATCCGATCGTGTGTGCCAAAAACCCGGGGCAATTCAGGGAAAATCGCTGCAAGACAGTAATATTCGGGTAACCCGACAAAAAAGCGCGATTCGGGCCCTTAGTAAATGACCCCCAATAACCCCTGTAGGATGTGTATCCTGATGACCTCCTGATCTGCTGTGTCAGTGATACGCGTCCGGGGCTCGGCTTTCATGCAGTCGCCGCAGCAGGTTACATCATCAGGACATTTCCTAGAACTCTCGTATGGACGGTTGTATAACACGATTACAGCCGGAGATCCGTCACCACAGATTTACCAGGAGGGATTGATCCCACACAAGGCGCTTAGGGCAGCACATTCTGGGAACGTGATGTGACATTACTAGTGTATGGGGTCCAGATCAGACCTGAGTGAAGTTGGCCCCCCCACCTTTTTCAAATCAAACAAAATTGGTGTCAAACGTTTGTGCTACGTTTGTGCTGGTTTGTGCAGCAAAAATTTTCGTTTGTGCCGCTATCGTTTTTAAGATATTAATGAGAGTTTCCAGAGGTCATCAGAGGTCAACCAGCCCCCCCACATTGTCCAAACCAAACAAAACTGGTGCTAAACAATTCTGCTACGTTTGTGCTGGTTTGTGCTGCTTAAATTTTTGTTTGTGCTGCTTTTGTTTTGAATAAATGAACAAAAAATTAAAGTTCAAAAGTTCAAGCAGCCCCCCCACATTAACCAAATCGAACAAAACTGGTGTCAAACGTTAGTGCTCCGTTTGTGCTGGTTTGTGCAGCAAAAATTTTCGTTTGTGCTGCTATCATTTTTAATATATTCATACTTTTTTCCAGAGGTCATCAGAGTTCATTTCTTCCAAAGTACAATGTGTTTGCTAGCTCCCCCTGGTGATCAAACTAAGGAAGTGTCACTAAGTTTGTTTTTTACCAGTTCATCCTAAACACCTTTAACCTATGTAAACACCTGAACATACCGTAAAAATGATAGCGGCACAAACGAAAATTTTTGCTGCACAAACCAGCACAAACGTAGCGCTAACATTTGACACCAGTTTTGTTTGATTCGGTTAATGTGGGGGGGCTGCTTGAACTTTTGAACTTTAATTTTTTGTTCATTTATTAAAAACAAAAGCAGCACAAACAAAAATTTAAGCAGCACAAACCAGCACAGACGTAGCAGAATTGTTTGGCACCAGTTTGGTTTGGTTTGGGCAAGGTGGGGGCGCTGGTTGACCTCTGATGACCTCTGGAAACTCTCATTAATATCTTAAAAACGATAGCGGCACAAACGAAAATTTCTGCTGCACAAACCAGCACAAACGTAGCACAAACGTTTGACACCAATTTTGTTTGATTTCAACAAGGTGGGGGGGCCAACTTCACTCAGGTCCAGATCAGTTATACCCACCCACAGAGTAAGGTAGGTGGAGGACCTCCCCTGGAGGACAGGGGTACACATTACTATTCTAAATTATCACTAATATTCTAAACTTTCTCCTCGTTACATGGTGGCCTGGAGGGCAGTAGTACTGACTACTACTCCTAGTCACCACTGCTTCACTGAGAGTCCTCTCTCCTCCTCTCACACTTGAGTAGGCAACCAGTTAAGCCAACCAGTGTTTGGTACTGGGGGGATCAGGTGTCTCTCTGCATGCAATTTCGCTCCCGAAAAGCCGCTGCTTGTAGAACATGATTGAGTACAACTGGACGGAGCCATTGAGTCACCATCACAGCCTGGTGGCAGGCGCACATGCAGTGCATCACTTCCAGTGACTGTTGGACATCGCTGGTTGGGGGCCCCCTCATGAACAAAGTGGTGGGGGCCCTCTGCCACGCGCCCCTGGAGCCCTCCCTATAATCCAGCCCTAGTTATATCCGGGACATATCAGGTCTCAGACTGGGGGCATCTGCAGGATATACCATGTAGAGGGTAATAGCTGGACACCCTGAACATTTTAGACCCAGGTCCGCTGTTATGAAGTAGACTGAACCAGAAACAGAAGGCTGTTTCCTCTCTTCAGCTCAGCTCTGTTCACTCCTTGGAGCCCCCACTACTGATCCAACAGATGGAATATTCCTTTGAGTTAAAAGCTGACACCTTGTTACCTGATGTGACCTCTGTACTTCCTCAATAACACCCTCAATAGTGCCCACCATACAGCCATAGGGAGCATGTGGAGGACCCAAATTTTTTTTAGATAGGTAGCAGTTAACATTTCCCCTTGCAGGTCTCCGTTGCTACCCCCCACCCCCACCCTCTTGTCTATTTGTGGCCCAACATTAACATGACTTGAGCAAGAATTCTACAGATTTGCTTCAACATTTGGAATAACAACAAAGTTGCATGAAGGTGACAACAGTCAGTCATTTTCACAATTTGCTGCATTCTTTTCTTTTCTGTAGGATTTGTGGCATTTAATCCAAAACATTCCACAAATCATCAATTTATTTATTTTAACTGAAGACTAAATACAAAGTTGCATGGTTGCGTCTATCTTTCTGATGATATCAAATGATGAACGTTTCCATCCTGTAGCTGGTAGGATCCTTAATCAAACCCAGAATTGGTGATTTTTATATCATTCATACAACATTAAAGTCACATATCTACACTAGACCTGATGAGAAAGTTGCATGAAGGTGGTCGGCAATCAGCAGTCCTTCAGATTTTGCTTCATTCTCTGCTAATGTTTGATTGTAGGTTTGACTCTCAGCTCAGCCGACAGGATTTATAAGAAAATGCAGCTTTTTGCATCAATAAATTGAAGACACTGGGGCATATTTACTTATCCGGTCCCTGGGCGATCCACGATCCGGACTGTCCAACGAGGTTCAACTCTCCCGCAATTTATAAAGATCGTGCGCCCGATATCCTGCATGTTCCCTGAAGGTCCGCCGGAGTTCACCTTCTTTTTCCCAGTGTACGTAAGTGCTTGGCTTGTGACACAATTTTTAAGTTGAATCCCGCGGTTTGTCCAAATCCGTTGGATCATCCAATGGCCTGCCCCTCGATTTGTGTCGCATGAAAGCCGGAGCGTTTGCACCAAAATCTGAACCGTGTGCCCAAAACCCCTTTTAAATCCCTGTCACATCGCTGGAAATCGTCGGGATGTCCGATGAAAGTGTGGTCCGCGGGCCCTTAGTAAATGAGCCCCACTGTCTACACTTGGTATAAAAAGTTGCATGATGGCGTTCGGCAGTTAAAAAATTCTTTCATCATGCTTCATTGCAGGATTTCATATTCTTAACCAAGCAAGATCCATGTTTGTAACAAATGTAAACAAATCCAATAGTCTAACACATATCAAAGAACCATTGCCCCCCCAAAAAACATTAAGACTAAGAAAGTTGCATGAAGGTGGTCAGCCATCAGCAATCGTTCAGATTTGCTTTGTTCTCCATTTATGAATAAACGGGATGTTAACAGAATAATGATCATTTTTGACCCTTAACTTCACAATGTTACTCAGTTTTATTGCTATTTTAGTTCCTATCACTCTGCTCGGTGTAAGATTACAGAGTGTGGGTGGGGACTCTCTAACCAGACATATTGGGTCAGATTTATTTACCCGGTCCATTCGCGATCCAGCGGCGCGTTCTCTGCGGAGCAATACAGGGAAAATCGTCGGAAAACGGAAAAATGTTTTAACCCATTGCAAAAACGTGAATCGGGCCCTTAGTACCCCTTAGAACCCCATTATGATCCATTTAGTTCTGTGTGCTGACAATGTGCTTAGATTATCAGGGTCCAGGGTTTATATAGAACTTAGTCATTTAGCTTCTGAACTTTCATCAGTAACTGACACAGAGAAAGAGAGATGAGATAGATCAGAGATGATGAGATCCATGAGATGCCTGTTACACACAATGACAGTCAGCTCTCCTACATCTCTGCTATTCCAAAACACACTAGATTTGCTGTGCCTCCTTATCTTTCTGTAGCTTGAACCTATTTGTCTGTAGCATGTAGTTCTCCTCAAGCAACTGCCGGCAGGATGTCAGTGTCTGTGTACCAGTGTGAGCTCCCTCCTGGACGGCAGGGGGCTAGAGTGCAATGGGGGAGGGGCTAACGTACAGGGGTCAGGGCTAGAGTGCAGGGAGCAGAGAGAGAGATAAACTCAGCTCCAACGCTGTCACACAGGAATCCAAGATGGCTTCCCCAACCCGAAGTGAAAAGTTACAGGGTTGTGTCTGGGTGCAACTGAAATTGCGTACAGCAGGACTGATAGAGACAGGTTGGACTTATATCTGTGAAATGCTACATTTTTGTTAATAACAGTGAATTAAAGAATGTGTTTTTTTTGTTATACTGAGTACACATAAGAAACTTGTCCTCGTAGGAAACCCCCTTTGATAAAAAGTTGCATGAGGGTGGTCAGCGGTCCTCCAGATTTGCTTTATCCTTTGCCTTTGTTTAATTGTAACACTTTCTCTACTCTCTGTTGGCAAGATCTGAATGAATAGAAGCATAAGAATTCTCTCTCAACCACTGGATTCATAGCCAAATACAGTGTTGGATTAATTTTTACATCTATGGTACAATAATTGCCTACTAAAGTTTTAACAATAAGGTTGCATGAAGGCAGTCAGCTGTAAGATATCCTTTCATTATTTTTAACTGCAGAATTTTCAGTTTTTTTTCCGTCAGTAGGATCTAACATATCAACCATTATAAGCAATTCCAGCTGTTTTTACATCTTTTATACAAAAGTCACCAAAGGGAAGACTTTGGGCCTGAAAATAAAGTTGCATGAGGGTGGTCCTTCTTAATGTCTTCATCAATTGCTTGTGTTTAATTGTGGGAATTTCTCTCTTCTTATCTGCCAGGATTCGGTAGTTGTTGACTATACGAGTATCTTTATGCAATAGTCGGTTTATACTGAACGATAAAGTTGCAGGAAGGTGGTTATCAGCTATCATTCCTCCAGATTCTTTACTTGTGTATCACTGCAGGATCTTGACTCCTCTCAGCAGCAGGATCCATGACTGATAATGAAGGTAAGTGGATCCAGTGATGGCCATTTTTACGTCTTTCAGCGCAGAGACTTAAAGACCTTAAATATTTATCAGCGAGTCTTAGCTCATGTCACAGCTGTGTTTTGTAAGAAGAACCACGAGCTGTAAGTGCAGCTTTAAACTGTCGCTATTAATACTCAGGCAAGTGGAAAGCAGCTGTGATGAAAGAGGCAGGAAGGTGCAGCCGTCACAAGGAGATAGCCTCAGCTTTATTTTATTTATTATGACTTCATTTTATATTTAACTTGTCAGAGATAACATTGGACCTGCACAGCAGATCCAGAACTATCGAGGGAGGAACCCCCAATCCTCACATAGACATTCATATCAATCCAAAGTGCAATGGGTTAATGCTTCTATATGAAACTAGAAGAATAGTGAGTGCAGCTCTGTAGTATAATACAGGATGTAACTCAGGATCAGTACAGAATAAGTAATGTCATGTATGTACACAGTGACTGCACCATCAGCAGAATAGTGCGTGCAATCTCATTCTGCTGTGTGCTACTGAAGGGTGTGGTTGTGTGCTGCTGAGCTCCTGCACCACCTGGAGGAAGATCAATCCACCCAGGCCTGCTCTCTCCTCCCCAGGGAGGGAGTGGGTTCACTGGGATGAATCCTGCAGGAAAGTCCCAGGCTCCTGTCTCCCGGACCAGGCCGGCGGGGGGCAGGAGAAGCCAGATACCGGCCAAAGCGGAGGGGGTAAGAAGATCTGCCCGGAGCCAAGGACGCAGCGATGTGACCTCGGCTGCCACCCCCAAGACCCAGGGAAGCCGCAAGGTCTCCGGAACACAAAAGATCAAGGCAAGTGACATCAGCCTAAGTGCTCCTCCTGGAAAGCTGGGTGTATGTGCGGGAAAGCTGGGTGGTTCAGCTGGAAAGCTGGGTGCTCACGGAGGTGTGGAAAAGGCATGGGGAGATCTAAAAACCCGGGAGTCTGCTACCATCTATGGCTCCCGGATTGCTGAGCACCTCCGTGAGTACGAGGAAGCCGGAAAAGCGCTGAGGAGGCTCCAGGAGGAGATAAGGGAGACCTTGGCCCTAGCGGGGGTGGCCACTAAGAAGAAGAAACCTGATCTTCTTATCACCATCAACAGGCTTAAAGCCGAGGTCACCGCTCTGGAGGAGAAGCGTCGGCTTATCCGTGACAACAGCGGTCCGTTCCGGGAAAAGCTGGAGAACGACATGAGGTTTGAAGAAATGCGCCAGGATAAGCTGAGAAAGCTGAAGGGGCTTGAGATCCAGGCGGATGATGGCGATGATGAGGAGGATGAGGAAGACCTGCCGTGTCCGTCTGGTGGCCTGCGCCAACACCAGCAGGCCTCGCACGACAGGCTGCCTGCAGAGCAAGCGCCATTACCATCAGGCTGCGGCTCTGCCAACCTGGAGGAGGAAAGTGATGGCAGCGGTCAGGGAGGGGCGCTAATGGCTCAAATACGTCAGCTTGAGTCCCCAGTTCACCTCCAGAACTTTTCCTTCGGCGATGATATGCCAGATGACGACCTAAAGAGAAAGAAGAGAGCCAAGAAGATCAAGGCGTCTCAGGAGGTGAATCTGGTGTTTCGTCCCCTCCCTGTTTCCTCCGGGCAGGCAGCAGTGTCAGCCTGTCGTGTAGGCCCCGTTGCCCAGCCCAGCACGAATCCTGCAGTGGACTCGGTGCCAGGGTGCGGGGAGAGTGCAAAGCCACGTTCCATCATGGCGCAGAGCACCAGCCTTGTTTGTAGTAGCAAGGATGGTGCAGGGAAGGCATCGGCTGAAAGGCCGGACAGTGAGGGCGATCCAGCAGGTCCTGGTACTGTGCGCTGCCCCCCAGTGGGAGGGGGGGGTGGCCCGGTGCCAGGGACGGTGGCTCCTGTGGCCCCTAGCGCTGTGGCTGCACCTAGCTCCGGTGAGCAGCGGCAGTGTGATGGGGCTGCTGGGGCTTGTGGTGCAGCGCCTCCCAATCATCCTGTGCAGCCTGTGGGAAAGGGCACAGGAAAAGTGTTATTTTGTATTGGTGCATCTGACCCTGGAGATGACCATAAGAGACTGTCCGGAGTTAATAAAGACAAGAGGCCTCTTGCATCCAGCGAGCAGCGAAAAACTACTGGACAACAAGGGGTTAATGCCAATGAGGCAGAGGGCACCTTTAAGATCGGGGTTGGAGCTGCCTCTTCTCAGGCTGTATCAGCTATGGAGGTGGCTCTACCCCCAGTGTCCAGTGACGCCGAGGCAACCCCAGGTCCTCCTGGCCCAGCTGGTGTGAGTGATGCAAGGAAGCGAGGCAGTGATGCAAGGAAGCGAGGCAGTAATGTACATAGTGTGGTGAATGTGGGGGTGGTGAATGGTGATGGGGGGGATCCTGGTAGGAGTGCTGATCCATCTGCACCCCCAGTGGTGGCCGCTCCCATAAGGAGCTATGCGAGTGTCACCGCTGGGGCAAGTGGGGTTAACTCCTTGTCTCCTGGCTCTGGGAACAGCGTTTTGCAAAGGCGTCTTCTGGAGGCTCTCAGGAGAGGGGAAAAGTCAATCAATGTAGAGGGGAGAGAGGTTGATCTGTCCTTCTGGACAGACAGGCATGGCCTGGCAGCCTTCCAAGAGAAAAGGGGGGGAGAGACTGTATGGTCTTTACCCACAACCGGGCCCGGAGCTTCCCGTAGGAATGTGGTTCGTCTTCGCTGGAGGGGCAGTGACGCATGCCCACCCAGGTCAAGGGTGGTGGAGCTCCTCCTGAAGATGAACTTTAGGGCTAGTGACATCTTTGCCCTGATACATCCTTATGGTACTCCGGAGTTCGATGTCAGCTTTGTTCGGCCGGAGGGCTTAGAGCTCTTCTGGTCGAATTATGAGCTGGCAAAGAACGAGCCTGCATGGCGAGACTTTGCTGTGCAAGCAGTGTCTCGCCAAAACACAGTCAAGAAAGTGACCGTTTTGACCCGTAACGAGTCACTTTCTTGCATGGACATCATGACTTGGCTCAGTCGTTATGGCGAAGTAGTTCAGGTACCTCAGAAAAACCGCGATGAATTTGGCATTTGGTCTGGAGCCTGGACCTTCATGATGAAGTTGAAGTGTTCAGGCGGCACAGTCGCCCACATTCCTTCTTCAGCCTTTCTTGGACGGGACAGAATCCTGATTTTCTACCAGGGGCAGCCGAAGGTCTGTCACAGGTGCGGTGACCCCACACACTTTAGCGCCAAGTGCAGAAGTGCGCTTTGTGTGGTGGGCTAGGTCATCTCGCTGCATCCTGTAAGGACATTAGGTGTAACCTGTGTGGTGAGCTCGGTCACCCTTTCAGCCGTTGTCCTCGCTCCTTTGCCAATGCGGTTGTGACCCCAGTGGAGGAGAGCCATGAGGTTGCTTCTGCTGGGGAAGGTACCAGCAGAGGTGGAGGAGCTGAGGGGCCTGTGAAGAAAAGTAAGAATAAGTCACCTTCTCAGTTGAGGCGGCTTGAAGCCAGACAAAAAGGGAGAGAACTGGGGAAGCCTCAGGTTGCTGGGGTGACCCTTGGTCCTTTCTCAGAGGCTGATCATGCTACTGAGGCCCTGAGGGATGATGAGTTGGATGAGGAGGTCAGGAGGATGGAGCGCGAGAAAGGTGCCATGTCCTCCACGTCCTCCCATTATGAGAGTATGGATGAGGATAACAGGATTTGGCTAGAAAATAAGCGCAAGCAGAAAAAGAAAAAGCGCGGCGTATCTAAGGTACCTAAGGAAGGGAAAACTTCCTCCCCTCTGGTTGAGCTTTCCAACCGGTTCCTCACCCTCGATGAGATCGCCTCCTCGGAAGGAGGGGCTGAGGGTGGGGTTCTGGAGGTGGCGGCGGAGCAGCCTGCAGGGGGCGCCGAGTCTCTATCCTCTGGGGATGCTGGGTCCTCAGAGTGGGAGACTGACTCAGAGTCAGGAGACAAGGACGAAGGAGAGGGTGGTCCGGGTGGGTCCTTGGGGGCCAGTAATAACATGGACACCTCAATTTCGTTAAAAAGAAGTTGCCCCAATTCTGAAGGGAAAAGGGAAAAGGGATCATCCTCAGAGGACAGTAGAGGGAAGGGAGGTAGTAAGAAAAAAGCCGTCTAACTCAATCACTCATGATGGCGGCACCCACTCCGTTGTCTGGGGTATAATACAGGATGTAACTCAGGATCAGTGCAGGATAAGTAATGTCATGTATGTACACAGTGACTGCACCAGCAGCAGAATAGTGAGTGCAGCTCTGGGGTATAATACAGGATGTAACTCAGGATCAGTACAGGATAAGTAATGTCATGTATGTACACAGTGACTGCACCAGCAGCAGAATAGTGAGTGCATTGTCATTCTGCTGTGAGCTACTGACGGGTGTGGTTGTGTGCTGCAGAGCTCCTGAACCACCTGGAGCAATCTCTATCCACCCAGGCCTGCTCTCTCCTCCCCAGGGAGGGAGTGGGTTACTGGGATGAGTGAGCCAAGAAAATCCCAGGCTTCTGCCTCCCGGACCAGGCCGGCGGGGGGCAGGAGAAGCCAGTTACCGGCCAAAGCGGAGGGGGTGAGAAGATCTGCCCGGAGCCAAGGACGCAGCGATGTGACCTCGGCTGCCACCCCCAAGACCCAGGGAAGCCGCAAGGTCTCCGGAACACAGAAGATAAAGGCAAGTGACATCAGCCTGAGTGCTCCTCCTGGAAAGCTGAGTGACTGTGCGGGAAAGCTGGGTGGTTCAGCTGGAAAGCTGGGTGCTCACGGAGGTGTGGAAAAAGCATGGGGAGACCTTAAGACCCGGGAGTCTGCTACCATCTATGGCTCCCGGATTGCTGAGCACCTCCGTGAGTACGAGGAAGCTGGCAAGGCGCTGAGGAGGCTCCAGGAGGAGGTACGGGAGACCTTGGCCCTAGCGGGGGTGGCTACACAGAAGAAAAAGTCTGATCTTCTAACCACCATCAACAGGCTTAAAGCCGAGGTCACCGCTCTGGAGGAGAAGCGTCGGCTTATCCGGGACAACAGCGGTCCGTTCCGGGAAAAGCTGGAGAACGACGCGAGGTTTGAAGAAATGCGCCAGGAGCAGCTGAGAAAGCAAAAGGGGCTTGAGATCCAGGCGGATGAAGGCGATGATGAGGAGGATGAGGAAGACCTGCCGTGTCCGTCTGGTGGCCTGCACCAACACCAGCAGGCCTCGCACGACAGGTTGCCTGCAGAGCAAGCGCCATTACCATCAGGCTGCGGCTCTGCCAACCTGGAGGAGGAAAGTGATGACAGCGGCCAGGGGGGGGCGCTAATGGCTCAGATCCGTCAGCTTGAGTCCCCAGTTCACCTCCAGAACTTCTCCTTCGGCGATGATATGCCAGATGACGACCAAAAGAGGAAAAAGAAGAGAGCCAGGAAGACCAAGGCGTCTCAGGAGGTGAATCTGGTGTATGTCCCCCTCCCTGTTCCCTCCAGGCGGGCAGCAGTGTCAGCCTGTCGTGTAGGCCCCGTTACCCAGCCCAGCACGAATCCTGCAGTGGACTCGGTGCCAGGGTGCGGGGAGATTGCAAAGCCACGTTCCATCATGGCGCAGAGCACCAGCCTTGTTTGTAGTAGCAAGGATGGTGCAGGGAAGGCATCGGCCGAAAGGCCGGACAGTGAGGGCGATCCAGCAGGTCCTGGTACTGTGCACTGCCCCCTAGTGGGAGGGGGGGGTGGCCCAGTGCCAGGGGCGGTGGCTCCTGTGGCCCCTAGCGCTGTGGCTGCTGCTAGCTCCGGTGAGCGGCGGTGGCAGTGTGATGGGGCTGCTGGGGCTTGTAGTGCAGCGCCTCCCAAGCATCCGGTGCAGCCTGCATTAAAAAGCGCAGGAAACGTGTTATTCTGTATTGGAACATCAGACCCTGGAGATATGAATGGGACAAAGAGACTGTCTGGAATTTATAAGGACAAGCGGCCTCTAGCAGCCAGCGAGCAGCGATGCACAAACATTAAAAAAACTGTGGGACAACAAGGGGTTAATGCCAATGAGGCAGAGGGCACAAATAAGATCGGGGTTGGAGCTGCCTCTTCTCAGGCTGTATCAGCTATGGAGGTGGCTCTACCCCCAGTGTCCAGTGACGCTGAGGCAACCCCAGGTCCTCCTGGCCCAGCTGGTGTGAGTGATGCAAGGAAGCGAGGCAGTAATGCACATAGTGTGGTGAATGTTGGGGTGGTGAATGGTGCTGGGGGGGATCCTGGTAGGAGTGCTGATCCATCTGCACCCCCAGTGGTGGCCGCTCCCATAAGGAGCTATGCGAGTGTCACCGCTGGGGCAAGTGGGGTTAACTCCTTGTCTCCTGGCTCTGGGAATCGCATTTTGCAAAGGCGTCTTCTGGAGGCTCTCAGGAGAGGGGAAAAGTCAATCACTGTAGAGGGGAGAGATGTTGATCTGTCCTTCTGGACAGACAGGCATGGCCTGGCAGCCTTCCAAGAGCAAAGGGGGGGAGAGACTGTATGGTCTTTACCCACAACCGGGCCCGGAGCTGCCCGTAGGAATGTGGTTCGTCTTCGCTGGAGGGGCAGTGACGCATGCCCACCCAGGTCAAGGGTGGTGGAGCTCCTCCTGAAGATGAACTTCAGGGCTAGTGACATCTTTGCCCTGATACATCCTTATGGTACTCCGGAGTTCGATGTCAGCTTTGTCCGGCCGGAGGGCTTAGAGCTCTTCTGGTCGAATTATGAGCTGGCAAAGAACGAGCCTGGCTGGCGAGACTTTGCTGTGCAAGCAGTGTCTCGCCAAAACACAGTCAAGGAAGTGACCGTTTTGACCCGTAATGAGTCACTTTCTTGCATGGACATCATGACTTGGCTCAGTCGTTATGGCGAAGTAGTTCAGGTACCTCAGAAAAACCGTGATGAATTTGGCATTTGGTCTGGGGCCGGGACCTTCATGATGAAGTTGAAGTGTTCAGGCGGCACAGTCGCCCACATTCCCTCTTCAGCCTTTCTTGGGCGGGACAGAATCCTGATTTTCTACCAGGGGCAGCCGAAGGTCTGTCACAGGTGCGGTGACCCCACACACTTTAGCGCCAGCTGCCAAGTGCAGAAGTGCGCTTTGTGTGGTGGGCTAGGTCATCTCGCTGCATCCTGTAAGGACATTAGGTGTAACCTGTGTGGTGAGCTCGGTCACCCTTTCAGCCGCTGTCCTCGCTCCTTTGCCAATGCGGTTGTGACCCCAGTGGAGGAGAGCCATGAGGTTGCTTCTGCTGGGGAGGGTACCAGCAGAGGTGGAGGAGCTGAGGGGCCTGTGAAGAAAAGCAAGAATAAGTCACCTTCTCAGTTAAGGCGGCTTGAAGCCAGACAAAAAAGGAGAGACCTGGGGAAGCCTCAGGTTGCTGGGGTGACCCTTGTTCCTTCCTCAGAGGCTGGTCATGCTACTGAGGCCCTGAGGGATGATGAGTTGGATGAGGAGGTCAGGAGGATGGAGCGCGAGAAAGGTGCCATGTCCTCCACGTCCTCCCATTATGAGAGTATGGATGAGGATAACAGGATTTGGCTAGAAAATAAGCGCAAGCAGAAAAAGAAAAAACGCGGCCTATCTAAGGTACCTAAGGAAGGGAAAACTTCCTCCCCTCTGGTTGAGCTTTCCAACCAGTTCCTCACCCTCGATGAGATCGCCTCCTCGGAAGGAGGGGCTGAGGGTGGGGTTCTGGAGGTGGCGGCGGAGCAGCCTGCAGGGGGCGCCGAGTCTCTATCCTCTGGGGATGCTGGGTCCTCAGAGTGGGAGACTGACTCAGAGTCAGGAGACAAGGATGAAGGAGAGGGTGGTGCGGGTGGGTCCTTGGGGGCCAATAATAATATGGATACCTCAATTTCGTTAAAGAGAAGTTGCCCCAATTCTGAAGGTAAAATGGAAAAGGGATCATCCTCAGAGGACAGTAGAGGGAAGGGGAATAGTAAGAAAAAAGCCGTCTAACTCAATCACTCATGATGGCGGCACCCACTCCGTTGACGCTGGCGTCCATTAATGTCGCCAGCATTAAGTCTGATGCGGCTAGATTTGCGGCCTTTGATTTTCTCGGCCGCGTTGAAGCCGACATTTTATTTTTGCAGGAGACCAGGCTGCCAGATTTGGCGGCCGTGTTTAAAGCTAAGAGGGAATGGAGACACGGGCCTTCCTATTGGTCTCTTGCGGCCGAGCCGTATAGCGGAGTGGCGGTCCTTTTTACCGCAACGGTAGAATGCCGACGAGTTATTGAGTTAGAAATGGGGAGGTGCCTGATCCTGGATGTCCTCATGAAGGGACAAGAACTTCGTCTTATTAACATCTATGGTCCCCAGTCCAAGTGGGACAGGAAGTGTCTCTTTATGAGGATCAAGCCCTACCTTTTTACAAGTCGGCAGGTGGTCTTTGGAGGGGACTTCAATGCTGTCACGAGGTCCCAG
Source organism: Engystomops pustulosus (assembly GCA_019512145.1). Lineage (NCBI taxonomy): Eukaryota > Metazoa > Chordata > Amphibia > Anura > Leptodactylidae > Engystomops > Engystomops pustulosus. The sequence goes on from CM033648.1 coordinate 89,376,434, forward strand.
GATAGGGGAGGTTCCAGAGACAAGCTGACTTATGATAGCGTCGCTCTTAATAGTATAGCTAGTGAGGCTCGCCTGGTGGATGTCCACATCCGGCACACCCCAGGCCACGCGGGGTTCACCTATTATAGGGGTAGCTGCAGGTCTAGAATAGACAGGTTTTATTTAAAGGAGGAAGCCATTTCTTCAGCAGTGTCCGTTGTTGAGGTGGAGTTCTCCGACCACTGTCTAATTTTGTTTTCTCTGAATGTTACAGAGACCCCCCGGATGGGAAGAGGCTACTGGAAGCTCAATTCGTCTCTCCTGGAAGAAGCAGAGATCAGACAATCCTTTGAGGACTTTCTTCAGAGCCAGGTACCATTGCTGGGCCTTTGTAGCAGTAAGTCAGAGTGGTGGGAGATGCTCAAGAAAAGGGTGGCGAGATTCTTCCGCCAGCTCTCGAGCCTCAGGAGCCTGGACAGGTACCGCCTGTATCAGGGCCTGAGGAGGAAACTCGAGCATCTCGTCTCGACTGGAGGTAGTCGTGAGGACATCTCCAGAGTGAAATCCTTGCTGAAGAGGTGTCAGTACGATAGACACGCATCTTTGGTTTTTGAGAGGGATTACGGGAAATACCGCTCGCCCGACCCTTACAGAAACTGCAAGATGTCAGTGAATGGTAAAGTTGTCACAGGACTGGTTGACAGTACGGGATCCCTGAAAAGGTCCAGATCAGGGATTCTGGAGGTCGTCAGATCCTTCTACTCGCACCTCTTGGGCAGGAAGGATCTAGATCGGGATGTGATGTCGGATTTCCTGGCTGAAACTGTCCCTGAGCAAGGAGTAGACCCCTCTCTTGATGTTTTGACAGAGATGATCAGTGAGGAGGAAGTCAGCCGGGCGATTGAAGGGCTCGCCCTCAAGAAATCGCCAGGTCCGGATGGCTTAACATCTGAGTTTTATAAGACCTTTAAGGACGCCTTGGTTCCCCTCTTGACTGAGGTATATAATGAGTGTCTTTCCTCGGGCGCTCTGCCGAAGTCAATGAGGAGGTCTGCCCTGATCATCCTGTCAAAGGGTAAGGACCGATCTCGTGTTGAGAACTGGCGTCCCATAGCGCTTCTCAATACGGACAGAAAGGTTTTGGCAAAGGTGCTGTTTAATCGGCTGGTGCAGTTTGCACCCCGGCTCCTTTCGGGGACCCAGCACTGCTCTGTTCCAGGCCGCAGTACATTTAGTGCTGTGCTTTGTGTCCGGGAGGCAGTGGAGCAGGGCAGGGCTGGTAACTGGAAGGGGTACTTGCTGTCCTTGGATCAGGCAAAAGCGTTTGATCGGGTTAACCACGAGTACCTCTGGTCTGTCCTTCTGAGGTATGGCCTGCCGGGGGAGTTTGTCAATTGGCTAAAGGTTTTGTACACAGGGGCAGAGAGTTTCCCGCTTGTGAACGGTTGGATTGGCCGCTCTTTTGAGGTCGGGTCTGGTGTTCGCCAGGGTTGTCCTCTGAGCCCACTTTTATACGTGTTCGCGATTGACCCATTCCTTAGGAGGGTTGATCGTGGGCCGTTGGTGGGAGTCGGGATGGACCAGGCGGCACCGGAAGCCACTCTAAGGGTGGTAGCATACGCCGATGATGTCACTGTTTTTGTGTCCTCGCGAGGGGAGGCGCAATGGGTGATGTCAGAGGTTGACCGCTACTCAGAGGCTTCTGGGTCCAAGATCAACCGGGATAAGTGTGAGAGTCTCTGGCTGGGAGAGGGGGATCCAGGCTTTGATCTCCCGGACACTCTTCCAGGGCCCCAGGACTCTGCCAAAGTTCTCGGCATCGAATTTGGCCAAGGGGATTACCCCATGCAAAACTGGGACGGCAGGCTTAAGATCGCCGCTCAGAGGGTGGACCAGTGGAAGGGTTGGTCTTTGACCCTCAGGGAAAGGGTGAACTTGATTAAAACTTACCTGCTCCCATTGCTGATATATCTGGGCAGTGTGTGCATGTTGCCAGAACCCCTCTGGACTCGGGTCTACAGTCTGTTCTTCCAACTGTTATGGGGGAATAGGCTGAACCTAATCAAGAGGGAGGTTACTTACCGCACGAGGAGACAAGGAGGGTTGTGTATGGTCAACCCTGTGGTATTCCTAGTGAATACCTTTCTTAAGATCAATGTAGCAAACCTCTGGAAAGAGAGGGCTCCTCCGTGGGTATACTCCTGCAGGGGATGGTTTCGGCCTTTCTTCCAGGAATGGGAGACAGGAGGACGAGTGAAGGATCTCCGCACACCGCATGGGCATCTTCCGGCTTACGCTACCCCGGTTCTGAAGGTGATTCGCCGGTGGGGTCTGGGAATGTGGGAGATCAGGACCATGTCGAGGAAACTCCTTGACAAAAGGGTTCTGTTGACCCATTTCCAGAAGCCTCTGGCCCTCAGGGATTGCCCAAGTCGGGATCTTGGGGTGGGTTTGAGTTTGTTGAATTCTATCAGGATTCCCTTGAAGTTTTGGGACTTGGCTTGGCGCTGCTTCCATGGAAAGCTGTGTGTGAGGGACAATCTGAAGTGTAGGAGCTCTGAGGAAAGGGGTTGTCCCCGGGAGGAGTGCGGCGGCCTGCTGGAGAGCATGGACCACTTCCTGCTTCAGTGCCCCTTTAACACAGAGGTGTACAACCGGGTGGGCGCTTCCATCCATTGGCCCGGGTTGGCCGGTCTCTCCTATGCGGAGTGGGCCTATGGAGCATTCAGAGGCCTGGGTGGCCGGGACCGCTGCACGTTATTCCTAGTTAGTGTAGTGGTCAGGTACCACACGTGGAATGCACGGTGTTTAGTATCGACGCAGCGTAAAATCCTCCCGGTGGATGAGGTGGTTAGGAACATTCTGGGTGACCTGGTGAAGGTGCGCTCTCTGGAGTATGAGAGGCTGGGCACGGGGAGGGCCTCTCTCCTTTGGAGGGGGTTCTCCTTTAGTGTCCCTTAGTCTGTCATCTCCTCTCCTGGTCTTGGGGCTGATGCTGACACTGTAGATTTTTGTTTTGTGTTCTGGGCATGTAGTGATGTGGGGCTTGCAGGCGCCGAACCTGGGCTTTATGTGGTTTTGATATATGTTGATATGTTTAATGTGTTTGTATCTTGTGTACAGTGTGTATATAGTAATATATAGTTATAGTTATTGTAGGTTGGTTGGTTTTGGGGTGTTGGTGTTAGGGTGTTAGGTTGGGAGGGGGGTGGACGGGATTTGGACTATACGATCCTGGGCACTGGTCTGGACTATATAGCGCAAACTTTGGACGTTAGACCAGTGTCTGGGGGGAGGGGGTGATGGGCGTGGGATTTAGTTAGTTATATTTAATGTTATTTAATGTTATTAATGTTATATTCATTGTTATTTCTGTGTTTATTTCTTGTTTGTTTATGTGTATTTTGCTGTGTATTTCAATTTAAAAAAAAAATAAAAATTAATTAGGTGGTGGGACTGGGTGAGGGTTGAGTTTGTTTTCATGCTGAGTGTGTGGTGTGTGTGGCTGGGCCAGGGGGTTTTGTAAGTTTATTTTCGTTTATATTTTGTTCTTTTGTAATTCTTTTGCCAGAAGTTATGGCTTCATTTGTGTTTATTATTGTAAAGTTTTTCACTTTTATATAAAATAAAAGATTTACAGGATGTAACTCAGGATCAGTACAGGATAAGTAATGTCATGTATGTACACAGGGTCTCCCCTAGCAAAATAGTGAGTGCAGCTCTGGAGTAAAATACTTGATGTAAGTACCAGATACAAATCTAATTTATTCACAAAGTGACAAGTTTTATGTAGATTAATGCTTAACATAAACTGTAAACTTGTGTTAAAGCTGAACATATGCTTTAAATGAGATGTTTTGATCGCTGAATGTTACATATAAATACATAATTCAGGGAACCATTGATATGGCGCAGACAGGATGCAGCCTTCTCTGTGGAGACTTTATTGTGAAAACATTATAGCACCTGTGCAGAGCGCCATCTCATGTGCTGTGTACACTGCTATATATTGTATGTAAACACAATGCCGAGATCTCATCACATGTGCTTGTTATGGATCGTCACTTCTCTATATTGTGGAGCGCAGGGGACACCCTGGACTGTAGTATCATAAGCAAGGCTCCATAAAATGCTAATATAGGGGGCCCTTCATACAGGACATTCAGAATTCAATAATGTGGGGTGGTTCAGACTACGAAGACAAGCTACTGTTATAGGGGTGGTCCAGACTACGCAACCAAGCTACTGTTATAGGGGGCGGTCCAGACTACACAGCCAAGCTACCCTTGCTGTGACGTCTCACTCCGTAACTCGCGTACGTAGGCCTGGTGGCGTGGTTCCTTAGGTCGCCGAATCCCTTCCTCCCCACGAACCCGCTGGATCTAAGGACCGATGGTACTCTCCCGATGCCGATTTCTTTCCAAATTTTTTAAATCAGGTAAATTTTGCCAAACCGCCTGATGCTTGTAATTACAGGCGTCCCCACTCGCAAAACCCGACTGACAGATGACCATAGGAACAACGGACCCCTCTGCCCCCCTGTGACCCCTCGTGGGTGACCTCTCGGGATGTGACTAAGTCCCAGACGGTATGCAGCGGTATGGTGTCTGTATAGGACGCCTTTATAGTGCATCTCCTTGGTCCCCTTACAAAAGCCAAAAAACTGGGAAGTCCAATTTCCTGGGGGAAAAAAAATTTGTCTAGGCCTAACTTCATTAAAACTAATACCGTGTCGCCTCTCTACAAATGTACTTAGAACAAACCTCAGACCCTCACTTGTCTTACCTGGGCCTCCTGTAATATTTTTGTCCCACATTTTGCTCCACTTCTTCGTTGTGAGATTCGCTCTTTTACCTCTTTTGATGCCATCCACTGTTCTATTTTCCTTTGCTGAGCTCTGTACCTTCTTCCCCTTGACCACGTCAATAAAAGGATAAGGTCAGAGTTCGTCATACCTTAAAGGTAGAGGAGATTTTCCATGTCATTGATTCCCGGTCAAGGATTAAGCCTTGATATGACTTGGTCTAGCTATCATTTTATCCCTGACACAGCCCCACAAACTCAGATCTTATACACATAGTCTTAGGTGATACCATTGTCCCTCCACGTTCCCTTCGGAAGTCAAGGGAAGGGGCTGAGGGAAGGGTGAACGCTACACTGTATCAATCACTGTATACAACTGTTGATCTTGCAGTTTCCTCCTGGTCTCCATCCATTCAACAGGATTTTTCTTTGCAGTCACCATTGCGATGTCTTCGACATTATGTACTTTGTCTAAGGACCAATGGGAAGACGTTGTTTTCTTAAGACAACCCCTTTAACACCTGGAAAATTAAACCTTCATATGAGATTCTCTTTGAATAGTACTCAGGTGCAGTTCCCAGGATCGTCACTGCAAGGGAAATGGTGCACTCTCCGTTTGCTGAAATCGATGATTTGCAGTATGCGGCTCCTAATATCACTCCATATGTAACCCTTTAAAAGGCTAAAAAAAACACTTTATCATCGAGATTTTCTCTGGTATTGTACCTAAAATGCAATGCCACCCACAACCTATAGTGCCATGGGGGCGCTCTTTTGATACATTTTTATCCATGTTCTCTCTCCCAATAATTTTACCTTGGAGCGAATTATCGAATTGATTCTTGATTTATGATTTTTTGTGTGATTTTGGTTTCTGGTTTTGTTTTTCTAGTTTTTCTCCTCTTTTCCTTCCAAATCCTTCCTTTCCGTTTCCATAAATACTTTCCTTGCAACCAAGACCGAGCGTGGAGCCCTTCCCCCTATTGTCGGTGTATCATCTGGTCAGCATCATATCCTGCCATATAGCTTCGTCCGAGATTCCAGAAGCGCCGAGACCCCCCGGCTGCTCCGGGCTTTGCTTTCCCCTCTGTTTTGAAAGTGTATTGAAGGAAAAAAGCCCCGCGGTTTCATCATCGTACAATCCAGCAGTTTTTCTCCTTGTATATTCCATCTCCCCGTGTCTCGCTTCTGGACCAGATTCGCAATCCCTCGCTCCAAGGGGAAAAAAATTTTGGAATTACAAATGTCACAAAGGTCTGTATCCTGTGATCTTTACTAAATCACAGTGGTGGGTCATTCATCTTATTTCCGCGTCTTCTCTGAGCTCTTTTTGCGCCTTTTGTGAGTCTCTTTATTTACCACGCACGATTGTTTTTGTAAATAAATGGTTGTTTTTGTCTTTGCAAATTTTTAAAAAGGAGCAATTTTTGCTGCACAAATCATACCATTGCCTTCCTACGCATGGTCATGACTTGGCGTGTTTTGGTTTTGTGTCTATTCCCGCATTATTTGCGGCCGCATATAGGAGCAAATTAAAGCGGCGGCGAATAAGGCGCAAACATCTTGGAAGCAGGAGAAATACAACGACAACTCCAGCGATCTGGTTTGGAAAGGCACAAAAAAATGTGCAAATACCCCATGTGCCAAAATCCAAAATACAACCAAAGAAGGTGCATCAGACTAAGATAAATGGCCCCCAATGGGTCAGTTTTTGTAGCTTCCTTGTGAGGGCTTATTTCTGTCATGACCTGAGATGGATCTGAAGTAAATTCCCAATTTAGTCTCAAGTGATTCGAATGAATGAATGATTCTTCTTTCTTTATAGTAGTTGTTTCTGAACACAGGCTTCACTCCTCAGCACAATAGATTCCACTACCAAGCAGGTCAGTCACCCACTAGGGGGAAAGTGCATAAGTACAATAAATCGAAGCAATACATACTTAGACCGCATGACTCAATTCTTCACATTTTCTCTGCTATCCGTAGGTAATACTTGTTTCATTTTGTACAAAAACACTTTTCCATAAACATTTTATCATCATGCGATCAGCAAAACATGGCTAAAAACTTTTAGGGGTACTCATCTTAGCCCAAAGTCCTTTAGTGTTAAAGCACCATCAAGCCACACTTGGCAGGCTGTGCATAAGTGCAACTTGACCTCCTCTGCGTGCAGTGTAGACATGGGCTGCTGTTTGTACTTATCCCCCATTTGTTGACCCTATGGTTGTTTATCAAGAGACTAGGCCAACAAGAGCCCAAAAACCTCATCCAAGTAAAGTGGGTCACCAACAGTCTGAACATTTATTAATCGAAAAGCCCAGAGTACCTGGTGTACTGCGGCACAGTATAGCGAGTCCCCTATGTGAGTCTAATCCAACCTGTCTAAAAGGTGCAATTGTTCAAGTGTAAAAGTTTCCCTTTACCAACTTAATGTGGACTGAAGTAGAAGTATACAGGTACAATGACAGGAGAGCAATTGGGCCTTTACTAAGGGTCTATCAGACGCAATTTTCGTTTCCGTCAGGTTTCCCCCCGACGATTTCCGTTTTGCGGGCAAATTGCCCCGGGATTTGGCGTCAACGGATCGGATTTTGGCTTGCACGCACCGAAATTTGGGGGCATGGACGTCAACGACCCGCGTATTTTGGACCAAACTGTGGAATTTAAAAAACGGAAATGTGTTGCAAGATCAAGCACTTCCTGCACCAGGAAGAGAAGGTGATCCCAGCGTACCTCACGGGGAGCACACGGATGCAGGAACACGGATGCACGGCTTAAGGTGATTCTCGCAACCCGAATCCCCTCGTCGGACAACTCACCGCTGGAGGATCGCGACAACTGGGTAATTACATCGGCCCCATAGATGAGAAGAGGAAATGTCTATACTTATCAGCAGCTCCACAGAATCCACCCTGGATGACTATGACTCCATCACCCATAGTAAGACAGCTCTGAGAACCAGCTGCTGCTATACCAGGTGAGAAATAGAAGGAAAAGGCAAATCAACAAGTATCAGAGTGATGCCACCATGGCGTTTTTTGTCGTTTTTTTTAAACATCCGTTTTCAGAGTACGTTTTTAGCCGTTTACCATGCGTTTGGCTGATTACAAACCCGTTGTAAACCTACTGAGATAATTTGCAAAAAAACGACCAAAAAACGCCATGTGTGGCATCACCACAGTGATGGCAAACTTTTAGAGACCGGGTGCCCAACTTCAACCAAACGCTACTTTATTTACCATCGAGTACCAGTTGAGCAATTTTAAACCAGTAATTCTTGGCTGTCCTTTTGTTCCACAAGTCAAATCGTAACCAAACCCCGCCCCTGAGACACCAATACAGTTGAAAGCAGAAGGCGAATTCAGACATCATTGGTAGCTTCTCTCCAGGGTCTCTCTGTAAAGGGAAGAATCGTGGGGCCAGAGTAGGACCTCCAAAATATCCTGGGCCCCATTCACACCTATCTTACTCCTCTTGCAGTTCCAAACCAAGGATACGTCCACTTTCCAAGACCTGCGTCTCAATTGGTCTGGGACTGCAGAGATTTAAGTCCTGTCCGGTGGTCCTTTGTCCTGGGGCGTACAGACTGGGTGCCCACGAGAAGGGCTCAGGGCCACTCCGGCACCTGTGCCATATGTTCGCCATCACTGCCCTAAGTATAAGAAGTCTCCTCCAACCCACAGACTGACTATATTCTAAGAGCTTTTTGAGGAATAGCGCTCTCGAAGCACAAACTCTGCGCTGCAAGTCTATATACACTCCCCCTGCCACTTTATTAGGTACACCATGCTCAGTAACGGGTTTGGACCCCCTTTTTGCTTCAGAACTGCCCATCATGCTTCGTGGCATAGATACCACAAGGTGCTGGAAGCTCCTCAGAGATTTTGGTCCATATTGACATGATGGCATCACACATTGCCGCGATTTGTCGGCTGCACCTCCATGATGCGAACTCCGTTCCCCACATCCCAAAGATGGCTCTATTGGATTGAGATCTGTGACTGTGGAAGGCCATTGAGTCCAGTGACCCTCTTGTCATGTGTTCAAGAAACAAGTTGAGATGATTCCAGCTTTATGACATGGCGCATTAATCCTGCTGAAAGTAGCATCAGATGTTTACATGGTAATTGTGCTCATAACGGGATGGACAGGTTCAGCAACAAATACTCAGGTATTGCTGTGCGTTGTACCAAGGGGCCCAAGAGTGCCAAGAATATTCCCGCACACCATGACCCACCACACCAGCCTTAACCGTGATACAAGGCATGGATGGATTCCATGCTTTCATGTGTGTGACGGCCAAATTCTGACCCCTACCATCGAAATGTGGTCGCGCGAAATCGAGACTCATCATACCAGTCAACGTTTTTTTTTTCCCATTCACTGTCATTTCGATGATTATTATTTATTTTGGGGGGTGGATGGGGAGAGCGCGGCTGTCCCACTGTTGTATCTCTGGGGTGCATCACTGAGTCAACTGTCTTTTTTTGGTAATCATTTCCCATTATTAGAAACCTTGTTACTTTTCCAGGATAAAGAAAACATGGACAATGTGGCTCCTGATTTTTCTAATAATATTTTGGCAGGTCATAATGCCCCATGTAGACGCAAGCGCGGCCCTTTTCCGCTGTTATTCCTGTGACATCACTGATGAAACATGTAAAACTGCCAACTAATTTAACGTTCGACTGTTTACAATGTTTCCAGGTAACTGCGAGTCTTGGCTGTGTGGGAATGATGGTGAATGATCAGCGGGCTGCGGAATTAATAACTGAACTGCTCCGTTTGGATCCATCTGGAAACTACAAGTCCCGGCTGCATACAGAAAAGATAGTGTCTCCATCTGTAGTCTAAATTATGCAAATTATTATATTTATATATCTATATTTTTAAAAAATATCATTTAGCAATTTTTATTGATGGACTTTGCTATTTGAATTAACTCTTAATATATACTTGATACAGTAGTATTCACCGAAAGTCTGCTACTCTGAAGGTGAGGGGCTGTAGAGCAGTCAATGCAGAGAGCACAGGACACAGCAGTGTGAGGACACGCCCCTGTGCCTAGGAGAAGCTACACTTCCTGGAATATTTTTTTTTTTTTACAGTCGTGCTGCCAACTACAACATACTAAAGATTTTTGACACATCATCCTCTTTCTCCATGGACAATACCAACACTCATGGTGCAGAGAGCACATAGCACAGCGTGTGACACAGCGCCCAATTGGCACTTGAGAAGCAACAATCCTGGAAATATAAGTCCATAGTCCACAGTTCGGCTCTAACTAAACAATGTACAACACTGAGATTACACATCTCCTCCAGGGACAAACCTTACACAGGGTCCCTGCTGACAATTCCACTTTATAAAACACATTGGGGCAGATTTACTTACCCCTACCCGGTCCTGTCGCGATCCCGCGGAGGTCGAGTCTTCCAGCGATTCCTAAGGTAGGTCCTCCGACGTCCACCCGGTGGTGTGCGCCCTGAAGTCCGTCGTGTTCCACTGTAGTTCACGATCCGTTTTCTGGGTGGGGCAGTTAGTGCGTGTCCAAGCGTGTTGTTTTTTAAAAACTGCAGTTTTTCCATCCAAAAATTGGGAAAAAGGTTTCTTTTTCTTCGGGCCCAGCCCCCCGATTTCGTTGTGTCGATTCGCTACAAATCCGATCGCGTGCGCCAAAACCCGGGGCAATTCAGGAAAATCGCTGCAAACGTAATAATTCGGGTAACCACGACAAAAAGCGCGATTCGGTCGGGCCTTAGTAATGACGCCCCAAATAACCCCTGTAGTGTGTATCTTGAGCGGTGACCCCTGCTCTGCTGGTGTCAGTGATACCGGCCCGGCTCGGCTTTCATGCAGTCGCCGGCAGCAGGTTACCAAAATCGTCAGACATTTCCTAGAACTCTCGTATGGACGGTTGTATAACACGATGACAAGCCGGAGATCCGTCACCACAGGATTTCCCCAGAGGGATTGATCCCCACAAGGCGCTTAGGGCCGCACATGCTGGAAGCGTGATGTGCATTACTAGTTGTATGGTTCAGATCAGTTATACCAAACCCCCCCCACAGCGTAAGTAGTGGAGGACCTCCCTCGGAGGACAGTGGTACACTTTACTATTCTAAATTATACTAATATCTAAACTTTCTCCTCGTTACATGCTGGCCTGGAGGGCAGTAGTAACTGACTACTACTCCTAGTCCCCACCGCTGCTCACTGAGAGGTCTCTCTCCTCCTCTCCACTTGAGGTTTGGTAACCAGTAAGGCAAACCAGTGTTTTGGGTACTGGGGGGATCAGGTTCTCTCTGCATGCAATTTCGGCTCCCGGAAAAGAAGGCCGCTGCTTGTAGAACATGATTTGAGTACAACTGGACGGAGCCATTGATTGCAACCGCCACAGCCTGGTGCAGGCGCCATGCAGTGCATCACTTTCCAGTGCTGTTGGACATTGCTGGTTGGGGGTGGGGCCCCTCATGAACAAAGTGGTGGGGGTCTCCTCTGCACGTGCACGCGCCCCTGGAGCCCTCCCTATAATCCCCCCCCCCAGAGCCCCTATTTGATAATCCGGAACATAATCGAGGTCTCAGACTGGGGGCACATATCTTCATTATATATACCATGTAGAGGGTTAATAAGCTGGCCCCCTGAAACATTTTAGAGAAGAAAAGAATAGAGACCGGTCCGGCTGTTATTAAGTAGATCTGAACGCAGAACAGAAGGCTGTTTCCTCTCTTCAGCTCAGCTCTGTTCACTCCTTGGAGCCCTCCACTACTGATCCAAAGCAGATGGAATATTCCTTGAGTTAAGCTGACAGACCTTGGTTACCTTTACCTGATGTGACCTCTGAACTTCCCCTCAATAACAACCCTCAATATGCCCACCATACAGCCATAGGGAGCATGTGGAGGACCCAAATTTTTTTTAGATAGGTAGCAGTTAACATTTCCCCTTGCAGGTCTCTTGCTACCACCTCCCCCCCCCTCCCTTAAGTCTTGTCTCTATTTGTGGCGCGGCCAACATTGACATGAACCATGAGCAAGAAGTCTACGATTTGTTTGCAATCATTTGGAAATAAACACAAGTTGCATGGAAGGTACAACAGTCAGTCATTTTCAACATTTCTTCATTCTTTTCTTTTCCTGTATGGATTTGTGGCATTTAAAATCAAAACTTCACAAATCATCAATTTATTTTTTTTATTTAAATTTTTTTTTAACTGAAGACTAATACCAAAAGTTGCATGGTGCGTCATCTTTCTGATGATATATCAAATGATGGAATTTTCATCCTGTACGCTGGTAGGATCCTTACTCAAACCCAGAATTGGTGATCTTTTATATCATTCATACAACATTAAAGTCATTCTCACTAGACCTGATGAGAAAGTTGCATAAGGTGGTCGGCAATCAGTCAGTCCTCTTCCTCAGATTTTGCTTCTTCTCGGCTAAGTTTGATTGTAGGTTTACTCTCAGCTCAGACACAGGATTTATAAGAAATGCAGCTTTTTGCATCAATAAATTGAAGACAACTAAAACTGGGCCATATTACTTCTCCGTCCCTGGCGATCCACGATCCGGACTCGTCCAAACGAGGTTCAACTCTCTCAACTCTCCGCAATTTATAAGATCTTGCGCCCATAAAAATCCTGCATGTTCCCTGAAGGTCCGCCGGAGTTCACCTTCTTTTCCCAGTGTACGTAAGTGCTTGGCTTAGTGCCACAATTTTTAAGTTGAAATCCCTAAGTGCTTGGTTGTTGACAATACAATTTTTAAGTTGAATCCCCGCGGTTTGTCTCAAATCGTTGGATCACATCAATGGCCTGCCCCTCGATTTGGTGTCGCATGAAAGCCGGAGCGTTGCAAAAACCAAATCTGAAAAACCGTGTGCCCAAAACCCCCTTTTAATCCCTGTCACATCGCTGGAAATCGTCGGGATTTCCGATGAAAGTGTGGTCCGCGGGCCCTTAGTAAAAGATGATCCCCACTGTCTACACTTGGTATAAAAAAAGTTGCATGATGGCGTTTCGGCAGTTAAAAAAATTCTTTCATCATGCTTCATTGCAGGATTTCATATTCTTTAGAACCAAGCAAGATCCATGTTGTAACAAATGTAAACAATCGCAATAGTCTAACACATATCAAAGAACCTTGCCCCTCCCCAAAAAAACATTAAGGATAAGAAAGTTGCATGAAGGGTCAGCCCATCAGCATCGTTAGATTTGCTTTGGTTTCCCTTTATGAATAAACGGGAATGTTAACATAATATGATCATTTTGACCCTTAACTCCACAAGTTACTCAGTTTTATGCTATTTTTAGTTCCTATCACTCTGCTCGTGTAAATTAACAAGTGTGGGTGGGGACTCTCTAACCAGACAATTGGTTCGATTTATTACCCGGTCCAGTCGCGATCCAGCGGCGCGTTCTCTGCGGAGCAAACAGGGAAAAATCGTCGAAAACGGAAATGTTTTACCCATTGCAAACACGTGAATCGGGCCCTTAGTACCCCCCCCTTAGAACCAACCCCATTATGATCCATTTAGTTCTGTGTGCTGACAGATGTGCTTAGATTAATCAGGGTCCAGGGTTTATATATAACTTAGTCATTTACTTTCTGAACTGTCATAGTAACTGACACAGAGAAAGAGAGGTGAAATAATCAGAGATGATGAGATCATGAGATGCCTGTTACACACAATGACCGTGGCAGCTCTCCTACATCTTGCTATTCCAAAAACACACTAAGATTTGCCTGTGCCTCCTTATCTTTCTGTAGCTTGAACCTATTTGTCTGTAGCATGTAGTTCTCCTCAAGGCAACTGGCCGGCCATGATGTCAGTGTCTGTGTACCAGGTGAGCTCCCTCCTGACGGCAGGGGGCTATAGTGAAATGGGGGAGTGGCTAACGTACAGGGGTCGGGCCTGAGTGGCAGGGAGGCAGATAAATATAAAAACTCAGCTCCAACGCTGTCACAACACAACAGGAATCCAAGGTGGCTTCCCCAAACCCGAAGTGCAAAAGTTACAACAGGGTTGTGTCTGGGTGCAACGGAAATTGCGTACAGCAGGACTGATAGAGACAGGGTTGAGAACTTATATATCTGTGAAATGCTAACATTTTTGTTAATAACAGTGAATTAAAGAATGTTTTTTTGTTATACTGAGTACACAAGAAACTTGTCTCGGGAAACCCCTTTGATAAAAAGTTGCATGAGGGTGGTCTCAGAGCGGTCCTCAGATTTGCTTTCTCCTTTGCCTTGTTAATTGTAACACTTTCTCTACTCTCTGGGGTGTTGGCAAGATCTGAGTGAATAGAAGGGCATAAGAATTCTCTCTCAACCACTGGATTCAATAGCCAAATCAGTGTTGGATATTTTTTACCACATCTATGGTACAATAATTGCTACTAAGTTTTATTAACCAATAAGGTTGTCATGAAGCAGTCAACGCGTAAGATATCCTTTCATTATTTTTTAACCTGCAGTTTTCAGTTTTTGTTCCGTCAGTAGGATCAACATACAACCATTAAAGCACTTCCAGCTGTTTTTTTAACACTCTTTTATACAAAAGTCACCAAAGGGGAAGACCTTTGGGCCTGCAAATAAAGTTGCATGAGGGTGGTCCTTCTTATATGTCTTCAATTCAATTGCTTGTGTTTAATTGTGGGAATTTCTCTCTCTATCTCTGCCAGGATTCGGTCAAGTTGTTGGACTATACGAGTATCTTTATGCAATAGTCGTTTATACTGAATCGATAAGTGGCAGGAAGGTGGTTATCAGCATATCATTCCTCTCAGAATTCCTTTACTTGTGTATCACTGGCAGTATCGTGACTCCTCTCAGCAGCAGGGATCCCATGAATGATAATGAAGGTAAGTGGATCCAGTTATGGCCATTTTTTTACGTCTTTCATTTCAGCGCATAGACTTAAAGACCATTAAATATTTATCAGCGAGTCTTAGCTCCTGTCACAGTGTGTTTTTGTAAGAAGAACCACGAGCTGTAAGTGCAGCTTTAAACTAAACTGTCGCTATTAATACTCAGAGCAAGTGGAAAGCAGCTGTTATGAAAGGGCAGGAAGGTGCAGCCGTTCACAAGGAGAAAGCTCATCAGCTTTAGTTTATTTCTTGACTTCATTTTATAATTAACTTTTCAGAGTAACATTGACCTGCCCAGCAGATCCAGGAACATCGAGGGAGGACCCCCAATCCTCACATAACATTCATATCAATCCAAAGTGCAATGGTTAATGCTTCTATATTAACCTAGAAGAATGTGAGTGCGCTCTGTAGTATAATCCAGGATGTAACCTCAGATCATACGCAGAAAGTAATGTCAGTATGTACACAGGGCAACCGCGCAAATAGTGAGTGCATTCTCTGGTATAATACAGGAGTACATCAGGATCATACAGGTTATAGTAATGGGTATGTATGTACACAGTGACTGCACCATCAGCAGAATAAGTGCAGTGCACTCTCCTTCTGCTGTTCTACTGAAGGGTGTGGTTGTGTGCTGCTCAGAGCTCCTGCACCACTTGGAGCATCATCCACCCAGCCTGCTCTCTCCTCCCAGGGAGGGAGTGGGTTATGGGATGAATCCCATGAAGTCCCAGCTCCTGCCTCCCGGACCAGGCCGCGGGGGGCAGGAGAAGCCAGTTACCGGCCAAGCGCGAAAGGGTGAGAAGATCTGCCCGGAGCCAGGACGCAGCGATGTGACCTCGCTGCCACCCCCAGACCCAGGAAGCCGCAAGGTCTCCGGACCACAGAAGATCAAGGCAAGTGGACATCAGCTAGTGCTCCTCCTGGAAAGCTGTGTGTATCTGTGCGGGAAAGCTGGGTGGTTCAGCTGGAAAGCTGGGTGGCTCACGGAGGTGTGGAAAGGCATGGGGAGATCTAAAAAACCGCCGGGAGTCTGCTACCATCTATGGCTCCCGATTGCTGACACCTCCGTGAGTACGAGGAAGCTGGAAAGGCGCTGAGGAGGCTCCAGGAGGAGATAACGGGACCTTGGCCTAGCGGGGTGGCTACAGAGAAGAAAACTGATCTTCTAATCACACCACATCAAGAGCTAAAAAAGCCGAGGTCACCGCTCTGGAGAGACGTCGGCTTAATCCGTGACAACAGCGGTCCGTTCGCGGGAAAAGCTTGGAAAGAATGACGCCCGTTTGACGAAATGCGCCAGGAAAGCTGAGAAAGCTGAAGGGGCTTAGAGTCCAGCGGATGAGGCGTGATGAGGAGATGAGGAAGACCTGCCGTGTCCGTCTGTGGCCTCGCACACCCAGCAGCCTCGCACGACAGCTTGCCTGCAGAGCAAGCGCCATTACCATCAGGCTGGCGGCTCTGCCAACCTGGAGAGGAAAGTTGATGACAGCGGCCAGGGGGGGGCGCTAATGGCTCGATCCGTCAGCTTGGTCCCCAGTTCACCTCCAAACTTTCTCCTTTCGGCGATGATATGCCAGATGACGACCTAAAGAGAAAGAAGAGAGCCAAGAAGACCAAGGCGTCTCAGGAGGTGAATCTGGTGTTTCGTCCCTCCCTGTTCCCTCCGGGCGGGCAGCAGTGCGCCTGTCGTGTAGGCCCCGTTTCCCAGCCCAGCACGAATCCTGCATGTGGACTCGGTGCCAGGTGCGGGGAGAGTGCAAAGCCACGTTCCATCATGGCGCAGAGCACACAGCCTTGTTGTAGTAGCAGGATGGTGCAGGGAAGGCATCGGCTCGAAAGGCCGGACAGTGAGGCGCCCGCAGGTCCTGGTACTGTGCGCTGCCCCCCGTGGGAGGGGGGGTGGCCCAGTGCCAGGGCCGGTGGCTCCTGTGCCCCTAGCGCTGTGGCTGCGCTAGCTCCGTGTGAGCACGGCATTGAGGTGGGCTGCTGGGCTTGTGGTGCAGCGCCTCCCAACTCCTGGCAGCCTGAAGGAGCAGAGGAAAGTTTATTTTGGTATTGCATCTGACCCTGGAGATGACCATAAGAGACTGTCCGGAGTTAATAAAGGACAGAGCCTCTTGCATTCCAGCGAGCAGCGATCAAACTTACTGATCACACAAGGGGTTAATGCCAATGAGGCGAGGGCACAAGATCGGGGTTGGAGCTGCCTCTTCTCAGGCTGTATCAGCTATGGAGGTGGCTCTACCCCCAGTGTCCAGTGACGCCGGAGGCAACCCAGGTCCTCCTGGCCCAGCTGGTGTGAGTGATGCAAGGAAGCATGAGTGACAGGAAGCGGCAGTAATTACATATGTGGTGATGTGGGGGTGGTGAATGGTGAGGGGGATCCTGGTGGAGTGCTGATCCATCTGCACCCCCAGTGGTGGCCGCTCCCTAAGAAGCTATGCGAGTGTCACCGTGGGGCAAGTGGGGTTAACTCCTTGTCTCCTGGCTCTGGGAACAGCGTTTTGCAAAGGCGTCTTCTGAGGCCTCTAGGGAAGGGGAAAAGTCAATCATGTAGAGGGGAGAGGGTTGATCGTCCTTCTGGACAGACAGGCATGGCCTGGCAGCCTTCCAAGAGAAGGGGGGAGAGACTGTATTGTCTTTACCCACAACCGGGCCCGGATGCTCCCGTGAGAATGTGGTTCGTCTTCTCGCTGAGGGCAGGACGCATGCCCACCCAGGTCAAGGTGTGGAGCTCCTCCTGAAGATGAACTTCAGGGCGAGTGATACATCTTTGCCCTGATACATCCTTTGGTACTCCCGGAGTTCGATGTCAGCTTTGTCGGCCGAGGGCTTAGAGCTCTTCTGGTCGAATTATGAGCTGGCAAAGAACGAGCCGCATGGCGAGACTTTGCTGTGCAAGCATGTCTCGCCAAAACAGTCAAGAAAGTGACCGTTTTGACCCGTAGAGTCACTTTCTTGCATGGACATCATGACTTGGCTCAGTCGTTATGGCGAAGTAGTTTCAGGTACCTCAGAAAAAACCCCGGCGATGAATTTGGCATTTGGTCTGGAGCCTGGACCTTCATGATGAGTTGAAGGTTCAGGCGGCACAGTCGCCCACATTCCTTCTTCACTTTCTTGGCGGGACAGAATCCTGATTTTCTACCAGGGCAGAGCCGAGGTCTGTCACGGTGCGGTGACCCCACACACTTTAAGCGGCCAGTGCAGAGAGTGCGCTTTTGTGTGGTGGGCTAGGTCATCTCGCTGCATCCTGAGGCATTAGGTGTAACCTGTGTGGTGAGCTCGGTCACCCTTTCAGCCGCGTTGTCCTCGCTCCTTTGCCAATGCGGTTGTGACCCCATTGGAGGAGAGCCATGAGGTTGCTTCTGCTGGGAAGTACCACAGAGGTGAGGAGCTGAGGGGCCTGTGAAGAAAAGCAAGAATAAGTCCCTTCTCAGTTAGGCGGCTTAAGCCAGACAAAAAGGGAGAACTGGGGAAGCCTCAGGTTGCTGGGGTGACCCTTGTCCTTTCATAGGCTGGTCATGGCTACTGAGGCCCTGAGGGATGATGAGTGGATGAGGTCAGGAGGATGAGCGCGAGAAAGGTGCCATGTCCTCCACTTCCTCCCTTATGAGAGTATGGATGAGGATACAGGATTTGGCTAGAATAAGCGGCAAGCAGAAAAAGAAAAGCGCGGCGTATCTAGGTACCTAAGGAAGGAAACTTCCTCCCTCTGTTTGACTTTCCAACCGTTCCTCACCCTCGATGAGATCGCCTCCTCGGAAGGAGGGGCTGAGGTGGGGTTCTGGAGGTGTGCGGCGGAGCAGCCTGCAGGGGGCGCCGAGTCTCTATCCTCTGGGTGGCTGGTCCTCAGAGTGGAGACTGACTCGAGTCAGGAGACAAGACGAGGGAGAGGGTGGTCCGGGTGGGTCCTTGGGGGCCAGTAATAACATGACACCTCATTTCGTTAAAAAGAAGTTGCCCCAATTCTGAGGGAAAAGGAAAAGGATCATCCTCAGAGGACAGTAGAGGGAGGGATAGTAAGAAAAAAGAGCCGTCTAACTCAATCACTCATGATGGCGGCACCCCACTCCGTTGACGCTGGCGTCCATTAATGTCGCCACATTAAGTCTGATGCGGCTAAGATTTGCGGCCTTTGATTTTCTCGGCCGCGTTGAAGCCGACTTTTATTTTTGCAGGAACCAGGCTGCCAGATTTGGCGCCGTTTTAAAGCTAAGAGGAATGGAGACACGGGCCTTCCTATTGGTCTCTTGCGGCCGAGCCGTATAGCGGAGTGGCGGTCCTTTTACACCGCACGGTAGAATGCCGACGTTTTGAGTTAGAAATGGGGAGGTGCCTGATCCCTGGATGTCCTCATGAAGGGACCAAGAACTTCGTCTTATTAACATCTATGGTCCCCAGTCCAAGTGGGACAGGAAGTGTCTCTTTAGAGGATCAAGCCCTACCTTTTTACAAGTCGGCAGGTGGTCTTTGGAGGGGACTTCAATGCTGTCACGAGGTCCCAGGATAGGGGAGGTTCCAGAGACAGCTGACTTTGATAGCGTCGCTCTTAATAGCATAGCTAGTGAGGCTCGCCTGGTGGATTGTCCACATCCGGCACACCCCAGGCACAGCGGGTTCACCTTTATAGGGGTAGCTGGCAGTCTAGAAAGACGTTTTTTATTTAAGGAGGAAGCCATTCTTCAGCAGTGTCCTTGTTGAGGTGGAGTTCTCCGACCACTGTTAATTTTGTTTTCTCTGAATGTTACAGAGACCACCCGGATGGGAAGAGCTACTGGAAGCCAATTCGTCTCTCCGGAGAAGCGAGATCGAAGCAATCCTTTAGAGCTTTCTTCAGAGCCAGTACCATTGCTGGGCCTTTTAGCAGTAAGTCAGAGTGGTGGGAGATGCTCAAGAAAAGGTGGCGAGATTCTTCCGCCAGCTCTCGAGCCTCAGGAGCCTGGACAGGTACCGCCTGTATCAGGGCCTGAGGAGGAACTCGAGCATCTCGTCTTCGACTGGAGTATCGTGAGGACATCTCCAGGTGAAATCCTTGCTGAAGAGGTGTCAGTACGATAGACACGCATCTTTGGTTTTTGAGAGGGATTACGGAAATACCGCTCGCCCGACCTTACGAAACTGCAAGATGTCAGTGAATGGTAAAGTTGTCACAGGACTGGTTGACAGTACGGGATCCCTGAAAAGGTCCGATCAGGGATCTGGAGTCGTCAGATCCTTCTACTCTCGCACCTCTTGGGCAGGAAGGATCTAGATCGGGATGTGATGTCGGCTTTCCTGGCTGAAACTGTCCCTGAGCCGGAGTAGACCCCTCTCTTGATGTTTTGACAGAGATGATCAGGGAAGAGGAAGTCAGCCGGGCGATTGAAGGGCTCGCCCAAAAATCCCAGGTCCGGATGGCTTAACACTCTGAGTTTTATAAGACCTTAAGTACGCGCCTTGGTTCCCCTCTTGACTGAGGTATTCAATGAGTGTCTTTCCTTCCTCGGGCGCTCTGCCGAAGTCATGAGGAGTCTGCCTGATCATTCTGTCAAGGGTAAGGACCGATCTCGTTTGAGAACTGGCGTCCCATAGCGCTTCTCAATACGACAGAAAGGTTTGGGCAAGGTGCTGTTTAATCGGCTGGTGCAGTTTGCCCCCCGGCTCCTTTCGGGGACCCAGCACTGCTCTGTTCCAGGCCGCGTACTTTAGTGCTGTGCTTGTGTCTCGGGAGGCATGGAGCAGGGCAGGCTGGTAACTTGAAGGGGTACTTGCTGTCCTTGGATCAGGCAAAGCGTTGATCGGGTTACCACGATCCTCTGGTCTGTCTTCTTGAGGTATGGCCTGCCGGGGTTTGTCAATTGGCTAAAGTTTGTACGCAGGGGCAGAGAGTTTCCCGCTTGTGAACGGTTGGATTGGCCGCTCTTTTTGAGGTGGGTCTGGTGTTCGCCAGGGTTGTCTCGAGCCCACTTACGTGTTTCGCAGTTGACCCATTCCTTAGAGGTTGATCGTGGGCCGTTGGTGGGAGTCGGGATGGACCGCCGCACCGGAAGCCACTCTAAGGGTGTAGCGTAGCCGATGAGTCACTGTTTTTGTGTTCCTCGAGAGGGGAGGCGCAATGGGTGATGTCGAGTTGACCGCTACTCAGAGGCTTCTGGGTCCAAGATCAACGCGGGATAGTTGTGAAGTCTCTGGCTGGGAGAGGATCCAGGCTTTGATCTCCCGACACTCTTCCAGGGCCCCAAGACTCTGCCAAGTTCTCGGCATCGAATTTGGCCAGGGGATTACCCCTAGCAAAACGGGACGGCAGGCTTAAGATCGCCGCTCAGTGGTGACCAGTGGAAGGGTTGGTCTTTGACCCTCAGGAAAGGGTTAATCTGATAAACTTACCTGCTCCCGTTCTGATTTATCTGGGCAGTGTGTGCATGTTGCCAGAACCCTCTGGACTCGGGTCTCATTACAGTCTTTCTTCCAGCTGTTATGGGGGAATGGCTGAACCTATCAAGAGGGAGGTTACTTACCGCACGAGGAGACAAGGAGGGTTGGGTATGGTCAACCCTGTGGTGTTCCTAGTATACCTTTCTTAAGATCAATATGCAAACCTCTGGAAAGGAGGCTCCTCCGGTGTATACTCCTGCAGGGGATGGTTTCGCCTTTCTTCCAGGAATGGGAGACAGGAGGCAGTGAAGATCTTCGTACCCGCATGGGCATCTTCCGGCTTACGTCGCTACCCCGGTTCTGAAGGTGATTCGCCGGTGGGGTCTGGGAATGTGGGAGATCAGGACCATGTCGAGGAAACTCCTTGACAGGGTTCTGTTGACCCATTTCCAGAAGCCTCTGGCCCTCAGGGATGCCCAAGTCGGGATCTGGGGTGGTTTGGTCTTTTGAATTCTATCGATCCCCTGAAGTTTGGGACTTGACTTGGCGCGCTTCATGAAAGCTGTGGTGAGGGACAATCTGATGGTAGGAGCTCTGAGGAAAGGGGTTGTCCCCGGGAGGAGTGCGTGGCCTGCTGGAGGCATGGACCACTTCCTGCTTCAGTGCCCCTTTAACACAGAGGTGTACAACCGGGTGGGGCGCTTCCATCCATTGGCCCGGGTTGCCGTCTCTCCTATGCGGTTGGGCCTATGGAGCATTCAGAGGCCTGGTGGCCGGACCGCTGCACGTTATTCCTAGTTAGTCTAGTGGTCAGGTACCACACGTGAACGCACGTGTTTAGTATCGACGCAGCGTAAAATCCTCCCGGTGGATGAGGTGGTTAGGAACATTCTGGGTGACCTGGTGAAGGTGCGCTCTCTGGAGTATGAGACTGGGCACGGGGAGGGCCTCTCTCCTTTGAGGGGTTCCCTTTAGTGTCCCTTAGTCTGTCATCTCCGCTCCTGGTTGTTGGCTGAAGCTGACACTGTAGATTTTGTTTGTGTATCTGAGGTTTATAGATGTAGGGCTTGCAGGCGCCGAACCTGGCTTTATGTGGGTTTTGATATATGTTTGTATGTTTAATGTGTTGGTATCTTGTGTTATTGTAGTTATAGAGTTATTTGTGTGTATGGTTGGTTGGTTTGGGGTTTTGGGTGTTGGGTGTTGGGTTGGGAGGGGGTGGACGGGACTTGGACCTATACGATCCTGGGCACTGGTCTGGACTATATAGCGGAACTTTGGACGTTAGAAGGGATTTAGTACCTGGGAGTGTGATAAGGTAAGGCGTGTTTCGTTGGATTTGTTGGTTAGTATTTTGGGGTTGGATTTATGTGTATATTTTATGATATTTATTTATGTTCGTATTTCATTGTTTTGATCTTCTGTGTTTTATATTTTATTTATTTAGGTATTTTGCTGTGTATTTCGATTATATTAAAAAAAAAAAAAAAAAAAAAAAAAAAAAAAAAAAAAAAAAAAAAAAATAAAAAAAAAAAATTAGGTGGTGGGACTGGGTGAAGGTTTTGTTTGTTTTCATGCTGAGTGTGTGGTGTGTGTGTGGCTGGGCCAGGAGGTTTTGTAAGTTTATTTTCGTTTATATTTGTTCTTTTGTAATTCTTTTGCCAGAAGTTATGGCTTTATTTATGTTTATTATTGTTATGTTTTTCACTTTTATATAAAATAAAAGATTTACAGGATGTAACTCAGGATCAGTACAGGATAAGTAATGTCATGTATGTACACAGTGACTGCACCAGCAGCAGAATAGTGAGTGCAGCTCTGGAGTATAATACAGGATGTAGCTCAGGATCAGTACAGGATAAGTAATGTCATGTATGTACACAGTGACTGCACCAGCAGCAGAATAGTGAGTGCTGGCTCATTCTGCTGTGCACTGCTGATGGGTGTGGTTGTGTGCTGAAGAGCTACTGAACCACCTGGAGCAAACCCAATCCACCCAGGCCTGCTCTCTCCTCTCCAGGGAGGGAGTGGGTTCTGTGGGATGAATCCTGCAGAAAAGTCCCAGGCTTCTGCCTCCCGGACAAGGCCGGCAGGGGGCAGGAAAAGCCAGTTACCGGCCAAAGCGGAGGGTGTAAGAAGATCTGCCCGGAGCCAAGGACGCAGCAATGTGACCTCGGCTGCCACCCCCAAGACCCAGGGAAGCCGCAAGGTCTCCGGAACACAGAAGATCAAGGCAAGTGACATCATCCTGAGTGCTCCTCCAGGAAAGCTGGGTGTATGTGCGGGAAAGCTTGGTGGTTCAGCTGGAAAGCTGGGTGCTCACGGAGGTGTGCAAAAAGCATGGGGTCACCTTAAGGCCCGGGAGTCTGCTTCCATCTATGGCTCCCGGATTGCTGAGCACCTCCGTGAGTACGAGGAAGCTGGAAAAGCGCTGAGGAGGCTCCAGGAGGAGATAAGGGAGATCATGGCCCTAGTGGGGGTGGCTACTAAGAAGAAGAAGTCTGATCTTCTTACCACCATCAACAGGCTAAAAGCCGAGGTCACCGCTCTGCAGGAAAAGCGACATCTAATCCGCAAGCACAGCGGTCCGTTCCGCGAAAAGTTGGAGAATGACGCCCGGTTTGAGGAAATGCGCCAGGAGCAGTTAAGAAAGCAGAAGGGGCTTGAGATCCAGGCGGATGATGGCAATGATGAGGAGGATGAGGAAGATCAGCCGTGTCCGTCTGGTGGCCTGCACCAACACCAGCAGGCCTCGCACGACAGGCTGCCTGCAGAGCAGGCGCCATTACCATCAGGCTGCGGCTCTGCCAACCTGGAGGAGGAAAGTGATGGCAGCAGCCAGGGAGGGGCGCTAATGGCTCAGATCCAACAACTCGAGTCACCAGTTCACCTCCAGAACTTTTCCTTTGGTGATGATTTGCCGGATGACGTTCAAAAGAGGAAGAGACCCAAGAAGACCAAGGCGTCTCAAGAGGTGAGCTTGGTGTTTCGTCCCCTCCCCATTTCCTCCGGGCGGGCAGCAGTGTCAGCCTGTCGTGTAGGCCCCATTGCCCAGCCCAGCACGAATCCTGCAGTGGACTTGGTGCCAGGGTGCGGGGAGAGTGCAAAGCCACGTTCTATCATGGCGCAGAGCACCAGCCTTGTTTGCAGTAGCAAGGATGGTGCAGGGAAGGCATCGGCAAATAAGCCGGACAGTGAGGGTGATCCGGCAGGTCCTGTGCGCTGCCCCCAGTGGGAGGGGGGGTGGCCCGGTGACAGGGGCGGTGGCTCCTGTGGCCCCTAGCGCTGTGGCTGCATCTAGTTCCGGTGAGCAGTGGCAGTGTGATGGGGCTGCTGGGGCTTGTGGTGCGGCACCTCCCAAGTGTCCTGTGCAGCCTGCAGGAAAGGGTGCAGGAAAAGTGTTGTTTTGCATTGGATCATCAGACCCTGGAGATGGCACAAAAAGACTGTCCGGAGTCTGCAAGGGCAAGCGGCCTCTTGCATCCAGCGAGCAGCAGAGCAAAGATATCAAACAAACTGCGGGACAAAAAGGGGTTAAAGCCAGTTAGGCAGAGGGCACAAATAAGATCGGCGTTGGAGCTGCCTCTTCTCAGGCTGAATCAGCTATGGAGGTGGCTCTACCCCCAGTGTCCAGTGACGCCGAGGCAACTCCAGGTCCTCCTGGCCCAGCTGGTGTGACTGATGCAGGGAAGCGGGGCAGTACTCTACATAGTGTGGTGAATGGTGCTGGAGGGGATCCTGGTGTGAGTCCTGGTCCATCTGCACCCCCAGTGGTGGCCGCTCCCATAAGGAGCTATGCGAGTGTCACTGCTGGGGTAAGTGGGGTTAACTCATTGGGGGTCATTTACTAAGGGCCCGATTCGCGTTTTCCCGACGTGTTACCCGAATATTTCCGATTTGCGCCGCTTGTACATGAATTACCCCGGGTTTTTGGCGCACGCGATCGGATTGTGGCGCATCGGGGCCGGCATGCGCGCAACAGAAATCGGGGGGGCGTGGCCGAACGAAAACCCGACGTATTCGGAAAAACCGCCGCATTTAAAAACCGAAAATGTGTCGCTTGGGGAGCGCTCACCTTCACCTTCTATGGGATGGTGCATTCCGGGGCGTTAAGATTATTTTCGGCGCTGCAACGCCACCTGGTGGACGGTGGAGGAACTACCTTCTTAAATCCCAGCCGGACCCGAATCCTGTGCAGAGAACGCGCCGCTGGATCGCGAATGGGCCGGGTAAGTAAATGTGCCCCATTGTCTCCTGACTCTGGGAATAGCATTTTGCAAAGGCGTCTTCTGGAGGCTCTCAGGAGAGGGGAAAAATCAATCACTGTAGAGGGGAGAGAGGTTGATCTGTCCTTCTGGACAGACAGGCATGGCCTGGCAGCCTTCCAAGAGCAAAGGGGGGGAGAGACTGTATGGTCTTTACCCACAACTGGGCTCTTGTGGCCGAGCCGTATAGCGGAGTGGCAGTCCTTTTTACCGCACAGGTAGAATGCAGACGAGTTATTGAGTTTGAAATGGGGAGGTGCCTGATCCTGGATGTCCTCATGAAGGGACAAGAACTTCATCTTATTAATATCTATGGTCCCCAGTCCAAGTGGACAAGTCCCAGAGACAAGCTGACTTATGATAGCGTCGCTCTTAATAGCATAGCTAGTGAGGCTCGCCTGGTGGATTACCACATCCGGCATACCCCAGGCCACGCGGGGTTCACCTATTATAGGGGTAGCTGTAGGTCTAGAATAGACAGGTTTTATTTAAAGGAGGAAGCCATTTCTTCAGCAGTGTCCTTTGTTGAGGTGGAGTTCTCCGACCACTGTCTAATTTTGTTTTCTCTGAATGTTACAGAGACCCCCCGGATGGGAAGAGGCTACTGGAAGCTCAATTTGTCTCTCCTGGAAGAAGCGGAGATCAGACAATCCTTTGAGGACTTTCTTCAGAGCCAGGTACCGTTGCTGGGCCTTTGTAGCAGTAAGTCAGAGTGGTGGGAGATGCTCAAGAAAAGCGTGGCGAGATTCTTCCGCCAGCTCTCGAGCCTCAGGAGCCTGGACAGGTACCGCCTGTATCAGGGCCTGAGGAGGAAACTCGAGCATCTTGTCTCGACTGGAGGTAGTCGTGAGGACATCTCCAGAGTGAAATCCTTGCTGAAGAGGTGTCAGAACGATAGACACGCATCTTTGCTTTTTGAGAGGAATTATGGGAAATAGCGTTTGCCCGACCCTTACAGAAACTGCAAGATGTCAGTGAATGGTAAAGTTGTCCCAGGACTGGTTGACAGTACGGGATCCCTGAAAAGGTCCAGATCAGGGATCCTGGAGGTCGTCAGATCCTTCTACTCGCACCTCTTGGGCAGGAAGGATCTAGATCGGGATGTGATGTCGGCTTTCCTGGCTGAAACTGTCCCTGAGCAAGGAGTAGACTGCTCTCTTGATATTTTGACAGAGATGATCAGGGAAGAGGAAGTCAGCCTGGCGATTGGTGGGAGTCGGGATGGACCAGGGTGGTAGCGTACGCCGATGATGTCACTGTTTTTGTGTTCTCGAGAGGTGATGTCAGAGGTCGACCGCTACTCAGAGGCTTCTGGGTCCAAGATCAACTGGGAGAAGTGTGAGAGTCTCTGGCTGGGAGAGGGGGATCCAGGCTTTGATCTCCTGGACACTCTTCCAGGGCCCCAAGACTCTGCCAAAGTTCTCGGCAACAAATTTGGCCAGGGGGATTACCCCATGCAAAACTGGGATGGCAGGCTTAAGATCGCCGCACAGAGGGTGGACCAGTGGAAGGGTTGGTCTTTGACCATCAGAGAAAGGGTTAATCTGATCAAAACTTACCTGCTCACGTTACTGATTTATCTGGGCAGTGTGTGCATGTTGCCGGAATCCCTCTGGACTCGGGTCTACAGTCTGTTCTTCCTGCTGTTATGGGGGAATAGGCTGAACCTAATCAAGAGGGAGGTTACTTACTGCACGAGGAGACAAGGAGGGTTGTGTATGGTCAACCCTGTGGTGTTCCTAGTGAATATCTTTCTTAAGATCAATGTAGCAAACCTCTGGAAAGAGAGGGCTCCTCCTTGGGTATACTCCTGTAGGGGATGGTTTCGGCCTTTCTTCCAGGAATGGGAGACAGGAGGGCAAGTGAAGGATCTTCGCACACATGGGCATCTTCCGGCTTACGTTACCCCGGTTCTGAAGGTGATTCGCCGGTGGGGTCTGGGAATGTGGGAGATCAGGACCATGTCGAGGAAACTCCTTGACAAAAGGGTTCTGTTGACCCATTTCCAGAAGCCTCTGGCCCTCAGGGATTGCCCAAGCCGGGATCTTGGGGTGGGTTTAGGTCTTTTGAATTCTATCAGGATCCCCTTGAAGTTTTGGGACTTGGCTTGGCGCTGGTTCCATGGAAAGCTGTGTGTGAGGGACAATCTGAAGTGTAGGAGCTCTGAGGAAAGGGGTTGTCCCCGGGAGGAGTGCGATGGCCTCCTGGAGAGCATGGACCACTTCCTGCTTCAGTGCCCCTTTAACACAGAGATATACAACCGGGTGGCCGCTTCCATCCATTGGCCCGGGTTGGCTGGTCTCTCCAATGCAGAGTGGGCCTATGGAGCATTCAGAGGCCTGGGTGGCCGGGACCGCTGCACGTTATTCCTAGTCAGCCTAGTGGTCAGGTACCACACGTGGAACGCACGGTGTTTAGTATCAACGCAGCGTAAAATCCTCCTGGTGGATGAGGTGGTTAGGAACATTCTGAGTGACCTGGTGAAGGTGCGCTCTCTGGAGTATGAGAGGCTGGGCACGGGGAGGGCCTCTCTCCTTTGGAGGGGGTTCTCCTTTAGTGTCCCTTAGTCTGTCATCTCCTCTCCTGGTGTTAGGGCTGATTCTGCACAGTAGATTTTTGTTTTGTGTTCTGAGGTTATAGTGATGTTGGGCTTGCAGGCGCCGAACCTGGGCTTTATGTGGTTTTGATTTTTTGATATGTGGTGTTGATAATTGATATGTTTAATGTGTTGGTATTTTGTGTGCTGTAGGTTATAGTTATATAGTAGTTATAATTAATTTTTATATAGGTTGGTTGGTTATGGGGTGTTGGTGTTATGGTGTTAGGTTGGGAGGGGGGTGGACGGGACTTGGACTATACGATCCTTGGCACTGGTCTGGACTTTATAACGCAAACTTTGGACGTTAGACGTTAGACCAGTGTCTGGGAGGGAGGGTGATGGGCGTGGGATTTAGTTAGTTATATTTAATGTTATTTCTGTTTGCCTTTTTCTGCTTAGTATTTTAGTCATCTATATTATTTTTTTAAAAAAAGGGTTTTGGTTGTTCTCATGCTGAGTGTGTGGTGTGTGTGTGGCTGGGCCAGGAGGTTTTGTAAGTTTATTTTTGATTATATTTGTTCTTTTGTAATTATTTTGCCAGAAGTTTTGGCTTCATTTATGTTTATTATTGTTATGTTTTTCACTTTTATATAAAATAAAAGATTTACAAGATGTAACTCAGGATCAGTACAGGATAAGTAATGTCATGTATGTACACAGTGACTGCACCAGCAGCAGAATAGTGAGTGCACCACTGGTGTATAGTACAGGATGTTACTTAGGATCAGTACAGGATAAGTAATGTCATGTATGTACACAGTGACTGCACCAGCAGAATAGTGAGTGCAGCTCTGGGGTATAATACAGGATGTAACTCAGGATCAGTACAGGATAAGTAATGTCATGTATGTACACAGTGACTGCACCAGCAGCAGAATAGTGAGTGCAGCTCTGGAGTATAATACGGGATGTAACTCAGGATCAGTACAGGATAAGTAATGTCATGTATTCGCGATTCGCCCAATTTGTCAAAAAAATTTTATTGGACCCGAATCGAATCATGGTGTATCACGTTAAAAAAACAGGTGTTTCCTGGCTGCAGAGAGCCTGTAGGGTATTGTAGAACGTTGTGCCATGCTTAAAGGGAACCTGTCACCAGGAGAGCCATTTTTAGCACCCCAGTCCCCACAGAGCATAGTACATACACTGCCAAAGTGTATTTGTATTAAAAATTGGTTTTACAGAAAAAAAGATATGTTATATTGTACCTTTCATTAGCATCTGCTGTGTGACTAGGCAGTTGC
Organism: Engystomops pustulosus; assembly: GCA_019512145.1. NCBI lineage: Eukaryota > Metazoa > Chordata > Amphibia > Anura > Leptodactylidae > Engystomops > Engystomops pustulosus. The sequence goes on from CM033648.1 coordinate 89,405,564, forward strand.
CTTTTGGGAGGGTCTGGAAAGGAGCAGTTCCCCCCCACCACCCTTGGGGAACAGCTTCACCATGTGACCTTTTCCAATATATGAAAACACCCATCACTGGGCTTAGTGACACCCCCTGCTCCTCTACAGCCAATCCCGAGTGTGGGAAATATTCATATATTTGAAAAGGTCACATGTTTCCCAAGGTTGGGGGGAACTGCTCCTTTCCAGCCCCTCCTAATTGGCAACTGCCTAGTCACACAGCACATGCTAATGAAAGGTACAATATAACATATCTTTTTTTCTGTAAAACCTATTTTTTATACAAAAACACTTTGGCAGTGCATGTACTATGCTCTGTGGGGACTGGGGGAGTGCTAAAAATAAGTCTCCTGGTGACATGTTCCCTTTAAATATGCATAGGGAGTGTGGTTTGGTCTGTGTTTTAGTATGACACGCACATGACAGCCGCCGCTCTTAGAATCGCTTCACTCTTCACTTCCATGTGCACTTACATAGGCCAACTTCCCCAAATAAGCGAAGCAGGAACGCAGACTGACAAGGTAACGTCTGTGCCAGCTCAAAAGGACTGAGCTGAGGGCCAAGATCCCATTATAACAGTGATGGTAAACCTTCTAGAGACTGAGTGCCCAAACTACAACCAAAATCCACTCATTTACAGTGAAGTGCCAACATGCCATTTTAAGCAGTAAATGTTTGCTACCCATTCTTCCTCATCTTTCGATCATATCAACTCCCTGAGCCCACCAATACAGTTGAAAGAAGGAAGGCAAATTAAAATTCATGGCTTCTCTCCAGGGCCTCTCTGTAGGAAAAGAATGATGGCTCCAGCAGGAGGGCCTCCAAAGACATTGCTTTTCCCGCAGTTCCAAACAGCCAATGAAATGTTGCTTTAAAACGGCGCTGAGAGCAGCATATGTTAAATTGCCTCGGACTGAAGGTGGATTTGGTTCTATTTGGTGAAGTCTGACCTGGAGCGATGGTCTGAGTGCCCACAGAAATGGCTCCTGTGCCATACGTTCGCCACCACTGCACTATACCATTAAAGATTGCACTCTTTTTACACTGACATCAGATGATTCCATAGATTACGACAAAACCTGTTCTGTTAAACCCTGATACATAAAGAAACCCCCCAAAAGAGAGCAGAGGGTGTCCGCAGTAATTCTGCATTGACGTCACTGATCACTGCATTTCGTCCGTCAGTGTCCGCGCTTTCAATCGGTCAATAATCCATCATCAGTATTGCTAAAGCCAAAAACAAACAGGAGTGGATCCAAAACAGAGATGACCAGTAAATGGGATACTTGCATGTCCTCTGTGTTCTGTATCAAGTCCTGCTTTTGGCTATCAATCCTGAGGTTTTTCATTCCTTCTGACAAATTCTGGAGGTAGCAGCAACATGGTAGGCAACAGTGTGGCACAATGACAGAGTGTGGAAGCAGCAAAAGCAGCAGCAGGAGGTAAAGAAGTGTGGCCACAATGACAAATTCTGGAGGTAGCAGCAACATGGTAGGCAACAGTGTGGCACAATGACAGAGTGTGGAAGCAGCAAAAGCAGCAGCAGGAGGTAAGAGAGTGGCACAATGACAAATTCTGGAGGTAGCAGCAACATGGTAGGCAACAGTGTGGCACAATGATAGAGCATGGAGGTGGCAGCAGTAGCATGAGGTCAGAAAGTGGCACAATGACAAATTCTTTAGGTGGCAGCAACATGGAAGGCCACAGTGTGGCACAATGACGAAGTTTCAAATTAATTCGAAGTGTGAAATGAATTCGAATTTTGAAAATTTTCATTTAAATTTGAAGATTAAAGATGCCACATGCATCATTCATTCTAATTTTCCTGAAAATATTATGTCTTTGCCAAAAAAGAACTGAAATTTAGCAACATTTGCAGTATACAGATCGGATTTTGGCACATCGGCGCCGGTTTGCATGCAACAGAAATTGGGGAAGAAGAAGGTGAACTTCGACGGACCTCGGCGCGGAAGCGATGGATGCAGGAACTCAAGCGCACGATCTTCATGAATCGCGCCGGACTTCATCCTCGTTGGACCGTCCAAATCAGGGATCGCGACTGGACCAGGTAAGTAAGTTTGCCCCAATATAACAAACACTCTTGGTGAGTGCAGCACCTCCACACAAGTCACCATCCTCTGACAGCAAGCAGAAATATTGGAATGATGAAGAATGGAGACTGAAACTCTAATAGAAAGTTCTAGAATAGAGATGAGCGAACATGCTCGTCCGAGCTTGATGCTCGTTCGAGCATTAGCGTACTCGAAACTGCTCGTTGCTCGGACGAATACTTCGCCCGCTCGAGAAAATGGCAGCTCCCGCCGTTTTGCTTTTTGGCGGCCAGAAACAGAGCCAATCACAAGCCAGGAGACTCTGCACTCCACCCAGCATGACGTGGTACCCTTACACGTCGATAGCAGTGGTTGGCTGGCCAGATCAGGTGACCCTGGGATAGACTAGCCGCTGCCCGCGCTGCTCGGATCATTCTGTGTCTGGATGCCGCTAGGGAGAGAGCTGCTGCTGGTCAGGGAAAGCGTTAGGGTGTTCTATTAGCTTACTGTTAGGCAGGAGTGATTCTCCCACCAGTCAGTCTTCCACGCAGTCCACCCATGTCACCGAAATCGCCACTCCTCCAGCTCCTGCACCTCAGCCTCCTCCCCCCCAGTCTGCCCCCTCCCAGGAAAATTTGGCATTTGAACCGGCATACTCTGAGGAACTGTTTTCTGGACCCTTCCCACAGTCACAAACCACTTGTCCGGTTGCTGCTGAGCAATTTTCCGATGCCCAGGTTTTCCACCAGTCACAGTCTGTGGGTGATGATGACCTTCTTGACGTAGTGGAAGTGTGTAAAGAGGTGTCCGACGATGAGGAGACACGGTTGTCAGACAGTGGGGAAGTTGTTGTCAGGGCAGGAAGTCCGAGGGGGGAGCAGACTGAGGGATCGGAGGATGATGAGGTGACAGACCCAAGCTGGGTTGAGAGGCCGGGTGAACACAGTGCTTCTGAGACGGAGGAGAGTCCTCGACCTGAACAGGTTGGAAGAGGCAGTGGTGGGGCCAGACGGAGAGGCAGGGCCAGAGCTGGTGCATCAGCGCCAAATGTGTCAACTAGTGAAGCTCCCGTGGCGAGGGCTCTTGCGGCGAGGGCTAGATCTTCAGAAGTCTGGAGGTTCTTTAAGGAAACACCGGATGACCGACGGACTGTGGTGTGCAACATTTGCCAAACCAGGCTCAGCAGGGGTTCCACCACTACTAGCTTAACTACCACCAGTATGCGCAGGCATATGAATGCTAAACACCCGAATCAGTGGCACCAAGCCCGTTCACCTCCGGCCGTGCACACCACTGCTCCTTCCCCTGTGTCAGCTGCTAGTCAGCCCCCTGCCCAGGACCCTGCCACAAAAACCCCATCGTCGCCTCCACGATCCTCCACAGCATCCACCAGCGTTCAGCTCTCCATACCCCAGACGCTGGAGCGGAAACGCAAATATAGTGCAACCCACCCGCACGCCCAAGCCCTTAATGTGCACATCTCCAGATTGCTTAGCCTGGAGATGCTGCCCTATAGGCTAGTAGAGACCGAGGCCTTTCGCAACCTCATGGCGGCGGCCGCCCCTCGGTATTCGGTCCCCAGCCGCCACTACTTTTCCCGATGTGCCGTCCCAGCCCTGCACCAGCACGTGTCAGACAACATCATCCGTGCCCTGACCAACGCCGTTTCTGACAAGGTCCACCTGACCACGGACACGTGGACGAGTGCTGCCGGGCAGGGCCACTATATATCGCTGACGGCACATTGGGTTAACTTGGTGGAGGCTGGGACCGAGTCTGACCCTGGGGCTGCTCATATACTGCCGACGCCGAGGATTGCGGGGCCTACCTCGGTCCAGGTGTTTCAGGCCTACTATGCCTCCTCCTCCTCCCACCCCTCCTCCACCTCCTCCTCCGAACTACCATCCGTGGGCACGGCGCCATCAGTCGGTAGCTCTAGGCACAGCAGCAGTGCCGTCGCTAAGCGACAGCAGGCGGTGCTCAAACTGCTGAGCCTAGGCGATAAAAGGCACACCGCCCAAGAGCTATTACAGGGCATTCCACATCAAACTTGTTAACTTTGTCGCCACCCTGCTGTGTAATCCACAAAATATACTTGCAAACTTTTATCATTTACCGATATTATTTCAGCGCTTCTTGCGCATCTGTTTACATTCCCCTCACCCGGCATATCCTAAACTTATAAGAACGCTACTACACTTGATCTTATACAAACACAAAAACCCCATCGTCGCCTCCACGATCCTCCACAGCATCCACCAGCGTTCAGCTCTCCATACCCCAGACGCTGGAGCGGAAACGCAAATATAGTGCAACCCACCCGCACGCCCAAGCCCTTAATGTGCACATCTCCAGATTGCTTAGCCTGGAGATGCTGCCCTATAGGCTAGTAGAGACCGAGGCCTTTCGCAACCTCATGGCGGCGGCCGCCCCTCGGTATTCGGTCCCCAGCCGCCACTACTTTTCCCGATGTGCCGTCCCAGCCCTGCACCAGCACGTGTCAGACAACATCATCCGTGCCCTGACCAACGCCGTTTCTGACAAGGTCCACCTGACCACGGACACGTGGACGAGTGCTGCCGGGCAGGGCCACTATATATCGCTGACGGCACATTGGGTTAACTTGGTGGAGGCTGGGACCGAGTCTGACCCTGGGGCTGCTCATATACTGCCGACGCCGAGGATTGCGGGGCCTACCTCGGTCCAGGTGTTTCAGGCCTACTATGCCTCCTCCTCCTCCCACCCCTCCTCCACCTCCTCCTCCGAACTACCATCCGTGGGCACGGCGCCATCAGTCGGTAGCTCTAGGCACAGCAGCAGTGCCGTCGCTAAGCGACAGCAGGCGGTGCTCAAACTGCTGAGCCTAGGCGATAAAAGGCACACCGCCCAAGAGCTATTACAGGGCATTCCACATCAAACTTGTTAACTTTGTCGCCACCCTGCTGTGTAATCCACAAAATATACTTGCAAACTTTTATCATTTACCGATATTATTTCAGCGCTTCTTGCGCATCTGTTTACATTCCCCTCACCCGGCATATCCTAAACTTATAAGAACGCTACTACACTTGATCTTATACAAAAGGTTCTTAGAAGTGCTGTTTGGGGAGTAGCCTAGAGACAGGGGCTTGGATTGGCGAAAGCTCGCCTGGCAGCGGAGCGCCAGCTCCATGCCAAGATCCAACTAACATAGTTTTAACTGCAGCACCTTTAATCTACTACTAGTTCACTGCCTCCATACATGGTCCCCTTATCAAACGAGCTGTGTCAGGCAGAATTTTGGGTTGTTTTCATGGCTTCCATGTTAACTTTGTCGCCACCCTGCTGTGTAATCCACAAAATATACTGGCAAACTTTTATCATGTACCGATATTATTTGAGCGCTTCTTGCTCACCTCCTTTGGTTCCTCTCTGCCACCCATTGGTTTGAAGCCTGAGTCCATTTAGGGTATGTCGCCATGACACTCTCTAGCCTGCTGCCGCTGCCTCTGCATGCCGTCCCCTATAGTGTCAGGGTCAATTATTGCATGTTTTAGATGCTATCTAGCTTCATTCTGTCACTCTGTCATGGCCATGCTGTTGCCCATAATTTTGGCATAATGGTGCGATTAAGCAGCCTCAGAGGCATCCATGCATGCTGCCCCTGCTGTTTCCTGTCCATTTCCGTGGTGTTTCCATCCTTTTCTGAGGTTCCCAGGTGTTTGGCCAAGCTTCCCTGTGCAGAGCCTTGGTCCCCTTGAAAAATGCTCGAGTCTCCCATTGACTTCAATGGGGCTCGTTATTCGAGACGAGCACTCGAGCATCGGGAAAAGTTCGTCTCGAGTCAGAATAACGAGTACGGTCCGAGCATTTAGTGCTCGCTCATCTTATTTGAATCCTTTTTTCTTTTGTGAAACAATAACTTAAAAATGTTAAGTTGACAAAAAAAAAAAAAAAAAAAAGCAATGGGAAATAGACAGAGCCATTAATAAAACCATTCTGCCATTTGACCCAGAGGTCTCCTAATCTCTGTTTGACCGACCCTGTTTCTGCAGACATGCTGCATGTGTGCCAGGAGGATGGATTGCTGCTTGCTACACCAACACCTGTAAGTTGAAGTTCCCTATCAATCCATTATACAACTGCATGTGCATGAAACAATGCACAGTAAGGAATCTGTTATATTGAGTGTATAATGTTAGGTTCTTTAACAATGGAATAATTGGTTACTGGATATGTTAAGTCAGAGGTGATCCACTTTTCCTGCGTTTATGAGACGCAGACCAACATTGTGGTCACACAATCCCAATGGTAGAATAAAGGAATGCTGAAGCTGCAACTAATCAACTCTTATTAATATTAATTTTATTTATAGACTAGGTACTCATATTCCATTTCTCGATGTAGTAAGAGGCATGCAATAGATTAATATTAACCAGATGAGCGGTCTCAGTGTGTTGTGCCCTTTTTATTGCTAAGATGAATGCTTCTGCTAGTCAGTGACTCATGTAAATAGCACTATGAGAAGTGATACATCACGCACCCTGCAAATGGCCACTACTAGTGACATTTACAAAATCACTTATGATATTTGTATCCCAAGATGCTCAAATCATACGCAGCGTTACACATTGCGGTCTAGTCTGTTAGTAGCAGCTTATTTCGTCGCTGTAATTCGTTCTGTCTCAGTTACCGGTTCTTCCTGCTAGTTTATGGTAATACTATTGAAGCTCCTAAGCCATTAAGTGTACAGAGAAGCTCCCACAGGACATGATAGTAGGCCTCAACCAGTTGCCTGGGAATGGAGAACTTAATTTAAGCCCAAATGTTTTTTATTTTAAGCATAACATTTCTGCTGTATTTCAGGCCCTACACGATCCCTACTATCCATCGCTCTGTGTGATACATCGGTCTTCCGCCTGGATCCATAGACATTTTCCACCACTCCCCCCCAGACCCACAGCCATTTTCTACGGACAGGACGACTCTTGACTTAATATTCTGTGTGATTTCATAACTTCTTGGACATTTGGTTTACTAAAAAAAAGAGGATGAGGAGAAAAAAAAAACACACACCCCCATGACCCCAATTCCGAAAACACTCCTGGAAGAACGAGGGAAAGGGACCAAGAGGGACCTCTATTCTCCACTGGGGGTTGGTTGTACCCCAACGGGTGGTTTACAGTTTCGGGGTTGGCGTACCCCGCAGCGTGGGACGGAGCGGGGTATGGTGGGAGTCGTTAGTGGGACCCATTGCCCATCCCGTTTTTACCGCGGTACGGAACAATTTATATTGGAGTAGATTTTGAGCTAGTTTTATATGTAAGATTGGCCTATTTTAGTTTCCTACAGTTGGGTATATAGTTGGTGTTGTGTGCTAGTGGTTGACATTTTATGCCTTATGATGTGACATATCAGCTGTGTGGCTCTATGATGAAAATACACACTGCCACGCCGTCCACACGTATGTTTAACATCTGCACAATTTCTGCCTTTTGCGATCATTTTGCACAGGAAATTCTCACAGACAAGTACCTCCGAATAACTAATTGAGACAAAAATTCAAAATGTGTGAGATAGTCAGCGTGGACAGGGGCCAAGTTACGGAAAAAGACCATGAATATACAAAAATATTTATAAATCAGATAAATATCCCCATAGTGACGTGCAATTTGCAACTTCACAATTCACGTCCGTACGGGTTGCCTGCGAGTTCTGCAATTAGCCAATTTTTAAATTGGTATATATGTCTTTGGAAAAATTGCGACATTTTACCACCAAGAAGCACATGGACAATGATAAATTCCCCCACTGTTCTCCAAAAACAAATGTTGTTTGCCAAACCTAAAAGATATTTTCCCAGTTTTAATGAAAACCCCTGGAGTCAGGAAATGGGGATGAAAGTTCTACCTTTCCACGCATGGTCCCACTGAAATCACTGTGCACAAAGTGTCAGTGGCCCTTTGACTGCTGCACCCACTCATTGCCCCAGTGACCGCATGTGTTCGACAGTACAGTAGGATGACTTCTTCGTAAGAATTGTTGCTGCAGCAGCCACTGACCTTACATCCCAAGCCCGCAATGTAGCCTTCATGAACACTATGTGTAATATGGGGGACCAGGTGGGACTATGGGAAAGGAGAGCCAAAACAAAGTACATATGTTCCATTTTTTATATAACCGTGACTAGAGGCATCGACATCTGACAAACCTTTATAAAAGGTCTTCCGAAAGGGATATTAGGAGTACGTATACCTATACAGCATTGTGGCATATAAATGTCGCAGGTATAGACAAGCAAGTGGGATAGGCACTTTATATAGGCTCTTAGGGCCTACGTTAATCGGGACACATTGCGGACTTTAATTACTCTATCCAGGTGAACCTTGGCACGGGGGTCCAGAGCGTGGCACTCAGAGCCCTCTATATGGGCACCCTTGCCATCACCCCAGGTACAGGGTTCGCATGACAGGACATCAAAGGCCTTTGCAGGCCAGGAAGCCCAAGACAGCCTGGAAGGAAAGGGTACAATGATATCTAGCACTTCTTCTCCTCTTTCTACTGTTATTGATGTCTCAGGTGCCTATACCAGTTTAAACCTGTGGACAGAGCTGAGGATTATAAGTTTACTGTTTAATTGTCGCATAGAACTTGCAAACAATATTGTAGGACGTTCTTGGATGTTGTTTCTTGGGCACTTGGGTGTTAAAAGGTTTGCCTATCGCAATCACTGTTCTATTCCATCTTTTATTATACAGCAGCCTTACCCTATTCTACTACAGATCCCTGATGGCGATCAAAAGGGTTATCTGATAGGCAGGGCCAATGAGCAGGTCAAAAAAGAGTTTGCCAAGCCAAACCAGGATTCATTAATTGAGTAAAGACCACATACGGCTGGATAGCAGGTGCCCTCAGACCAGAAGGCAGAATAGAATCCAATGCAGAAATGAACGAGATCAACCGAACAACTCCAGTAAATAACAACTCATTAGTTAATCTTGCTGAAAAAAGCCATTTTTGTCATTGGGCGGTTAAAATGTTGGAATCTTAGCTTATACCTAGTCCGGTCCTCCAAAATCGCAGTGGAATAGAATAGATGGCCACTCACACATCTTGAGATTCTTGAGAATTATTCCTTATAAAAGACTTACCAACAGCGAGATGCAACAACAGCTGTGGAAAAGCTGATGGGCTGATGTGTCACAGTCACACGTTTTTACACACCCTCCCCAATTTTGTGCGACACTCTTCGGTGGCCTGTGGCTTCAACAAAAATCCCTCTTACAAGATTCTTAGTTAAACCCTACATGTGGATGAGGGTACCGAGGACAAGATTGCGTTGCCCATACCAAGGACAACTGGCATTTGCCTACCCTTTACCAGCTCAAGTGAGTTCCGGCCGGCTGAAAATGATAGTAAAAGTGCAACTACATGACTTTTGCTTCTTTTACGCATGAGTACAAGCGAAATAATTTTACTTAAAATTTTCTTGTACTCTAGTCTTTTAATTTAGTACGCGCCGCGGTAGACAGTTTTCTTGCCCAGCACATAGATATGCAAGACCCTGCCCCGTTGTATTACGCATGTCAAATTGGTGAGGCTTCTATTTACACACTAATCTTCCCTATTGCTCCACTGCTACTTGATAGTAAGTGATTTTGGCCCGCTCCAGTCCTGATGATCTTAAATATAGTGTCTATACATTCGGGTGTCTGAACATTTTCTTGAACATTGACTGAACATAGGATGGCGCCTTGCAGCAGGTCGAGTTTGCATGACCATATATACGGGTGCTTTTCTCCCTTATACAGTAATACCACTTCTAATACAGTGTCTGAGACAGACAGTGACAATAGTTTGTACATGCCTAGCCCACATCTAATGGACCAGATTGCTTGAAAATGCTAGGTAAAGGGCTCCTTTTTTACCTCCCTTTAAATCCTAAATACCATGAAAAATGTGATGCAGGGCCTTAATATTTTTGCCCAAAAAGTTATGAAACAAACTACTGTCTCAAAAGCCAGTTCTAGTGATATCATATCGCTACACCAAAGATTAAGAAGTCGTATACAAGGTACATTTCATTTCAATTGTCTCGTATTACAAAATCTTAGGATATTGCCACATTTTCCATTGCAAGCTGCACCTTAGTAGACAACACTTAATAACCATGCATAGGGCCACTGCTGTGAATGCTGAACTAAGGCCAAGATGGCCTTGAATCCCTTGGCCACACAATGCGAGGGCTTCAGTGCGAGCACATGACTTTTTGCGTAGCACTAAAATGCTCTTCGCCCGCTGTAGCAGTTCCTCTGTTGTCGAGACACATATCTTTTCAGTTCATGCGACCGAGGTGCGCCGTCTCGTATAACGAGCCCATTGAAGGTCGACATGGGAGCCCGCAGCATTCTTTTTTGTGCTTAAAATCCACGGAGCTCCACGAACAGTAACAAGACACAGTGTTTAATTAAAGTTTTATTCAGATGTTTGCCTGTCCTGACTATTTGTGCTTACAGTTACGTCCAACAGTACTGTCTAGATTTAATTAAACACAACTTTTGATTTCATCACATCTTGCCCGGTCTTAGTGTACGCTTTTGTGAAGGGTGCCCTAATATAAGTTACCCATTTCTGATTCACCATCCCATATCATGGACCCAAACTCTATTCGTTTTTTTAAAAGCCCCCATCAACCCCCTCATTTCTATTATTAGTCTTAATGCTAAGGTATCGGACTGATTTCCGATGGACAATCTGGCATGGGAAGAATATTTTCTTTCAATGGTCAGTATTCACTGTTTTTAATGTTTTATGCTATTCTTCCACTTGCAGATGTGCGCCGCTATCTACGAACCTATGCGGAAAGACACGCACGCCAACACTGCAATGTGAAAGATAGAATTAAACATTATACACACAGTACTACAGGACATTTAAGGATGCAGCACCATCATGAAGAAGGACGCCGAGTGAAATAGATATGAACATATATGTGCTTCCACATTCCGTTGACAGTTCCAAAATGTTGGTATGTAAACGGTCACTCAGGAAATGTAGTGAACTATCGGCAGGGAGCCGAACCTAGCGGGAGGACACGCTGCGCAAACACCATGCGAAGGAATGAATAGTGTTATTTCAATGTGTATTACTAAGACAAAAACATCAAGAAACATCGTATATTTTACTAAACAAAAAAACACTGTCTTTCAGCTGTTCCACGTAATTGTAATTGATTGATCGCGAGCAGGGGAAAAATTACTCGTCCCCCGAGTAACGAGCGGTCCAAGTATGCTAATACATCGACCCCCCCCCCCCCCCCCCCCCCCACGAGCAGCCCCTTACTCGGCCCCCCCCCATGGCCGCATACTCGCTTCAACCCCAATGCGACAATTCAGTATTTAAAGTGTGTTCTATTCGTCGCGTACAATCGTTTTATTTACAATTAAAACAACCACCCACACCTGAAAATTTCCTTAGAAATGATTTTCCGCATACCTCTTCTCACACAGGAACACCCCCAGAATGTCTCCCGCTTCCATTTCCTGATTATTACTTGTAGACCAACCTGGAAGATTTCATTGCGCACAAAAATAAAAATGAAACCATGTGGAAATGAAATCTTACCCTGTAAGTCTGATGGAAGCTGTGGTTTACGATCGGAGGTCCCGGCTTTATTATACCAATATTGGATGTATTCCTACTCTATAATAGGAAGAGGCTTGAGATGGTGCCTCGCCCCAGCCTTACACCTAAAAAGGACCAAGCTACTGCTGAGCAGCAATGTAATGGGCAATTGGGCTTGATACTGTTCTTTGGTTAAGCTGCAGCAAACAAGTCAGGAGCTTTAACCCTGTTCTGAAGACATTAGTGCACAGAAGAGATAAATCTCCTGAATTGTTGCTTCAAATTAACTTAAGTCACATGAGGACAAATAAAGCCAGCACAGGTGAAAGCAGTTTACCCCCACAACATCTTGGCCCCTTACAGGAAATAATTATCTTGTATGCCCAAAACTGCGGCCTCTACTCCCCCTCCCAAATAGTTAAAGATACTTACACACTTAGGCTACTTATTTGTACAACACGTGCAGTTTTCGCGGACTATTTACCAGATCACTGAGACAATAGAAATAAAGGGACTGCATAGTCTGCTCATCTCCTATGTAGGTATCACCGAAACAGATAAAGAAAATTTGAGAAACAGAGAAAAATTATGTCCTTCCCGAGTGCATCGAGGAACAATTGAGCATTGTAGCGAATAATATTTACTCTGTGATCCTCGGCCCATCGGTGGTGGATGGATAGGAGAACGCGGAACGAATAGCTTAGGACCGTAGGCTTCTATATTATATCTTCCTCCACATAGCGTTCACCCAGTAGCAAATAATCCAGTGGTCCCCACATTTACTGAGGAAAAAGAGGAAAAACCCAATCCAAGTTTGTGTGTGAACACAGTGATTTCTTACAGGTTAAGGGAGTCTGATTCCTTCTGGAATAGAGTATACTGGTTTGGTTTTTCATAGGTTATCATCAGTTATGCAGGTTTGAAAAATAGTGAACAATTGTCAAGTCAAAAAGTTCAACCAATGGGTAAGGGTATAGTGGATGGTGGATAGAGAAGGGAGAGTGTTGGTCGAGAAACTATCAATGAAAAATAGCGAAACGTAGAACAACTAGTCTATATAACATACAATTTACAATGTATATTTTAGTGTAAAAAGGCATTATAGACCCCTTGTTGAAGCTTGACGCAATGTCCCTGCCTGTGCATCCTAGACCCGCCTGAGCAGAGGCTAGTCACAGATTGACAGTTATTCATAGTAAAACAGCCCTTGTCGCCTCCGGTGATTAAACCTTGATTTCTCCAAACAGTGCATCCCCCGCTTTTGATTTGATTTAAATCTGAGATAACTAAACTTACTCACCATATTTTTTGTTATGGACCATCCCTGCTCTATTATATTAAATAAAAATTACATCATGTTACACCTCGTAGGTGTCGTCTCTGTTTCCAGAATAACTAATATCTAGTTGTTGTAATCTTTCCTCATACACTAAGACACTCCATACACCAGTTATCATTTTGTGGCTGATACATTGGAACCCTTCTCCAGCATCAGGTGAAACTCGACTTTTTTATGGACGGTGGATGCTCAGAAATCTGGTTTTCATGGCTGATAACTGCTCATGTTCAGAGGCCTCTTGTAGGTCATGTCCCTTACAAGGTAGGCTAAAAGAGCATGGTTTTCATTTATACCATCTTGGGAAGATACCTTGCCAGATTTCCCAGAATCCACCCTTCTTAGTCGGTGTATCCATGCTATAAGACTCCCACATCCTACGTGGTGGCCTTAATTTGCAGTAGTGATGGAAACTCTTCTTACCGACCCTTATATTCAAAGCTTCAAGCCACCAAACCAGTTCCCTCTTTTGCCGTACTGAAGCAGAACCTGCAATCAGGTCCAACCAGGGCTGTCCTACAGTTGATGTGGTCTGTTCCGTATGGAATAGATATACTGGTTTGGTTTTAAATCCCCAAACATGGTCATAATGGCTTTTGAGGTCATGCCTGACTGTCAAATTATTTTTCTAGTCAAGGGAGCTGCCTTACAAGGTAGCTATATACAGAGAGAGTGGTTTCACTTCATTACCATTTGGCACAAAGTGTATCCATTAAGGAGAAAACTCGTTCTTCCCGACCCATGGCTGGATGGAGGCTTACGCTCACACAAACAGAAGGGCCCGCTTGACACCAGGCACATACCAGTAAATTTTTCCAATCTGCTCGGGCTCAATTTCCCGGAAAATCAGCCTAATAAATACACAGCAATATGTAACAATCTAACAAGTCAATATTATACACGTTACTCCTGCCACTCGTCAAGCAGCCTGGCAGGAACAAGGAGTGGTTTGGGGGTGTGGATTTTTTGAGAAGATACAAGAAGGTGGTATTTGGTGGATATCGACGGATCTTTTCTTTACCTTTTGCATTCGACAAGACCTTGTGAAGGCTGCCTTCAATGAATGCCCCACCCTGCTGGATGCAGAACGATATGTTACCAGAGAGAAATTAACCTTTGGTCGGAAAAAGAACAGCAAGGCATGGAGCCCAATTTGACTTTTGTTCCACTGCACTGGTTATTGTGTATCCGCTGGTGATAGGGTTTCCTGTGGTCAGACTCCACCTTGTGAACTGTTTTTCAAAATTTTTGAGCATGACACAGACCACCTGTATACAATAAATGCGTATTCCCTAATTATTTTAGCTAGATAGAAACTGGCTAATGTATGCTAGAGAACACAAGACGTAGGGGGGTATCTAGCCTATAATATGTGGATTGGATAGTATTCTTTCTAATTTTTAGTGACCATGGGTAATATAAAGAAGGGGATATAGATCGCATTTTTTAATGATAAGGAATATGTTCGGCCTTTATACAAATCAATGTCGACCAACATGGAAATATTGCTATAACGGTCTACTATAAACAGGGAATACATAGTACAACGGGACCGGGTGCCATATGAGAGAGTGACTGGCTGCGGCTAATAAGGGGAATGGGGGGGACTAGTTTAATACAAGATTACTTCATCTATCTTGAACTTGGGTATAATTGGGGCTTTCACTCTGACAAATAAAGGCATTTATTAACTGTCTTACGGGCAGGAAATAACAGTATAAAAAAGTTTAAATTTTTGGATTTTTAAGAGGCCCCACAGCATTTGTATACAACCCAGGGCCACAGGTATTCTGACTCAAATATATAAGAGTTTCAATTACAAAACAATGAAGTCATGATGAGATTTGGGGGCACTAGAGCAATAAGATCTAGCAATCCCGCCCTGTGAGCCGCTTATGTTTGACAAGGTAAGGGAAAGTTTTCCTGGCCATACAGCAATGACATTAAAAGATCTACAAAAATATGTGGAACCCAGCCTTAATGACTTACACGAAAAGCATGTTGCTGAATGGCTTTTGCTCCAGAAAGGAGAACCCTTCCATGTGACGCTAGGGGCGTGTTCGTAGATTCAGGTCAGTACAGGGGTATACTGGATGACATGGCCCTGGGTTATCTTACACTTGATACAGCTGTCGCTGTTTGTAGAAGCTTGTTGTGTACATGTGACTGAAAATTGGTGAAGGTGACTTGGTTTAATCAGCCTTTTCTTAGTCATTTTAATTGACCTCTGTTGTTTACCTTTTAGATCCAAGTAAACCAGGTAGAGAATGAACGTCTAAACATCCATGTGTCGGAAAATAAATCCAACAATCATATCATTAGATGCCTTGCCGTGTGTGAATGGATGTGTGACTAATCTTGCACAAATCGCGGCATGTTTCAATCTTATTCAACAAGAACCTATTTATCACAGATTATTCATTTCAATTGAATTTTAGTTTCAGCGTATGTGGCGCAAAACCATTCATGGTCGACGCTTTTCCCACATTCTCATTGGATTGTTTCATATTCACATCTCCAGATTGCTTAGCCTGGAGATGCTGCCCTATAGGCTAGTAGAGACCGAGGCCTTTCGCAACCTCATGGCGGCGGCCGCCCCTCGGTATTCGGTCCCCAGCCGCCACTACTTTTCCCGATGTGCCGTCCCAGCCCTGCACCAGCACGTGTCAGACAACATCATCCGTGCCCTGACCAACGCCGTTTCTGACAAGGTCCACCTGACCACGGACACGTGGACGAGTGCTGCCGGGCAGGGCCACTATATATCGCTGACGGCACATTGGGTTAACTTGGTGGAGGCTGGGACCGAGTCTGACCCTGCGGCTGGTCATATACTGCCGACGCCGAGGATTGCGGGGCCTACCTCGGTCCAGGTGTTTCAGGCCTACTATGCCTCCTCCTCCTCCCACCCCTCCTCCACCTCCTCCTCCGAACTACCATCCGTGGGCATGGCGCCATCAGTCGGTAGCTCTAGGCACAGCAGCAGTGCCGTCGCTAAGCGACAGCAGGCGGTGCTCAAACTGCTGAGCCTAGGCGATAAAAGGCACACCGCCCAAGAGCTATTACAGGGCATTCCACATCAAACTTGTTAACTTTGTCGCCACCCTGCTGTGTAATCCACAAAATATACTTGCAAACTTTTATCATTTACCGATATTATTTCAGCGCTTCTTGCGCATCTGTTTACATTCCCCTCACCCGCCATATCCTAAACTTATAAGAACGCTACTACACTTGATCTTATACAAAAGGTTCTTAGAAGTGCTGTTTGGGGAGTAGCCTAGAGACAGGGGCTTGGATTGGCGAAAGCTCGCCTGGCAGCGGAGCGCCACCCGCCATATCCTAAACTTATAAGAACGCTACTACACTTGATCTTATACAAAAGGTTCTTAGAAGTGCTGTTTGGGGAGTAGCCTAGAGACAGGGGCTTGGATTGGCGAAAGCTCGCCTGGCAGCGGAGCGCCAGCTCCATGCGCATCAGCCGCTTCTTGCGCATCTGTTTACATTCCCCTCACCCGCCATATCCCAAACTTATAAGAACGCTACTACACTTAACTTGGTGCAGGCTGGGACCGAGTCTGACCCTGGGGCTGGTCATATACTGCCGACGCAGAGAATTGCGGGGCCTACCTTGGTCCAGGTTTTAAAGGCCTACTATACCTCCTCCCAACCCTCCTCCACCTCCTCCTCCTCCGAATTACCATCCGTGGGCATAACGCCATCAGTCGGTAGCTCTAGGCACAGCAGCAGTGCCGTCGCTAAGTCGTTATTCGAGACGAGCACTCGAGCATCGGGAAAGTTCGTCTCGAATAACGAGTACCCGAGCATTTTAGTGCTCGCTCATCTCTATTCTCTATGTACCACCATGGGCTCATCATTTGTGGAATGAAGGTTGAATCTCTATTCCATGTTTCTGTCTCTCTCCTTGTCTGTCTCTCTCTTTGTCTCTCTTTCTATCTCAATATATACTGTATATGTATATCTTTATATTATATTATATTATATTCAGTAGTGGATTATAATGTAGGCGTTTTGGGCAGTACTTCAGGGCCCAAGCCTTCTAGGGGTCCATAGCCACCCACAAAATTTTATACTGAGAAGGACCTTCACCCGTAAAAACCTCAAACATTTGTTCCTGCTCTCAGTACACAAGAGACATTTCAGGACCTTTAAAGGTCCTCAAAGGTCCTAAAACCACAGATTGAAAGGCAGAAGGGACGTATCCTCCATTCTCAAAGAAGCTGATTCTAGTACCAGATGTAGGAAGTGACTCCAGACTTGTAGGGGCTATATTATTCATAAAACCCAGCCTTAATCTGCCCCTGATCATATTAACTCACATATTACTTCACAAATTAAAGCTCAGAGCTTAAATGAATGACCTATCTATGTATCTCTATCTATCGCTATCTACACTCACCGGCCACTTTATTAGGTACACCTGTCCAACTGCTCGTTAACACTTAATTTCTAATCAGCCAATCACATGGCGGCAACTCAGTGCATTTAGGCATGTAGACATGGTCAAGACAATCTCCTGCAGTTCAAACCGAGCATCAGTATGGGGAAGAAAGGTGATTTGATTGCCTTTGAACGTGGCATGAGTTCACTGTACTCAAATGGCCTCCACAGTCACCAGATCTCAATGCAATAGAGCATCTTTGGGATGTGGTGGAACGGGAGATTCGCATCATGGACTCATCAGACCAGGCAACGTTTTTCCAATCTTCTACTGTCCAATTACGATGAGCTTGTGCAAATTGTAGCCTCAGTTTCCTGTTCTTAGCTGAAATGAGTGGCACCCGGTGTGGTCTTCTGCTGCTGTAGCCCATCTGCCTCAAAGTTCAACTTACTGTGCGTTCAGAGATGCTCTTCTGCCTACCTTGGTTGTAACGGGTGGCGATTTGAGTCACTGTTGCCTTTCTATCAGCTCGAACCAGTCTGCCCATTCTCCTCTGGCATCAACAAGGCATTTCCACCCACAGAACTGCCGCTCACTGGATGTTTTTTCTTTTTCGGACCATTCTCTGTAAACCCTAGAGATGGTTGTGCGTGAAAATCCCAGTAGATCAGCAGTTTCTGAAATACTCAGACCAGCCCTTCTGGCACCAACAACCATGCCACGTTCAAAGGCACTCAAATCACCTTTCTTCCCCATACTGATGCTCGGTTTGAACTGCAGGAGATTGTCTTGACCATGTCTACATGCCTAAATGCACTGAGTTGCCGCCATGTGATTGGCTGATTAGAAATTAAGTGTTAACGAGCAGTTGGACAGGTGTACCTAATAAAGTGGCCGGTGAGTTTGTGTATGTGTATATATATATGTATATATATAGAAGTAAAATCCAAGTCAGCACAATCTTATGGACTCCTAATAAGGAGGGGTGCAGTGCCCCCAAAGGTTCTGGCTTGATCCTCTTGTAGATATAAAGCTGGAATCATCTCAGACTGGTTTCTGGAACATGACAATGAGGTCACTGGACTCAAATGGCCTCCACAGTCACCAGATCTCAATCCAATAGAGCAGTGATGGTGAACCTTTTAGAGGCCGAGTGCCCAAACTACAACCAAGACCCAATTATTTATCGCAAAGTGCCAACACAGAAATTTATTTTGTGATTTAAACTTCCTTCCCTGTCACAGCTTTCATTCATATCAGCACCTGAGGACACCAAGAAAGCAGAAAATAAAAGAAATTTGGATGATCATTGTAGCTTCGCTCCAGGAGCAGGAGCTACAATGCTAATGCAGATCTGTCCACACCTTCCCACTCCTCCAGTGGTCCCAAGTAGCACTGTCACTTTAAAATACCTCTGTGCACAGCAAGTCCTGGGCTGTCTAGGACTGCAGGAAGATACCTGACGTCATCATTTTTGGTGATGGCCTGAGTGCCCACAGAAAGGGCTCTGAGTGCCACCACTGGCACCAGTGCCATAGGTTAGCCACCTCTGCAATAGAGCATCTTTGGGATGTGGTGGAACGGGAGATTCGCATCATGGATGTGCAGCCGACAAATCTGCGGCAACTGTGTGATGCCATCATGTCAATATGGACCAAAATCTCTGAGGAGCTTCCAGCACCTTGTTGTATCTATGCCACGAAGAATTGAGGCAGTTCTGAAGGCAAAAGGGAGTCCAACCCGTTACTAGCATGGTGTACCTAATAAAGTGGCCGGTGAGTGTACATCATACATACAACACACATACAACATATACATACATACATACAATATACATATACAACATATATACATACATACATATAACATACATACATCATATATACATACATACAGAAAGGTCTGACTATAGATCTCAACCCGTTACTAGCATGGTGTACCTAATAAAGTGGCCGGTGAGTGTATATCATATCTATCTCATATCTATCTATCTATCTCCTATCTATATCATATCTATCTATCTATTTATCTATCTCCTATCTATCTATCTATCCAATTTCAGTCCATGACAGACGTCTGTTGCAGTGGCCTCTATTATTTTGTGATTCTGTTACCCTCCCCCTTGTTTTGGGATACACAATGCCTCGTCCCACTGTGTCTCGCGCTGCGGATAATTCTTGGTCTCTTCTATTTCCAGATTTGGAATAAAAGCTGAATATAGATACATTAGCAGCTCCCTGTATGAAAAGGGAAACATGATCTGCCCCAAGCTCCCAAATCTCCGGCTCTCCTTTTAAAACCTGGAGTGAATACACATCACTGAGTGATTGGGAACGCGCTCAGGTTACACACCAGCGGCTATTTATACCGCACAGGAGAGAGCAATAATCTACTGCAACAAGCTGCACAGGACAACCTGTACACAGGAGAGGAGAGGGATATGTAGATAGATAGATATACACTCACCGGCCACTTTATTAGTTACACCATGCTAATAACGGGTTGGACCCCCTTTTGCCTTCAGAACTGCCTCAATTCTTCGTGGCACAGATTCAACAAGGTGCTGGAAGCTCCTCAGAGATTTTGGTCCATATTATTTTTTGCGACTTTTGATGATGTTTTCAATGATATTATTTTTAGGACTTTACGAACTTTTGATCACTTTTTATAGAATTTTTAATTTTTTCTTTTAAATGGCAAAAAAGTGCCATTTTTGACTTTGGGCGCGATTTTCCATTACGGGGTTAAACGCAGTGAAAAACCATTAGTATATTTTCATAGATCGGGCATTTTCGGACGTTGCGATACCTAATGGGTTTATGCTTTTTACTGTTTATTTAGATTTATATCAGTTCTACGGAAAGGGGGGTGATTTGAATTTTTAGGGTTTTTTATTATAAATTTTTTTTTTAAGTTTTTTTAAATTTTTACTATTTTCCAGACTCCCTAGGGTACTTTAACCCTAGGTTGTCTGATTGATCCTACCATATACTGCCATACTACAGTATATGAGGATTTTACTCCTCATTCATTACAATGTGCTGATAGCACATTGTAATGACTGGGTTAAAACGAAGTAGCCTCGGGTATTCGGAACACCCGAGGCTACCATGGTGACGGATCGCCGCTCCCCTATGACGTCACGGGGAG
The DNA here is from genome assembly GCA_019512145.1 of Engystomops pustulosus. Classification (NCBI taxonomy): domain Eukaryota; kingdom Metazoa; phylum Chordata; class Amphibia; order Anura; family Leptodactylidae; genus Engystomops; species Engystomops pustulosus. The sequence goes on from CM033648.1 coordinate 89,426,127, forward strand.
CGACGATCCTCAGAAAGATGGCGGCGCGATCACCCGCGATCAGTGCTGGCACCGATCCCGGGTGTTACCGATAAGCCTTTGCTTACCTACCCCCCACACCCACCTTGGTGTTCTGAATAGACGCCCCCTGTGTTGGGATGGCAGTGGTGGGGTGTATTGTGTTACCCTGCTTTTCCGCTTTAAAAAAAAAAAAAAAAAAAAAAAGACTATTGAAACTAAATATTACTGCAAAACCAGATGTCCCCGCGTATAACAGATGGAGCACATTACATGTTGTCTAGAAAGACGCTTCTGTATCCACAGATGATTAAACTTATAATATTTATTAAAAAAAAAAAACACAACAAAGTAACAGCAACAGAAACGTTACATAGAAATAGATTTACTTTGTGGAGTCCTTACATAAGGACTTGGGAATTATGATACAAGAATGTCCCTGGAGATTCTGGAACTGATGAGATCACACAAGAGCGACCCCTAGGCTCATAGAAGGGCATTGCACCTCACAAGTCCTGTGGAGAGAACAAGGGGGGAAAAGCCAATGTAATGAATATACAGTAAGAGACAAAAACATTGATGGATAAGAGACACATACAGGAGACAAGTGAACGGATCCAGACACCAAATGTTACTCCATTAACCCCTTAACTACTTGGCCCTTTTTACGTTTCCATTTCACACTCCCCACCTCCAAAAACCTTCATTTTTCCGTGTGAGGGCTTGTCTTCTGCATAACAAATTGCACTTCATAGCGACGGCATTTAAAGGGGTTGTCCACTTCCAGCAAAAAAATTTAAAAATTGTGTAAGGAAAACTTATACAATGTTGCAATATACTTTCTGTATCAATTCCTCATGGTTCTAGATCTCCGCTTGCTGTCATTCTATAGAAAGCTCCTGTGTTTACTTCCAGTGGATAGAAATCTCTCCCTGGTCATGTGATGGACCCGGAGGTGCAGGAACCGTTATTACCAGAGAGCCATCAGAGCCGTGTGATAATAACGGTTCTTGCACCTGTGTGACATCACATGACCATAGACAGATTTCTATCCAGTGGAAGTAAACATAGAAGTTTTCTATAGGATGACAGCAAGCAGAGACCTAGAAAATGTCTGAAATTGATACAGAAAGTAAATTGGAAAAATTGTATAACTTTTCTTTCGACAAACCATATAACATTTTTGCTGAAAGCGGACAACCCCTTTTATATTCCATGCCTTGGAAGCAGTAAAAAAAATTCCAAATACAGTGAAATTGGTAAAAAAAAATTGCACATTTGCCCAAGATAAGTTTAGAGGCTGCAGGGGTGGTGTAAACATGCCAACACTGCTAGTGCAATGCTGTACATGGCCAATATACCCCCCCAAAAAATTGCAAGGTCACTCCAAAGAAAAATAGGTACGTTTGCAGTGAAACCCCCCGTAGTCTCAAAACTTGACTCACTTTAGGCAAAATATGACTCTTTTCTGCTCATTTTCACACGATGCTGGAGGTTTTTTTTCTTACAGGCAAAAGAAAGGACATTTCATCCCCTTACTGATTGGACTGGGGGTAAATTCTGGCAACAGGTTCACTTTTAGGTCTAAGGCCAAGTTCACACGCTAGGAAATAGCAGAAAACATAGTGCAGCAGCCATTGCATTTTTTTCTGCTACTTTAACTGCAGTTAACCCTTCGTACATGAAAACCAATGATGAAGGGAATATACAGGAAGACTTTCCCTTCTTTGTGTCCTAATGTAGAGTGTAATGTAAACTCCTGACGCTGGTGTGAACTAAGCCCAAGTTGTCCAATCCCCCCCCACCCATTCTTTCTATTTGATCTGTAACACTGATATTCGACCACTAGATGTCCCCATTGTACACACAATCAAATTCATTCTTACATGAAGCAGTTCCCAACTCATTAACCCCTTCATGACCATTTGTTTTATACAAATTTCCACGTACACATTGGTTTTATGACCCTGACTTTTCTTACGGTCGGGGTACCGTAAATATGTAATATACTTGTTTTTTATGGGTTAATAAATACCATTTATGTATAGATGTTTTTTGTGCATTTGTTTAACCCCTTAATGATCGCAGTATCAACTTTTTACAGCGGTCATTAAGGGCACTTCATCTAAAACTACGCCTTTCTATGGCGCTGCATCAGGAGAAGTTTGTAGGACATAGTGTGCTGCTTGTAATGGCCTCATGGTCAAACATAGACCATAAAGTCTAAGAGGATACAGAAGGAGCGAGCTGCCTCCATCACCCACCGGCCATCAGCCTGGGCTCCACTGCAGGACAAAGGCCTGGCCTATTAGATGCCTGCCAGGGATATACACTCACCAGCCACTTTATTAGGTACACCATGCTAGTAACGGGTTGGACCCCCTTTTGCCTTCAGAACTGCCTCAATTCTTCGTGGCATAGATTCAACAAGGTGCTGGAAGCATTCCTCAGAGATTTTGGTCCATATTGACATGATGGCATCACACAGTTGCCGCAGATTTGTCGGCTGCACATCCATGATGCGAATCTCCCGTTCCACCACATCCCAAAGATGCTCTATTGGATTGAGATCTGGTGACTGTGGAGGCCATTTGTGTCCAGTGACCTCATTGTCATGTTCAAGAAACCAGTCAGATGATTCCAGCTTTATGACATGGCGCATTATCCTGCTGAAAGTAGCCATCAGATGTTGGGTACATTGTGGTCATAAAGGGATGGACATGGTCAGCAACAATACTCAGGTAGGCTGTGGCATTGCAACGATGCTCAATTGGTACCAAGGGGCCCAAAGAGTGCCAAGAAAATATTCCCCACACCATGACACCACCACCACCAGCCTGAACCGTTGATACAAGGCAGGATGGATCCATGCTTTCATGTTGTTGACGCCAAATTCTGACCCTACCATCCGAATGTCGCAGCAGAAATCGAGACTCATCAGACCAGGCAACGTTTTTCCAATCTTCTACTGTCCAATTTCGATGAGCTTGTGCAAATTGTAGCCTCAGTTTCCTGTTCTTAGCTGAAAGGAGTGGCACCCGGTGTGGTCTTCTGCTGCTGTAGCCCATCTGCCTCAAAGTTCGACATACTGTGCGTTCAGAGATGCTCTTCTGCCTACCTTGGTTGTAACGGGTGGCGATTTGAGTCACTGTTGCCTTTCTATCAGCTCGAACCAGTCTGCCCATTCTCCTCTGACCTCTGGCATCAACAAGGCATTTCCGCCCACAGAACTGCCGCTCACTGGAAGTTTTTTCTTTTTCGGACCATTCTCTGTAAACCCTAGAGATGGTTGTGCGTGAAAATCCCAGTAGATCAGCAGTTTCTGAAATACTCAGACCAGCCCTTCTGGCACCAACAACCATGCCACGTTCAAAGGCCTCAAATCACCTTTCTTCCCCATACTGATGCTCGGTTTGAACTGCAGGAGATTGTCTTGACCATGTCTACATGCCTAAATGCACTGAGTTGCCGCCATGTGATTGGCTGATTAGAAATTAAGTGTTAACGAGCTGTTGGACAGGTGTACCTAATAAAGTGGCCGGTGAGTGTACAATGTACTGCATTACATGAGTAGTTCAGTGCATTATATAAGAGATTACAGGTGTCCCCTTGCAGTGAAAATGGTGAAAAAACGCATTTGATTCGTTTTCTTGTGGGCTTGGATTTTACGGCTTTCACTGTCGGTACAATTACAAGGATACTAAATTTGTATAGATTTTATAATGTTTTCCTACATTTACAAAAATTAAAGCCTCCTGTATTTATTTGATTCTGCCATCTTTTGCCACCAATAACTTTTTTTTTTATATACTTTGGTGTACGGAGCCGTGCGACTTTTTATGACGTTTTTAATGCTTTTTTTTTTTTTTTTTTTTTTAGGACTGTACGATTTTTTTTTTTTTTTTTCAAAATGACAAAAAAAAAAAAAGCCATTTTTCGATTTTGGGCGCTATTTTCCGTTGCGCGGTTAAAATCAGTGAAGCAGTTTTTTATATTTTGATATATCGGGCATTTCCGGATGCGGCGGTACCTAATATGTTTATGACTATTTCTGCTTATTTATATTTATATAACTTCTAGGGAAAGGAGGGTGGTTTGAATTTTTATTAATATTTTTTTTTTTTTACTATTTTTCAGACTCCCTAGGGTACTTTAGACGCCCTAGGTACACACACATTGTAATGAAGGGGTTAAACCGAGGCAGCCTCGGGTCTTCAGCAGCTTTGACGGCGGTGATCGCAGGGATAACACCCGCGATTGGATATACATACGGCAAAGACTTACCGGCTATGGAGAGGGCTCAGCCCGTGAGCCCTTTCCAGATACCTGCACCCCAAGTGCGCCGTACTATTAAAGCGTGTGTCGATAAGGGGTTAATCGCTATTAAAAAAAAAACCTTAATGAACCCCCAGTGTGTAGAAATAAAATCTACAGGCCATTTTGCAAAAAATTAGCCCTCGCGCAGCCAACCCGACTACAAATTTCAAAAGTTATGGTGCTTGGAAGGTGGTGATGCAAAAAGTTAACCCCCCCGCCCCCCAAATGTGCTCCCCCATTGAAATCAGCAGGAGGCCACCATGATAATGATGTTTTCTACTTCCTCCTAAGTTACCCAAAAACAATTAAAGGAACGCTCCAGAATTCATTGAATAATCCATGGTGCAGGACCTGGAGGGAGGAGCAGGACTCATTCTCATTGTATTCCTGCTCCTCCCATCAGGCCCTGCACAAGGTACAATTCACTGAATCAGCTGTGACTGGAGCCGTCCTTTAAGACCATAACTATACAGTCTTGTATTTCTTACCATTTTATTCTTCTTGGTTAGAAATCTGAGTAATGCTTTATCCTATGAAAAACAAGAAAACATTCCATATTATAAACCAATGGACAGCAATAATAACCCCCATCCCATGATCCCTCTCGCCCGCCTGGTGACCACTTACCTGTATAGTAAAGCTTTGCCTTTATTGTTGGCTATGGAAAAGTAGCCGCTGTTAGGAGAGAAATCCATGGCTTTGGGCAAGTAAATGCTTTTCCTACGGCCTTGTGCTGGAAAGTTTGCAAATACTGTAAATGAAGGAATATGAACCTGCAGAAAAAAAAAAAAGAATAAAAACGCTGTAAAAATGTATATTTTGTAGACTTAAAGGGAACCTGTCACCAGGTTTTACCCCACTTAACTAATAGCCCCCTCAGGGGATGAACTTACATATGTAGAATTCCCTCTTCTATTTACCTATAGAAAAACTCTCTCTTAAAATCTGGAAAATATGACTCTTCTCCCCTCCTTTTCACATGAGATGAGCCATCTTCTGTTCTATGTTACCTAAAAGCAACTGTATGGGGGCATATTAAAGACATGGATTTCATCTTTCTGATCCAATCAGGCTTGTGGTTCTGTGAGCTACAGAACTTCTCACAGAGGCAGATAAAATATAGGCTGGAATTGGACCTTTATCTGCTGCTTGTATTTTCAATTCTGTATCTGTAGCTCTCAGTCTGGAAGATGAAATTCTCATCTTTAATAAGACACAAAACTATGTTCCTAGGTGCTATAGAACAGAAGATAAGGGGCTTCTGAAGTGACAATCGCCCTGCAACCACTAAACTTGACTTGTCTCATGTGAAATTGAGATGAGAAGAATCATATATGCCTGAATTTGGGGGATATTTTTGAGATTTCTCATAAAAAAGGGAATTCTAGATTTCACCCCCTTCCTGAGAGTTTATTGGGGTAAATCTTGGTGACAGGTTCTCTTACGCTAAACATATCATCTGCTGTGAAGGGGTCATCTTCTGTGGGAAACACATAGAAGGCACAAGAGATATGGGGCCCGTGGGGTACAGCACCACACATACATGTGTGGCCATGCCGGGTACTGCAACTCATTTCAGCTCTGTACACTGTGATACAAGTTACTATTGAAATAGTTTTATTTGCAAGGAAGCCAAAAGGGTAAATAGAGCAGTCACACTGGTTCTCTGCAATAATTCGCCTCAACAAACCCCACGTGTCTCAGTAGTCCAGAGCCTCTACATGAGCAGTAGTAGCATCTCTCACCATCATCTAAATTACATCCTGCATTTTCTTTTTAAAATTTGTGCAGTGGTGACAGGTCCACGGATGGCGCCAAAGGGGCCGCACTGTTTACCCGGGGAGATACGGATGGAATGGGTAAGGTGTTAAGGTGTCAGGGGAACAAGACGCCCATATAAAAGGGGAGAAGATGGAAGGTGATGGATTTGGAAGCCATGGAAGCCCATGTTCACGTGGTGGTACTTCTGAGTCCGGGTCAACTACCAGGCGAAAATCTGCTGTCTGGCTTTCAGGAGAGGATTTGAAGTAACTTGTCCTATAGTTTAGATTTTGCTCAGGATATGGGATATGTTGCTCCCCGTGAGGTCTCACTGTAACTACAATGGGAGGGGAATTTGGGACAGATCTTCTGGTCGGTTAATTTATGGGCTTCTTTGGGCCCCTGCAGGAGCTGTGAGACCGGGACATCCAGCCATATGGTAATCCACCATTGCTCTCAGAAATGAAATAAATATATATATACAAGAAATTCCTTACCAGCTTCACTGCCTCATCCATTTTATCCGAGGCGATTGCCATCATTTCCGTTAACGGATTGAACACTTGTGACGAGGCCGACGTTATCAGGTTCATGATAGATTTCATTGGTTTGGGGCTCGTACTCTGCAGACAGTCTTCAGAGTTATAAACATTCACTACTCCGGAGGACGACCTGAAATACAAATGTGCTGAGGTGATGACCACGAGAGAGAGCAGCGGATGCCAACAGTACAGGACACAAACATTTGGACAGTCGCTATTTTAAGGAAAGGGAACACTCGAATGACACGTCCTAGATCTGAATGAATGAAATATTCTCATTGAATTCTTTGTTTTTTTTTTACAAAGCTGATTGTGATGACATAAAAAAAAAATGCCTGTATGACCTCCCTCACATGTTCCTGTGGTGCAACGAGACGTTAGTGGATGGAGGAAGACATGATGTCCCAGATGTGCTCTATTGAACTCAGGTCTGGGGAAAGAGCGGCCAGTCCATAGCTTCAATGCCTTCATCTTGCGGAAACTGATGACACTCTCCAGCCACATGAGGTCTAGCATTGTCCTGCATTAGGAGGAATCCAGAGCCACCAGCAGCAGCATATGGTCTCACAAGGGGTCTGAGAATCTCATCTCGGTATCTAATGGGAGTCAGGCTACCTCTGGCGAGCACATGGCGGGCTGTAAGGCCCTCCAAAGAAATGCCACCCCCCACACCATTACTGACCCACTGCCAAACCGGTTATACTGAAGGCTGTAAGAGGCAGCAGATCGCTCTCCATGTCGTCTTCAGAGCACAGGGTGTCGGTGGTGAATTTGCCAATTCTGATGTTCTCTGGCAAATGCCAAGTGTCGTGTTAATGTTGTGCTGTGACCACAACCCCCATCTGTGGACGTTGGGCTCTCATACCGTTTGTGCAGAGGTTATTTTGCAGGGCTCTGGCAGTGCTCCTCCTGTTCCTATTAAGGTGGCGCTCCTGCTGCTGGGTTGTTGCCATCCTATAGCCCTCTCCGCATCTCCTGTTGATCTCTTTTGGACACTACGCTGACAAACACAGCAAACCTTCTGGCCACAGCTCGCATTGATGTGCCATCCTGGATGAGCTGCACGACCTGAGCCACTTGTGTGGGTTGTAGAGTCTGTACAGGTCCTGAAATGGCTCTACTGTACATGTGTACTGAGAGCAGGCACAGATGTATGGGGATTTTATGGGTGAAGGAACTTCTCCATATAATATTTGGTGGGTGGTTTGTGTGACCTAGGGCCCCCGAGCTACCGCCCAAAACGCTTTTCATTATAATCCGCTACTGGTAGAAGTATGCAGTTGAGGCGTTTTCCAGTTCTTCATGCCCAGTAGCCTCCATGTGTTCCTTACAGCCAATTGTGTGGCAGATTAGAATGTGATGTGAATGTATCTTATTTTCAAGGGACAAGGGAGATGAATCAAACTCCCCTCTTCATTCTCCCTCCATTTCTGCTTTGTGACTACAAGTTGTGCAAGGTCACAGAATAGGAGAAGGCGACCTCTGCACCCACAGAGCAATAAAGGTGCAAGGTTTTCCTATTTTACATGTAAAAGCGCAGCTATTACACGCTCATCAGTCCGTCCCCTCCAGCATTTAGTCCCCGTCCCCAGCTACTTCTAATACTATACAGATTCACGGAGAGCGAGGAGATAACAAATAACAGTCTGCCGCTCTGATGAGCTAAACAGACGAAGATCCAAATAAATGGCTTCTTATTGGTAATGGAAGCTAATAGGTAAAGGTGTCCGACATGTCAAGAGCTATTGATTTGTAAAAAATACACAGATTCTGGCTAAAGATGTGCAGTTCTCAACATTGAATAGATCTCTGTGATCATGTCCTCGTGAGACTAGAGAGACACGTGCCACACACTTACCCACAAGACACATATCGACCATCTTTTGATACAGCAAGTGACGTGCCATATATGCTCCCATCATCCATGAAGCGGTTCAGACACCTCCTGCTCTTTACATCCCAAATCACTGAGTTGCCGCCATGTGATTGGCTGATTAGAAATTAAGTGTTAACGAGCAGTTGGACAGGTGTACCTAATAAAGTGGCCGGTGAGTGTATATGATATAGATAGATGATAGAAGATAGAGAGATAGATATGATATAGATAGATGATAGGGAGATAGATAGGTGAATAGATATGTTATAGATAGATATGAGATAGATAGGCCTCCCTGACTTTATACTTATATTTTTTGTAGAGCATGCCTTTAAAGATAATCAAACTGTCCTCCCAGCAGGCAGAGATGAAACTGACTCTAGCTGCCTCTGTGATGCTGTGCTGGGGCATCATGAGATTAATAATAGACAGCACAATCTAGATTGTGTCTGATAAGAGCATAGAAGAGGCTGCACTTCAGAGATGAGTGACACCCTACACAGCCATCCAGTAAGGGTCGCTTATATCTTATACTTTGTATGGACATCCTGATCCTCCCACAACTGGAGATCTTCTCAGTGGTTTTTGTTCAGGTTGATGTAATACAGAACCAAAAAACTGTCTGTTTCTTCGCTACATTCTTCTGCCATGAACCAGACAAGCATATAAGGCAGAAGTAACCCCATCACATAGGCGTATCTTGACTAGCTCCTGCAGTCCTATGTAACCCTCCCATCACATCACTGTATTATGACTTGTTTCTGCAGTCCTATGTAACCCTCCCATCACATCACTGTATTATGACTTGTTTCTGCAGTCCTATGTAAGTCTTCCATCACGTCACTGTATTATGACTAGTTCCTGCAGTCCTATGTAACCCTCCCATCACATCTCTGTATCATGACTAGTTTCTGCAGTCCTATGTAACCCTCCCATCACATCACTGTATTATGACTAGTTCCTGCAGTCCTATGTAACCATGAGTTGTACCACATGACACCCTCTCCTCCATCTACCTTGTGGTCAGAAGAAGTGACAATAACCCTAGAGGTCGCAGTCCAGTGCTAGGAGTCCCCCGTAGCTGTGACACTACTGTGGGCCATGGCTCGCACAGCGTTGTGCACATCTCGGTGTGGGACCACCTGTGTCGTCTACTGGAGAAGTCTAAGATTTCATTCAGATACTTTGGTCCGGCTCCACTGCTTTCCAGCCGGCTCTGAATTAAAGTGAGAGCTCATTTTCCCAGCGTCGCCTTTTACTATGTGAGACACAAGGTACAAAGAGAGATAATGGGGCGATGACAGGACGCGTCTCATTCCCAGAGGACATGTGACCCGGCTGATCCAGGAGAGGCTCCAACTCCAGGTACAATGTATCCAGGACTCAATGAATAGAACATGAAGAAGACATCAGATACATCACCTGTAACAGCGAACCGATCCTGGGAAGCTCAATCCAGCGGATTATAACAACACCGCACCTATGGGATTGTAGAAACACAAAATATCCAGATTTTCACTTCCAATGTAGAGACCAAAGACAAAATATATTCCTAATGGTGACTAAATAGGAGAAATGCTTTTGTAAGGACTATAGGGCCACATTTATCACTCGTTTTTTCTGTTGCTTTTGCGCCTTTTCATTCAGACGCACCGTTTTTGCACCATTTTTGCGATTAAACGTCAAATTAGCCGCGCAGCTAAAATAACCAGCTTTCCCTCATCTATCTTAGCAATCCAGATGTTTTGCTGCGCCTAATGATATTCATCACTTGCAACGTCTTCATTTAGGCGCAAAAACGGGCACTAAAACACTCCAGCCCGAAGGTGGCTAAGCCCCGATCCCCTGATGACACTGGTTATCCGGCGAAACATGTCGGGGGGGCTATTGTTTGGCTTTTAATTTGACCTGTTTGAGGCTGCTTGTGTAACGGGTCACTGCAGAGACCCGTCGATGTACTTATGGGCTGAGTGAATACCCAGCATTATAAATGATACTAGGTTAATCAGCAGCCTCGGACTTGCGGATTTTAAATTCACAAGTGTGATAATTGATTAATAATCGACTACAATTTTATAGACCTAATAAAAGTTATGTTTTAGGCCTGACCGTTAAGGCTCTACCCCATGTAATTCTGCACAGTATCACCAGTGCGTCTGAGGGGGATAATGTTCAGAATTACAGGGGTGCAGCAGGAGACCAGCACTGGGGGATCCCCTCCAGGAGAAGCCCCTGCTGAGGAGGTCACTGGGTGCTGGGTGTCACACACCTGGGTGCTGCTGTGAGTGTTATCTTCATTCTGGGCTGTGGGAGAAGCAGAGAGGAGCTTGTAGCAGGATCACATGTAAGTGCCCGAATCTAACATTGCGCCTAAACTGCGCCAAAATAGCGCCTAAACTGTGTTAAAGTAAAGTGATTAATAAGAGGCAGGAAATTAACGTATCACAGATGGTTGTAGCTTGTGATAATTCTGACAAAACAGTGCGCCAGAATTTAGGCGCAACTACTACACTTAGGCGCACAAAATGATAAATGTGGCCCATAATTTTATATATAGTGAAGTAGGAACATCTCAGGGCTTGTGTGCCGAGCCTTGTAATAGGACTGCTACCCCTTACACCATGAAAGGGGGTGGGCCAGGCGGCGGAGTAGGCGGGCACAGGTCTACCAGGAACGGCGCAGGCTATAGTGCAGGCTGATCCGGAGGGTGCAGGGTGGCTCCATCTTGAACCCCTGCTCCTTCTCTAGACAATGTGGCGAGGAGTCGGCTCAGTTTGGATCGGGTCGGATTGTGTAACCAAGTGTCTGGTCGTTCTCTGCAGCGTCTGAACCAAAAACAAAAGACCTCATCCCAAAGCCGAAGCCTCTCCACGTAATACAAAGAGCAGAAAGTGCCGAGTCACAGGATTCCAGGGTCAATTTACAGCAGGATTTGTGTCAGACCAGTTGGTTTCTATTATCCCAATTAATTTTCTCCCTTATAAGCATCTTCTTAACTGGGCTGTAAAGAGACTGACGTCTCCCCAAGTATGAGCCACCCAGACCCCCCATCCCGATGTGTCTTACCCTCCCCCTCCTCCATCCAGATTCTGCTATAGAAAGGCACATATCACCTCTACATAGTGATAATACCATGATACTGGTAATAAACTAAAGTCTCCCCATACAAAGCCTCATATTGTCGCCATACTGTGGTCATATGTTGCTTCTGTATATATGATTCCAGCGCAGGGACATTCACTCACAGGCGATGGAGACTTTCACTTTTCTTCTCCATTTGGCCCAGGTCCTCATGACCACTTCTTCTAGTCACCACTAGTTTCTAACGCACCTTTTCCCTTTCCTCTAGATAAGTCCCAGATGGACTAAATGTCATCTATAATGTCCTACAAACCTACCTCCTAACTCTCCCAGCAGGACATTCACAGATTTCGGGCTCTAAATGCAGAGTTAATGCAGCGAGTTGTCAGCTCGATCACTGAGTCTCTGCAGCTGCTGGGTGTAGCAGGGCTGGTTGGCGCCATCTGATGATGTCATCCTGCCTGCCGGCTTCACTGCTATCTACAGCAGCAGCGGAACGGAGCTACTGCGGGTGAACAGGGAGAGGTAAGTAACTGTGTTTATTATCTTTATTATTGAGCAGCAAAAAGGGGGAACAGGGGCACAATATGAAGGGGAGATGCTGAGGATGGTATAATATGAGGGAGAGCTGCAGGGAGCACAAAATCAAAGTGAGGGGCCGCAATATGAGGGAGAGCTGGGCTGACGCATTGGGGCTCATTTACTAAGATTCCGAACGCCGCACTTTCGTCGGGTTTCCCGAATATTTCTCTTTTGTGCCGAATTGCCCTGGGTTGTGACCAGATTGTGGCACATTGGCGCTGGCTTGACAGAAATCGAGGGCGGCCGTCGGACAACCTGACAGATTCGGATAAACCGCAGAATTTAAAAAAGGAATTGTGTCGCAAGATCAAGCACTCACATGCACCAGGAAGAGGAAGGTGAACTCCGGCGGACCTACTTGGACTATTTGGACTTATTATAGATACATTGGGGGTCATTTATTAAGGGCCCGATTCGCGTTTTCCCGACGTGTTACCCGAATATTTCCGTTTTGCGCCGCTTGTACTTAAATTGCCCCGGGATTTTGGCGCACGCGATCGGATTGTGGCGCATCGGCGCTGGCATGCGCGCGACGGAAATCGGGGGGCGTGGCCGAACGAAAACCCGACGTATTCGGAAAAACCGCCGCATTTAAAAACCGAAAATGTGTCGCATAAGGACCGCTTACCTTCACCTGGTCCAGCTCGGTGCATTCCGGCGCGATGAGTTTACTTTCAGCGCAGCAGCGCCACCTGGTGGACGGCGGAAGAACTACCTTATTAAATCCCGGCCGGACCCGAATCCAGAGGGGAGAAGCCGCCGCTGGAACGCGAATGGACCGGGTAAGTAAATTTGCCCCATTGTTACAATTACTGCTTGTGTATGCAGCTCCTCTGCAGAACTATGAGTCTCCATGGTTACAGCTTGTGTAGTCACATGTTATCCCTTTACCTCTCTACTCGTCTAATGGCTTATAGATCAAAACATCTTATTTGCCAAAACCTACATTGGGCTCCGCTCCAGCCGCCGCCCTCAGCCTCGCACCTGCAGAGAGATGCTCGGGGCGTCACGTACACTCACTTTATCACATCACTGTTTGCCATTCCCATAGCAGGTGGAGCGATGACATCAGGGCGGGTGTCACCTGTCTGCAGCACCTTCTATTAGGAGCCATTGTATCAAGGTTTTGTTCTGCTTGTAGCTTGTATCCAGCGCTTCACATTCCTCGGACGCCATCCAGCAGCATTACGTGGGGCTTTTCTTATCAAAAGGTCACGGCCAAGGCCCCCCCCCCATCATGACCTCACCCTCCAGACATGCAGCCTGAAACCAGGATGAAAGGCGAACCGAGATAATACTGTAAACTGTGACAATAGGTGAGATCAGGTGGAACGCAAGGTGACTGGACTTTCTATTGATTAAGTTACAATGATGTCACAGTACAGGGGTAATACACACAGTGATGTCACAGTACAGGGATAATACACACAGTGATGTCACAGTACAGGGGTAATACACACAGTGATGTCACAGCACAGGGGTAATACACACAGTGATGTCACAGTACAGGGATAATACACAGTGATGTCACAGTACAGAGATAATACACACAGTGATGTCAAAGTACAGGGATATTACACACAGTGATGTCACAGTACAAAGATAATACACACAGTGATGTCACAGCACAGGGATAATACACACAGTGATGTCACAGTACAGGGATAATACACACAGTGATGTCACAGTATAGGGGATAATACACACAGTGATGTCACAGTACAGGGATACTACACACAGTGATGTCACAGTACAGGGATAATACACAGTGATGTCACAGTACAGGGATAATACACACAGTGATGTCACAGCACAGGGATAATACACATAGTGATGTCACAGTACAGGGATAATACACACAGTGATGTCACAGTGCAGGGATAATACACACAGTGATGTCACAGTACAGGGATACTACACACAGTGATGTCACAGTACAGGGATTATACACACAGTGATGTCACAGTACAGAGATAATACACACAGTGATGTCACAGTACAGGGATAATACACACAGTGGATGTCACAGTACAGGGATAAACAGTGATTCAAGAGTACAGCAAAACAACAGTGATGTCAAAGGACAGGGATATACACACAGTGATGTCACAGTACAGGGATAATACACACAGTGATGTCACGTACAGGGATAAATACACACGTGAGTCACAGTACAAGATAATACACACAGTGATGTCAAGTCACGGGATAATACACACAGTGATGTAACATAACAGAGATAATACACACAGTGATGTCACAGTACAGGGGTAATACACACAGTGATGTCACAGTACAGGATAATACACACAGTGATGTCACAGTTACAGATAAACACACAGTGATGTCACAGTACAGGGATAATACAACACGTGAGTCACAGTACAAGCATAATACACACAGTGATGTCACAGTACGGGATATACACACAGTGATGTACAGTACAGAGATAATACACACAGTGATGTCACAGCACAGAATAATACACACAGTGAGTCACAGTACAGGATAATACACACAGTGATGTCCCAGTACAGGGTAATCACACAGTGATGTACTGTACAGGGTATATACACACAATGATGTCACAGTACAGGGGGTAATACACACAGTGATGTCACAGTACAGGATAATACACAGTTGATGTCAAGTACAGGGATAATACACACAGTGATCCCGTACAGGGATAATACACACAGTGATGTCATGTAAGGGTATAACACACAATGATGTCCAGTACAGGGGTAATAAACACACAGTGATGTTGGTCCAGTACAGGGATAATACACACAGTGATGTCACAGTACAGGGATAATACACACAGGGATCCACTATCTATACCAGTCTTCTATGGTTTCTTAATTTGTTGTAGATTGGTATTTTAGACATCGGGGTCCAGAGGCAACTACTTTTATCTACACTATGGACCTGGCCCTGGTTCTGAGCTCAGGATTCTGCTGGGATTTTGAGTCTCAGAACATCTATAGATCCATGTGCAGAACACTGCTATATACAATACCAATGATTATCTGATCTGAGAATCCGCTGAGGGTCATCTGAGTTTGTGGAGCGGCTGAGCAGAGTCCACGGCTGGAGGGTGAGGCGGCTCAAATAAACGCTGCCACCCACGTCACCCACGTCTGTAGTCGTCCTGTAAATCCTGCGGGGATTTTCCACCACATCAATGCTCATCATATTATTTTATCACATGATGAGGATTTACAGGATCAAAGGTGACACCTGAGACACAGATGTAGCAGAGCTGAGTTTGTTGTGGTGATTATTTGGGGCTCCACATGTTCCAGTAAAGTTTGGCTAAGTGTCAGCTTCAGGGGCGACACTTTACAAAGATCAGATGATAAAATGTATCCCTGACAAACTCAGCTCTGCTACACGTGACCTCATAGCGGCGACTGATCGCTGGACTATTAGGGAAATATTTTGTCCTAACGTTCCATGCACAGGACATGGGTTTACACCGGGTTTTAACTCTAGTCACATCCAAAGCTGCAGAATGCACTCACACTGCGGGCAAAGACATTCAGAACAATTTAGCTGAGACTCCAAACCCTGCAGCTCCTCCATATAGTTAGCAGGGCCAAGAGGCGCCAACAGAGGAACAGGGGTCAGTCCTCAACCCTAGACAAATATTTACATTTGTATTTATTTATTAAAGCATCAATGTTTTTAGTAAAATTTGTAAGTTCAGAATAAATAAAGCTTTATTTATTTAGCTAATTGGAACTACAATGCTAGTCCTGCTCTCAGCTGAGAATTGTATCCAGGCTAGACAATGCTCTGTGAGCTGAGCAGCCTGGACTCCAGACTGATACATTGGGGCTCATTTACTAAGGGTCCTGCAGCCGCACTTTGGTCGGATATTCCGACGATTTTCGATCTGCGACACATCACGCCGGGGATTGTGTCGAGCGTGATCGGATTTTGGCGCATTGGCGCCGGCTTGCACGCGACACAAACCGGGGGGCGGGCCGTAGGACAACCCGACGGATTCGGAGTACGCGCAGGATTTAACATTTCAAATGGTGTTGCCAGACACGTACTTACATGCATCCGGAAGAAAAAGGTTATCTCCGGTAGACCTCGGCGGGGAAGCGACAGATGCAGGAACGCGGGCGCACGAGCTACGTGAATCGCGCTGGACTTTATCTCCGTCAGACCGTCCGGATCGGGGATCGCGACAGGACCGGGTAAGTAAATTTGCCCCATTGTTGTTATGGTGCTCCCGCGACCCACATCTCCGTGTGCCGCAGCGCTCCGATACACTTACCTGTCCCTGTTTCCGACTCCCATCTGGCAGCCGTACGCACCCATCCCCTAAGGCGCATGCGCGCCAGCTTCAGAAGATTTAAAGGGCACCGCTGATTGGTGCTGGCCCTTTTTAGGAAACGGCTAAAAGTCGGTGTCTCCCTGCATTCCCTGCCGGATCTTTGTGCGATATACGGTTGAAAAAGCTTGTACGTTTGCCTTTTGCTGTGATCTGATTTCCCGTTGTGACCACGGACCTGTTCCCGTTTACGCTCCTCCGCTGCCAGCCCTGACCTTATGCTCTGCCTCTGACCCTGAACCTCTGCCGCATGTCCTGACCTCCTGCCTGTCCCCAACCATGAACCTGCCTTCCGTTTCTATACCTCGCCTTGGCTGCCACCGAAGACAAAGTCACACTAGTGGAATGTCCTGGTGGTACCTGGTAGTGGCCACTTAGACTCCGGTCCCAGGTGTTGGCTTGTGTCTGCGTCCGCGGTGGTCCAGTAGGTCCACTACCCCTGAAGCCTGACAATATACATAGGAAATGGTTTCCACTTTTACCTGGGACCTGGATTCATATGTACTTACGCTGAAATGATCTCACGTTCCTTCTAGACAATGCTCTGTGAGCTGAACAGCCTGGACTCCAGAATGATACATTTTAGCAAGTTATAAAAGAGATTTATGGCTGTATATTGCTCACAGAGGATTCTGTGCAGTTCACATGCTATTATATACAACCTACAAACCCTGAACATATCTAGTCCTGCTCTAAGCTGTGAAGACAAATGAATCCAGGCTAGACAATGCTCTGTGAGATGAACAGCCTGTAACACTTTACATAGACTGGATACAAATGTCTCTTCTGACTGTACAGAGTCCTTATTCTGAAAGGAGCTGAATATAGCAGTTGTTACTTTGTTACAATATACCCTTGTCCGGGCTGTCAATCTCACAGAGCCTTGTCTTGGCTGAGCAAAGTGTGTCCTGCTTTGTGTACTATATGCAGTGTGTACTATATGCAGTGTGTACTATATGCAGTGTGTACTATATGCAGTGTGTACTATGTGCAGGGTGTGTACTATGTGCAGGGTGTGTACTGTACAGAGAAGTGTCTCCGTGTAGCAGGATAGAAGAGAAGTGAGAGGGAGCTGCAGATAGTACAGAGAAGTGTCTCCATGTAGCAGGATAGAAGAGAAGTGAGAGGGAGCTGCAGATACTACAGAGAAGTGTCTCCGTGTAGCAGGATAGAAGAGAAGTGAGAGGGTACAGAGAAGTGTCTCCGTGTAGCAGGATAGAAGAGAAGTGAGAGGGTGCTGCAGATACTACAGAGAAGTGTCTCCATGTAGCAGGATAGAAGAGAAGTGAGAGAGGGAGTCAGGAGAAGCCACTGCTGAGGAGATCACTGGGTGCAGGGTGTCACACACCTGGGTGCTGCTGTGAGGGTCATTCTCTGGGGTGCGGGAGAGAAGCAGAGAGGAGCTTCTAGGAGGTTCACATGTTAGAGCCCAAATCTAGGCAGGAACTCAACTCATCACAGGTGGTTGTAGCTTGTGATAATTGTGGCACAAATTAAGGCGCAACAATGAGACTTGAGCACAGTACAGTGATATATCTGGCCCAATGTATGTAAGAGAAGAGAGGCTGTCATATATCGGGAAATCATTTTACTTTCTCCTTTTCTTAGAACTATTTAGTGATTATTTATATTTTTTCACCTATCATAGTTGTTTTAAGGTTGGTTCATCAACTGCAGTTCACTATTCAACTATTCCAGAGCAATTAGTGATGTTAGATTTGGCACAAATATGCAAATTATGCTCCTCAATATCAGGTGGGTGGTGCCGGAATGTCTGCTCCAGTCTAGCACCGCCCACCTGACAGTAGAGATCATAGAGTCCGAAACAGCACAGAATACAGGAAAAACTGTATCTGCACTGGAATCAGTGGATCAGCACCTATTATAATATCCAAAGTGATGGAAATGGTGAAGGAAGGGAAGTATTGGGGTCCGTTGTGACCTCTCACTCCCTACTGATAGCATAACTAATTCATAATGTTAAGGAGATGGTTAAGTCAATGGACTTGTGGGGCTACAATTATGTCCCCATCCCTTCCCTAGAGCCGCAGCTGCAATGGACCCACCTTCACCCTGCGCAGATGCCTCATCCAGGGCCATTACCCTGCGTGAACTCTTCAGCTTAATTCTTAAAAGACAGCAGATAAATTGTAGCTGAAAACACATTAAAAAAGTTCTGGAGGGAGCAGAAGTCTCCAGGAACAATGAAAGGGTCGGGGTTAACAGTCACTTCTGGAAATGCAAGAAGTGAATTGAGGACAAGAGACCCAATGAAGAATTGGAAGCCATAAACCCTACGCAGGATAAAGGGAGGAATCCTGAACCCTGCTGACCTTGGCAGAGGATCTCCCCGCCATTGAAGACCCTGCTTGACCCCACACACTTGAAGTTTGTATTACTTGGGTCTCCCGCACATAATAAAACTGGGATCAGAATGAAGGGAGCGTCAGGGATGTCCGGAGCTTCTTGCTGATGGCAGCACATTGTACTTTTAATACGACCATCAGGGGCTTAGGAAGAGTCAAAGAAACATGAAAGCTTAAGAAAACCTACTATAGACCCCCTGAAAAAAATAACGTCCCGCAGAGGGAGAGAACACTATGTACTCCAACAGTGACCACAAAGAAAGGGAACACTTTACCGTGGGAGTTTTATTGTGAGTCAAGGTTTACGGCCTTCTCTTTGTAAATGAGCCTGGAGAGCACAACAGGAAGACGTCAGATTGGCGAAGAAATGGAAAGACGGATACAGGAGGGTGGAAGAGGAAAGATACAAAGATATAAGAGGACGGAGGACGAGAGATACAAAGATATAAGAGGAGAGAAGACAAGAGATACAAAGATATAAGAGGAGGAAAGACGAGAAATACAAAGATA
>CM033648.1:89445683-89567652 GCA_019512145.1 Engystomops pustulosus
AAAGATATAAGGGGACGGAAGACGAGAGATACAAAGATATAAGAGGAGGGAAGACGAGAGATACAAAGATATAACATGAGGGAAGACGAGAGATACAAAGATATAAGGGGAGGGAGGACGAGAGATACAAAGATATAAGAGGAGGGAAGACGAGAGATACAAAGATATAAGAGGAGGGAAGACGAGAGATACAAAGATATAAGAGGATGGAAGACGAGAGATACAAAGATATAACATGAGGGAAGACGAGAGATACAAAGATATAACATGAGGGAAGACGAGAGATACAAAGATATAAGAGGCGGGAAGACGAGAGATACAAAGATATAAGAGGAGGGAAGACGAGAGATACAAAGATATAACATGAGGGAAGACGAGAGATACAAAAATATAAGAGGCGGGAAGATGAGAGATACAAAGATCTGTGTTTGCGTGGGTTTCCTTGGGGTCTTCCGGTTATCTCCCACTCTCCAAAACATAATGGTAGGTTGATTAGATAGTGAGCCCCATTGGGGACAAGGACCAATTTGGCAACTCTGTGCAGCGCTGCGTAATAAATAAAGGATTATTATTATTTTTATACCGGAGGATGAAGGACGAGAGATACTTTAACATCTGTGAGGGTGCAGATTTTGGATGTGTGATCCGATCCCCTGGGATTGATGTAACCTAGTAAATAGTACCCTAGTAATTGTAAAAAATGTATATAAAAACTCAAATCTCCACTTTACCTAGAACACACATACAAATAAATAAACAAGTAAAATCATGTTCGGTTTCCCCTAGTCTCACAATGCCCAATAGCGCACAAATATCTGAAATACACCTTTTTTGCCATTTCACAACACATAAAAAAATTATATAAATAGGTTTCAAAAAGGTTTTAAAGTGCCTAAAATGGTATCAATGAAAAAATCAGCAGTGGTCCCTCATGAAGAGAAGGGGCAGGGGTACTG
Organism: Engystomops pustulosus; assembly: GCA_019512145.1. Classification (NCBI taxonomy): domain Eukaryota; kingdom Metazoa; phylum Chordata; class Amphibia; order Anura; family Leptodactylidae; genus Engystomops; species Engystomops pustulosus. The sequence continues at coordinate 89,446,640 of CM033648.1, forward strand.
ACATCTGTGCCTGTGTCATGGTCTGTATGTAATGTATGGCTGAGGATGTATTGATCATTTCATGGTTTCTTTCTGACATTGCTGTGAGAACAGTGGTCTAGGGTTGCTGGCAACCTTAATTGATTTGCACCACATCGTCACACAGCTCTGCTCCGACAGTATTCCTCTCACCTTCTGGGCCAGAACTTCGATTGTCATGTAAGCACCTCCTGGTCAATAACCTGTGCCTCCTATAGATCCAGTTTGTACTAAGCTCCTGGTATTCTGTCATTTCTGAACTCTGTATCCTGGTGTGTTGACCTTCTGCCTGAATTCAAACTATCTTTCTGCAGTGCGATTTTGTACTGTGTTGCCCTTTTTGTTGGAAAATATTCCTTCTGGATTTGTCTTTTTAGGAGGGATATTTTCCATGGTGAGGTTTTGTCAATTGTGCAGAACGAGGGATACAATCCTTGACGAAGGAGGCCGATTTAGTCTCTGAAATGCGTTGGAAATCAGACCCTCGTTCCTTCCCGTAGCCAAAGTGGTGATGTCACCGAACCGGAAATTAATAAACCCTAAGCAGCGTCCACACACATTTGAGCGCAGCCACCGGCCGGGGCTGTTTTGTATCTGTGGTGATAGGAGTGTATACACCATTACAATTTGAACACTGTACATATAAAACTCACACATGAAGTGTGAGATACCATGTTACATTCTATCCATATTATTTACTTGCACCACCTCCAAATTATAAATGAATGTGGCACCAAATGATACATACATGTAGGCCCTCTAAATGGTATATATACTCAGTGCCTCCAACTGATATACAGTACAGGCAGCGCCTCCAAATCGACATGTTTTGCCTCAAAAGTTCTATACATGCAACATCTCCAAATACATGTGCAACATCCCCCACCGGGGCCTAGCATGTTCTTGGGGCCTGGAGGCAGCCGGGGCCCAGAATACTGGGGTGGCTGGTGGTTGCGGCCTAGGCACGGTAGTGTCACAATGCTTGGTATTGGGACCGGAGGGCTGTCCTACAGCCTGGCAGGTCTCCAGCAGGTGGTTTGTGCAAGAAATATGAAGGGAGAGGCTGAGCTACTGGTTCTTCCTGGGGCAACCTATGAGGTGTCTGTAATATATGTCCCTGGGTAACGGATGGGGAGCCCGTGGTGGTGATACAGCCGTATCCAGGGATCAGACGGAGGCAACATTGTGCAAAATAACTTGCGTTTCTTTATTAGAACAACTGCAGGCAACGGGCCAAACGATCTTGTTACAGATTCCGGATTACAGGATGATTCTGGATTACTGGAGTGGTCATGGAGAGTACTCCTCAGGAGTTGGTTCACCAGCCTGGTCGTAGATGCAGTCTAGAATGTAGCTGTGTCCAATACTGTCCAATGTGCTACACACTGTCCCTCTGGTCACTTATAGATCTGTGCTCTCTAGGGAGAGCTGGTGGTAAAAACTGCTCCGGTGTCACTAGCTAGATTGCAAGAGCTTCTCCTATGGTGAGAGCTCGGGCCTAGGAACTGCTCCTCTGTCAGGAGCTAGGGGCCTAAGAGCACTTGCCCCTTCCTGTCCAGGGGTTTTGTTAAACCTTGGTCAGGTGGTGGCTCACTCTCCAATCACACTCCAGTTCACATAAAGGAATATCATTGGATGACAATGTTACAATGCTTAACCCTTGCCTGTTCAGGCAGTAACTACAGCTGCTGTAACAATGACTGTATTCTCCCTGAGGTGAGTTGCGCAGGCTCACCTGCTGGGGAGATACAGATAAAGGGCCTCATTTGCAATAACCCTCTGCCTATACGTTGGCAGGGGTGTTGCACATGGAATGGTTATTGGCAGGGCCTAGGCCATGAAATAAGCGTCCCAGGCCACATAGCAGCCATTGAGGTAGTTCCGTCACTGCTATGGGGTCCATTTACACAGAAGTTTGGTATTTCTGGTGCCCAAGGTAGGTTGTGCCTAGAGCGTTCTCTCATCAGTGGGGCAGGGTTCCTGGAGCCTTTTTTGATCAGCGGGGCAGAGATCTTGGAATAACTTTACAATCTATCTTCTCTTTAAAGGTTTAAAGGTGTATTTTCGGCACACTCCCTCCATCATCTCTGTGGCACCTATGCAATTACATGGTTGCCGCTGTAGGTATATTTGCCCCTGCCTGGATGCATATATATATATATATATATATATATATATATATATATATATATATGGATTTGGGGTATCAACACCCCTCTTTAAATATTGTGTTGTATTGTGAGACCCTAATGATACCACGTAACACATGGACGGTTCCACTGGTGGGGGTTGTACAGGTGTAGTCATCCTTGTGTTCCGTGCATTCAGTGCGTTGTCTCGTACATGAGCGATGTCTTGCAGACGTCTGAGCATTTTATGGGTTTTTCAGCAGCAGTTCTGCACCTGTCTCTGCAAAATGTCAAGGATCTAACAGGCTCCAACACATCTGAGAGGATGAAGAGCTCGGAGGCTTCATTTTTGCCTGTGATTTGGCGAGCAGAGTGGCTTGTAATAGCAGCTTTCCTTAAGCCTCGGCTACACGTCGCCCCCAGCCATACTGTTTACGCACATTTTTGGGTTCCTGAATTGCTGATGCAGGCAGCACAATGTATAGAAGTTTACGAGAAGGGTCTCCCAGCTGGCGGTGGACTGCACCTGTGGCCCATTGCTCAGAGATTGCCCACCACATGACTGAGGTCACCAGCGAGGAGCCGGGAGACGCCAGATGTTGCCGAGAAGAAGCAGAGGGATCTGAAGAATTACTCACAGATAAAAAGTATATTGTGTATACAGCAGTAATTTTATTCATCTCTGATTTCTGGTCTAAATAAAGTTTTGTGTGCGTCCGGCTAAATGTAATCAGGGGCAGAGAAGTGGATACCGGACCTCTCCAAGACCCTTATAGAGACTGTATAATCTACTACATATGAGTCACGGAGACCTCATATATTATACTGCTCATCGCTCATGCAACCTGCAGCCGCAAGGAGGGAAGTTGCAGCCTAAAATTTTGACTGAATCAAATTTTAATATTAAACCATGATTATATCAATAGTAATAAATAGCAGCCATTCCTTATAGGGATGCTGTCATCACATTTATTACAAATTCAGCTAATGACAGCTTAACATAGAGCCCTATTCACTAAATGCCATCCTTCTTTTAGCTAAAAATTGTTTCCTTCACATCCCCATAAAATCAACTTTGTTATCTTACCATTCAGATCCTCAGTGAGTCAAAGGAAGCATGTTATCCTGTCCTCGTTCATTTCCACTCCTCCCCGTGACCTATTCTCACCATTCAGCATTCTAAATCATGTGACCAGGGTAATGTCATCTGAGGCTCTTTGCCCACTAACATTTGCAAAATGTAGCCCATGTATGTATCTGATCCCAGGAAATCACAGCATGAACTTCTACTCCTCCCCATCCTCCATGGAGACTGCTGTGATTTTATGTGATCAGATACTGTACATACATGGATAGAATTTTGCTAACGTTAGTGGGCAAAGGACCTTAGATAACATCACCCTGGTCACATGACATGGAGTGTTGAATGGTGAGAAGGTAAATGGCATGGGGTGGAGCTGCTGGACTCGGCCAAGCAGGACACATACGCTCCAACTGCTGCTAGATCTAACTGTATCTAAAGTTGATTTTATGGGGATGTGAGGGAAACAATTTAAATAAATGGCAAAGGATGGCACTTATCTAATATTACTCAATGGGAACCTATCACTAGCTGTATATGTGAAAAATGTTCTGGCAGGTTCCGTTTAACATGGAAACCACTCATTGACTAATTAAAGGGGTTTCATGCTTTTTGCTGAAAATCCCCTGAAACTGCAGGGAGGACTCCTACAGCCACTGTCTGCTCCTTGGCACTTGGTGGTGTCCATGAGCCAATTTTTGGGGGTGAACATGACATCATCACTGGGGACCATTCTGGAATGGAAGCCTATGATGCCCCCCGTGGGTGAAGAGTAGAATTTTCTTATGTTGATTTCCAAATTTCTTTACACACTTTAAGCAAGTCACAGTTGCTGAAAAGAAGGTTCCAGGCAACCAAAAAAGTCCATCAAATCTCCTAAAGAGGATTCATCTACATAATCAGCACAAGGCACAAGACACAAGAATCAGTTTTGGAGCCTGAGCTGGTGTCCAGAAGGGGCAGAAAAGAGACCTGACAATCAGGGGCATAACTTGAGGGGGTGCAGAGGTTGCGGTCGCACCAGGGCCCAAGAGGATTATGGGGCCCATATGGTGTCCCTTTCCCATATGAGAAGACCAGTACATTATAGTCGGGGGCCCGGCACAGAGTTTGCACTGGGGCCCATCAGCTTCTAGTTACACCACTGCTGACAATTGATTTGCCAAAGTTTGTGCATTTTTTGGCCTGATGGAAGGTGAACTCTTTTATACTTTGCCAGTGGAGGGGGATCACTTATACAACTGGTATCTAAACATCCTCCAAGAGAAACCTCTCCCAATGATCCAAGAGACATTTTGTGAAGAATATTATCATTCCCAGACTGAGCACCTGAAGTTATGTTTCCGTGGTCAGGAAATTGCCCAGATCTCAATTATGGTCAATAAACTGTGGTCAACGGGTGGACAACTCAGAACTCAGAAATGTGGTGAACTCCAGACATCGATTGGGTAAGAAAAAGTCGTCATAAGTCACGAATAACGAGACAAACCGACTTCTGACCTCCCTCTCTTTATACAATGAAGATTCACCATATGTTCTGTGTATATTTGTCTTGTGACCATATCCCACATTTTTTTTCCGTCCTTTATATTCAGTTTTTGGTGTGGGACATTTCTTGTTTCAGTCATAGGCGGCTCCACTTGTTTTCTGGATAAATTATAACTCCTAATAAATTCTGAAAATATGATAAGTAGTGATAAGTGGCCCTGAACCCACAATGTTGGGATCCAAGCTAGAAGTTGGGGTTTGGCTCACTAACCTCCCCCCCCCCCCTTGTTTAAATACAGAAGGTGCCACTTGAGTGCAGTGCCAGTAGTACATGCATGGCGAAACTTACATGCCGGCAGCACATGCCGCCATTTTTTTTTAGAAATATCATTCCCTGTGACATTATCAGGGATCGACAAGACCTGTCGATCCCTGACCTGACGAAGCACCCGGTTGTGCCGCGAAACGCGTTGTCATTTTTATTCTTCCGATTTTATCTGTATGTATTTTGTCCTGATTTTAATATTAAATTGAGTCACTATTAAGCTTTACGTATAGCCGTGATTCCTTGGGCTGCGTTAGAAGAAGTCCCGATTTTTTTATCTGGTATCCATTGAGGAAATTACACTCCATATTTTTTGGATCCAGCTATGCGTAAACAAGACCGTTAGCTTTGCCAGTTTCATTTAAAGGGTATCAACCACAATCGGTGCTAGCGGGGTGTTACCATTGAAGTGAGTTTTTGGGTTCAGTACCTGCGCCTTACCACGTCCTTTCATCCCTAATTATAACCAAATAAACATAATACATTAGAACAAATACAGAACATAAAATAATAAAAAGTTAAATAGAATGAAAATCTAAAATAAGTTTAAAACTTGTAATTGTAATGTGAAGAAATATTCGGTACGAAGCTAAAACGTGTTGTACGTCTATCTATAACATCTACATAAGGTCTTGAAGCAGTTTCTACTTACCTACATCAAAATACATATGAGATATAATAATAGTAATGCAACCAAAAAAAACTGTACTAAATATCATAAAAAGATTAAAAAAAATATGAAAAGTAAATACTTAAACATAAAGATATAAAAAATAGTGATACATATTATAAATACAAAGTATAAAAGAAAATAAAAAATGAAATGCATATTAAATACACTGTACAAAAGTAACACAAATCAACAAATTACAGTTAGAAATATAATAAAAAATATTCTAATTATAAAAAATTAAACATAGCAAGTAAATCCATATAATACATCACATATCATATTAGCCATAAAAAATAAAAAAATAGCAATTCATAATAATTTAATAATAATACATAAGAGAAGTAAAGCATAATAAAAAAAAACCTATAGGATAAAGAATCGTTAAACAAAACTAAAAAAATAGTTATAAATAAAATAACTGTAAATATTAACTATAACCAAATAAATACATGTTATTAAAAAAATTAAAAAAATTAAATATAATCTTAATCCATATAACAAAATGTGATAAAAAAGACATAAAATAAAAATATGAATATAGATTCTAATGATAAATAAAGAAAAAATAGTCATAAAAAAATCACCTTTTTTGTATCTTCTTCGCCTCTTCATTTCTGAAAACCTATAATCTCATGTGACTTGTTGAGGATTAATGGCGGATTAATGCATTAAGTGTTCTGGTACATGAGGACCCGCAGGGGATGTGGCAGCTCCTCTCACGGGACAAGTGACTTAGTACCTGTACATGGAGGATGGGGCGACACCTTCCACTCTGAGATTGGTGAATCAGACTTAGAGATTAAACTGCTCAGAGATGTCATCTCCATGGACGGAGGAGGATGTGTCTGACACGGCTGGAGATTACCATCACATTATCCAGATTCCAACTATAAGGTTAATGCGGCCATAGAATCCCTGAGAACATGAGAAATGTGTCAAAGTTAAAGCCCTAGACTGGAGCATCACTGGGAGGATCTCATTACTGGGAGGATCTCATCATTGGGAGGATCACATTACTGGGAGGATCTCATTACTGGGAAGATCTCATTACTGGGAGGATCTCATTACTGGGAAGATTCTCAATCACTGGGAGGATCTATCACTGGAGGACACAATTACTGGGAGGATCTCATTACTGGGAAGATCTCATTACTGGGAGGATCTCATTACTGGGAGGATCTCATCACTGGGAGGATCTCATCACTGGGAGGATCACATTACTGGGAGGATCTCATTACTGGGAGGATCTCATTACTGGGAGGATCTCATTACTGGGAAGATCTCATTACTGGGAGGATCACATTACTGGTAGGATCTTATTACTGGGAGGATCTCATTACTGGGAGGATCACATTACTGGGAAGATCTCATTACTCAGATGATCTCATCTGTGGGAGGATCTCATTATCGGGAGGATCTCATTACTGGAGGATCTCATTACTGGGAGGATCTCATTACTGGGAGGATCACATTACTCAAAGGATCTCATTACTGGAAGGATCTCATTACTAGGAGGATCTCATCACTGGGAGGATCTCATTACTGGGAGGATCTCATTACTGGGACGATCTCATCACTAAGAGGATCTCATCACTGGGAGGATCTCATTACTAGGAGGATCTCATTACTAGGAGGATCTCATTACTGGGAGGATCTCATCATTGGGAGGATCTTATCACTGGGAGGATCTCATTACTAGGAGGATCTCATCACTGGGAGGATCACATTACTCGGAGGATCTCATCACTGGGAGGATCACATTACTCGAAGGATCTCATTACTGGGAGGATCTTATCACTGGGAGGATCTCATTACTGGGAGGATCTCATTACTGGGAGGATCTCATCACTGGGAGGATCACATTACTCGAAGGATCTCATTACTGGGAGGATCTTATCACTGGGAAGATCTCATCACTGGGAGGATCTCATTACTGGGAGTGGGGGGATGTCATGTACTTTCCATTTGATGGCACTCATTGGGCACGTTCTACAAAATCTGTAAAGTTACCATTAGAAAGTCCTCATCTCAGTATCATCTACAAAATCTGTAAAGTTACCATTAGAAAGTCCTCATCTCAGTATCATCTACAAATAGTGTCCACAGACAATAGGCTTCACTGGCTTCTTTTGGGCACTGAGCTCACATACACATGGCACACATTGCAGGGTCTGCAATTTGTTGCATCTTATAAGTGTAGTCACAATGGGATCCAATGTAGGGCTAAATATCTTCCCTGGAGAGATGTGTACACATTCCTTTATGCATGTTGTTAGTAGCAGCAGGACTGTGATGTATGGATCTATATTCCAGGATTGTAGCTTCTCCAAGTGCATTAGGGGTTTTGTCCTCACACTGTTGTGCTTTGACACTGCTTTGCTCTTAGATCTGTACATCAAACTACTCTATAGCCTCTGAAGCCATCAACCCCTAGGAAACCCTAGTAGCCATGTAGCTTCTTCAAGTGCACTGGAGTTGTGTCCTCACACTGCTGTGCTCTGTGCTCTCTGCATTGAACTGCTATACATCCTCTCTCTTCTGCTCAGTAGATTTTTCAAGTTTAATATCAGTTACAAGATCATAGAACTCCTCTTCTGAAATTCTCCATGCTGCTGATACACCCGGCTCTCTAGAGCCATTTTAGACATTTTCCCGGGAGAGATGTGTAATCAGACCTTTGTATATGTTGTTAGTAGCAGCAGGACTGTGATATATGGATTTATACACCAGGATTGCAGCTTCTTCAAGGGTTCTGTCCTGACACTGCTCAGCAGTACTCACCAGGTCTGTCAACTTTTATTCTGACTATAAATTATTGGCGCTATGTTGTGCACTTGCGGTCGGAGGCTCCTGGTGCTTCGCTCCTGTGCATTGGACCAGTGCTGATGGTTTCCAATGAAACATTGAATTCAGTGTAAGATATAACTTGGCTAAAGCACAAAACCTGCAAAAATAAGATTTTTATTTTTCTTTAAATGGGGATTTCACTGAAACTTTAAAAAATAATATTCAAAAAATAAATTTGTAACTTAATATAAATCAAATATCATATAACAGGTTTTCTCTCTGCACGTTCCATCTGTAAACGATGGGGCTCATTTACTAAGGGTCCGCGGAATGCACAAACGTAGGATATTCCCGACAGTTACCGATTTGTGCCGCAATTAAAAGGGGATTGTGGCACAAGTGATTGGATTTTGGCACAATCGCGCCAGCTTTCATGTGATACAAATCAGGGGGTGGGCGCCAGACAATCTGATGGATTCGGACTGAGCGCAGGATTTAACATTTAAATTGTGTTGCAAGCCATGCACTTACATGCACCGGGAAGAAGAAGATGAACTCCGGCGGACCTGAGCAGGGAAGTGACATATGCAGGATATTGGGGCACACGATCTTAGTGAATCGCGCCGGAGTCCATAATTGTCGGACAACGCACCTCGGGGACCGCGGCAGGACTGGGTAAGTAAATGTGCCCCGATGTCTTGTTCTATATTACAAGTTCTTAAGACTTTACTCTCGTGGTGATGTCACTCAGTGTAAAGGTTTGATCAGAAATATTTCCCGGTGAGAGGAATGTGAGAAATGTAAATCCACCTTCTTCTGCGTTCCCCACCGGCTGAGTCACTGTCACCTTTCACTTCAAGGGACAAAAGGGAAGGAAATGTCTGTGAAGTGACCTGACTCCAGGAACTGAACTAAGTCCTCAGCAATGCAACCCCCGGGCACCTGGCGCCATATGGGGCATTTACATCATCTGTATGAGCAGTCAGGAATGTGCATCGCTGCACCAAGCACTTGGGGTCCTCATTAATTGGACCCATCCCCAGAAATCAGTAATCTGCCCCATAATATGTGTAATTTGTTGGAGATCCCCTTTAGACATTGTAGCCCTTATTCTGATGGTCCACCGATAAACCTATGGTCCATCGATAGAGACGGACTGACCCACCAGAACATCTTTTGTGGTGATCCTGAATGGTCCCTGATGTGTATGAAGACCCAATTTCAAGGCTAATAATATTTCCTAGGGGTTAATGGAGGTTAGGCATCAGAATTGTCTCATCCTGTGGGCCCAAAGAACCAAAGTCCAACTGTGGTTGGAGGATCTTCAGGTCATGATCTCCAGAGTGTGATGGATTAGCAGTAGTAACAAAAAAGTAGTAACATTGTCAAGGGGGACTGGTCAGAATGTGACAAATCTGAGGATGATATGGGAGTGTATCCAATAATGTAGACAAGGGTAGGGATTAGGTGTGGAGCTGTAGGTCCCAGGCAGAAGGAGAGAGGTCAGCAAAAAGCCGAGGTCAGAATGTAAGGTAACAGGAAGAAGGGAAGCCCTATGAAGAGGTCCCTCTAGGCCACAAGGGCTATTTTCATGAATGAGTTGTAATAGTTGAGGCCTCGTAACTAGACATGGCCATTAGAAGAATCTTGAGGTCATGGATCATGGTGAGGAATATTACCAGCATCAATATCAGGGGCTGGATATAAAATAACATAAAAAATAACTCTAGGGTTCAGGTCACACAAATCCTAGTGAATACATCACTCCACTCACAAGAGGATTAGTCATAGACAACCTTGAAGATCACAAAGGCCAAGACTAATGGCCATGAGATAAGAGGTCAGTTCCTTTACTAGAGGGCCAGGAGATGACTCACCTTTATGGGTTATTCTTAGAAAATCCTTAGAACAACTTCCGTTCCCGGCATTGAGACCAGTGAATGGCATGAGAGGAATGTCACAAGGCAAGTTTCGGCAACTAATGTATAAAGATCTTCACCCGAACAGGGCAAACCACTGGTGAGTTCATGACCTACAGAAGAGGTCGGTAAGTCTTTCCATTGTCTACTAAAATATTATTTACTTGAGTTTTTAAACACTTTCAGGTCAAGAGCGATAACCTAAAGGGAATTTCCCACTATTTAAGGGGACGTACCACCACGGATCTAGCTATAAAGGTAGATCGGGTGGTAGGTGCATCTAAAGGACGTGAGGATAGACCTTTTAAGGGCTAATCCTCATGTCCCCTGTATCTTTTGATAACTTTTACTTTGCTAATATTTAAATTTTCTAAAGAGGCTACTCGGGAGTAGAGTACCCGGAGCTAAGGCTACAAAGCGCGGCTACTCCACGCCCCAGTAGCCTCTTTGATCCTCCAACCGTATAACTTCCTCATCCGCGCAGCATGTCATTTGCGCATTCTCAGTGGCTCCGGCTTCAGAGCAGTGGCCGGCAGCTGCGGGCCTGCTATTCTACGCATGCAGCTGCGTGCCGAAGTAATATGGTAGGAGGATCAAAGGGGCTACTGGGGCGTGGTGTAGCCACGCCGCGTAGCCTCAGCTCCGGCTATTCCACGCCCCAGCAGCCTCTTTAAAAAATGTACATATTAGCAAAATAAAAGTTATCAAAAGATACAGGCGATGTGAGGATTAGCCCTTAAAAGGTCTATCCTCACGTCCAGATTCCCTTTAACACTTGAGAAGGATGAATCTGATTGCTTGGGGTCTTAAAACTGGGACCTCCAGCAAACACCAGGACAGGAACTTAGAATTGTCCAGTATGTAGTAAACACTTTTGTCTGTGGTCAATCACGTCTCACTCCTTCGGCCCCTTTATTCTGATTTTTGGGCTCACAACAGTCAGACCTCCCCGCTCATGGTACTGCACTATACAGCTATTCTGTTGGTTTGAATGGACATCATCCATAACGGTGGTAATAGTGTTGAGTGGACCCTAATCACAAAGTTCGGGTTCGTAACAGACTTTGTGGGTTTAGCCCCCTGGATCTAGCCTCGAACTTCATTTGAAATTTTGTTCTGGGTGTAGACCTCAACCCGAACAGATTTCTTTAATTTTGCTGTGGCCAAACCCGAATTCTTACTGGTCTGATCACTACTCAGGACCAGTAATGGTTCAGAATGTAGAAACCCCTCTGATCTGCTGTAGAAGACACCATCCAGGGGTTACAATGACCCCGGACCAAACACTGTGCAGGGAGCAGGACTCGCAGCACATGAACAGTTAGTTGTAATGAAATCTGCACCACAGTTTTTGTTTTTTGCAGCATTTTTTTGCCATTTCTGCGCTTGTCCCGTGTTTATGTTTCTACTTGTGGCCCATTGTCTGAGTGCGGCAAGCCTGACATACAGCACGCAGTGCGTTCTCCGGGGACAGCCCACATATAATCAAAGATATTCTTAGTCCTGGCATCTCAGCTGCTTCTCCCGGGTCATCACCTCCAGCTCCAGGGATTAACCCTGTAGGTTCCTATGGGAAGTGGAACCGTGCGAGTCCCTGATCTGTGCCAAGCACGGGCTTCAACTTTTCTTGGCGCCATGACTTAGTTTCTGTTCCATTAGTCTTAATTGCTTCTTATTAGCAACTAAGTGAAAAAATTACTGACACTGAAGGGTACATTTACTAAGGGTCCGCGGAACGCATTACGTTCGGGTTTCCTGAATTTCTCCGTTTTGCGCCGCATTTAACTGGGGTTTTTGGCACATCAGTGCTGGCTTTCATGCGACATAAACTGGGGGGCGGGCCGTCGGACGATCCGACGGATTTGCACAACGCGCGGGATTTAACATCTCAAATTGTGTCGCAAGACATGCACTTACATACACCAGGAAGAAGAAGGTGAACTCCGGTGGACCTCAGCGGGGAAGCGACACATGCAGGATCTTGGGCGCACAATCTTGGTGAATCGTGGCGGACTTCATCTTCGGTGGACCGTCCGGATCGGGGAACGCGACAGGACTGGGTAAGTAAATGTGCCTCTGAATGGAGGAGATGCGGCTCCAGTTTGAGATGTGAGACCACCTACTGCAAAGCTAATGGGATGCTAGGGGCAGATGGTGCATGTATTACACACAGGAGACTGTACACATCTAGCCCATAAGGCTTGGACTTACCCACTAGTGAATAGATGGATCCACTGAACGGCCCCTGAGCAAGGTGAGACCCCAGATGTAAGAGAAATTTAGAAAAAGGACTAATTAACATAAAAAATTAATGATAATCAAAATATTACTAAAAACATCAGCCGTAATAATAAACAAAAAAAAATACTAAAATAATGATAATAACAAAAATATTGAACATAGAACTGTGATAATTAACATAATCATAATAACAGTAAATCTATCAGAATCCTTCATGACGAGTCAGGGACATTTAACAACTTTTAAAATTATGCGAATGAGCCTGACAAATGTGCTGCAAATTCTCAGGCTGTTGCACTGTGCAGGAGCATTTCCTCCTCCAACTTTCAGCTGCAAGATCACAGGAAGTGCAGGCGGAGGGTGAGACTGTGACCTACTGATGCATGGTAACAATAGCTGGTAAAGCAAAAACACAAAGGGGCTCTGTAGTGTGCGGATCACCTCCTGTCTGTACAGTGTGCAGGTAACATCCCGTTGGTACAGTGTGCAGATAACATCCCGCCTGTACACTGTGCGGATCACCTCCTGTCCGTACAGTGTGCAGATCACCTCCTGTTTGTACAGTGTGCAGATCACCTCCTGTCTGTACAGTGTGCAGATCACCTCCTGTTTGTACAGTGTGTGGATCACATCCTGCCTGTACAGTGTGCAGGTAACATCCCGTTGGTACAGTGTGTGGATCACATCCTGCCTGTACAGTGTGCAGGTAACATCCCGTTGGTACAGTGTGTGGATAAAATCCTGTCTGTACAGTGTACGGATCACCTCCCATCTGTACAGTGTGTGGATCACATCCTGCCTGTACGTTGGTACAGTGTGTGGATAAAATCCTGTCTGTACAGTGTACGGATCACCTCCCGTCTGTAAAGTGTGCGGATCACCTCCTGCCTGTACAGTGTGCGGATAATATCCCGTTGTTACAGTGTGTGAATAACATCCTGTCTGTACAGTGTATGGATCACCTCCTGCCTGTACTGTGTGCGGATAGCATTCCGTCTCTACTGTGTGCAGATCACCTCCTGCCTGTACAGTGTGCGGATCACCTCCCGCCTGCACAGTGTGCAGATCACATCCTGCCTGTAAAATGTGCGTATCATCTTGCCTGTACAGTGTGCGGGTCACCTCCCGCCTGTACAGTGTGCAGATCACATCCCGTCTGTACAGTGTGTGAATCACCTCCTGCCTGTACAGTGTGCGGATAACATCCCGTCTGTACAGTGTGCGGATAACATCCCGTCTGTACAGTGTGCAGATCACATCCCGTCTGTACAGTGTGCGGATCACCGCCTACCTGTACACTGGGAGGATAACATCCTGTCTGTACAGTGTGCGGATCACCTCCTGCCTGTACAGTGTGCGGATCACCTCCCGCCTGTACAGTGTGCGGATCACCTCCCGCCTATACAGTGTGCGGATCACCTCCCGCCTGTACACTGTGCAGGTCCCCTCCTGCTTGTACAGTTTGCGGATCACCTCCTGCCTGTAGAGTGTGCGGATCACCTCCTGCCTGTACAGTTTGCGCTATCACCCTCCTGCACTTGAAGAGTGTTTCGATCAACTCCTGTATGTTGACAGTGTCGGTTACACCTCCTGCCTGTACAGTTTCGCGATCACCTTCCCTGCCTGTAGAGTGTGCGGATCACATCCTGTTGTACAGTGTGCGGACATCACCTCCTGTGTTGGGATACCTCCTGCCTGTAGGCGGATCACATCCTGTCTGTACAGTGTCGGATCACAAATCCTTTCCTGTACAGTGTTGCTGTTCACAATCCTGTCTGTACAGTGTGCGGTATCAACCTGTCTGTACAGTTTGCGGATTCCACATCGTCTGTACAGTGTGTCTGTATCACACATCCTGTCTGTGGATCAGCTGTGTCATGTCGATCACCTCCTGCCTGTACAGTTGCGGATCACCTCCTGCCTTAGTGTGCGGATCACATCCCTGTCTGTACATTGGCGGATCACATCCTGTCTGTACGTGTGCGGATCACATCCTGTCTGTACAGTGTGCGGATCACATCCTGTCTGTACAGTGTGCGGATCACATCCTGTCTGTACAGTGTGCGGATCACATCCTGTCTGTACAGTGTGCGGTTCACATCCTGTCTGTACAGTGTGCGGATCACATCCTGTCTGTACAGTGTGCGGATCACATCCTGTCTGACGTGTGCGGATCACATCCTGTATGTACGTGTCGGATCACATCCTGCTGACGTGTGCGGATCACATCCTGTCTGTACAGTGGGCACATCACATTCCACACCTTCTCATTAAATAAACATATAACAATTAAAGGTATATACACGTTCACTGCCATTGCTGTAGAGAACCCGACATTTACACCTGCGCTTTATGATCTCTCACCTCATGTACCTGAAGATGTGGTGTTGTGAAGACTCTGGAATATAAATGTCTGTTAGACAGAAACTTTTCCAGAATTCCTGCATTGAATGGTCGTTCCTCATGAATTATCTCCTTGTGCGGCTGCAGGCCGAGGGTTGCGGTGGATACTTGGTGCCACTGAGCCCCAGCACCCGGAGTGCTCATCCTCTTCCTGTGACTTGGCTCGGACTTCTGACATGTGCCGGTGTTTTAGATTTCATCCACGTTGGGTCTGGATCCCTTCTCTGGTTGTCAGCACCCACGCAATCCATCCATAGTATTTATATACATAGGCTTGTATATGGCTTTGGCAGCCGCTGTGCCGTGTCATTATAGCAGCTTCTTATAAACTTGCTGTCAGGAAGTGTTTGCGTCGGTACAGTATGTCTCAAGACAGCAGCAGCTCCAAAAAACCCTGCACTTACTAACCCCCACGCGCCCAGATAGTGAGCCCGCGTGCCAGCCTCCGTGACATGGATTATCCACAGAAATTGATCCAGGTGGAAGATGTATCTACCCATGAGATGAGGGTTCAGCCTGGCACACTGACATCAGGGTCTTTCAGGTTGGCATCATTGCCGCCCAGGGCAATCAATGCCCCACTAAGACTGTGGTCCGTGTCTCTGTCCCAGAAATGGAAACCATTTGCATCTGATATATTTTGTGGGGTCCGACACCTGGTGAGCCGCAGTTTACAGAGACGCCGCATCCATCCATTGCAGTTCAGTCCCATTCATGCAAAGAGCTGGCAGTCTCGAGCACAGCCACTGTGCATAGTACGGCGCTGTTTCCTGGTAAGCAACACGCTGACTCCTCAAACTTATGTGTGGATTAGGGCGGAATGGACCCTGACCTGATAGTATGGACTTATTTTAGTCCAGTTTTTAGTGCCAGCTTGTTAGAGGTCACAATGTCACCACCAATAAATCTGACAACATATAACTTACCATCAGCATTAGGTGATTAGCAGCGACACCTCCGTCACAGAGACAACAATCAATGATTATAGGTGAACGCGTCGGAAGACCAATTGTTTGCTATAACTATTTGCAGGTTAGTTTGTTGCAATGTGTCAGTGCAGTGAAATGTTTTCGTCTGGATTAGAGAGGATGTAAACATAGAGGAGGTGGGGTATTCATCCGCAGGGGATATCTTATGGCTGTGGCAAATGACAACAGTGATCATGATCCCTGCGTCTATGGCCGATACTAAGGCTTTATTCACACATCAAAGATTTGCAGCAGTGAAAATCTTTCTGTTATACCTGATCTCTGTGTATCCTCACAATCGCAGATGTAATGCTTTTGTCCGAGGGTAATTCCTGAAAACATGGATGTTTTTATTGTGTAAACAGCGCCACTTTGTCTGTAGGCTGCATCTAGTACTAGCACTTCTGCTCCATCATTGACAATGAACTGACTGGCGATTCCAGATCCAATTAATAAACAGATATAATTGAAAGGTTTCTCCAACCTTAATACATCTCCTTTAACTGCAAATTATTGCATAGCTTAAAGGGTCAGTAACAACTCTAAGCTCTTAACTATCGATACTGGGAGGATCTCATTACTGGGAAGATCTCATTACTGGGAGGATCTCATTACTGGTAGGATCTCATCACTGGGAGGATCTCATTACTGGGAGGATCACATTACTGGGAGGATCTCATTACTGGGAGAATCTCATCACTGGGAGGATCTCATTACTGGGAAGATCTCATTACTGGGAGGTCCTGCCTGTAGAGTGTGCGGATCACCTCCTGCCTGTACAGTTTGCGTATCACCTCCTGCCTTTAGAGTGTGCGGATCACATCCTGTATGTACAGTGTGCGGATCACCTCCTGCCTGTACAGTTTGCGGATCACCTCCTGCCTGTAGAGTGTGCGGATCACATCCTGTCTGTACAGTGTGCGGATCATCCTCAATCCGGTGCATGTACCCGTGTGAGTTTTGCGGTATCACATCCTGTCTGTACAGTGTCAGGATCACAAATCCTTTCTGTACAGTGTTGCTGTCACAATCCTGTCTGTACAGTGTGCGGATCACACCTGTCTGTACGTTTGCGGATTCCACATCCGTCTGTACAGTGTGGTCGTGAGTCACACATCCTGTCTGTACAGTGTGCGGATCACCTCCTGCCTGTACAGTTTGCGGATCACCTCCTGCCTGTAGAGTGTGCGGATCACATCCTGTCTGTACAGTGTGCGGATCACATCCTGTCTGTACAGTGTGCGGATCACATCCTGTCTGTACAGTGTGCGGATCACATCCTGTCTGTACAGTGTGCGGATCACTCCTGTCTTGTACAGTGTGCGGAATCACATCCTGTCTGTACAGGCTTACGCGTACATGGCGGGGATCACATCCTGTATGTACAGTGTGCGGATCACATCCTGCCTGTACAGTGTGCGGATCACATCCTGTCTGTACAGTGGGCACATCACATTCCACCTTCTCTATTAAACATATAACAATTAAAGGTATATACACAGTTCACTGCCATTGCTGTAGAACCCGACAATTTACACCTGCGCTTTATGATCTCTCACCTCATGTAACCTGAAGATGTGGTGTTGTGAAGACTCTGGAATATAAATGTCTGTTAGACAGAACTTTTCCAGAATTCCTGCATTGAATGGGTCGTTCCTCATGAATATATCTCCTTGTGCGGCTGCAGGCCGGAGGTGCGGTGGATACTTGGTGCCACTGAGCCCCAGCACCCGGAGTGCTCATCCCTCTTCCTGTGACTTGGCTCGGACTTCTGACATGTGCCGGTGTTTAGATTTCATCCACGTTGGGTCTGGATCCCTTCTCTGGTGTCAGCACCGCAAATTCATCCATATATTTATATACATAGGCTTGTATATGGCTTGGCAGCCGCTGTGCCGTGTCATTATAGCAGCTTCTATAAATCTTGCTGTCAGGAAGTGTTTGCGTCGGTACAGTATGTCTCATAGACAGCAGCGCTCCAAAACAACCCTGCACTTACTAACCCCACGCGCCCAGATAGTGGAGCCCGCTGCCAGCCTCCGGGACATGGATTATCCAAAGAATTGATCCAGGGTGGAAGATGTATCTACCCATGAGATGAGGGTTCAGCCTGGCACACTGACATATCAGGGTCTTTCAGGTTGGCATCATTGCCCAAGGGCATCAATGCCCCAACGTAAGGAACTGTGGTCCGTGTCTCTGTCCCAGAAATGGAAACCATTGCATCTGATATATTTGTGGGGGTCCGACACCTGGTGAGCGCAGTTTACAGGAGACGCCGCATCCATCCATTGCAGTTCAGTCCCATTCAAGTGCAAAGAGCTGCAGTCTCGAGCACAGCCACTGTGCATAGTACGGCGCTGTTCCTGGTAAGCAACGCTGACTCCTCAAACTTATGTGTGGATTAGGGCAGGAATGGACCCTGACCTGATAGTATGGACTTATTTTAGTCCAGTTTTTAGTGCCAGCTTTGTTAGAGGTCACAATGTCACCACCAATAAATCTGCAACATATAACTTACCATCAGCATTAGGTGATTAGCAGCGACACCTCCGTCACAGAGACAACAATCAATGATTATAGGTGAAACGCGTCGGAAGACCAATTGTTTGCTAATAACTGATTTGCAGGTTAAGTTTGTTGCAATGTGTCAGTGCAGGTGAAATGTTTTCGTCTGGATTAGAGGATGTTAAACATAGAGGATTGGGGTATTCATCCGCAGGGGGATATCTTATGGCTGTGGCAATATGACAAGCAGTGATCATGATCCCTGGTCTATGGCCGATACTAAGGCTTTATTCACACATCAAAGATTTGCAGCAGTGAAAAATCTTTCTGTTATACCTGATCTCTGTGTATCCTCACAATCGCAGATGTAATGCTTTGTCCGAGGTAATTCCTGAAAACATGGATGTTTTTATGTGTAAACAGCGCCACCTTTGTCTGTAGGCTGCATCTAGTACTGCACTTCTGCTCCATCATTGACAATGAGACTGAGCTGCGATTCCAGATCCAATTAATAAACAGATATTATTGAAAGGTTTCTCCAACCTTATACATCTCCTTTAACTGCAAAGTTATTGCATAGCTTAAAGGGATCAGTAACACTCTACGGAATCCGTCTTCCGATGAGTCAATGATACAAAACACGAAAAGAGGATAAACACAAAAACACATTAATAATATAAGATAATGACATATTTTCAGGAGAAAAACATCTTTGTACATATCCCAGACTCCATCCTCCCCGGCAGCGGCAGATCCTGCGGTCGAAACATAGCAGCGACCTCCCAGAGAAAATCTTAGAGCCCCCCAAAAACGCCAAGCAGAACAGGAATTAATAAATCATTTGACTTTTGCAGATGACAAAATGGAATAATTGAAGGAGTTTGTGAGTGCAGGAACATAGGGTCGGCACACCGGGTCAGCGTTGTGCGGATCCATCCAGTGGCCGTGATTAATGGAGTCCAAACAAAGTCTGGCCCTGATTAACATCACAGGGAAGCTGCTCCGTACCTTCTTGATACACTGGGTACATTTATTAAAGCCCCTGCGCCAGTGTTATGCCTGACTTTGCGTGTTCTTTTCAGTGTGAACTGCTTGTACATGTATTTATAAGGTGCACGTGATACATATATGAGGCGGCTGCACTATTCCCGATGTGACTCAAAATTTTGCACAGTTGCACCGTGCGTTCCGGTGCCCAGTCGCACTGTGCGACACCTGGTGCACATTCTGCATGAATCCGGTGCTCCCTGTTCCGATAAATTTATCTGTATGATAAATATGTAGCACGGTCCAACTGAGCCCCGGAATTTGTTGTGTACAAATGTGGCGCGGACACTTCTTAAATACATGTGAAAGCAGTTTGCACATAAAAGAACTTGCAAAGTTCGACAGAAAATGTGCCCCAATGACTAATGATTGGCCATGGAGTCCAAAATAAGCCAAAATATCATAGGGAAACACAGTGGCGTAACAAGGAGAGTCAGGGCAAGCTTTGGAATGGGGCCCCACTTACCCCTTAAAAAAAAAACATACAGTATATACACCAAATATACATAAATACAACATATACACACATACAGCATACTCTTTTAGAGAATATACACATCACAAATACACACATATAGCATATTCACATCCAATACTCCAGATGCCGGGGCCCTTTGACACTGTGGGCCCCATAGCAACTGCTATGGCTGCTACCCCTGTAGTTACGCCCCTGGGGAAACCACTGCATGCACTGCATTCTAGATATGTTCTGGATAGATTCCGGATGGATTTTAAATACATTCTGGATACATCTGGCTTCATTCTGGCTACAGAATATGGCTGGATATGTTCTAGATAAAGTCTGGAGAGATTCCGGATGTATTCTAAATACATTGTGGATACATTTACACAATTTTATTTCTTTCTTTTTAGATTTGCAATGCTGTTTTGGGTGGTGTAGCAGCCATCTCGGGGTTAATCGCTATAAGCTAAAGCTGCCTGGAAGGGAATCAGTTTTATTCTGTGCAGAGGTTTATTTTTGTTCCCGACCACAATGTCCTATCGCAGTGCAAAAAAGCAATATTTAAAAGATCATCAGCGCCGATGGTCCATTTACTTGGAATTACTGAAAGGAGCGGGAGGATGGAAGTTATTGAGAGCAGATGATGTATAAGGGTGAAGGGGATGTGTCGCTGGTTGTAGCAGAGCTGAGTTTGTTCTTAGATTTAGGCCTAGTTCTTTGCCAGGTCCTGCCCGCTGTAGAATAGCGCTATAGTCAGGGATGTATAGGTTACTATATGTACAATGTTCACTGGCGCCGGATAAGATAAAAGGTGCAATAGTCCAGATAAATAAAACATATGATGAATTGTTCTCATAGAGGAACATTTATCAGGACATGTGAAATAACAGAAATTCCTGGCGTTGCCGTTATTTCCCCTGTAGCCACCTCCAAGGGGGGTGTGCAAGAGGTGCTCCTGTCCTACGCCAGGCAGGACCTCCTGATATATCTGGCGGAGCGGCAGGGTTTTCATCATATGCTGCCACAGCTAGGGCCAAAGTGTGATAAATCTCCCCGATAATTCCAGATAAACAGTAAATATAGTAGGGATTTTATCGGTTCTCATGTGCCAGTTTTTTTCACGTACAAGCCCTGAAATATTTTGTATACCAGTAATTATACCTATTTCCATCTTTACACCGGCTCCATACTAAATGGGCATGAAGGGCCATGAAGAGGCGTTGTGGGCTCCTGCCCCGCAGCTGCGCACTACCCATAGTATGATACCTCATCCCATAGTGCCCAGATAAATGGTCCATACAGTGTCCATATTAATGCTGTATACAATGTCCAGATAAATAGCGTATACAGGGAACGGATGTATCGCAGCCTGTACACCAAAACAGCTGTACAAGCTGTTATCTAGTCACGATTCCCGTATCTGTGCCAGGAATTGCGCCCTCTTAATCCTCTGCGCCTGTTGGGTGTTGAGGAGGCGGTTCTGGGCCATGCAGTGGGCTGGTCGAGGCGTTCAATTTATCAGAAGTCTGCAATACAGTGCGTGCCATGGGATGGGAGCCCCATCATACGCTGGCTGCCCCACAGTGTCCAGATAATGCTACATACATAGGGCATACAGGGGCACATTTACTTACCCTGTCCCTGCACGATCCTCTATTCGGACTGTCCGACAAGAATGAACTCTGCCGCGATTCACACAAGATCATATCCTGCATGTGTCACTTCCCCGTTCAGGTCCACCTGAGTTCACCTTCTTCTTCCTGGTGCATGTAAGTGCATGGCTTGCGACACAAATTTAAATGTTAAATCCTGTGCATACTCCAAATGCACGGGACCCTTAGTAAATAAGCCCCACAGTTTTCAGATAAGTAGTGAATACAGTCTACACCATTTTTCCTAACGACTTGTGGTTAGGAATGGCGTTGGGTCCATTGAGATAGACAGGTGAAGTACATGGGGTTGGTAAGGGAAAACACATTACATGCAGAAGAGATGAGTCTTTAGAGCTTGTTTGAAGCTTTTGTAGCTGGGTATTAGCCTCATAGTCTGGGATAGGGCATTCCAGAGAATTGGTGCAGCTCAGGAGAAGACCTGGAGACATGAGATCCTCAAGCTCTGCACCTGCTCCACCTTGTGAGATTTAGGTTATCTTTAAAGCTGCCCCTTTAAACAAATGTATCTAAAACATATCCACATAATATTATAAGAAAATATATGTAAATATTTTGCAACAATGTTGGCAGTCGCATAATCATTACTGGGCCCAATAGGAACCCTGCCGCACTGTCTTGCCACACAGCTGCCGCTCAGTACTGTGGGAGAGGTGTCCGTCCTACCATCCAGCACCGACACCGCTAATAATCATCTGTCTGATTGTTTTTTGACAGGACTAAAAGAACTGATCTGTTTCTTATAAAGGGTGGAACCTGCAATCCTTGTGCTGCGCTCCCCGGGGGACGCTCTGTTTTGCTATTTCAGTTTAAAACATTTATCTGGAAGAAGCAAAAATTGTGTAAAAAAAATCTGCATATATCAATATATAAACAAGTCAGGGAAATATCCGATAGGGGAATTGTATAACCCCAAAAATACAAGGGAATGGGAGCGGCCCTCGTGTAAAGTGCAAAGTGCGGCGCTTTATAACAATCCCTAATAAATATTAAGGCCAGGATTGACTCATTCACAGTTTTACTCCCCGTTCCCCATGTCATTGGCACCGGAGATGTCGGTAAATCCTTCAAGGAAAAAGCCAAATATTTTATAGAGACAGAGATGCAGAAGTTTTGCTCCTGCTGTAAATAGAACATTAAAGAGCGATTACAATTATATTTACAGTGTGAAATGTCAGCAATTAACATCAGAGCAGAAAACTTGTGCTTACAATTAGCTGAATATTCCAACATCTCTGCTGAAAACAAGCACATACCCAGGTCATCACTGAGACACAGCAGTAGGATGTACCCCCCATTACTGCCCCATGCTCCAATTCAATGCACTCTACATACACAAGGTGATGGAGAACAGTGCGCTACTTACAGGGGTAGGATGTGCCCCCGTTACTGCCCCATGCTACAATGCAATGCACTCTACATACACAAGGTGATGGAGAACAGTGCGGTACTTACAAGGGTAGGATGTACCCCCCATTACTGCCACATGCTACAATGCAATGCACTCTACATACACAAGGTGATGGAGAACAGTGCACTACTTACAGGGGTAAGATGTGCCCCCGTTACTGCCCCATGCTGTATATACAAGGCGATGGAGAACAGTGCACTACATACAGGGGTAGAATGTACCCCTATTACTGCCCCATTCTACAATACAATGTGAAGGAGAGGAGCACACTACATACAGGGGTCTAATGTCAACCCATTACTGCCCCATGCTAATATACAAGGTGATGAAGAGCAGCACACTACTTAGAGGAGTAGGATGTGCTACCATAACTGCCCCATGCTACATATAAAATGTGAAGGAGAGCAGCACACTACTTACAGGGGTATGAAGTATCCCCATTACTGCCCCATGCTACACAGGCAAGGTGATGGAGAACAGCACAATACATACAGGGGTAGAATTGGCACCCATTACTGCCCCATGGTACATATACTAGGTGATGGAGAGCAGCACACTACTTACAGGAGTAGGATGTACCCCCATTACTGCCCCATGCTACATATACAATGTATGCTACATACATAGGGTGATGGAGAGCAGCACACTACATACAGGAGTAGAATGTACCCCCATTACTGCCCCATGCTACATATACAATGCATGCTACATACATAGGGTGATGGAGAGCTGCACACTACATACAGGAGTAGAATGTACCCCCATTACTGCCCCATGCTACATATACAATGTATGCTACATACATAGGGTGATGGAGAGCAGCACACTACATACAGGAGTAGAATGTACCCCCATTACTGCCCCATGATAAATATACGAGGTAATGAATAGCAGCAAACTAAATACAGGAATATATATTACTGCTTCTTGCTACATATACAAGGTGATGGAGAACTTCACTCTGCATATAGGGGTGGGATGTATCTCCCATAACTGATCCATGCTACAATACACATGGCAATGGAGAATAGAGCACACATAGAGGGATAGAAGGTACCCCTAGGAATGGATCCGCGACATAACAGGGCAATGAGAGCTGTGCACTAGTACTGGGATGATGTACCCCTATTACGATCCATTCTACCAGCACATGGGGCAATGAGAGCTTTGCACTATAAGTTGGGGTAGGAGTACCCCCATTACTGATCCATGCCTACAATACACATGCAGGGAGCTCTGTGCACTACTTTCCTTGGGTAGCATTAACCCCCATACTGATCCACTACAATACACATGGCAATGGAGAGCTGGCACTAAGTATGGTATAGATGTACCCCCATGCTTGATCATGCTACAATCGCCCTTTCAATTTGAGCTGTGCCACTACATTACTAATATGGGGTCGGATGTACCCACATAACGATCCATGCTACAATTACACATGGCAATGGAGAGCTGTGCACTAAGAATGGGTGTAGGATGTCCCCCATATTAACTGATCCATGCACCTACACATGCAATGGAGAGCTTGCACTAAGTTCGGGGGTAGGATGTAACCCCCATAACTGATCCATGCTAACATACAACAATTCAATTGTAGCTTGTTCAACCTCCTTACTGGGGGGTAGGATGTACCCCCCCATTCTGATCCATGCTACAATACACTGGCAATGGAGAGCGGGGCACTAGTACTGGGAGGAATGTACCCCCATAACTGATCCATGCTATCAATACACACGGTGATGGATAGCTGGCACTAGTACTTGTGTAGGATGGACCCCCATAAACTGATCCATGCTACAATACACAATGGCCAATGTAAGATCTTTTCCCTAAGTCTGTGGTATGATTTACGCCCCTTAACTGATCCATGCTACATACCCCCCATGGGCATGGAGAGCTGTGCACGAAGTAGTGGGGTAGATGTACCACCCCATTCTTGATCCATGCTACCATACACATGGCAATGGGAGAGCTGTGCACAAGTACTGGGGTGGGATGTACCCCCCTACCCATTACTGATCCATGCTACAATACACATGGCAATGGAGAGCTGTGCACTAAGTAACTGGGTAGGATGTCCCCCATAACTGATCCATGCTACAATACACATGGCAATGGAGAGCTGTGCACTAAGTACTGGGGTAGGATGTACCCCCATTACTGATCCATGCTACATACCCAACGGTTATGGAGACTGTGCACTAAGTACTGGTGTAGGATGTACCCATAACGTGATTCCCATGCTACAATACACAAGGGGAAGGGAGAGCAACAACACTACCTACAGGGGCAAGGATGTACCCCCTCCCCCCTGTGTCCCCTCTTATAGCTGTGTGTCAACAAGGGGAGAGCGCTACCGACAGCCTATGACGAGGAAGCGGCGCCACAACTCATATTGGCATCATCCTTCCAGGGTATTTCTGCCGCTGCTTGCTCCTCCTTTCAGTGGCCCGCATGTGTGCTAGAGCCCACGGTAATGCTGCCCACACACGCTTTCCCCAGAAATCGCATCGACAGTGAGGGAGATCCAATGCATAGAAGCAAAGTGGGTCAAGCTTAAGCAAGCGGTCCAGACCGACGGGGTTAAGTGAACACTTGGAAAATGGCTTACATACGCGCCGGCGCAGGTGAGTAACACAAAACAAAACATGGGAGCGCGTGGCGATTGCGTACAATATGGTAATTCTGTACTTTAGTCCATAGCTACAGACCCAGACTGTACAGCTACTACAACACGACGGCAGAGGGATGAAAGCTCGTAAGGAAGCTTTAGTGTTTAATCCTGGTTCTTATGACAATCACATTTTTAAAAGCCAATGTCTCAGAGACCAAAAAAGTTTCTGGCTGGGATTACATATAAAATATACAGTTTCTGACTTACAGACAAACTCAAATGAAGAACACCTACAGAACCGAGCGTGGAGGTACACGGACTCCTGTACTTTCATTAGTGACATTAGTGACTATGAGGACAACATTTTCATTTCAAATCCGTGCACAGATGTAGCAGTGCTGAGTTTGTCACTGAAGCAACATTGCTCTTTATAAACGGCAGAATTCTGAATTGTCTGGACGTGATTGGAGAGTGAAACAACTTTACACAGTAATGTAGCAGCTTTCCCTTAGATGATTGATAAACCATACATGATCAATGTCTATAGTATAGTGTCAAACTCAGCTCTGCTCTACATGATGTGGATGAATGTCTGGAGAGCTATAATCACACTGTGGTCTCTGATGCCTGCTCTGTGTGTCCTGCATGTCAGAGGTCACTTACGGGCCATGGGGTCATGCAAGGTCACATGGGGATATTTCATAGAGTACATATAATAGGGCACACAATGTGGGCGATGCACCTCATTCTATAGATACGAGGGGAGGGGGGTCATGAGTGCAGGCACTGGGGTAGCTCCATGCCTTGTCTGCATTGTCTGGGGTCATGTCATATTATGCAGCATATTATGTTTTTTTTTTTTTTCCAGATTGTTAGCCGTTTTTAAAATTACAGCTCATCTCTGACCATGGGCAACTGGAACAGTTTTACATCTGATAAATTTAATTTTACATTTCTGATAAATCTCCCCCTATCTCTGAATCTTTATCCATCTTACCTCACACATAAGCATCTCATTACCTATAGCAACCTAAGAAAGCTGAGCTCATATTAATGATCTGTGGCAAAACAGCCAACCAATCACAGCTCAGAGCTCATACTAATGACCTGTGGCAGAACAGCAACCAATCAGTGCCACGGCAGCAGCAGCAGCTAATGGCTCCTGTATATAGACTGGTAATAAGTGGATTTTGGAAAGCGTGGGGTGAAAATTTTGGCTGTATCACATTCCCTGAATGTTTTATACTCCTTTAAAGGGAGATTACATGTTTAAAGATTTTAACTTTTCAACCTCAATCACTAGGGGGAGCTCAGAAGTTTGCTGTATACAATTTTAGTATTTACGCAATGCAGAAAGCTCCCCCTAGTGGTGGTTGCCAGAAGACAGAATTAAGTAACATTTCACTCTACTTATCTCTATGCTGGAGGGTGGAGGCCTAGCTGCTCTAACTGCCCCCCCCCCCCTCTCTCTATAGAGAACAGACCCAAAATGTGTCTCACTATTGATTCTTTAATGTTTTTATAAAAGGGGATCTTCTACCACCAGGATGAAGAATTGTAAAACAAGCACTAACATACTGGTGTGCGCCCTCTGGCAGGATCTGCTCTACTTTTAGCTTCTTATGCCCTTATGCCCTAAAAAAAGGCTTTAAAAATATGAAAATGAGCCAGAGGGGCTCTGGGCTGCATTAACACCTATGGAGCCCCCCAGACTAATTTGCATAATTTTAAAAGCCATTTAGCCAGGACATAAGAAGCTGATAGAAGAGCAGATCCTGCCAGAGGCAACACACACCAATATGTCAGTGCTTGTTTTACAATCCTTCATCCTGGTGGTAGATTTCCTGTAAAATAGAATATACTTGAGTTGGTGCAGTTCCTGACAGTTGATTTTTTTCTTGCGCTGGTGCAGTGGTCTTATCCTTCTACATCATCTTTACTTTCTGTTGTGGGGCTTTGAAGATCCCAGAATCCTGAGAAATGTCTGAATAATGTCCCATCAGGGGCTGCATCGGGGCTCCTGTAAGGGGGGCGGGGGGTCCGGACTCAGACTGAAGAATGTGAACCTGGATTTATTTTCCTGCTATTAATGTTCTGAGCGATAATTCAATTACCGGGAGGAGGAACGGAGAGGAATGTCCTTGTGCCTTGGATGATCTTCTCTCTTATAATTGGAAATGGACTAAATTTGGCTTTAAGACTTTTGCAGTCGTGGCCAATGTCAGAAGCTGCGACTTATGCGTCAGTGAATAACGATCACGTAACGGCGGCGGGTTCAGGGGTTCAGTGTGAACCACTTTGTGGGGGGGTGGGGAGTGTTAGAATGTGCTATTACTCGCATTACCTAAAATAATAAAGCAGATCTGGGAATATTCTTAAAGGAAATCTACCAAATCCACCATAATAACGTAGGGACGTTACGTAGGGACATCCAGGCACCGTGACTGTGGGAATCTTATATCTGTTACCCATGGACTCCTTACTTTTAAAATCGAAATTATGCTAATAAGCCATAAGGGCTCTGGTGGGCATTACCAGAGCCCCTCCATTCTGGAACTTCACAGGCTGTAACACTGTCTGAGCCCACCCTGCTCCCTCAGCACTCACCTTCCTCTTTCTATTTAAATCTCACACCTCTGGAGGGAGAAGTAATCCTGCACAGTGTAACATCCTGTGAAGCTACAGCATATATGGGCTCTGGTAACAACCTATGGTGTCCATAAAACTCATTAGCATAATTTTAAAAGTTGATTTTAGGAGGAAGGAGGTCATGGATAACAAATAGATGAAGAAAATACCACATTCACGGTGCCTCTGGTTTGTTTATGAGGATGGATTCTGATGGCAGGTTTCCTATAAAGGGGCACCCTGGTGTCTTGTTGACCCTATCACTAGAATGGAGGTCCACTAATTAAAGAAGCGGGAGCAGTGAAAGCCTGAAGTAATGTGACCTTTCTCATCCTGTGACTGCAGATCGGCCGCAGAGGCTACGAGATCACCAAAACTTCTATAGGTGCCAACAGAACATGAGAGACCCTGGAGCTGGAGGACGGATCTGCTCCTGGTCAGGTAGATGATGACCAGTGATCCTGGAGACTCGATCCATTGAAAATTGTATTTCATTTATACCTCTGTGCCTCCACAGTAAGAGACTACAAATAAACACAATGGGGCTCATTTACTAAGGGTCCGAACGCCGCACTTTCGTCGGGTTTCCCATATATTTCCATTTTGCGCCAAATTGCACCGGGATTTTGGCGCACATGATCGGATTTTGGCGCATTGGCCCCGGCTTTCACGCAACAGAAATGGAATGGGCGGGGTGGCCATCGGACAACCTGACGGATTCGGAAAAACCGCAGAATTTAAAAAACGATTTGTGTCGCAAGATCAGCGCTCACATGCACCGGGAAGAAGAAGGTGAACTCCGGCGGACCTCGGCACAGCAGCGACACCTGGTGGATATCGGGCGCACGGACCTTAGTGAATCCCGGGAGCTCCGAATCCTCGTCATACAACGCACTGCGGGATCGCGACAGGACCTGGGTAAGTAAATGAGCCCCATTGGCCAGAATTTATTAAATCTTTTGCGCCAGTTTCCTATGCACAAAAAGAATGTGCAAACTTCTTGGACATGTAGATGCACCATGCACAATGCGCCACACATTTCTGCACTGAAGGGGGCGCTCTGGTGCTCAGTCAGATCATGCACCACATATATCATTCAGAATCCGACAGAAGTGTGTCACACGCCCCATGTTAAAGGTGCCCCAAGGAAAAGTTAGTACACACTGTCGCAGCAGCGCAGGGGGCTCCAGATCCATGAAGAACGGACACCACAAGTCATAAATCTTGCACAACTTTTGATGAATTTTGGGCCATTGTAGTCAGACCTTACAGTTGTCTGTCACCTACCTGTATACATCTAAATCAGACTACGTCGGCATCATTTGTAGTCTGTTACCTTGGAGATAGATTTACAAAAAACAATAGGGTTTATGTTGCCACAGCTGAGCCGATCCTTCATCTTACATCCCATATGACAATCACAGGTCAGAGAGTACGTGGGAACAGGAGAAAGAATAGAGAGTATTACTATTAGGATCTGACTACGTCGGCATCATGTGTAGTCTATTACCTTGGAGACGCACATATCTATAAACTTTACATTTATATTCCAGGTATTATGGGATGCTGTAGAACAAGGCAGAGGCAATGGTAAGTGCAAGGGACATGGTGCACAGTATATTTATAGATGTGATGTAGCCTGGACTCTGCTTTTTACAAGATCGGCACAACATTCCCCATAAAGGCTTTGGAGTGTAGCCAAGAAGTAAGATAGAATTGGATTTGGGAGGGGGTTGTGGTGTGACCCGCACCCCTAATTACTGATTTCTGTTATGATATTTATGAATACTATTTTGAACTGTGATGTTCTTTAAACAATGAACCAGATATGAGAGAGGAGAAACCTTGGATAATTTTATCTATAGTCTACAGCAGCTTATTATGTCATGTATACATCTCCCCCGTGTATAGGAGAACAGCCTGGGCCTGACCACTACAGCGCGTACAGGAGAAGATAGGAGAAAGCCAAGGACTGATGGTGACACGGACAATACTCACACAGGACGTCACACACAGATTCACCAACATGCTGATTTCCACATGAAACAGGTAAAAGTTCATTACATGACATTACTTATCCTGTACTGATCCTGAGTTACATCCTGTATTATACTCCAGAGCTGCACTCACTAGTCGCTGCGGGGCGTCACGTGTGGACATACATACATTACTTATCCTGTACTGATCCTGAGTTACATCCTGTATTATACCCCAGAACTGCACTCACTTTTCTGCTGCTGGTGCAGTCACTGTGTACATCCATGACATTACTTATCCTGTACTGATCCTGAGTTTCATCCTGTATTATACCCCAGAACTGCACTCACTATTCTGCTGCTGGTGCAGTCACTGTGTACATACATGACATTATTTATCCTGTACTGATCCTGAGTTACATCCTGTATTATACACCAGAGCTGCACTCACTATTCTGCTGCTGGTGCAGTCACTGTGCACATACATGACATTACTTATCCTGTACTGATCCTGAGTTACATCCTGTATTATACCCCAGAGCTGTACTGACTATTCTGCTGCTGGTGCAGTCACTGTGTACATACATGACATTACTTATCCTGTACTGATCCTGAGTTACATCCTGTATTACCCTCCGGAGCTGCACTCACTATTCTGCTGGTGCAGTCACTGTGTACATACATGACATTACTTATCCTGTACTGATCCTGAGTTACATCCTGTATTATACTCCAGAGCTGCACTCACTATTCTGCTGCTGGTGAAGTCACTGTGTACATACATGACATTACTTATCCTGAGTTACAGCCAGTATTATACCCCAGACCTGCACTCACTATTCTGCTGGTGCAGTCACACGCATGACATCACTCTGGATATTGTGTGTGAGTAGTAGCAGGTGAGCCGCGCACATGTGTATTTGTCATTCGTCTTAGGACACGGAGGGGGATGGAAGTGGGGGGGTGGGGGGAGGTCATGGTGCACATTTTATTCTTGCAGGTGCTCGGAGACAAAAACTTGACTCTTCAGCGGAAACACAGACGTCTCACTTTAAAAACCTTTTCCCGAAACTTCTGGCTTAGAGGAGCCCATTTCAGGGGAAGGTCATAGGGTTTAGGTGCAGGAAGCGAGGCTTAGTGTTTTATAGCTTCATTACAATGGGTCGCCTTTTACAGGAGCCTCGGTGTATTCCCCGCTGCAGAGACCTCGAAGACTCTCATTAAGTGATGCTTTTAATTATTTGGGGTAGAAGCTCATTAGAAACAGCGCACATCTGCGAGGACTCATCAATGAGAAATTCGAGATGTCACATATGAGTGAGCGGGTCCTTGGGGGGGAGTTTGGGAGATTTTTTTTTTTCAGGTTAATTCCGGGAAAACAGAAATTATACAACTGGTAATGAAAATATTTGAGCCAGGAAATGAAAAATCTCACGCCCACTCCCTGATTTGTGGTCAGGACGAATGTGATGTGGCAATGGGGTGGTCTATGGGAAAATAAAAGGCAATAAACATACACAGTATAAAGGTGCCATAAATGGGTATCTCAGGACCCCCCCTTAATGCGAGACAGAGGTGTTCATGTCTCTTCAATGGCCAGACTGTAATACCACTTTTCACCTATAGTGGGCACTGCAGGGGAAATATGTCTGCTGCTAAACATGGGGGCAACTTAAAGGGGTCCACTACTTTCCTAGAGACTGGGTTGATAAGTTGAACCCTCCTGTTTCTGCTCTGGGGGTCTCCAGTATTATTATCGTGAGGTTTGTTACTGTATAAGTAGTCTGCTCTGTATTGGTTATTACATGATTGCAGTATTTGGGTTGTAGGGTGGCATTTTGTGCCATACTGTGGGTGTTGGTGCACCTATGGCGATGTTTACTAGAGCAGTTGATCGTTACCACCCTGAGACCCTCGGTCCTATAAAGGTTGTTCCCCCCCTGCTGTATATTCTCCTTCTATATCACCGTTGTATTATGTACAGCACATATTCCCTACTCATGGATTATGTTCCAGATCTTCTGTGTGACTCCTCGTCATGTTTTAGTTTCCATACTTGGGATAATTGCAGTTTTATGATGTAGCAGAACCTGACACGACCCATAAACTGGATGCGGCTGAGCCCCGAGGTGTGACGGCAGCGCGCACATGGTTTACATCTATGCGGCTCCTGCCCTACTGATACATAATACAATGTAACAGAACATGGAACACTATGGAAAAGCTGCAGAGACTAGTGACCAATAATGACAACAGATATACTACTACTACTTTATATTCCTGTACCTAGGGGGCAGTATTATAGTAGTTATATTCCTGTACATAGGGGGCAGTATTATAGTAGTTATATTCATGTACATAGGGGGCAGTATTATAGTAGTTATATTCTTGTACATAGGGGGCAGTATAATAGTAGTTATATTCTTGTACATAGGGGGCAGTATTATAGTAGTTATATTCTTGTAAATAGAAGGCAGTATTATAGTAGTTATATTCTTGTACATAGGGGGCAGTATTATAGTATTTATATTCTTCTACATAAGGGGCAGTATTATAGTAGTTATATTCTTGTACATAGGGGGCAGTAGATATAGTAGTTATAGTATTGTACATAGGGGGCAGTATAAGTAGTAGTTGTACTATGGCCCATTGTTATTCTGTACATAGGGCGAGTATTATAGTGATTATATTCTTGTACATAGGGGGCAGATTATAGTAGTTTATGTCTTGTACCATAGGGAGCCAATCGTATTTATAGTAGTTATGAATTCTTGGTACATAGGGGCCAGTAGTATAGTAGTGATATTCTGTACATAGGGGGCTGTATTATAGTAGTTATATCTATGTACATAGGGGCAGTATTATAGTAGTATATTCTTACATAGGGGCAGGATATTATAGTAGTGATATTCTCTGTAACATAGGGGGCAGTATGATAGTAGATTATCCTTTGACCGACATAGGGGGAGTCTTATAGTAGTTATTCACTTGTACATAGGGGACAGTATTATAGTAGTTATAGTCTGTAATAGGGGCAGTATAGTAGTTTATTCGTACATAGGGGACGTATTAGAGTAGTTCATATTTCTATGTACATAGGGGGCAGTATTTATAGTAGTTAATTCTTGTACATAGGCAGTATTATAGTAGTTATATTTCCTGTACATAGGGGGCAGTAGTATAGTAGTTTATATTCTTGTACATAGGGCGACATATTATAGTAGTTTTATTCTTGTACATAGGGGGCAGCAGTATTATAGTAGTTATTCTTGTACATAGGGGACAGTATTATAGTCGTTATATTTTGACATAGGGGGCAGTATTATAGTAGTTTATATTCTTGTACCATAGGGGCATATTATAGTAGGATATCGTTCATAGAGGAGTTAGTTATTCTTGTACATAGGCCGGCCATATATAGTAGTTATATCCTGTTACATAGGGGGCCAAGTCTTATAGTGTTATTTCTTGTACATAGGCGGGCAATTTTATTAGTAAAACAGGACAAAAAAATATTATATATATAACAAATACTCTCATCAGAATGACCAAACAATTATTTAACAGGAAAGCATACAATCAGAATATAATAAATTGATATAATATTAACTTAAACAAAGTCCATCACTGTTAGAAGGGAAATTAGGAATAACATGACTGATCAATAACCCAGATATATGTTACTCCATAAACTCCAAACATAATACCCTTTTGCCTAACCCTATGGATAGTATTCCACCTAAGCTCTGATAGTATTTGGGTTCCAGCGGTCATAGGCTGGCAGGACTCCTGGCGGCAGGACACTTGTCTGGTGTTGCAGTGGTCTATTGAGAACGGTGATGGTCAGGTACATGGTCCCCCTGTATAGCGGTTACTTGTGGAGTCACCCCATAGATGTATCTGGGTATTTGAGAGACTGCAGCCCTTGTATTTTTCGCCTGCGGAAACCTCCTGCCCATATCTGCCTCATCACGCGGCACTCGTAGTAAGTGCTCATAGCTCCTCCGCGAAATCCTAAGGGGCACATACGGTCAGAGACACTCAGAAACTTAAATTACCCCTGACAAAGAACCTCCCATGTAGAGACGGACAACAAGGCGATGTCAAGAAACTTTGCAGGAAGCCTCGGACTATGAGCGAGCTTCAGGCTTCTTCAGCAGGGTGGCCGTTGTGCATTCCCTCAGAGCTGGCTGTACGTATAGGAAGGTCCTACAGATATGGTAATAAAGCTCCTTCCTGGCCTACCTCCAACATGGCTTGTCTATCTCCAACTTTTCAAACACCTGAGACCTACTCCAGATAATGGGGGAAGGAAGCCAGGGAGTCCATCGGACCCTCTTGAGACTGCGCCTCGACCAAGACTCTGCAAAAAGCAATATCCAGTCCTGCCCCACTACTTACCAACAGGACGATCATTGTTGAGTCCAGCAACCAAAAATTGACTTTCAGAAAAATGGAGTCAAAGAAACACCCTTGGATATTTAAACATATCAGCCCACACTCTTCCTCTGCAGGTAGGTGATCCCTCTTTTTACTGGGGTCAACCTGTTCCCATACAAGATGGAAGAGAACAGGCTAAAGAGCCTAGCGGAGGAAAGATTCTGGCAAAGGAAAGAACAACAGAGACCGTAGAGGAAACGAAAGGGGACCCGGTAAGTCTTCATCAGAGTAAACCCTTTCTCTATAGGTCAGCCTCCAGTTCTCCATCCGCTGAACCTTTGCATTTCCGGTTTCTCAACTTTCTTCCCAATTGAGTTTGGCATTTATTTCCCTCCCAAATTCACCCAAGGATTTAATATGGGTGAGCCTTGGCGAATGTGGCGATCAAAGCCAGGGGCAGTATCCAAGTCCAGAAAGCTTGACTCTTCTTAGGTTGACCAGAGACCAGGACCGGCCCCTGAGTAAATTCTGATTGGTCTTGCAGATAACATATCCAAATCACGAGGTTCAGATATCACAACAGTCACATTCATCTCGCGTAGCGCGACTTACTTCAAAGGAAGCAATGGGGGCCCGGCCACCCGAAAATCACACCGCTGAATGTGATCGCAGAAACAAGTCTATGGAAACACATACAGCAGTGGACTCAGTGCAGGGCCCTGTCGCAACCCCGGCCTCGACTTCAAAAGGTCCCCCTGCCCAACCATTGATCAGAGGAAAGTCTTCGCCTCTCTTGAGACAAAGTCTCAGCCAATCTATAAAATGTCCGGAATAACCGTACTTGACAAGTTAGCCCAGATACTCGTATCAACCCGTTCAAAAGGCTTTAGCCTGGTCCAGACCACTACAACATATCTCCCACAACCTCAGAGTTTACATCTCTAAACATTCCCTTAGCGAGGAGACTGCTTCCAGAGATGTTCCGCCCTCTTACTGTTGCCGTACTGAGAGCTGCCAACAGTGCCGGGGACAAAAGACTAATTAGCCGAGAGTTGTTTGCCAGAATCTTCATGTCAAACATCAAAGAGGGCGATCGGCCTCCAGTTTTGATGTCACTATGCTACCTTACCTGGGTGGAACAGCAGAGATGAAGGGAGGACACTCTCAGTGAGATGGAACGGGGGCAGATCAGAGTGAAGTGTGACTTTCTAGACAGTTGTGAGTAAACAATCCACAAAGGATTGGGGGAGAGGTCACCTGAAGTACCATCTTATCGAATTTCACATGTCTATACCGTCGGAGTGTGGCTTCTTCGAGATGTTAATTATGTATGGCGCCTCTCTTTAGCGCTCCTACCTCATGTTGATTACTGCTGTCAATAGGGAGAAAGAGGGTTCCCATAATCTCTAGTGTCAAAACCTGGAGTGCCTTCCCAGAAATTGAGACCATTTCTGATCGCGAATCCAAATAACCGTTATTCGATGGAAATACATTAGCATCTAGAGGTAGGAAAGCTCACAGTAACACCAGGATTAGCGGCAGCCCGACGATTGCCTGTAAGAACTCCTGTGGAGTCTAGAGTGAGACCTGTGGATCACGGAGTTGTTCTGGTTGAGCGTCACCAAACGTTCCCCGGCATAGATTCATGTAAGAGGATCGGGGAGACTCATGTTGCACGTATAGATCCTATTCTATACGAGGGACGTGTAGCGGACTTGTTACTGGTATCTGTTTTCTCAGGAATTTCAGTCGGTGCAATCTTTGATGTTTAGGTCTCCCCCCCCTCCCGACCGAATACAAGTGCGTCACCCATTCTGCTCCGCAGCTTGATGCGATGCTGGCAGTGATGTACTTATCCTATCCATTCTTTCACGACAGTTCTTTAGAAGACGGGACCTGATCTCCTACTTGACGTTCTCCCACCAAACAGAGTATTTATTCATAGAAGATTGGATCCTGAAAAAGGAGATAAGTGGATACAATTTGGAACATAGGCATCATCCAGAGATGCTGGAAAATATGAGACTCCATAAACCCCGACCAATATCAGGAAGCGGAGGTTCAGTAGCTTCAAATGGAAAACAATAAAGGCAAGGTGATCGAATATGGGACAACTCTCTCGCTCATCCCACTAGAGATTCTCGGAAGGGGAACTGGACAAACAGCCATGTCGATCGGCTAGTCTGATCAGCACAGGAGTACGTGAATGTACTTAAGGTGTCCTAGAGACAGAAACCAACACGAAGGGGGAAACATCACAACAGTGGGCTGTGATATGAGTGTCCATATCTTGTTAGGACTAGGCGAGTCTCCTGACACTGCTCTGCCCGAGGACCTGTCACCTGATGTCATGGTAACATGAAACTACCGCCCCATCGACGAAGAGCGTTCCATACTAGGTGAGAAAGATATGGCTGTTATGTACCTATATACCGGCCTTATACAACACAAGTACACAAAATAAAATGTATAAATACCATAATATGGAAAAAAGACCAATTCAGGTCTTCAAATACTATTGTGAGCTTAAAATAAGTGACATGCCTACCTTAACATCATGTACCCCGAGGAAGCGAGGCGAAACGGCGTCGGGGTTGTCTCGGTACAGTCGCTTCACATATCCTGGTGCAATATGCAGCATGGTTGTAGATATAGCTATTTTGCACGATTGCACTTTATTTGTTTGTTGGTTATTTATAGACCTCCTACCAGGTTCCCTGTATTAATGTTAGGTTTACATTATTAAACCCCGTGGTGTTGCTGATGTTTGTACACTTCGATTCTACGGTAGGTATTATATCGAATTGATGTGTGTACAGGTGTGAAGAAGCAGCTGGTATAGTTTACCACCTGTAATGAATGGAGACATGTCTGTGGTTGTACAGATGTGCTGGACACACAGGTTGGGGAAGGGCGGAGGTACCTTTAGTCCACCAGGGATTGATTTTATGGGTTGTTTTATTGCAGTATCATATGTGTGTATTAGTTAGTTTTGTTCAATAAAATTTTTGGTAGCTTTTATCATCTGTATGGTTAGTGTATCACAATTGTGTTTGTGTACTTTGTGTGGTAGAAGGCCCTGTATATAGGTACATAGGAGTTGGGTTGGTCATAGCGGAGTCCTTGCTTTCCACAGACTTTTCATGGTATAGAGTGTTGGATGAAAAGGTATTGCTGCAACCTCATTGAAACGTAGGCATTGGGAATTTCTACTCGTCACACTGTCTAGTGGCCGATAGATGTTTAATCACACCGGAAGCCGGTCCCATATGACCATGGATGTCAGCTTCCAGCACATGGCACGCTGCATCCCCAGTGCGACCTCCGTCAGCGTGTACCGTCCACGTGCTGTGGTGTGTTTTGTAAGACCAAGTAGTCTGAGCGGGACTGTCGCGCGTACGGCTGACCACAGCCGAAGGTGACTCAGTAATGAAGGACGCAGACCGCCACTCCCACAGCGACTCAGGCCCTCACGGAGATGCCCTCAGGTGTCAGACGGTCTACGTGCAGTGAGAGATGAGCATCAGCCGTGTACACGACTATGTCAGCAGGGGTCATAACG
The DNA here is from genome assembly GCA_019512145.1 of Engystomops pustulosus. NCBI lineage: Eukaryota > Metazoa > Chordata > Amphibia > Anura > Leptodactylidae > Engystomops > Engystomops pustulosus. Next base: position 89,484,934 of record CM033648.1, read on the forward strand.
GAGTGTTATGTCCCTTCTACTTTAATTGCTGGTGACGTGTGACTAGAGAGCCAAACACTTTTAGAGAGATCGCACCACACGCACTTAGTTATAACCAGAGAAAAGTGCAGAGCAGTCTGTGACTCCACCATGTAGCATCCTGAGTCAGAGTCAAAGTCCTCCTGTCTTCCACCGTCTCCATGTCCCGAATCCTCCAGTGGTTATCTTACAGGAGGGGGCTTCTTCTTAGTTGGAGGATTTCACTGTGTCCACCTCCACACTCACTGGTCAATCTTCTAGGCGTCACTTGCGTTCAAAAGTTGCGCCCCATATGACTCGACAGAGCATCAAACCGGTGGGAAGTGAGGACCATGTGACCCCGGCGATCACCGCTGGACTTCCTCCTGGTTGTCTTAGCTCCGCACTAGTACTCCTCAGGCTTACGGGGGGGAGTTTGGGCTTTTTTTTGACCGGGTGTTTATTCTTTGTCACCTCCTCAGGTATTAGTGAAGGGGTACTTACAGGTGAGAGATGAGGTAGTGTTGAGTTGAGGCGGTGGCGGCCTGACGTCGGTTGGTGTTGAGTTACAACTCTGCACGACACACTGCCCGAGCGAGACAGCGTCGACTGTCAGGGGGTTCTGCCATCACGACCTGTAACCTCCGCTGAAGGGTCAGAATTCCCCGACGAGCTAAGGCCGTCTCCTCTTATGGGACGTCTGCCTCCTGTCGACCATCTCATTCATCAGAAGAAATGTGACTCCTGGCGATGTTGTGCCAGGCCTCCGGGCACAGCAAATCCTTGTTGCGGGTGCCCAATCTCTCGAGCAAAGGGATACACGTGACGTTCTCCAGGTGGCCTGGTATGAACGACCTCCCCACACAAGGTGAGAATTTAGAACTTACGGCGACATGTACTTGTGCCACGTGGACCGAATACCTTACCACATCTAAAGCACTTCCGTGGTTGTTGCGGAGAGTTCTCAAGAAGCAGAGCGCCCTTTTACTTCACTAGAAGTAGAGAGCGGAGGTTGGGGAGAGGTGGCAGTGAAGGAGTAATGCGTAGATCTTGGCTCTTCAGGCGATCACCCAGCACCTTCATACCCCGAGTCAGATTACCGTGAAGGCGAGTCCACGTCTCTATTCTTAGTGAGGTCAGACAGCAGACTACAAGGGCAGACTGAGCCACACAGAATATCTGAGGGGGACAGCACTCGTTCCAGAAGATGACATTAACCACTCGGTACCTGGCCATGGAAATGGGGACAAATGTAATTTATTCCAGCCGTCCTTGTCCGAAACGGGGGAGTTTATCCCAGAACCATCAGAATGGACATAAGCTTAAAGCTGGAAATCACTAGCACTGTATGTCTGAAGGTTGGGGGGGGATGACCGCCAGGATATCATCGGGCGGTTGAACCCCATCTGGGACATAGAATCTCGCCAACAAAACATCCTGTCTGGGAGATCTTCCATTACGCCTCTCATTCTTAAAGCGCCACCACGTTCCTCTCTTAAATGCCGGCCCGGAGTAGGTGCACCGGAGGTGAAGGAGGGGAGCGACCGCGGCTCCAGCCATTAGGGGAGGTTCCTGACGGGGGCTCACTCTGATTACTGGGTGGAGGATCTGATTAGAGGACTCTGACTCTACTAGGGGGCTCGATGGTAAAGGGGGGAAGTCACAAGCATTCATTCTGCACCACCCCCTGCCCCCATCAACATCTATGTAAATACGGTGACGAACATCCCAGATAGGACTGGGGCCCCCTCTGTCCCCCGACCCCTCAGCTACAGCAGAATGTCCTACAGTGTTCCAGTCTCAGTACGTTTAGAGTTCTCATGGGTCACCGCATCACAAAAGACACATAGATGAAAGTCAACATCAACAGACACTGCTGGACTTGTCGGTACTACAGGTCCATGCACCTGCTCTGCGGACCGTGCGGGGTCTGTGGATGATCTTGTGTCTGTCCCTCTGGAGATGAGAAGCGTGCAGGCTTGATAATCTGTTTGCAACCAGTTGGGGGAAATCTGGGGCCGGAATGGGTCCTGCCTGTGCGTTAGGGGCCCGGGGCACATGTCCACAGCTCTGCCTTGCTGGGAGAAGCGGCCTCTGGTTTCTGTAAGACTCAGCCCAGGGGTTCCCATCCTATACAGGACAACAGTCCAGATACATGACCACCTGTTCACAGCTCTATGCCTAGTCCCTGCAGCTTGGTAGGTGTTATACAGGGTGCTGCTATTTCAGGGCAGTGCGCCCCACAGACGTTATAAGAGAGTACATTTACAGTCAAATTTGCATCTGCAGCATTGTCTTATGGTTAGTGAGCCCCACCATTACCCTTACACAGGGTCGCGTATCTCCTCCGCCATCTGCAGCCTCCGGTGCCCGTGCGGTTCTCCTCCCCTGCTGTGCTGGTCGGGGTAACAAGCTCCAGAGGGTTTTGTGCACACGTCTACTTCCCAAGCTGTGGACTTGCACTGGCAGGGGGACTGTGCATTTGTTCTATCTTCCTTTTTTTTTTTTTCTCTTTTCACAATTAGAAGTGACTCATCTGGGGTGGTAACAGTCTGCAGGCTTTACTAGCTGACCTGGTGCGGCCTGAAGGCCATGCTGGACACCACATCCCTCTGCTGCCGGTTTCGTGCAGGGTTTGTCTCTCCAGAGACCTTTTCTCCTCTGTCTGGGTGCAGGCGTGGGGGGATGTGCCAACCTGCTGCTGATATCACCTCTGCGCATCAAACCTGTGCCCTCACGCGGGCTGCTCATAGAACTTGCTGCTTTCACTGCAGTATTCATGTCAACTCTTCTCGTGTTCACACAACAAACAACATCATGTCCACAATTTCACTTCTCATGATTTGGGATTGAATCCTGTAGAAAGTTTGTGGGATTCATCCCGATGTAGGCTGGAAGCCTGGGCCTTGCCGGGGAATCTCCCCACCCAGGGTGGCCCCGCCCTGGGCTAGCTCCAGACATGCAAGACTCAGGAGCTAGTCTACACGTCCTCACAGCAAGGGGGCAGGATTATAGTAGATTATTTCTTTACATTAGGGGGCAGTATTATAGTAGTTATATTCTTGTACATAGGGGCAGTATTATAGTAGGTTATATCCTGTACATAGGGGCATATTATGAGTAGTATATTCTTGTACATAGGGGGCAGTATTATAGTAGTATATTCCTGCTACATAGGGGGAACAGGATTATAGTAGTATATTTCCTGTTACATAGGGGGCAGTATTATAGTAGTTATATTCCTGTACATAGGGGACAGTATTATAGTAGTTATATTCCTGTACATAGGGGGCAGTATTATAGTAGTTATATTGGTTTTCTACCACAATCCTTGGAATCTGTGTGTGCTATATAAATGAATAAAGGATATTTTATAATACTCTGCATCTTTTAGAATTTGTCTTGTTTCTGACTTCTATTAGTGTTTTGTCTTTCCTCAGTTTTCTTTTCATGATTTAGATTTTGCCTTATTATTTTTGGATTATGGTGCGGTGACCAGTGATGTCATCTCCGTTGTCTCTTCCATCATGTCTCTGCGGGTGACCTCCCCAGGGCCCGGGTGTCATACAGAGGCAATTGTTCTGACACTTGGTATAGAAGAGATTGGGTGTTAGATTTCCTTCCTCTGGCGCCTGATGCAGCGACTTTCCATGCAGGTAAATCACAGGAACAAGAAGAGAGCAATGGACGGCAGCGCAGAGGATCCAGATCAGATGTCTCCTGCCATTCACTAAAGCTTCATGAGATCCAAACCTACTGCCCCCCTGTGCACCGGAGACAATAATGACGGCTCCCAAAATACCATCCTGAGATCATCATCATCACATACAAACATGAGCTGCCTGTGGACGTTCTATTCATTGATGTCTGATTATTGTATGGCCGTATTCATCCCTGCACACTATGGCTGTACAATTCACACTGTATGGCAGTATTATACAAGCACGATATCATAATATGTAGGAACTTTGCAGTATGATATATGAGCTGTATGGCAGTATTATGTAGTCACACTATTGCAGTGTTATGTAGGCACCTTATTACAGCATTATGAGGATCTCTGGCACCAGTGCACTGTGTAGCTGAGATCTGTATGCACTATATAACAGTAAAAGGTTACTTATAGTATGGCAGTATTATCTATGTATGGTATGGCATTATTATTTATGCATAGTTTGGCAGTACTTTTTTATGTATTGTGTGGCAGTATTATCTACAGTATATATGGTATGGCAGTGCTTTTTATGTATAGTATGGTATTTTTATACTATGCATGGTATGGCAGTACTATCTATATATTGTATGTCAGTGCTCTTTTATGTTTAGTATGGCAGTATTATATAAAGCATATATGGTATGACAGTACTAGCTATGTATAGTATGGCAATATTATCCATTTTATCGTGTGGCAGTATGATCTATGTATGGTAGTACTTTTTATGTATAGTATGGCAGCATTATCTACAGTATGTACGGTATGACAGTACTAGCTATGTGTGGTATTGCAGTACTCGTTATGTGTGGTATTGCAGTATTATCTATGTATGGTATGGCAGAACTTTTTATGTATAGTATGGTATGTTTATCTAAGCATAGTATGGCAGTACTTTTTCATGTAATGTGTGGCAGTATTATCTACCGTATATATAGTATGGCATTAATATCTATGCGTAGGCAGTACTTTTTTATGTATTGTGTGGTATGTTTATCTATGCATAGTATGGCAGTACTATTTATATATGGTATGTCAGTGCTTTTTTATGTTTAGTATGGCAGTATTATCTAAAGCATGTATGGTATGACAGTACTAGCTATGTATAGTATGGCAGTATTATCCATTTATCGTGTGGCAGTATGATCTATGTATGGCAGTACTTTTTATGTATAGTATGGCAGCATTATCTACAGTATGTACGGTATTACAGTACTAGCTATGTGTGGTATGCCAGAAATACTTTGATACCATTGTTGTTAAAACTCTTAAAATCTCTATTTACTGCCCCGGTCATTTTAGTTTCCTCTTCCTGTAGTGCTGCTGTTGGCCACTAGAGGGGGCAGTGCTCTTGGCAGCCGCTGTGCAGGTCATGGTGGAGCGGGTGGACATTGGGGCACATTTACTTAGAAAGACATAAACTCCACTAAAAGTGTATTGTCCGTGTATAATGCTGCATGCGGCGATTTACTAAGATCGTGCGCCAGAAATCATAAATGTGTCGCTTCCACCATCTTTTTTTGTGGGGCATCTTTAACATAGGGGTGCGACACAATTTGAACGTTAAATTCTGCGCTCGGTCTGAATCAGTCGGACTGTCCGCTGGCACGCCCCATAATTCGTGTCGCATGGAAGCAGCTGCGATACAAATGGATCACGTGTAACTCAATCCCAGCGCAGACACTTGCTGCTCTGATATCTGGCTGCACCCAGCTTTCCTAGGATCAGAGAGCTTGCACAGAGGAATTTAAACTATATGTATGGATTTTATTTCAATAGTGAGAGGCGTATACTGGATACCTTCCAACTTTTCAGGAAATTAAAGAGGGACAAAATGCGACCCCCTTAAGCCACGCCCCTGGACACACCCCTAGCATCGCCCTTTTCTGCCTATGTAAATTCATAATCAATCAATCAAACAGTGAGCAATCAAACCTAAAGAAATCTTAATGTACACAATCCAATTTTTAGGTTTGCTGAGAGCCATAAACAATGAAGATTTGATGCTGAAAAGGCGCAGCAGGTAAAGTTCTCTTGTTGCCTCGTGTTAATCTTTCTAAAACTAAACACTTAGACATGGATCCATTCTCGGTAACATACAACTACACATCCATGAATACGGTATCTGCATAACCTGCAGTATGGAAACCTACACACAGATCCACTTACTCTTCATGAAGGAGGACTGGCCCCTCCCCCACCCTCCTGTACCGACTGCGCTATCACTCCAAGTGCACTGCCTGTGTGTACAGCACCTTGGGGAGTGAAGGGAGAGGGTTAAGGAACCCCTGAGTTTTGTTTTTAATGTACCTACCATGTTATAAGGCAGCAGGTAGGTCTCTGAAGCTGCAGTGTGGAGCATTCGGTCACATAAAGCTCTTGGGTCCATTAGGGGGTGGATGACCCTGGGACATTTCCCTGCTCTCTCCTCCTTAACCTAATGTCTGGTCTTCTCTCTCCTGGCACCCACCTGCTAAACTTCTCACTCGGCGCAGCCTAAATTGGAGGGGCGGAGCTGACCTAAGTGGTGAGTAGGGGGAGGTGCTGAAAGGGAAGCCAGAATTATGGGGAGGAGGTAGCAGCCTGCAGCAAGCCTGTCCCTGCCCCGGTACCTGCACTGTGAAACCGCACAAGTCGGAATCAGGAGGCGGGACTTTGAGGAGACATATGGGACGTGGGGGGACATATCGGGACAAACACCCAACTGTGAAAAACCATGACTGTCCCGATGAATCCGGGACTGTTGGGAGCTATGTGCTGGTGCCTCACGAGTGAGGTCATGCCATCCCCCCTTCGACCACAACTGCCTCGTGTTATGTCCACCTTGTCCAGATGGGACTTTTCTCAGCTCAGCTAATATCACCGCTAACATATTAAATTATGTTCACATTAGAGCGTCTGGACCAGTCTGCTAGAATTTCCTTCATAAGAATATAATATAACCAAATGTCAGCAGCTTGGCCGAGGCTTCAAGGAGGTAGACAAGAAAGGAGGGCGCCGGGCCAAGTCCTTAACATCTTCTTTGTGGGCTCATGTGTATCCAGGCAGCAATATACATTCATCAGCAAAGTTACGTACACGAGACTACAGGGGCTTCAGGTCCCTTGTGTAAGACAATCTGGGACCCCGGGACCTGCACACCAGTAGCTGATGGAGTGTTAAGACCCGTAAGACCCCATTACCTCTAAACAATATATATACATAATTGTTTACTTACTTGTATATGCAAACATACAGCAAATATACACATACATACAGTATCCTATACACTCATGTATCATATACAGACAAACAGCATATACACATCACATACACACACATAAATACAGAATTCTATACACTCATGTATCATATACAGACAAACAGCATATACACATCACATATATACACACATACAGTATCCTATACACTCATGTATCATATACAGACAAACAGCATATACACATCACATATACACACACACATACATACAGTACTTTATATCCCCAGGCATCATATACAGACATACAACATATACACAACACATATACACACATAAATACAGAACTCTATACACTCATGCATCATATACAGGCATACAACATTTACACACATATATACAGTACCTATACAGACATACAACATATACACAACACATATACACACATAAATACAGAACTCTATACACTCATGCATCATATACAGGCATACAACATTTACACACATATATACAGTACCTATACAGACATACAGCATATACACATCACATACATACAGCATATACACATCACATATACACACATATATACAGAACCCTATACACTCATGCATCATATACAGACATACAACATATACACATCACATATACACACATGCATACAATACCCTGTACAGCATATACACACATAGAAATATAGAATATACACAACACACACATACAGCATATTCACACCCAATACCCCAGATGTTTGGGGCTCCCTGACACTATGGGCCCCATAGAGGCTGCTATGATTGCTTCACCTGCAGTTACCCCTAATGACCCCTAATGGAACGGTCAGGGTTCAGGCTCAGGTGGAGCGGCTGTTCACCATTAACTAGGTAGGAGGGGTCCTTAGAGCATGGGGGTCAACAGGCACAGTCAGGGGTAAACTTTACCCAAAGAGACAGGAAGCAAAGCTTTTTGAGGATGGTTTTCTCTACGGATTTTACATCCCCCACCAGCCTTCTTCAGCGATGTTTATAGGCAGAAATTTAATTTCAGTTTGAGAAAACCCCGAATTAGCGTTGGAGAAAGTACACAAGGAAGTTAATTTAGGTAGAATGTCAGGCCTATTTTCTGAACCCCCACACCTTTCATTTCCCAAGAGATCTTCAGTTAACGACGCCATATCAAAGGAAGATGCAGTGGTTTTGTATGTTTCCTTTGATAGGGCGGTTGGCTTGGTTGGACAGGCTGGCCCGGGAGCCTTGCCGGCCAAATCTGATATTGAGTCCGCATTTAGGTTGCTTCCTGTGCACCCCGATTGTTTCCAATTCTATGACAATGGGGGTCAATTACTAAGGGCCCGATTCGCGTTTTCCCAACGTGTTACCCGAATATTTCCGATTTGCGCTGATTTTCCCTGTATTGCCCCGGGATTTTGGCACACACGATCGGATTGTGGCACATCGGGACCGGCATGCACGCGACGGAAATCAGGGGGCGTGGCTGAACGAAAACCCGATGGATTCGGAAAAAACGCATTTAAAAAAAAAATGTGTTGCGAAATTTGCACTTACCTTCACCAGGTATAGGCCGGTGAATTTCAGTGCATTCCGGCGGGCCTCGGCAGACTTCAGCGCAGCAGCGACATCTGGTGGACGGCGGAGGAACTACCTTAGTGAATCACCGGAAGACCCGAATCCACCGCAGAGAACGCGCCGCAGGATCCCGAATGGGCCGGGTAAGTAAATCTGCCCCTTAATGTGGTTTCCCATGGACTGCTCCATTTCGTACTATTATTTTGAACTTTTTAGCATGTTTTTGGAATGGCTCCTGGGATACGAAACGGAAATTTTCTCCACAACGCACTACCTGGACGACTTTTTGTTTGTTGGTCAACGGGACTCCAACACTCCTTTACTGCTTGAGACTTTTACATCCCTGACTAAGTTTATTGGTGTCCCCTTGTCACCTGACAAAACAGGCGGTCCGGTTACCACTCTGTCTTTCTTGGACATTGAATTCAATACTTTGGAAATTACTTTCAAATTACCTGAAGAGGAAGTATCCCGTCTGCGTCTGGAGATTGACTCCATTGTATGTAAAAAGAAATCCAACCTGCATCAGTTCCAGGTCCTCCTGGGCCTGCTAAACTTTGCATGCAAAGTCATACCTAGGGGCCGCACCTTCTGCCGTAGGTTATCTCTTGCTGCAAAAGGCACCCTGAACCCTAATCATTTTATTAGGGTTACCAACCCCCTGGAGGAGGTCCTGTCAGTTTGGCAGGTGATCCTCTAGGATTTTAATGGCTTGGGCATCCTTCAAGAGACTAAAGTCGATAGCTGCTCATTAAGCCTCTTTGTTTCTACTTTCCCCTCTCACGGTTTTGCCGCCATCTATGGGAAAAAATGGTGCAGGGGTTCTGGGCCCTGGAGTGGTCACAGTTAGGTTGTACTAATAACTTGACACTCCTGCAGCTTTTCCCGGGCAGTTTGTTGCAATCGGACGTTATTCCTTCCCCATTCTCTGTAAAAATCCGCATTCGCTATTCCAAAACCAACATTTTTGGCAGAGGCACCTGGCTGTCCATCTTGCCTCTGGGTTCTGACCCCTGCCCCGTTTTCCATGTACTGTATGTAATATCTCCCGGCTTCGCCCAGTGGGTTCCAATTATTTCCTAGTACACGAGTTGGGCGTTCCCCCCCTTGCGCATTTCCAATTTAATTCTGTTTTTTAAAAAAACCCTCATCTATTAAGGCCTTAACCCAAAAGAATTCAGAACCCACTCCTTCTGCATTGGTGCGGCGACCACCGTCTACTCTTGCGGAATGAGTTCTGATGACATAAAATCACTTTGTCGATGGAAATCTGACTGCTTTAAATCTTACATTCGACCTGACCTTAAAGGAAACCTACCACTTGAAGTGGCAGGTATAAAGGGGAACTACCGAGCACCAGCTCAGGGTGAGCTGGTGCCGGAGCGTAGTTTTGTTAGTGTTTTAAACCGCAGCATCGCGGTTTAAAACACTTTTTAAACTTTATGGCCGAAGGTGCTTCGGTGCAGGGAGGTACGTGCTCGGTGCACCATGCGCGCGACCATGCCTGCGGCTCTCATTAACTTCCTATGTAGCCGCGTGCACGGTCGCGCGCATGGTGTGCCGAGCGCGTACCTCCCTGCGCCGAAGCAGCTTCGGCCATAAAGTTTAAAAAGTGTTTTAAACCGCGATGCTGCGGTTTAAAACACTAACAAAACTAAGCTCCGGCACCAGCTCACCCTGAGCTGGTGCTCGGTAGTTCCCCCTTATACCTGCCACTTCAAGTGGTAGGTTTCCTTTAACCCCTTGTTTTAATTAGCTTTCTTTTTTCAGGTCCTGTCAGGCATGTTTGGATAGTGGGACATTCATATATTCATTGGGCTGCGCGGAGAGCTGCTGTGCGGCCATACGGATGGAACTTAGCCCCATCTAATGCACAGGTGCACTGGCGCGGCACAAGCGGCATGATGTGGTCCCAGGTACTGGCAGAGGTACTTCAGATCAGTAAAAGCTGTCCGCAGCAGGCTGTCGTCATTTTGCATGCTGGAGGTAATGACCTCGGTCAGGTTAAAGTAGGGGATCTGGTCTCCCTTATGAGGCAGGACCTCTCCCGCTTCCCTTCATTCTGCATGGTCAGAGGTCATACCACAATGTTACTGGAGAGGAGCCAGGGATCATGAAGCGATTGAAAGGGCCCGGAAAATCCTAAGGCCGGCGCCACACAGGGCGCTTTGTCTGCGCTTGCAAACGGTATAATCTGTATGTAGTGAGCTCCCCCTAGTGGTGGTGTATAATCTTTAAGTAGTGAGCTCCTCCTGTTGGTGATTTACAGTATTACTTGTGAAATGTTGAGTTTCTGTAAACCAGTCTGGCTCCTATTTCTGTGCAGAAGACTGCAGTCCCCTGAGTTCGGTTACATGTGAATATCCTCCCAGCCAGCAGCCACCACTAGGGGGAGCTCAGGAGATTACTGCCTGTTGAATATTTATTCCAGAACACAAAAATCTTCCAACCCCACCTAGTTTTGACTTCAGGCAGACAGAATATTTAGAGATAAAAAAAAGATTCTTGTCTATCCTAATACGTAGGGAACCTGTCAGCAGACTGTAGTCAGCATTATATATTGTCCCTGGAGAGATGTGTAATCAGACCTTTGTGTATGTTGTTAGTAGCAGCAAGACTGTGATATATGGATTTATATTCCAGGATTGCAGAATCTCCAAGTGCCCTGGGGGTGTGTCCTCACACTGCTGTGCTCTGTGCGTTTTAGTTAAGTTAAGTCAAAGTCCTGCTGCTACTAACGACATACACAGAGGTCTGATTACACATGTCTCCAGGGACCCGGCAGTCAGTATGGTCAGACCTGCTGACAGGATCCTTTGAAGAAAGAATTGAGCAGTAAATGGGCTGATGCTATGGGCGGAGTTTGCCTTTAAGGTATTGACCAGTCGTGAACAGCCTTCAGTCTATATATGTCTACATCTCATAACATATATGTATGTGTGTAACATATAGCATATAACATACGTGTTACATAGTATCTTACTAGGACTGTGTACTATGAGGTCACAGATTGCTACATGTCATTAGCGTCACCCTGGAAGTCCCTGAATATACAAGCAAGGCGGGTGCTGTGCAGACCGTGATAACGGGGGCCTACACGGGGCCCACTATGGGGGCAAAACAGGAGAAAGAGACCCAATGGGCTCACAGGAAGGACCAGGATACATGGAGGGGGAACCCCAAGACCATGAAATACCTGAAAAGGAAAGGAAATGGTTAACGCTTTGCATCTAAGTGGAAATTATTGGGGCAGAGGTTCTGGATACTTTGTTTCGTTGTAGATTCTGGGCCCTGCTGATACCTGCCAGGACAAGATGCGGCGGAATCCATCGTCTTATATATAAATCATGAAATCACTAATCCTCAGGGAGTCACAATGGGGTCTGCCCAGATGGGATACACCAATGTGATGGGGGCCCCCAATCTGTAACATGCACCCCAATACCCAGAGCTGTGGGAGGACCTCAAATAAGATACTAAGAGGCCCAATAACTAATAGGGTCCGATATTCAAGAGCTAAAATGGGAACATTGCATTATGTAATGCGCCCTCCCAATAGTAATGTGACAGCCCTGCCCTATGTATTGTGTATTGGGGCTCCCCCTTAGTTATGTGACAGCCCTGCTCTATGTATTGTGTATCCCCCCCTTAGTTATGTGCCCCCCCCCTTATTTACGTCACATACCTGCCCTATGTATTGTGTATTAGAGACCCCCCCCCATAGTTATGTGACAGCCCTGTCCTATGTATTGTGTATTGGGGCCCCCGTAGTTATGTGACAGCCCTGCCCTTTGTATTATGTATAAGAGGTCCCCCCTTAGTTATGTGACAGTCCTGCCCTATGTATTGTGGCCCCCCATAGTTATGTGACAGCCCTGCCCATTGTATTGGCCCGCCCTTAGTTATGTGACAGCCCTGCCCTGTGTATTGTGTTCCCCCCCCCTTAGTTATATGACAGCCCTGCCCTGTGTATTGTGGCCCCCCATAGTTATGTGACAGCCCTGCTCTATGTATTGTGTATTAGAGTCCCTCCCCTTAGTTATGTGACAGCCCTGCTCTATCTATTGTGTATTGCCCCCCCCCCATAGTTATATGACAGCCCTGCCCTGTGTATTGTGTATAAGAGGTTCCCCCTTAGTTATGTCACAGCCCTGCCCTATGTATTGTGTATTAGAGGTCCCCCCCTTAGTTATGTCACAGCCATGCTCTATCTATTGTGTATTAGAGGTAAAGAATTGAGCCAGATACTGGTCTGATGCCTATGGTCGGGAGTTTGCCTTGAAGGTATTGACCATCTGTGAACCCCTTCAGTCATCTATATATGTCTACATCTCATAACATATGGTTTATGTTGTAACTATAGCATATAACATACGTGTTACATAGTATCTTACAGACTGTGTACTTAGAGGTCCAGATTGTGCTACATGTCATTAGCGTCACCCTGAAGTCCCGAATATACAAGCTGCGGCGTGCTGGTGCAGACCGTGATAACGGGGGCCTACACGGGGCCCACTATGGGGCAAAACAGGAGAAAGAGACCCAATGGGCTCACAGAGGACCAGGATACATGGAGGGGAACCCCAAGACCATGAAATACCTGAAAAGGAAGGAAATGGTTAACGCTTTGCATCTAAGTGGAAATATTGGGGCGAGGTTCTGGATACTTTGTTCGTTGTAGATTCTGGGCCCTGCTGATACCTCCAGGACAAGATGCGGCGGATCCATCGTCTTATATATAAATCATGAAATCACTAATCCTCAGGGAGTCACATGGGTTGCGCAGATGGGATACCCAATGTGATGGGGGCCCCCAACTGTAACATGCACCCCAATACCCAGCTGTGGGAGGACCTCAAATAAGATACTAAGAGGCCCAATACTATAGGGTCCGATATTCAAGAGCTAAAATGGGAACATTGCATTATGTAATGCGCCCTCCCAATAGTATGTGACAGCCCTGCCCTATGTATTGTGTATGGGGGTCCCCCCTTGATTATGTGACAGCCCTGCTCTAGTATTGTGTATCCCCCCCTTAGTTATGTGCCCCCCCCCTTATTTACGTCACAACCTGCCCTATGTATTGTGGTATTAGAGACCCCCCCACCCCATAGTTATGTGACAGCCCTGTCCTATGTAGTTGTGTATTGGGCCCCCGTAGTTAGTGACACACGCCCTCCCTTTGTATTATGTATAAGAGTCCCCCCCTTAGTTATGTGACAGTCCTGCCCTATGATTGTGGCACCCCATATGTTATAGGTGACAGCCCTGCCCGATTGGTGCCCGCCTTATTTATGTAAGACCGCCCTGGCCCTTTGATTGTGTTCCCCCCCCCCCTCCTCCTTAGTTATATGACAGCCCTGCCCTGTGTATTGTGGCCCCCCATAGTTTTGACAGCCCTGTCTATGTATGTGTATTGAGTCCCTCTCCTTAGTTATGTGACACAGCCCTGCCTCTATCTATGTGGTATTGCCTGCCCCCCCCCATAGTTTATATGACAGCCCTGCCCTGTGTATTGTGTATAAGAGTTTCTCCCCCTTAGTTATGTCACAGCCCTGCCTCTGAGTGTATTTAAGGTCCCCCCCTTAGTTATGTCACAACCGCCATCCTAATCTTTGTGTTTAGAGTCCCCCCCCTTAGTTATGTGACAGCCCTGCTCTATGTAATGTGTCTTAGAGGTCCCCCCCCTTAGTTATGTCACAGCCCTGCCCTATGTATTGTGTATTAGAAGTCCCGCAGCACTAGGACCCGCAGCAGCACTAGGACCCATAGCAGCACTAGGGCCAGCAGCAGCAATAGGACCCATAGCAGCACTAGGGCCAGCAGCAGCAATAGGACCCATAGCAGCACTAGGACCCATAGCAGTACTAGGGCCAGCAGCAGCAATAGGACCCGCAGCAGCAATAGGACCCGTGGGGAGCAGGACTCACAGGCTTTCTCTATGAGTGTGTGGGGAGCAGGACTCACAGGCTTTCTCTATGAGATAGAGCATGGGGAGGAGGACTCACGGGCTTTCTCTGTGAGATGGAGCGTGGGGAGCAGGACTCACAGGCTTTCTCTATGAGTGCATGGGGAGCAGGACTCACAGGCTTTCTCTATGAGTGTGTGGGGAGCAGGACTAACATGCTTCTTATGAGTGTGTGGGGAGCAGGACTAACAGGCTTTCTCTATGAGTGCGTGGGAGCAGGACTCACAGGCTTTCTCTATGAGGTGTGGGAGCGGACTCACAGGCTTCTCTCGTGCGATAGAGCCATTGGGAGGAGAGGACTCACGGCTTTCTCTGTGGATGGAGAGTGGGGAGCAGGACTCCAGGCTTCTCTATGAGTGATGGGGAGCAGGACTCACAGGCTTTCTCTATGAGTGTGGGGTGCAGGACTCACAGGCTTTCTCTATGAGTGTGTGGGGTGCAGGACTCACAGGCTTTCTCTATGAGTGTGTGGGGTGCAGGACTCACAGGCTTTCTCTATGAAGTGGTGTGGGGTGCAGAATCACGGCTTTTCTATGAGTGTGTGGGGTGCAGGACTCACAGGCTTTCTCTATGAGTGTGTGGGGTGCAGGACTCACCCCCCTTAGTTATGTCACAGCCCTGCCCTATGTATTGTGTATTAGAAGTCCCCCCCACAGTTATGTGACAGCCCTGATCTATGTATTGTGTATTAGAGGCCCCACAGTTATGTGACAGCCCTGATCTATGTATTGTGTATTAGAGGTCCCCCCCCGCATAGTTATGTGACAGCCCTGCCCTCTGTATTGTGTATTAGAGCCCCCCCCCCCTTAGTTATGTGACAGCCCTGCTCTATGTATTGTGTATTAGAGGTCCCCCCCCTTAGTTATGTGACAGCCCTGCTCTATGTATTGTGCATTAGAGCCCCCCCCCCCCCCTTAGTTATGTGACAGTCCTGCCCTTTGCATTGTGCACTGGGGCCCCCCATATTTATGTGATACCCCGACTCCCCTTTTATCTATGTCTCTGGGGGTTGTAGTTACCGTCATGTCTTAGAGTTGAGAATAAAGTAATAGACCCCATTGCCAGAATCCACATCTTAGCGCCACCGTCTGGGGATTAGTGAAATAATTTGTATAATCGATTATAAATCTCACAAAATCGTTAAAACACAATGTCGGACAATTCTACAGAACACGTGAAGCGGAGAAGGATCCATTGTTTCCTATGTATGACGGGTAACGTGGCTGCGTGGTGGATTGTGGACCCTCGGACCTGAAGATGCTGATCCCTATTGAATGATCCGTCTCCCGCATCAGGCGGTGGCAGGTGCTGGTTTGAGTGTGAACCTTTGCTTTACGTCTCCAGTCATTTCGGATCATCAGAGTCAAGTTTTGGAATTGGGAAGGTTTCCGGAACCTTTTGGCTTGTTTTCTAAAGCACCTTGTCTATGGCACCTGCTGCCACAGGGGGCGCCGCTCGCAGGACAAGATAAGGCAATGACATCAACCAACCCACTTACAAAACTGCCCGTGACCCTATGAGAGTAGCGGGCCTCGGGCGGGGGCGCCTGGACAGTTAGTTGGCGGCGCGCTGCTTGCGTTCCTCCTCGGTGTTGGGATAATACAGGTGGCACTCCGGGTCACCCCGAACCATGGGGGCGCCAGCAATGATCTTCCCGGTGTTGGGGTTGACACACCAGCATTCACCGCGCTGACCGTTTAGGGACATCTTACACTGCAAGAGAAGGTGGGAGACATGGAGACCAGTGACAGCACAGATCATACAAACACTTAAAGGGGGTTTCCAGCAAATATAGATAACCTATCATTAGCTATCAGAGACCAATCAGGGGATTGCAGCAAAACATTCAACAAAATAGAAGTAGAACAGCTCCGTTCTCTGGATAGTGGCCATACTGGGTAACTACCTCTACGTCAAGTGAATGGGAGCTGAGCTGCAGTAACACAACTTGACCACTAGTATTAATAAGAAGCTTGACACAAGATGATTCACCATAGATCATCAGCACGTAACTTCTGTGCAGCTCAGGGGTTTTCATGCCTCCAGAGCTTCTTCTGGGTGGAATTCCCGTGTTTAAAGGAAACCCACCATCAGGATTTACCTATTAAGGTAGATGTGTTGGTAGGTTCCTGCTAACATCCTAAGCCCTAAACTGTCTTTCCCTAATCCTATAACGCTTCCTAACCATATCTACACTTCGTCTAACTAATCAGCATATTTTCGGCAGAGGCTACTGGGGCGTGGTGTAGCCTTTGCTCCCATAGCCTGGAGAGGCTCCTCCACACCCCAGAAGCCTCTGCTGATAATTTGCATATTAGTTATAAAATGTTTCAATCAGGTTAGGAAGTGTTATAGACAGTTCAGGGCTTAGGATGTCAGTAGGGACCTATCAGCAGATCTACTTTAATAGCTACATTCCTGATGATAGGTTTCCTTTAAACAATATAATTCCTATCATCCCATATCAGATATTTCCTCCAACCACTGCTGCCCCTTTACTATGGAAGAGATAAGTTTCTCCCCCTACATAAGACCCCCAAACAAGACGAGTCATGTGACCGCTGCCTCCTTTCACCTGTTTAAGGTTGAACAACCCATTCTTGTCGCAGTTGGGGATGTGAAGGGCGTAGAGATGCTCCAGGGGTCCTCGCTCATCGGGAAGGTTCATGGATGATATCCTCTCCAAGACCTGATCCAACTGCTGCTGACAGAGACTCTGAAAAATGGGGGGAGGGGGTAAGATGTGCGGCACATGTATCATCACTGCCTCAGATCACTAGCAGGTCCTACTGATGACATCACTAAGCCGTCACTTATGACATCATTGGATCATGTTGACCACACACTGATGACATCATTCAATCACACTGGTCATATACTGATGACATCAATCACTCATGCTGAGCACGCACTGATGACATCACTAAACCATCATGTATGGAGATCACTGATCATACACTGATGACATCACTGGACTATGCTGGCCACATACTGATGACATCACTCACTCATGCTGACCACATACTGATGACATCATTCAATCAGACTGATCACACACTGATGACATCACTCACTCATGCTGAGCACGCAGTGATGACATCACTAAACCATCATGTATGGAGATCACTGATCATACACTGATGACATCACTGGACCCTGCTGGCCACTTACTGATGACATCACTCACTCAAGCTGAACACAGACTGATGACATCACTCACTCATCCTGACCACATATTGATGACATCATTCATAGTTTCATAGTTTATACGGTTGAAAAAAGACACTTGTCCATCAAGTACAACCAAGGAAGGGTAGGGATCGGATGAGGAAGGGATTCAGGGGAAATAATTCTATATAACATTCAATCAGACTGATCATACACTGATGACATCACTAAACCATCATGTATGGAGATCACTGATCATATACTGATGACATCACTGGACTATGCTGGCCACATACTGATGACATCATTCAATCAGACTGGTCATACACTGATGACATCACTTGACCATACTGGCCAAGAGCACCAAGATACTGGAACCTTAACTCCTTGGATGCTCTACAGACCACAAAGTATGAGCTCCCTGCCACCCTAAGACCCCCAAGGATACTGGGACCTTAAAGAGTATTTGGGGGTGGGGGGCGGGGGGTTGTGAACAATTTTCTAATACGCAGTTTTCCAATAAGTAACACTCTTAGTCCACTTAGTTACAATGTTACTTCTCTGTTGCTATGGCAAATCTGTCTACAGGATTGAGGAGGGGTTTGTTACACAGCTGTGAGTGTTAACCCTTCCTCCTCTCTCGCTGGCTGTAGTATACTATGAGCAGAATTTTCAAAAATCAAGCTGAAAGTGAAGGGGTTAATCCTGCCTTCTCAGAGCTGTGGAACTAAACACAGGGAGATTAGATGTGAGCTCTCCATAGACACGCACTGCACAGGCTGGAATATGCATCTCTATGGGAGGGAGTCAAACTAAGCAGAATTTCTTAATGAAGTAAATCAGAAAAATCCCCCCCACACAATATTAAAAATGATGTCAAAAGATGGTTATACTTTAACTCCTTCCATGACACTAGGAGTACTGAAACTAGGAGGGATACTGGAATTTTAACTTTGCTCTAGACCACCAGGACTGCTACCTGCCCGTTTCCTCACCCTCTGAGCTGATTGTCTCGGGTTCTTCTTCTCGTCATGAGCTTTGTTGACCTTTGATCGGTGTTGGTCGCTGGCTCGTCCGCGGTTCACAGCATCTTCCTTCACTGGAGGTCTTGCTGGTCTCCTTGGGAAATTATCGGTCCCTACGGGTCCCACATCTAAGTTGTTGTCCAGTAGCATGCTGTCCGGGCGCTCCTCTGGAGGCTCTGGAAGGAGAACACAACTCAGTGAGACTGAAATATGGTCCCGACCAGAGCGAGTCTAGAACCCAACAACCTGCAATATAGAACCATTCAGTTTATGTCCCAGTGTTTCCAGAAACTGTAGTACCAAAGAACAGTGCCCAGAGGTCGCATTAACGATTGTACAAGCGTCATTGATGGATATACTCCTTAAAAAAGTGCAATGCATATTAGTACACATGACAAGTCGCCCGTGCAGGATCGCAGCGATTGTCAGCAATGCTCACAATAGCAAAGCTCCTTACACATTGTTGATGTTAAACAGCATGTAAGGGGCTTTCTTATTGGCTGATGCTGCACTTGCTTTATTAGCCTATGCAGTTGCCAGACATACAAGTGGAAAGATGCAACTGAATCATCAGAAGTCACCAAGATGCCCCCTCTCCAGGGGGAGAGAAGGGATCGTGTGTCTCTTGTCCCAGTCACATAAGATTAAATAAACTGTTTCCCAATGTCCCTGCGGCTACAATCCCCCAAAGACGCGGCGGCCCCTTATAAACCCCTGACCCAGATACAAGTCCAGAAGTGGCAATAGACACAAGACACACTATTACATACATTGTCCTCCCATTAGAGACCCCTGGGGAAACAGGAGAGTGGGGCGAGGGTCAATAATGAGGCTGTGTTCACACTGTGCAGATAAAAACTGCGGCAAAGGGATTCAGATTTGTAGCAGTTTTTGAATTTACAGATTAAATAAAATCAATAAATCTAATCTGCATTATGTGAGCACTTGCCATGTATTATGTATTGTCCCTGGAGAGAAGTGTATCCAGACCTTTGTGTATGACTCTGATATATGGATTTATATTCCAGGAATGTAGCTACTCCAAGTGCACTTGGGGAGTGTCCTCACACTGCTGTGCTCTGTGCTCTCTGCATTGAACTGCTGCACATCCACTCTCTTCTGTTCAGTAGATATTTCAAGATCAATGTCATTTACGAGATCAACTGCTCTTCTGAAATGCTCTGTGCTGCTGATAAACCCTGCTCTTTCCACTATGCAACCCTCAGACTTCTCACACTGTCCCTATACCTGTTCCTGAAATACTCTGTGCTGCCTTGGACCTCACTGTAATAATACATTGTCTGCGCCCTGCGATGTTGGCATTCTTTAGGGTGGGTTTCTATAGGGTGAAGCCTGCAGGGACCTGCTCCTGCTCCTCTCCATGCAGCCTCTCGTGCGGATCTGAAAGAACAGCCGCAAATCCAAGGATTATCCTGTGTATACACAGCGATTACAGAATATGGCAGCACTCCAACGCCGCCGGCACACTGACAACATTCCTGCCCGGCATCAGATATGTGACTCCCTGTTTACTATGGCAGGGATAGAGTCCTGGTAAAGTATGTGCCCCCTCTGCAACCTGAGGTTATGGCACAATAGATACATATTTTTTTACCAGATTATGAAATGTTCCTCGTATTCCCAAACCACATCTCCTGAGTTACCCCCTCACAGGCAGCAGAAATAAGGAGTTGACATCACCTAAAATACTGGGGCTCATTTACTAAGGGTCCCGCGGACTGGACTTTCGTCTGACATCCCGACGATTTCCATTTTGTGCCGCTGGGACAGGTATTTAAAAGGGTTTTTGGCGCACTCGATCGGCTTTTGGCACAACCCCGCTGGCTTTCATGCAACACAAATCATGGGGCGGGCCGTCTGACAATCCGACGGATTCGGACAAACAAAGGAATTTAACTTCAAAATTGTGTCGCAAGCCAAGCACTTACATGCACCGAGAGGAAGATGGTGAACTCCGGCGGACCTGAGCGGGGAAGCGACACATGCAGGATATCGGGTGCAGGATCTAAGTGAATCGCGGAAGAGTGCATACCGGACGGACAATGCACTTTCGGGAACTCTGAGGGACCAGGTAAGTAAATGTGCCCCACTCTGTTAGCTGTCCCACATGTAATACAATTTCTGCGCCAATTTCTTGCAGCTGCTTTGTGTCCACCGTGCCACAAAATTCTGCACCTAAAGGGATGTTCCGATGCGGATTTGGACCGTGCGTCACATTTATTATTGCGACTCAACAGAATTGTGTCACATCCACTATTATAAATGTGCACCAAAAAAAAGTTGGTCTCTATCAGAGCAGCGCATCGGGCGCCAGATTCATGAAGACCGCGCTCAGTATTCAGTAATATGCAGCACCCAGCACCCTGCGAGGACAGTTCTCTACTTTTGATAAATGTCGGCCAGTGTCTATTCTGCGAGCTCCAAATAGAAGATTGTATGACACCCACAGCAATATGAGAGTCATAGAAGAAATAAAGCTCATCTCTGCAACAGGACCTGCAGACTGAGGAAATGATAAGCCACGAGGCTGATAACCACAATCCTAAGCCTGATGCCTGGACAGATGGTTGTCAGATCCGTTCCCCCACATATAGACATCATTCACATGATACAATGGGGTAATTTACTAATGGCCTGATTCGCAGTTTCCCAACGTGTTACCCGAATATTTCCGATTTGCGCCAATTTTCCCTGAATTGCCCCGGGTTTTGGCGCACGCGATCGGATTGTGGCGCATCGGCGCCGGCATGCACGCGACGGAAATCGGGGGCTGTGGCCGAACGAAAATCCGACGGATTCTGAAAAACCGCTGCATTTTTTAAAAAAATGTGTCGCTCGGCACGCGCTTACCTTCACTCAGCCCGGCTCGGTGTACTGCAGTGCGTTCCGATGCTCTTCATCGCAGCAGCGACATCTGGTGGACGTCGGAGGAACTGCCTTAGTGAATCGCCGGAAGACCCGAATCCACCGCAGAGAACGCGCGCTGGATCGCGAATGGGCCGGGTAAGTAAATCTCCCCCAATGTATCTGTGTTCTATTACCATGGTAATTCTTATCCAACATTAGACTCCGCCCCCTCTTCTATAAATTATACTGCGTTGCTAAGAATCGCTACATATCACAATTTGTAGCAAAATTTGTACTGGGTTATAAGGCATTATTTATGCTTATGGGCCCCCTAAGGTTCAGCGGTCTGAGGGCAACTGCGAATTCTACATCCACTATGGCCAAGCAGTACAAACCTCATTCACCAAATGTCTTCTCCATTTTGGTCCAAATGTAAAATTTTACAGAAACAAGAAATTAAAGGGGTTTTCCAGTGTTCGACACTTACCCCCATACTGTGTTTGAACACTGGGGGTCCGACCATGGGGAATGGCTGCTGCACATGCCATAATAGCCCACTGGCAGGGCATTGAGATTGTTGGGGACCAAATTTGTAGGAAGCCGATAAATAGCTGTAAGGATGGGAATATACCATTGGATTAGATGCTCATTCACAGATCCTGGCACTCGCTGTACACGTTCCTGTCAGTGCACTAATCTGAGGCGTAAACCTATTCCCAGCACTCGCTGTCAGGACACGTCCGCTGTCTCCAGGGCGGGGATCCCTTTGGCACATGAAGCATCACCCAGATAAGTACACCCTGCGGGCGAGATGTCTGGGCCAAGGCTATTACTGGGGAGTTTCCCAGACTCATACGCGATGCAAGTCAACCGCAACTACATCAATGTCAAAGCAAGAAAGGGGAAGGATGATAGATAGATAGATAGATAGATAGATAGATAGATAGATAGATAGATAGATAGATGGATAGATAGATATGGGATAGATAGATAGATAGATAGATAGATAGATAGATAGATATGAGATAGATACATAGATATGAGATAGATAGATATGAGATAGATAGATAGATAGATAGGAGATAGATAGATAAGAGATAGATAGATAGATAGATAGATAGATAGATATGATATAATAAGTAATAATTTGGATACAGTAGCGCCCTCTAGTGGTGGCTGCTGGGATGTACTATGTGAAGGTGTAGATGAGGATAAGGGATTCCGGATCACAGCAGCTCTGATACCAGGGCAAGTCCTTAATAAGTGGTCACAACGGGTCAGAAGAGGTGACAACTGCAGAACACAGCAAGTACAGCGCTTACTGTACCGTTTATCTTTGGATTTGTTATCCAAAGATAACAAAGGTTACCAAAGATTTCTGCTCAGAGCAGGGGCTCTGGTAACACCCCTAGGATCCCTTTAAGCTCATTAGCATAATTATAAAAGTTGATTTTAGAAGGAAGGAGGCCATGGTTAATAAATATAAGAAGATTACCACAGTCATGGTGCCTGGATCTATGAGTGCCAACATTGCATTTTGAGACGCTACAAGAAAAGCTGTAAACAGCTCTTCAGCCACTTAACACTATATGCAGTTTGCATGGGCAAACCTGCTGACAGTTTCCCTGTAATACAGCTAATAAAAACATCAATTATATAAACCTGTATGCAGTGAGCTCCCTCTAGTGGCTGCTACAGAAAGTGACTTTATAAACCATAAAGAAGCTGTTGGGGACCATAATGAAGTACGCAGCACCTGCTGTCATCGTATGTCCTCTGCAGTAACAGAGAAGACACAAGGCACAGAGCTGAAACTTTTTGCAGAATTTTTTGTGGTTGAGTCTGACTTGTCTGCAAATAATTCCATCTCCAAGATGACCAATAATATTCAAGGAACGGAAGCTGCGCCTTCTGTGTTCTGTGCTGTCCCTGGAGAGATGTGTAATGAGACCTTTAAGTATCTTGTTGGAAGCAATAACTTATTGTATTACTTTTAAACTAAACATCAATATGTATTTTTAAATGTTTGTAAACCCAATAAAAAAATTAAATAAAATTTTCTGAGGCTGTGTGTAAACGTGTGAAAGCAGCCTCAAACTTCTATCTCATTGTAGCTGCTACATTGTAACAACCCCAAGGGACAGAACAAAGTCTCTTTTACATGTTGCACTTTAAATGTTGTAAGAAAGCGTCTTATGAAGCTGCACCTAACGCCCTGAGACCCTGGACACCTGCATCACCCAGCGCCACTAGGCGTCACCCAGTCTCACCCAGCAACACTCAGCATCTCTCAGTGTCACCCTTCATCACCCAGCATCACTCAGCATCACCCTGCATCACACAGCGCCACTAGGCGTCACCCAGTCTCACCCAGCATCTCTCAGCGTCACTCTTCATCACCCAGCATCACTTAGAGTCACCCAGCATCACCCTGCATCACTCAGCATCACCCTGCATCACCCGGCGCCACTAGGTGTCACACAGTCTCACCCAGCATCTCTCAGTGTCACCCTTCATCACCCAGCATCACTCAGAGTCCAGCTCAATATATGAATAAAGAAAGAAAAATAGTTCAGCTCACCACTCTTGTCTGTCCGTATTGCTTCTTCGTGCCGATGCACGGACCTGCTGTGCGGGAACCAGAGATAACATGCAACAATTCAAAAGGTTAGTCCAGCATCAGAGTTGAGGAAAAATCCAGCGTTTGTTCATGATATAAAATTCCACTTTATTAGAAAAAATCTGGAATTTTATATAACGAACAAACGCTGGATTTTTCCTCAACTCCGATGCTGGACTAACCTTTTGAATTGTTGCATATCACTGAGTCACCCAGCATCACCCTGCATCACTCAGAGTCACCCAGCATCACCCAGAGTCACCCTGCATCATCCTTCATCACCCTGCATCACCCTGCATCACCCTTCATCACCCTTCATCACCCTGCATCATCCTTCATCACCCAGAGTCACCCTGCATCATCCTTCATCACCCTGCATCACCCTGCTTCACCCTTCATCACCCTGCATCATACAGCGCCACCCTTCATCACCCTGCATCACCCTTTATCACCCTGCATCATCCTTCATCACCCAGAGTCACCCTGCATCATCCTTCATCACCCTGCATCACCCTGCATCACCCTTCATCACCCTGCATCATACAGCACCACCCTTCATCACCCTGCATCACCCTGCATCATCCAGCGTCACCCTTCATCACCCAGCTTTCTAGAAATTTGTAGCATATATTCTATTCAGACCCAGTGACAACAAGCATTGGATTACAATACAGGCGGTTTAGGCAGTAGCCTCGGGGCCCATGGACACCCAAACCCACCACCAAACTTTTTACTCAGAAGGACCTTCACCCATGAAATCCATGAACATAATGACACCCTAGGAAACACTGTAACAAAGTAGCAGCAGAAGTTGAAGCTCCCTCTATATCTCCACCTGGTGGTCACACGCAGCACTGCAAGCTCCACTATTATGGGGGATTGTATGATTTATGTCAAAGTTCTGCACCTTTCTCTGTGTTTTGATAATTCTTCACTTTCAAGATCTCTCCTTGCTGTCAGTGAATAGAATGCGTTTTCCAGGACTAGAAGTTCAGGCTGCTTAGCCCACACATAATTTTAGAAAAATGGAATGTAATAAACTCTCAGCTGTATAAAGTAATTGCTCGGGATGGGTCCGATGCTGAATATAAATAGGAATATTCTTGCTAGAGATATTTCAATGAAAGGGCATCGCTCAATAACGTTTCATCAGGAACGCTGCACAGTAATTGTACCTGGCACCAGATGAGCAATTATACAGAACCATCCCAGGTAATCCCCGGATTGTGCGCACCTTTAATTACAGGTGCAGCTCTGGGGGAGGGGGGGGGAGATCACATGACCTGCACTGGCAAATGGCAACTGCTACAAGCTGAGACCTTCCTGCCCTGGGTATAATAACTAGGTCATGGATCTTCTAACTGCTTGTTATTCACAGTCTGGTTACATTATGTTTAATTAAGAGATTCTGCAGCAGCTAAGGTGTATTATGAGGTTCTGCAGTAGCTGAGGTGTATTATGAGATTCTACAGGAGCTGAGGTGAGTATAATGAGGCTCTGCATCAGCTGAGGTGTATTATGAGGTTCTGCAGCAGCTGAGGTGTGTATGATGAGGCTCTGCAGCAGCTGAGGGGGTGTATGATGAGGCTCTGCAGCAGCTGAGGTGTGTATGATGAGGTTCTGCAGCAGCTGAGGTGTATTATGAGGTTCTGCAGCAGTTGAGGTGTATTAGGGTGATGCCACACATGGCGTTTTGAGCCTGTTTTTGGTCCGTTTTTAAGCAGTCCATTTAAAATGCTTTTTTTTTTAAGCTCATCCGTTTTTGACAGGTTTTACCGATTACCATAAATATAACTGGTCAAAAATGGATGCGTTTTTTAATGGACTGCTTAAAAATGAAAAAAAAAAACGGTTCAAAACGCATTGTGTGGCATCACCCTTATGAGGTTCTGCAGCAGCTGAGGTTTCTCCTATAGAGCTGGGCCGCTTAGTATTATAACCCTGTATATATATGATATATAATTCACATGTCATCTCTGCAGACGAGTCGCTCTATGACATCACAGTCTATCATAAGTGATGACACAATCGCTGGCCGGAGGGTATGAAGGTTAATGAGATTCGCTTCTCGGTTTCTGATCTGTCCGCGGCCAGGATGACATTCATGCAGATTATATCATATATAATTCATAGTAATGCACCCTATAATGGCGGAGGGGAGAGAGGAGCCGCTCTGTGACTGACAGTGAGAAGTCAAGAAACTTTTTCTACAACCTTCAGTAAAGTCTCCAGCCGTTTTAAGTTCACAGCTACAATGCAGTGCTGTATCTGTACATCACAGCCCACAAGGGATGCGCTTTCTACTTCTGTAGTTGTAGCAAAAGCAATCTTTCTCCTGTGCTCTGATGCTTTTAACATGTAGCCGGATTTATATCCTGCATAGTAATGACTGTGTTATAGAGAGAAGAGGGGAGATACAAGAGAGAGAGATAAGCTTCCCTGGGAACATCTACTGAGCTCTGAAGCTGATGGGGTATCCCAGGGGGTACAACCCACAAGGCTCTGAACTTGAAGCTCCATAAGCATTTACCAACCATTGAGTTCTGAGCCTTAATTTTCCACTTCCACTACATTCTGAACCTGAAGCTTCCCTAAGTACAGATTCTGAGGGTTCATGAGAATCAATCACTGAGCTCTGAATCTGCAGTCCAATAAGCAAGGAACACCTACTTTGTTATGAATCTGAAGCTCCAAGGAGAATGTGTTATATCACCCATTAAGCTGTGAACCGAAAGCTTAATGGGAAACATCCACCTAACTGAGCTCTGAACTTCATGGCTATCACCCAATTATTAACCTGATGCTTTCCAGAAGAACACTCTTCGAGTTCTGATCTTTAAGCTTGATAGGTGGAAATCACTTTGAGCTCTGAAAATGCAGCTAAAAACACTTAGGGCGCATTCACACGATGCGTTGCACCACGTTTTTTAAAGCATTTTTGTAGCATTGCAAAGGCTTTAGCCTTGATCACATGCTAAGGTTACATTGGGGGTCATTTACTAAGGGCCCGATTCACGGATTCCCAACGTGTTACCCAAATATTTCCGATTTGCGCCAATTTTCCCTGAATTGCCCCGGGTTTTTGGCGCACGCGATCGAATTGTGGCACATCGGCGCCGGCATGCACGCGACGGAAATCGGGGGACGTGGCCGAACGAAAACCCGATGGATTCGGAGAAAACCGCCGCATTTAATAAAAAATGCGGCTGGACTTGCACTTACCTTCACCAAGTATAGGATCGTGCACTCCGGCGGACCTCAGCGGACTTCAGCGCAGCAGCGACATCTGGTGGACGTCAGAGGAACTGCCTTAGTAAATCGCTGGACAACCCGGGTCCGGCCGGGATTCATTAAGGCAGTTCCTCCGACATCCACCAGATGGTGCTGCTGCGCTGAAGAGCATCGGAACGCACTCAAGTTCACCAGCCTATTCCTAGTAAAGGCAAGTGCAAACTCTGCAACACTTTTTTTTTAAATGCAGCGGTTTTTCCGAATCCGTCGAGTTTTCATTCGGCCACGCCCCACGATTTCCGTCGCGTGCATGCCAGCGGCGATGTGGCACAATCCGATCGCGTGCGCCAAAATCCCGGGGCAATTCAGGGGAAATCGGCGCAAATCGGAAATATTCGGGTAACACGTCGGGAAAACGCGAATCGGGCCCTTAGTAAATGTCCCCCATTGTGTTTTTACAGATGCAGTGGAAACGTAATGTAACCTCAGCATGTGATCAAGGCTGAAGCCTTTGGAATGCGTCAAAATGCATCAAAAAAGGTGACGCAACATATTGGGGCACATTTACTTACCCGGTCCTGTCGCGATCCCGCGGTGCGTTGTCCGACGAGGATTTGGGTCCGGCGCGTTTGACTAAGATCGTGCACCCGAGTTCCTGCATCCGTCGTTTCTGCGCTGAGGTCCACCGGAGTTCACCTTCTTCTTCCCGGTGCTTGTGAGTGCTTGTCTTGCGACACAATTCAAAATGTTGAATCCCGCACGTTGTCCATATCCATCGGTTGTCCAACAGCCCGTCCCCCAATTTCTGTTGCATGCAATTCGGTGCCAATGCGCCACAATTCTATGGGGGGGGGCAATTCAGTGCAAAACGGAAATCGTTGGGAAACCCAACGAAAATGCGTCCGACGGACCCTTAGTAAATGAGCCCCATTGTGTGGATGCGCCCTGACTGAGTGCTGGACCTGCAGTTTCAAAGGACAATGCTTACTGTTCTAAACCTACAGCTGTACAGAAGAAAATCTGAACTTGCAGCCGCACAAGCAGGAAACACCCACATTGAGTTTTGTGCCTGAATCTTAACAGGGAAAATCCACTAAACTGTAAACATGAAGTCATAACTTTGGAAATATAATGTAGAGGAGCTGCTGGGGTTACAAGGCAGGTTCAGACAGAACTCAGGACAGAGGTGACCACCTACACAGGCCACTAGGGACATGAAGGAGGGTTCCTCCAATAGTCCATAGTATGTGCTGTGTTATCTGTGTATCCATATTCTTATATATGCAGATGTATATTTGTATCTGTGTAAGGGTGATGCCACACATGGCGTTTTGAACCCATTTTTGGTCCGTTTTTAAGCAGTCCGTCCAAAAACCCATGCGTTTTTGAAAAACGCATCCGTTTTTGAGCAGTTTTAATTAAGATAATTGGTAAAACATGTAAAAAATGCATGCGTTTTTTGATATACTGCTTAAAAATGTACCAAAAAACGGCTTCAAAACGCCACGTGTGGCATCACCCTTACTCTCTTTCTATCTATGCCTCTATCCATCTATCTCTATCAGTGCGTCTATATTTCTATCTGCGAAAGAAATAAATTGTAAATGTTTCCCAGGCTAAAGACAGGGGCAACCGCATATGCAAATATGATGGTGTTGGTCTATGTTTGGGACAATCTGCATCCTTTATACCCATAATTCTCACTGTGTTAAGTTCTCCCTTACATAAAGGGGATTTCCCATCTGGGCATTCACATTTTATTGAATTTATGTGCCATATGCAAATGTTGCTTTAATTGCATGTGATTAAAAAAATGTTCCTGTGTGAAGAACAAAATTTCCCATGTAACATGAGAGCTATTCTTGGATACGACCACCCCCGTACCCTTGCAATGGGGGTCAGACATGCACTATTGAGTCCTCGCCGACCACCTGGAATCAGCGATCAGAACCACAGGACGGCTGTGGTACACGCAGTCACTCCCAGACATCTCATATGCAAAAACGATTTGTTTCTATGTGCTATCCCTCCAGCTGAGGTGGTCGTATCCAAGGACAACAATCCTGTTTCTAAGGGACAACATAGCCACCTTTACAGGAAATTATCTTCACACAGGAACTGGTTTTTTTTACAACATCCAATTGAAGAAATGTGGAGGATCAATTAAATTAAATGTGAATGAGACGTTCTGTGTCTCCTGTGAGTCTACCCTTTATATACCTCTATATTTATATGGCACATGTCTGTGTATAAGGGTTATTGGCAGAGGTGTGAGTTCCCCTTAAGTTATATGGCTAGCATTGATAATCCAGTCCATACAGTGCAGCTGTCGCTCTGGAGTGGGCGGGGTCAGGGTCTGCGCATGCGCAGTTTCGCTATTCACAAGCGATCATTTGTGTTCTGTACAGACTTAGAGATATCGATGAGTAACCGCCATAAGTGATTCTCCTTTTTATAAGCAGCTCGATGACATGAGGTAACAGAAGGGATAGAGTTAACTCTCTGGTTGGTTACACGATGGGACATTTTGTGCACTTAGGTTTTCTACTGTTTTGTATATATTATGAATTACGGGAAGTCTTATGCACACAGATGTATTTTGAATATTTTGCACTTGTTTTTATACAATTTGTGAACGTTTGCATATGATATATTGTGGTGACATCATCTGGCACATGTGTGGAACTAATTAGTCACCTATAGATGCCTGATATACGCTGGTAATGATGCTTGAAAACACCATCATGGAGAAGGTGAAATGTTTGGAAACAAAATATCCGCTAGTTACTGGAGCGCGGCTTCTGTGGAGTATATTTCTATCAAAGTATCAATCAAAGTATAAATGACTCTTTATCCACGACACTGGATCCATGTATCTCAACATCCGTTTCTCATCATCCATGACTATCCATCTATCTCTATCAGTGTGTCTGTATCTCTATCCCTGTATCCTAGATTCTCTATCCAAGTATCCATGATTCTGCATCCAGGTATCCATGTATCTCTATAACTTTATCTCTGTATCCATAACAATCCATCTATTTCTATCCATGTATTCTTGATTCTATATCCATGTGTCTCTATATTTGGATCTCTGTATCCATGACTATCGATCTATCCCTGTATCCTGGATTCTGTGTCCATGTATCCGTGACTCTCAATCCATGATTCTGTTTCCAAGTATCCATGTATCTCTATAACTTTATCTCTGTATCCATAACTATCCATCTATTTCTATCCGTGTATTCTTGATTCTGTATCCATGTGTCTCTATAACTGGATCTTTGTATCCATGACTATCCATCTATCTGTGTATCCTGGATTCTGTATCCATGTATCCGTGACTCTCTATCCATGATTCTGCGTCCATGTATCTGTGATTGTGTATCCTGTATGCTGGTACATGTAGCCTCCTGCCCCGGCACCCTCCAGGTGTTGTACATGGAGCACCTGGCTCTATCCGCTCCTCTAATCTGCAGACACCTTCTACATCTCTTGCAGCTGCTCCAGACGCTGGAAGGAAATCCAGACAGTCTAAGGAGTAAAACAAAGGAAGCCTAAGACCTTGCTGCAGCAACATAGGGCAGGACCTGACACTGCTGCAGAGGCCAGGAGCTGGGAGATGTACAAGAGAGATATATACTCCCCCTCACCAATAAACAGGACTACACATGGGACTAGACCAATGTCCACCCCCAATGTCCCAGCCCCTGATGTCCAGGTCACTCCCGGCTCTCAGACCTTTGCACTGTCAACAAGTTACACCAGTATCTGCTGTGATTTAAAGGTAAAGTTCCCGTCACGTAGAGCAGAAGCCGAGTGTGATAATGAGCCGTCACATCACATCGCTCATTTATAGCCTGCGGGAGCATCTACGGACTATGCACCACCTACACCTAGGTCTCAGCGCCCGGGGAGAGGATATAAGAACTTTTTTGCTACTAGAAGCAAATAATTAAATGTCACCTTCCTCATGTCAAAGATGGGACTAGACTGGATATCTGCCAATACTCTGCCCTCCTAGTGGAGAGGTCACGAATGAAAGGAGTACCCAGGGGTAATGGAAACCTTCATGAGGAGAACCCAGGTATCACCGTGCAGCCAAACATGAGAAACCAGACAAACTACGAACCCAGGATGGAAGGACCCAGGATTCACCAGTCCAGAAGCCAAGATGAGAGTCCTGAGAGGTGACCCCCAGCTTAATGTTTCCTAATAGGGTTACTGAAGACATCACCATGTCATGACCCTTTGTTTTTTTTAGAAATACTGTGCGCCTTCAGATGCCCCAAAAATGGTACTATACAGTGGCACCATATACAGACAGGAGACCAGGGTACAGAACATAATGACCCCCTCCCCGTTATAATACAGCAAAAGGATTACCAAATCCAGATCTTCAAAAATGAGCAAATGGACCAAACAGTCTGCACAGTGCTGTTCCCCTTGAGCTGTGCTGCCATATGCAGGAGCCTACAGAGCCTGGTTATGTCTGTCCAATACTGCTGTCAATACCTTATACAGTATACCCCATCATACAGGAAAGCCATCTGAATATACAAGCCCCCCAAATACAGATCACCCCTCCTCTTCTTTGTTCATAATCTTAATAGCCCCATAGATACAAGTAAGGCACAACTATACAGCCTCATTCAGGTCCAAAAAGTGAACCCCAAAAAAGTCAAAGCAACTCCTCTCTTTCCTCCTACATAGAAGTAAAGCAGGTGTCTGCAGCATAGGGAGGGGGTATGAACCCTGGTAATAAACTAATAGATATACTGAATACATAAATCCAGGAGGACAAGTCTTCTATTATAGACAGCAGCTCTGTATAGACAACATAAGCAAAATGCAACGAACCCAAAAAGTGCCCCCACCATGTCAGCCCCCAAATATGTTACATATACAAATAATCTGCGTCTTTAATACCATTTAAATCATCCTAAAACAACTTTATTGATCCTCCCTCTCCCTGGGGCATACAACAATTAGAAGAATTTATGAGCAGTGGTCTCCCGACTACCTACCTGTGAGCCGCTCCTGGCTGTGCCCGTAGTCGGCGTCCCTCCTCTTGGCGCACGTCCCCTGCCCCTGCACCAGCGCCTGCAAGGGGAGCTCTGCCCCGGGGTTGGGGTAGCAGCGCAGTCCGGCGGCACAGCGGGCAGTGTACACCCCACAGGACTCCCCCTCCAGCCGGGCACACACCGAGCAGCAGCCGCAGCCGGGGGCCCGCACCAGCTCCGCACATGGGGGGCGGGAGGAGGCAGCGGGGCAGGCGGACAGGCGCTCGGGCGTGCACTGGGGGCAGCGGAACAGGACCTCCGCGGAGGAGGGGGCGAGGAACGAGAGCAACAGGAGCAGGGGGTGCATGGTGCTGCAGGGGTGCAACCAAAGGGGTCCTCAACCTGGGCTCCTGCCTAATACCCCTATAGTGTCTTGTCTTTACCGGTCTCTAGCAGTGCCCCCTCTCAGTCTCTTGTTGCCCCCTCTGTGGTTGCCCCTGCCTGTAGTTTGGAGCTGGAGCTGCTTCAGCACTTTGCTCCTGTCTCTCTGACTTGTCCCTGCACCTTTCATCTGCTTTTATTTCTCCTCTGCTCCCTCCTGTCTCCTCCTCCTCCCACCCTCTGCCTCAGTCGCTCTCTTTGTGGCTGTTCTGTCTCTTTGCTGTCTCTCTTCTTTCTAGGGGGGTCTCTTCCAGTGCCTCGGCCCCCAGACACTGGGGGTTCAGGGGGGTGTCCCTGAGGATGGATTCCGCTGTGATTCCTGGATAATGGATATTCCTATAACAGATGCCGGATCCTGAGCAGCAGACACAATGAGAAATGTGCAATAACCCATCATTGTCAGCCAGACCCCGGCACATTACTGGGTGAACCCCAAAACTAGGGCTGAGAACCCGACCCAGTAGCCTATTAATGCACGTGTAGCGCCCATTAACAGCTCAGATATCCAATTAATGCACTTACCTGCACTTTCCTCATCAATAGTCAAGATCAGACCCAGAACCTCATTAATGGATCCACAAAAGACTTTATAACCCATCAATTGACAAAGACAAACCCTGAACCCCAGGAATCTTTGCTCTCAAAACGTAAAACCTTTATTACTTGATACTAACGGACAGAATACCCCATTTATGTAAAGAAGCCCAATAATAGATTTATCAATAACTAAAATCCCCAATAATGGAGAGAACAGGAACAGGAACCCCACACTATACTCTGCACCCCACTAACAAAATGCATCTAATGTGGTTCATATACAAGGTAATTAATACACCAATTAACCAATTAGACCACTAACACCGCAAATAACACACAAATAAAGCTTTGTTACGCACCAATAATAGCGGCACTCGCAAGATAGCGGAAACATTAATACAATAATAGACAAAAGCAGACAAATTATCCCATCAATAGACTCACAGGCTTTCTCTATGAGATGGAGCGTGGGGAGCAGGACTCACAGGCTTTCTCTATGAGTGCATGGGGAGCAGGACTCACAGGCTTTCTCTATGAGTGTGTGGGGAGCAGGACTCACAGGCTTTCTCTATGAGTGCGTGGGGGGAAAAGGACTCACAGGCTTTCTCTATGAGATAGAGCATGGGTAGGAGGACTCATGGGCTTTCTCTATTAATGCGTGGGGAGCAGGACTCACAGGCTTTCTCTATGAGTGCGTGAGGAGCAGGACTCACAGGCTTTCTCTATGTGTGCGTGGGGAGCAGGACTAACATGCTTTCTCTATGAGTGTGTGGGGAGCAGGACTCACAGGCTTTCTCTACCTTGTTTTCTAAAGCACTTGTCTATGGCACCTGACTGCCACAGGGAGGCGCCGATGCAGGAACAAGATAAGGCAATGACATTAACCCAACCAATTACAAAACTGCTCCGTGACCTATGAGGAGAGTAGGCGGGCTCGGGGGGGCGCATGGCAGTTAGTTGGCGGCGCCTGCTTGCGTTCCCCTCGTTGTGGGGATAATACCCAGTGCACTAGGGTCACCCCGAAACCATGGGGGCGCCAGCATGATTTCCAGGTGTGTTGGGGTTGACACACAGCATTCACCGCGCTGACCGTTTAGGGACCATCTTACACTGACAAGAGAAGGTGGGAAGGGTGGGACATGGGAGACCAGGGACAGCACAGATCATTACAAACACTTAAAGGGGGTTCAGCAAATATATAAACTATATTAGCTATCAGAGGACCAATCAGGGATTGCAGCAAAAACATTCAACCAAAATAGAAGTAGTAGAACAGCTCCCGTTCTCGGGATAGTGGCCATACTGGGTAAACTACATCTACGTCAAAGTGAATGGAGGCTGGCCTGCAGTAAACACTTGACCCACTAGTATTAATAAGAAGGCTGACCAAGATGATTCACATAGATCATAGGCACGTATAACTTCTGTGCAAGCAGGGTTTTCATGCCTCCAGAGCTTCTTCTGGTGGAATTCCCGTGTTTAAAGGAAACCACCATCAGATTTACCTATTAAGTGATGGTGTGGTAGGTTCCTGCTAAAACAACTAAGCCCTAAACTGTCTTTCCCTAACTATACGCTTCCTAACCATATCTACACTTCGTCTAAACTAATAAGCATTTCGGCAGAGGCTACTTGGGGCGTGGTGTAGCCTTTGCTCCCATAGCCTGGAGAGGCTCCTTCCACCACCCAGAAAGCCTCTGTGATTAATTTTGCATAGTAGTTATAAAAAATGTTTCAATCAGGTTAGGAAGGTTATAGACAGTCAGGGCTTAGGATGTCAGTAGGACCTATCAGACAGATCTACTTAAAGGGCTACATTCCTGATGATAGGTTCTTTAAACATATAATCTATTCATCCCATATAAGATTATTCCTCCAACACTGCTGCCCCTCTATGCGAAGAGATAAGTTCTCCCCCTACATAAGACACCCAAACAGACGGTCTGTGACCGCTGCCTCCCGTTCACCTGTTTAAGGGTTGAACAACCCATTCTTGTTCGCGTTGGGGGGGAAGGGCGTAGAGATGCTCCAGGGTGTCCTCGCGCATCGGGAAGGTTCATGGATTATATCCTTATCCCAAGACCTGATCCAACTGCTGCTTGACAGAGACTCTGGAAAAAATGGGGGAGGGGGTTAAGGGTAAGATGTGCGGCACATGTATACACTGCCTTCAGATCACTAGCAGGTCCTACTGATGACATCACTAAGCCGTCACTTGTGACATAATTGGATCATGTGACCACACACTGTGACATCATTCAATCACACTGGTCATTACTGATGACATCCATCATCATGCTGAGCACGCACTGATGACAATCACTAAACAAATCATGTATGGGATCATTATCATAGCACTGATGACAACTGGACTAATGCTGGCCACATACTGATGGACATCACTCACTCATGCTGACCAACATACTGGATGAATCTCAATCAGACTGATCACACACTGATGAAACACTCATCATGCTGAGCACGCAGAGTGAGACATCACTAAACATCATGTATGGAGATCACTGATCATACACGATGACATCACTGGACCCTGCTGGCCACTAATGATGACAGCACTCACTCAAGCTTGAACACAGACTGATGACTCACTAATCATCATGGACCAAATATTGATGACATCCTTCATAGTTTCATCGTTTTTATACGGTTTTGAAAAAAGACCACTTGTGTCCATCAAGGACAAAGGGCGGGTAGGAATTGAGATGAGGAAGGGATTCAGGGGAAATAATTCTATATAACATTCAATCAGACTGACATACACTGAGAATCACTAAACCATCATGTATGGAGTCAAGATTAATATAACTGTACACTCACTGGTACTTGCTGGCCCACAAATGATGACATCATTATCAGACTTGTCACACACTGATGACATCACTTGACCTAGTTACTGGGCCAAGAGCACCAGAAGAGTACTGAACCTTAACTCCTTGTCGCACTAAGACCACAAAGTACTGAGCTCCTGCCACCCTTAAGACCCCCACGGATCCTGGGAACCTTAAAAAGAGTATTTGGGGGGGGGGGAGGGTGGGGGGGTTGTTGTAACACATTTTATAATACCAGTTTTCCAATAAGTAACACTCTTAGTCGCCACGTACGTTACAAGTGACTTCTCTGTTTGGCTATGGCAAATCTGTTCTACAGATTTGAGAGGGGTTTTGTTTACACAGCTGTTGAGTGTTAACCCTTCCTCCTCTCTCGCTGGCTTTAGTTATACTATAGCAGAATTTTTCAAAAATCAAAGCTGTGAAAGTGAAGGGGTTAATCCGGCCGTCTCAGAGCTGTGGAACTAAACACAGGAGATTAGATGTGGCTCATCCATAGACACGCCTGCACAGGCTGGAATATGTCACTCTCAGGGAGGGAGTCGAAACTAAGCCAGAATTTCTTAAATGGAAATAAATCAAAAAATCCCCCCACAAAATGTAAAAGATTTGTCAAAAGATGGTTATACTTTAATCCTTCCATGACACGAGGAGTACTGAACACGGAGGGCTACTGGATTTTAACTTTGCTCTAGACCACAGGACTGCTACTGCCACGTTTGGCCCTCACCCTCTGAGATATGTCGGGGTTCTTCTATCCGCATGGAGCTTTGTTGACCTTTGATCGGTGTATGGTCGCTGGCTCGTGCCGGCGTTCACAGCATCTTCCCCTGCAATTCCTATGGAGGTCTTGCTGTCTCCTGTGTGAAGAAATTTATCGGTCCCACGGCGTCCCAAGCAATCGAAGTGGTGGTAGGACAGCATGCTGTGCGGCGGCGCTCATCTGGAGGCGTCTGGAAGAAGACACACTCAGTGAGACTGAAATATGGTCCCGACCAGTAGGCGAGGTCCTAAACCCAATCAACCTGCAATATAGAACCAGTTCAGTTGTAATGTTCCAAGGTTGCCAGAAACTGGAGTACCAACAGAACAGTGCCACACGAGGTCGCATATTAAACGATTGGTACAACGTTCATTGTGGACTAACTCTTAAAAAAGGCCAATGCAATTAGATCACATGAAAAAACCACAAATCGCCCTGCAGGACGCAGCGATTGTCACATATGCTCACAATAGCAAAGCTTACGTAACAGTGTGAGTGGAAACAGATGTAAGGGGCTTTCTTATGGCTGATGCTGCACTGCTTTATTAGCCATGAAGTTGCGACATATAC
This sequence comes from Engystomops pustulosus, assembly GCA_019512145.1. Classification (NCBI taxonomy): domain Eukaryota; kingdom Metazoa; phylum Chordata; class Amphibia; order Anura; family Leptodactylidae; genus Engystomops; species Engystomops pustulosus. The sequence goes on from CM033648.1 coordinate 89,522,465, forward strand.
AAGTGGAGGAAAGATGCAATGCAATCATCATGAATTCACCAAGATGCCCCCTCTCATGGGGAGAGAAGGGTATGTGTCTCTGGTCCAGTCACATAAGATTAATAAACTGTTTCCCACTGTCCCTGCGGCTACAATCACCCCAAAGACGCGCGGCGGCCCTTATAAACCCCTGACCAGATACAAGTCCAGAATGGCAATAGGACACAGACACCACTATTACATACATTGTGCCCTCCATTAGAGACCCTGGGGACAGGAGAGTGGGGCGAGGTCAATCAATGAGGCGTGTTCACACTTGCCAGATTAAAAACTGCGGCAAAGGGATTCAGATTTGTAGCAGTTTTTGAATTTACAGATTAAATAAAATCAATAAATCTAATCTGTTATGTGAGCACTTGCCATGTATTCTGTATGTCCCTGGAGAAAAGTGTATCCAGACCTTTGTGTATGACTTTGATATATGGATTTAATTTCCAGAAGTAGCTACTCCAAGTGCACTGGGGAGTGTCCCTCACACTGCTGTGCTCTGTGCTCTCTGCATTGAACTGCTGCATATCCACTCTCTTCTGTTCAGTAGATATTTCAAGATCAATGTCATTTACGAGATCAACTGCTCTTCTAAATGCTCTGTGCTGCTGATAAACCCTGCTCTTTCCACTATGCAACCCTCAGACTTCTCACACTGTCCCATACCTGTTCCTGAAATACTCTGTGCTGCCTGGGACCTCACTGTAATAATACATTGTCTGCGCCCTGCGATGTTGGCATTCGTTTAGGGTGGGTTTCTATAGGGTGAAGCCTGCAGGACCTGCTCCTGCTCCTCTCCATGCAGACTCTCGTGCGGATCTGAAAGAACAGCCGCAATCCAAGGATTATCCTGTGTATACACAGCGATTACAGATATGGCAGCACTCCAACGCCGCGGCACAACTGACACATTCCTGCCGGCATCAGATTGTGACTCCTGTTTACTATGGCAGGGATAGAGTCCTGGTAAAGTATGTGCCCCCTCTTGCAACCTGAGGTTATGGCACAATAGATAAATATTTGTTTTACCAGATTATGAAAGTTTCCTCGTATTCCCAACCAATATCCTGAGTTAACCCCTCACAGGCAGCAGAAATAAGGAGTTTTAGTGACAATCACCTAAATACTGGGGCTCTTTACTCTAAGGGTCCCGCGGACTGGACTTTCGTTGAATCCCCGACGATTTCCATTTTGTGCCGTGGGACAGGTATTTAAAAAGGGTTTTTGCGCACTCGATCGGCTTTTGGCACAACCCCGCTGGTTTCATGCAACACAAATCATGGGGCGGGCGTCTGACAATCCGACGGACGGATTCGGACAACAAAGGAATTTAACTTCAAAATGTGTCGCCAAGCCCACAAGCATTACAGCACCGACAGAGGAAGATGGAACTCCGGCGGACCTGAGCGGGGGAAGCGACACATGCAGGATATCGGTGGCAGGATCTAATGAATCGCGGAAGAGTGCATACCGCCGACGGACAATCACTTTCGGGAACTCTGAGGACCAGTAAGTAAATGTGCCCCACTCTGTTAGCTGTCCCACATGTAATACAATTTCCTGGGCCAATTTTTCTTGCAGCTGCTTTGGTCCACCGTGCCACAAAATTCTGCACTAAAGGGAGTGTTCCGATGCGGATTTGGACCGTGCGTCACGTTATATTGCGGACTCAACAGAATTGTGTCACATCCCACTATTATAAATGTGGCACCAAAAAAAAGTTGGTCCTCTATCAGAGCAGCGCATCGGGCGCCAGATTCATGAAGACCGCGCTCAGTATTCAGTAATAATGCAGCACCACAGCCACCCTGCGAGGACAGTTCTCTACTTTGATAAATGTCGGCCAGTGTCTATTCTGCGAGCTCAAATAGAAGATTGTATGACACCCACAGCAATATGAGAGTCATAGAGAAGAAATAAAGCTCATCTCTGCAACAGGACCTGCAGACTGAGAGAAATGATAAGCCACGAGGCTGATAACCACAATCCTAAGCCTGATGCCTGGACAGATGGTTTTGTCATGATCCGTTTTCCCCCCATATAGACATCATTCACATGATACAAGGGGTAATTACTAATGGGCCTGATTCGCAGTTTCCCAAGGTGTTTTTCACCCGAATATTTCACGATTTGCCGCCAATTTTCCCTGAATTGCCCCGGGTTTTGGCGCACGGCGATCGGATTTGTGGCGCATCGGCGCCGGCATGCACGCGACGGAAATCGGGGGCTGGGTGGCCGAACGATAAATCCGACGGATATCTGAAAAACCGCTGCATTTTTAAAAAAATGTGTCGCTCGGCACCGCGCTTACCTTCACTCAGCCCGGCTCGGTGTACTGCAGTGCGTTCCGATGCTCTTCATCGCAGCAGCGACATCTGGTGACGTCGGAGGAACTGCCTAGGTGAATCGCCGAAGACCCGAATCCACCGCAGAGAAGCAGCGCTGAGGTCCGAATGTGGGCCGGGGTAAGTGAAATCTCCCCCATGTATCTGTGTTCTATTACCATGTAATTCTTATCCAACATTAGAATCCGCCCCCTCTTCTATAAATTATACGCGTGCTAAGAATCCGCTACGATATCACAATTTGTAGCAAAATTTGTACTGGGTTATAAGGCATTATTTAAGTCCCTCCTAATTCCCCACATCTATTTCTTCCCCCACATCTGACTCCTCCTTCACCACCTCACGTCTTTTGTCCACATCCATGCTATTCCTTTTTTTTCCGTTCCCACCCCCCCGTACTCCACCTCTTACCCAACCGGCAATTAATGTATGGGCCTAACATTGAGGCAACTGCGATTCTACCATATGGCAAGGTAAAAACCATTCCAAAATGTATTCTACCATTTTGGCCAAATTGTAAATTTTTACAGAGAACAATGAAATTAAAGGGGTTTCAGTGTTCGACACTTACCCCCATACTGTTTTGAACCTGGGGTCGACCAGGGGAATGGCTGCAATGCCATAATAGCCCACTGGCAGGGCTGAGATGGTTGGGGACAATTTAGGAAGCCGAGAATAGCTGTAGGAGGAAATACCATTGGTTAGAATGCTCTCACAGATCGGCACAGCTGTACACGTCCTGTCAGTGCACTAATCTATTGTAAACCTTTCCCAGCCTCGCGTCAGGAACTCCGCTGTCTCCAGGCGGGGACCTTGGCACATGAAGCATCACCCAGATAAGTACACCCTGTCGGGCGAGATGTCTGGGCCAAGGCTATTACTGGGGAGTTCCCAGACTCATACGCGATTGCAAGTCACCGCAACTACATCAATGTAAGCAAAAAGAAAGGGGAAGGATGATAGATAGATAGAAGATAGATAGATAGATGATATAATAGATAGATAGATAGATAGTAGATAGATAGTATGGGATATAGATAGATATGGATAGATACGATAATAGAAGATAGATAGATGAAGATAGATAGATAGATAATGCGATAGATAGATATGGATAAAGATATGGGATGATGATAGATAGATAGATAGATATAGATAGATATAGATAGATGAGAGATAGATATAGATAGTAGATAGATGAGATAGATCTCGATGGCGGATAGCATAGATAGATACGATAGACTAGATTAGATAGATAGAATATAGATGATAGCTACAAGATATTGAGAGAGATCAGTACGAGATAGATAGATGATAGATAGGAAAGATAGATAAGAGATAGATAGACTAGATAGATAGATAGATAGATATGATATAATAAGTAATAATTGGAGACAGTAGCGCCCTCTAGTGGTGGCTGCTGGGATTTGTACTATGTGAAGGTTGTAGAGGGATAGGGATTCCGGATACAGCAGCTCTGATAACCCAGGGCAAGTCCTTAATAAGTGGTCACAACCGGTCAGAAGAGGTGACAACTGCGAACACAAGCAAAGTACAGCGTTACTGTACCGTATTGCTTTGGATTTGTTATCCAAAGATAACAAAGGTACCAAAGATTTTCTGCTCAGAGCATGGGCTCGGTAACACCCTAGGATCCCTTTAAGCCATTAGCATAATTATAAAAGTTGATTTAGAAGGAAGGAGGGCCATGGTTAAAAATATAAAGAAGATTACCACAGTCATGGTGCCTGGATCTATGAGTGCCAACATTGCATTTTGGAGACGCTACAAGAAAAGCTGTAAACCGCTCTTCAGCCACTAAACATATGCAGTTTGCATGGGCAAACCTGCTGACAGTTTCCCTGTAATACACTAATAAAAACACATTATATGAACCTGTAGCAGTGAGCTCCCCTCTAGGGCTGCTACAGAAAGTGAAAGTGACTTTATAAACCATAAGAAGCTGTTGGGGACCATAATGAAGTACGCAGCACCTGCTGTCATCGTATGTCCTCTGCAGTAACAGAGAAGACACAAGGCACAGGCTGAAAACTTTTGCAGAATTTTTTTGTGGTTGAGTCTGACTTGTCTGCAAATAATTCCATCTCCAAGATGACCAATAATATCAAGGAACGGAAGCTGCGCTTCTGTGTTCTGTGCTGTCCCTGGAGAGATGTGTAATGAGACCTTTAAGTATCTTGTTGGAAGCAATAACTTATTGTATTTACTTTTAAACTAACATCAATATGGATTTTTAATGTTGTAAACCCAATAAAAAAAATAAATAAATTTTCTGAGGCTGGTGTAAACGTGTGAAAAGCAGCCTCAAACTTCCTACTCTTGTGCTGCTACATTGTAACACCCCAAGGGACAGAACAAAGTCTCTTTTACATGTTGCACTTTAAATGTTGTAGAAAGCGTCTTATGAAGCTGCACCAATCACGCCCTGAGACCCTGGACACCTGCATCACCCAGCGCCACTAGGCGTCACCCAGTCTCACCAGCAACACTCAGCATCTTCAGTGTCACCCTTCATCACCCAGCATATCAGCATCACCCTGCATCACACAGCGCCACTGGCGTCACCCAGTCTCACCCAGCATCTCTCAGCGTCATCTTCATCACCCAGCATCACTTAGAGTCACCAGCATCACCCTCATCACTCAGCATCACCCTGCACACCGGCGCCACTAGGTGTCACACAGTCTCACCCAGCATACTCTCAGTGTCACCTTCATCACCCAGCATCACTCAGAGTCCAGCTCAATATATGAATAAAGAAAGAAAAATAGTTCAGCTCACCACTCTTGTCTGTCCGTATTGCTTCTTCGTGCCGATGCACGGACCTGCTGTGCGGGAACCAGAGATAACATGCAAACAATTCAAAAGGTTAGTCCAGCATCAGAGTTGAGGAAAATCCAGCGTTGTTCATGATTATAAAATTCCACTTTATTAGAAAAAATCTGGAATTTTATATAACGAACAAACGCTGGATTTTCCTCAACTCCGATGTGGACTAACCTTTTGAATGGTTGCATATCACTGAGTCACCCAGCATACACCCTGCATCACTCAGAGTCACCCAGCAGCACCCAGAGACCCTGCATCATCCCTTCATCACCCTGAATCACCCTGCATCAACCCTTCATCACCCTTCATCACCCTGCATCATCCTTCATCACCCAGAGTTACCCCTGCATCTCCTTCATCACCCTGCATCACCCTGCTTCACCCTTCATCACCCTGCATCATACAGCGCCCACCCTCATCACCCTGGCATCACCTTTATCACCCTGCATCATCCTTCATCACCCGAGTCACCCTGCATCATCCTTCCTCACCTGACAGCCCTGCATCACCCTCATCACCCTGCATCATACAGCACCACCTCACACCCTGCATCACCCTGCATCACCAGCGTCACCCTCATCACAACCAGCTTCTAAGAAATTTGTAGCATATCTATTCAGACCCAGGTGACAACACAGCATTGGATTACAATACAGGCGGTTAGGCAGTAGCCTGGGGCCCCATGGACACCCACACCCACCACCAAACTTTTTACTACAGACAGGACCTTCACCCATGTAAATCCATGAACATAATGACACCCTAGGAAACACTGTAACAAAAGTAGCAGCAGAAGTTGAAGCTCCCTCTATATCTCCACCTGGTGGTCACACGCAGCACTGCAAGCTCCACCTAGTTATGGGGGATTGGTATGATTTATGTCAAAGTCTGCACCTTTCTCTGTGTTTGATAATTCTTCACTTTCAAGATCTCTCCTTGCTGTCAGTGAATAGAATGCGTTTTCCAGGACTAGAAGTTCAGGCTGCTTAGCCCACAAATAATTTTAGAAAAATGGAATGTAAAAACTCTCAGCTGTATAAAGTAAGTGCTCGGGATGGGTCCGATGCTGAATAAAAGGAATATCTGCTAGAGATATTTCAATGAAAGGGCATCGCTCAATAACGTTTTCATCAGGAACGCTGCACAGTAATTGTTACCTGGCACCAGATGAGCATTATACAGAACCATCCAGGTAACCCCCGATTGTGCGCACCTTTAATTACAGGTGGCAGCTCTGGGGGAGGGGGGGAGATCCAATGACCTGCACTGGCAAATGGCAAGACTACACAGCTGAGACCTTCCTGCCCTGGGTATAAGAACTAGGTATGGATCTCTAATGCTTGTTATTCACAGTCTGGTTACATTATGTTTAATTAAGAGATTCTGCGCAGCAGCTAAGTGTGTATTATGAGGTTCTGCAGTAGCTGAGGTGATTATGAGATTCTACAGGAGCTGAGGTGAGGTATAAATGAGCTCTGCATCAGCTGAGGTGTATTATGAGGTTCTGCAGCAGCTGAGGTGGGTATGTGAGGCTCTGCAGCAGCTGGTGTTATTGATGTGAGCTCTGCAGAAGCTGAGGTGGGTATGATGGGCTCTGCAGCAGCTGAGGTTGTATGATGAGCCTCTGCAGCAGCTGAGGTGTGTATGATGAGTTCTGCAGCAGCTGAGGTTGTATTATGAGGTTTTCTGCAGCAGTGAGGTTATTATGGTGATGCCACACATGGCGTTTGAGCCCTGTTTTTTGGTCCGTTTTTAAAGTTCCATTTAAAATGCTTTTTTTTTTTAAGCATCCGTTGTTTGACAGGTGTTAAACCGATTACCATAAATATAACTGGGTCAAAAAATGGATGCGTTTTTTAATGGACTGCTTAAAAATGAAAAAAAAACAAAACGTTTTCAAAACGCATTGTGTGGCATCACCCTTATGAGGTTCTGCAGCAGCTAAGGTTTCTCCTTTATAGAGTGGCCGCTCTTAGATTATTAACCCTGTATATATATGATAATTAATTCACATGTCATCTCTGCAGACGAGTCGCTCTATGACATCACAGTCTATCATAAGTGATGATGACACATCGCTGGCCGGCCAGGGTAATGAAGGTTTAATGAGATTCGCTTCTTCGTTTCTGATCTGTCCGCGGAAGGTGAATTCATGGACAGATTGATATCATATATAATCATAAGTAATGCACCTATAATGGCGGAGGGGAGAGGAGCCGCTCTGTGACTGACAGTGAGAAGTCAAGAAACTTTTTCTACAAACCCTTCAGTAAAGTCTCCAGCCGTTTTAAGTGCACAGTACAATGCAGTGCTGTATCTGTACATCACAGCCCACAAGGGATGCGCTTTCTACTTTCTGTAGTTGTAGCAAAAGCAATCTTTCCCTGTGCTCTGATGCTTTAACATGAGCCGGATTTATATCCTGCATAGTAATGACTGTGTTTATAGAGAGAAGAGGGGAGTACAAGAGAGAGAGAAGCTTCCCTGGGAACATCTACTGAGCTCGAAGCTGATGGGGTATCCCAGGGGGTACAACCACAAGGCTCTGAACTTGAAGCTCATAGCATTTACCAACCATGAGTTCTGAGCCTTAATTTCCCACTTCCATACATTCTGAACTTGAAGCTCCCTAAGTACAGATTTCTGAGGGGTCCTGAGAATCAATCACTGAGCTCTGAACTCTGCAGTCCAATAAGCAAGGAACACCTACTTGTTATGAATCTGAAGCTCCAGAGAATGTTTTATATCACCCATTAAGACTGTGAACGAAAGCTTAATGGGAAACATCCACCTAACTGAGCTCTGAACGTCATGGCTATCACCCAATTATACCTGATGCGTTTCCAGAAGAACAATTCGCGAGTTCTGACTTTTAAGCTTGATATGAAGTGGAAATCACTTGAGCTCTGAAAAATGCAGTTAAAAAACACTTAGGGCGCATTCACACGCATGCGTTGCACCACGTTTTTTAAAGAATTTTTGTAGCATTGCAAGGCTTAGCCTTGATCACATGCTAAGGTTACATTGGGGGTCATTTACTAAGGGCCGATTCAGGATTCCCAACGTGTTACCAAATACTTTCCGATTTGCGCCAATTTCCCTGAATTGCCCCGGGTTTTTGGCGCACGCGAATCGAATTGGGGCACTATCGGCGCCGGCATGCACGCGACGGAAATCGGGGGACGTGGCCGAAAGAAAACCCATGGATTCGGAGAAAAACCGCCGCATTATAAAAAAAATGCGGCTGGACTTGCACTTACCTTCACCAAGTATAGGATCGTGCACCTCCGGGGACCTCAGCGGACTCAGCGCGCAGCGGACAGTCTGGTGGACGTCAGGGAAACTGCCTTAGTAAATCGCTGGACAACCCGGGTCCGGCCGGGATCATTAAGGCAGTTCCCTCGACATCCACCAGATGGTGCTGCGGCCGCTGAGAGAGCATCGAACGCACTCAGTTCACCAGCCTATTCCTAGTAAAGGCAAGTTGCAAACTCTGCAACACCTTTTTTTTTAAATGCAAGCGGTTTTTCCGAATCCGGAGAGTTTATTCGGCCACGCCCCACGATTTCCGTCGCGTGCATGCCAGCGGCGATGTGGCACAATCCGATCGCGTGCGCCAAACAGCGGGGCAATTCAGGGGAAATCGGCGCAATCGGAAATATTCGGGTAACACGTCGGGAAAACGCGAATGGGCCCTTAGTAAATGTCCCCCATTGTGTTTTTACAGATTGCAGTGGAACGTATAATGTAACCTCAGCATTTGATCAAGGCTGAGCCTTTGGAATGCGTCAAATCATCAAAAAAGGTGACGCACATAATTGGGCACATTTACTTACCCCGGTCCGTCGCGATCCCGCGGTGCGTTGTCCGACGAGGATTTGGGTCCGGCGCGTGGTTGACTAAGATCGTGCACCCGAGTTCCTGCATCCGTCTCTTCTGCGACTGATGGGTCCACCGGAGTTCACCTTCTTCTTCCTTGTTGCTTGTGAGTGCTTGTCTTGCGACACAATTTCAAAGTTTGAATCCCGCAAGTTGTGCCATACCCATCGGTTGTCCAACAGCCCCGTCCCCCAATTCTGTTGCATGGCAATTCGGTGCTGCAATGCGCCACAATTCTATGGGGGGGGGCAATTCAGTGCAAACAAATGGAAATCGTTGGGAAACCAACGAAATGCGTCGATCGGACCTTAGTAATGAGCCCCATGTGTGGATGCGCCCTGATGAGTGCTGGACCTGCAGTTTCAAAGGACAAGCTGCTTACTGTTCGAAACACTACAGCTGTACAGAAGAAAAAATCTGAACTTGCAGCCGCACAAGCAGGAAACACCCACATTGAGTTTTTGTGCCTGAATCTTAACAGGGAAAATCCACTAAACTGTAAACATGAAGTATAACTTGGAAATATAATGTAGAGAGATGCTGGGGGTTACAAGGCAGGTTCAGAACAGAACTCAGGACAGAGGTGACCACCTACACAGGCCACTAGGGACATGAAGGAGGTTCCTCCAATAGTCCATAGTAATTTGCTGTGTTATCTGTGTATCCATATTTTATATGCAGATGTATATTTGTATCTGTGTAAGGGTGATGCCACACATGGCGTGGGAACCCATTTTTGGTCCGTTTGTAAGCATCCGTCAAAAACCACATGCGTGTTTTGAAAAACGCCTCCTGTTTTGAGCAGTTTTAATTAAGATAATTGGTAAAACATGATGTAAAAAATGCATGCGTTTTTTGATATACTGCTTAAAATGTACCAAAAAACGGCTTCAAAACGACCACGTGTGGATCACCCTTACTCTCTTTCATGCTATGCCTCTATCCATCTATCTCTATCAGTGCGTCTATATTTTCTATCTGCGGAAAGAATAAATTGGAAATGTTTCCCAGGCTAAAGACAGGGGCAACCGCATATGCAAATATGATGGTGTTGGTCTATTTGTTGGGACAATCTGAATCCTTTATAACCATAATTCTCACTGTGTTAAGTTATCTCCCCTATATTGAAGGGGATTCCATCTGGGCAATCACATTTTATTGAATTTATGTGCCATATGCAAATGTTGCTTTTTAATTGCATGTGATTAAAAAATGTTCCTGTGTGGAAGAACAAATTTCCATGGAACATGAGAGTATTCTGGATACGACCACCCCGTACCCTTGCAATGGGGGTCAGACATGACACTATGAGTCCTCGCCGACCACCTGGAATCAGCGATCAGAACCACAGACGGCTGGTGGTACACGCAGTCACTCCAGCATCTCATATGCAAAAACGATTTGTTTCTATGTGCTATCCCTCCAGTGAGGTGGTCGTATCCAGGACAAAATCCGGTTCTAAGGGACAACATAGCCACCTTACAGGAAATTATCTTCACAACAGGAACTGGTTTTTTTTACAACATCCAATTGAAGAGAAATGTGGAGATCAATAAATTAAATGTGAATGAGACGTTCTGTGTCTCCTGTGAGTCTACCCTTTATATACCTCTATATTTATATGGCACATGTCGTGTATAAGGGTTATTGCAGAGGTGTGGAGTTCCCCTTAAGTTATATGGCTAGCATTGATAATCCAGTCCATACAGTGCAGCTGGACGCTCTGGAGTGGGGGGTGGGGTCAGGGCTGCGCATGCGCAGAGTTTCGCTATTCACAAGCGATCATTTGTGTTCTGTACAGACTTAGAGATATCGATGAGTAACCGCCATAAGTGATTCTCTTTTATAAGCAGCTCGATGACATGAGGTAACAGAAGGGAATAGAGTAACTCTCTGTTGGTACACGTGGGACATTTTGTGCACTTAGGTTTTCTACTGTTTTGTATATATTAGAATTACGGGAAGTCTTATGCACACAGATTATTGAATATTTTGCACTTGTTTTTATACAATTTGTGCGTACAACTTTGCATATGATATATTGTGGGTGACATCATCTGGCACATGTGTGGGAACTAATTAGTCACCTATAGATGCCTGATATACGCTGGTATGAGTGCTTGAAAACACCATCATGGAGAAGGAAGGTGAAATGTTTGGAAACAAATATCCGCTAGTATGGAGCGCGGGGGCTTCTGTGGAGTATATTTCTATCAAAGTATCATCAAGTATAAATGACTCTATCCACGACACCTGATCATGTATCTCAACACCGTTTCTCATCATCCATGACTATCCATCTATCTCTATCAGTGTGTCTGTATCTCGATCCCTGTATCCTAGATTCTCTAACAAGTATCCATGATTGCATCCAGGTTCCATGTATCTCGTATAACTTTATCTCTGTATCCATAACAATCCATCATTTTCTATCCATGTTTCTTGTTCTATATCCATGTGTCTCTATATTTGGATCTCTGTTCCATGACTATCGATCTATCACTGTTATCTGGATTCTGTGTCCATGTATCCGCTTGACTCTCAATCCATGATTCTGTTTCCAAGTATCCATGTATCTCTATAACTTTATCTCTGTATCCATAACTATCCATCTATTTCTATCCGTGGTATTCTATTCTGTATCCATGGGTCTCTATACTGGATCTTTGTATCCATGACTATCCATCTATCTGTGTATCCGGATTCTGTATCCATGTATCCGGCTCTCTATCCATGATTCTGCGTCATGTATCTGTGATTGTGTATCCTGTATGCTGGTACATGTAGCCTCCGGCCCGGCACCCTCCAGGTGTTTGTACATGGGCACCCTGGCTCTATCCGCTCCTCTAATTGCAGACACCTTCTACATCTCTTCAGCTGCTCAGACGCTGGAAGGAAAATCCAGACAGTCTAAGGAGTAAAACAAAGGAAGCCTAAGACCTGGTGCAGCAACATAGGGCAGGACCTGACACTGCTGCAGAGGCCAGGAGCTGGAGAGATGTACAGAGAGATATATACTCCCCCTCACCCATAAAACAGGACTACACATGGGACTAGACCAATGTCCACCCCCAATGTCCAGCCCCTGATGTCAGGTCACTCCCGGCTCTAGACCTTTGCACTGTCAACAGTTACACCAGTATCTGCTGTGTATTAAAGGTAAAGTTTCCCGTCACGTAGAGCAGAAAGCCGAGTGTGAAATGAGCCGTCACATCACAATCGCTCATTTATAGCCTGCGGGCATCTACGGACTATGCACCACCTACACCAGGTCTCAGCGCCCGGGGAGAGAGGATATAAGAACTTTTTTGCTACTAGAAGCAAATAATTAAATGTCACCTTCCTCATGTCAAGATGGGACTAGACTGGATATCTGCCAATACTCTGCCCTCCTAGTGGAGAGGTCACGATGAAATAAAGGAGTACCCAGGGGTAATGGAAACTTCATGAGGAGAACCCAGGTATTCACCGTGCAGCCAAACCATGGGAAACCAGACAACTACGAACCCAGGATGGAAGGACCCAGGATTCACCAGTCCAGAAGCCAAGATGAGAGTCCTGAGAGGTGACCCAGCTAAGTTTCCTAATAGGGTTACTGAAGACATCACCATGTCATGACCCTTTGTTTTTTTTAGATACTGGCGCTTCAGATGCCCCAAAAATGTACTATTACAGTGGCACCAATACAGACAGGAGACAGGGACAGAACATAATGACCCCCCTCCCCGTTATTAATACAGCAAAAGGATTACCAATCCAGATCTTCAAAAATGAGCAAATGGACCAAACAGTCTGCACAGTGCTGTTCCCCTTGAGCTGTGCTGCCATATGCGGAGCCTACAGAGCCTGGTTATGTCTCTTCCAATAGCTGTCAATACCTTATACAGTATACCCCATCATACAGGAAAGCCATCTGATAATACAAGCCCCCCAAATACAGATCACCCCTCTCTTCTTTGTTCATAATCTTAATAGCCCCATAGATACAAGTAAGGCACAACTATACAGCCTCATTAAGGTCCAAAAAGTGAACCCCAAAAAGTCAAAGCAACTCCTCTCTTTCCTCCTACATAGAAGTAAAGCAGGTGTCTGCAGACATAGGGAGGGGTATGACCCTGGTAATAAACTAATAGATATACTGAATACAATAATCCAGGAGGACAAGTCTTCTATTATAGACAGCAGCTCTGTATAGACAACATAAGCAAAATGCAACGAACCCAAAAGTGCCCCCACATGTCAGCCCCCAAATATGTTACATATACAAATAATCTGCGTCTTTAATACCATTTAAATCATCCCTAAAACAACTTTATTGATCCTCCCTCTCCCTGGGGCATACAACAATTAGAAGAATTTATGAGCAGTGGTCTCCCGACTACCTACCTGTGAGCCGCTCCTGGCGTGCCCGTAGTCGGCGTCCCCCTCTTGGCGCACGTCCCCTGCCCTGCACCAGCGCCTGCCAAGGGGAGCTCTGCCCCGGGGTTTGGGGTAGCAGCGCAGTCCGGCGGCACAGCGGGCAGTGTACACCCACAGGACTCCCCTCCAGCCGGCACACACGAGCCAGCAGCCCCAGCCGGGGGCCCGCACCAGCTCCACATGGGGGCGGGGGAGGGGCAGCGGGGCAGGCGGACAGGCGCTCGGGCGTGCACTGGGGGCAGCGGAACAGGACCTCGGAGGAGGGGCGAGGAACGAGAGCAACAGGAGCAGGGGGTGCATGGGCTGCAGGGTGCAACAAAGGGGTCCTCAACCTGGGCCTGCTAATACCCCTATAGTGTCTTGTCTTTACCGTCTCTAGCAGTGCCCCTCTCAGTTCTTGTTGCCCCCTCTGTGGTTGCCCCTGCCTGTAGTTTGGAGCGGTGGAGCTGCTTCAGCACTTTGCTCCTGCTCTCTGAACTTGTCCCTGCACCTTTCAATCTGCTTTATTTCTCCTCTGCTCCCTCCTGTCTCCTCCTCCTCCCACCCTTGCCTCAGTCGCTCTCTTTGTGGCTGTTCTGTCTCTTTGCTGTCTCTCTTCTTTCTAGGGGGGTCCTCCAGTGCCTCGGCCCCCAGACACTGGGGGTCAGGGGGGTGTCCCTGAGGATGGATTCCGCTGTGATTCCTGGATAATGATATTCCTATAAACAGATGCCGGATCTGAGCAGCAGACACAATGAGAAAGTGCAATAACCATCATTGTCAGCCAGACCCCGGCACATTATGGTGAACCCCAAAACTAGGGCTGAGAACACCCGACCCAGTAGCCTATTAATGCACGGTGTAGGACCATTAACAGCTCAGATATCCAATTAATGGCACTTCCTGCACTTTCCTCATCAATAGTCAAGATCAGACCCAGAACCTCATTAATGGATCCACAAAAAGACTTTATAACCCATCAATTGACAAAGACAAACCCTGAACCCCAGGAATCTTTGCTCTCAAAACGATAAACTTTATTACTTGATACTAACGGACAGAGAATACCCCATTATTAAGAAGCCCAATAATAGATTTATCAATAACTAAAATCCCAATAATGGAGAGAACAGGAACAGGAACCCCACACTAATCACTCTGACCCCCCACTAACAAAATGCATCTATGTGGTTCATATACACAGGTAATTAATACACCAATTAACCAATTAGACCACTAACACCGCAAATAACACACAAATAAAGCTTGTGTACGCACCAATAATAGCGGCACTCGCCAACGATAGCGGAAACATTAATACAAATAGACAAAAGCAGACAATATCCCATCAATAGACTCACAGGCTTTCTCTATGAGATGGAGCGTGGGGAGCAGGACTCACAGGCTTTCTTCTATGAGTGCATGGGGAGCAGGACTACGGCTTTCTATGAGTGTGTGGGGAGCAGGACTCACAGGCTTTCTCTATGAGTGATGGGGGGAAAAGACTCCACGGCTTTCTCTTGAGATAGAGCATGGGTAGAGAGGACTCATGGGCTTCTCTATTAATGGTGGGGAGCAGGATCCACAGGCTTTCTCTATGAGTGCGTGAGGAGCAGGACTCACAGGCTTTCTCTATGTGTGCGTGGGAGCAGGACTAACATGCTTTTCTAGAGTGTGTGGGAGAGGACACAGGCTTTCTCTATGAGTGCGGTGGGGAGCAGGACTCACAGGCTTTCTCTATGAGTGTGTGGGAGCAGGACTCACAGGCTTCTCTATGAATAGAGCATGGGGAGGAGGACTCACGGGCTTTCTCTGTGAGATGAGCGTGGGGAGCAGGACTCAAAGGCTTTCTCTATGAGTGCGTGAGGAGCAGGACTCCAGGCTTTCTCTATGAGTGCGTGAGGAGCAGGACTCACAGGCTTTCTCTGTGGTGGTGGGGAGCAGGACTAACATGCTTTCTCTATGAGTGTGGGGGAGAGGGACTCACAGGCTTCTCTATGAGTGCGTGGGAGCAGGACCACAGGCTTTCTCTATGAGGTGTGGGGAGCAGGACTCACAGGCTTTCTCTGAGATAGAGCATGGGAGGAGGATCACGGCTTTCTCGTGAGATGGAGCGTGGGGAGCAGGACTCACAAGGCTTTCTCTATGAGTTGCATGGGGAGAGGACTCACAGGCTTTCTCTATGAGTGTGTGGGGTGCAGGATCACAGGCTTTCTCTATGAGTGTGTGGGGGGCAGGACTCACAGGCTTCTATGAGTGTGTGGGGTGCAGACACAGCTTTTCTATGAGTGTGTGGGGTGCAGGACTCACAGGCTTTCCTCATGAGGTGTGGGGTGCAGGACTCACAGGCTTTCTCTATGAGTGTGGGGGTGCAGGACTCAAGCTTTCTCTATGAGTGTGTGGGGTGGCGACTCACAGGCTTTCTCTATGAGTGTGTGGGGTGTGCAGGACTCACAGGCTTTCTCTATGAGTGTGTGGGGTGCAGGACTCACAGGCTTTCTCTATGAGTGTGTGGGGTGCAGGACTCACAGGCTTTCTCTGATGAGTGTGTGGGGTGCAGGACTCACAGGCTTTCTCTATGAGTGTGTGGGGTGCAGGACTCACAGGCTTTCTCCTGAACACAAGGTGAACAATTACATAACAGACATTATTTACATCACAAACTCATTTACACGATTGTGAATGTGCCAGCTCCTTATTGTACAGGGTTATTGCAAATTGAAGAAAGGAACATCCTGTACAAGTTTTTGCCTGCACTAAACGATTACTAAAATTACTCCTTTGACGGTTAAGTCTTTCAATGGATAATGCAGGTTATTTAATAATATTTTAATCATACATTATTATTATTACTACTACTAAATAATAACTAGTATCATACATCCAGACTACAGCACACTACAGCATTACTAGTACAATACACTGATCACACAATAACTAGTATTCTACACCATTACTAGTACCCTACACTCAGTCGCAAAGTGCCAACATGACAATTTAAGCAGTAACTTATTGATCCCTGCTGTATCACAGGTTTTACCCGTATTGGTGTCTTGAGTTCACCAATACAATAGAAAGATGATGGAGAAATTTGGATTGTAGCTTCCCTCCAGGGTCCCCTGAAGAGGAAGGATCAGGGGATCCAGAACAGGAGCTCCAATGATAATCCATCTCTATCCACACCTTCTTGCTCCTCATGTAGTCCTGGCAGCCAAATAGCTCTGAGAATGGCACATCCTGGGCTGAATTGGATCACAGCAGAAAGCCTGGAGTCCTAGCTGGCAAACTCTGTGTTGGAGTGAAGGCCTGGGTACCCACAGAAAGGGCTGTGAGTGCCACCTCTGATGCCAGTGCCATAGGTTTGCCACCACTGTTCTAGACTTTACTGTTTCTACACCATTACTAGTACAATACACTCTCATCACTACACTGTTACTACAGCTACACTCACATTAATACACTGTTACTATAACTACTCCAAAACGACTCAATTACACCCAAACTGCACAATTATATACACAAGTGTACACTACACTCACATTAATGCACTGTTACTACAGCTACACTCGGACTACACCATTACCGGTACCATACACTCAGACTAAATACACTATAACATAATCATAGCAATACATTTACTAGCACTATAAATACTCCACACACTCCTGTTCACACTAATGTTCTCTAATTATCACGGCACCGATGTCCATTACATGTAGATTAGTGTAACGTTACAATCTGTATCCACAGCCCATGTCACGGCTTGCGTTTGCTTGCGTTTCACTACTAACATTAATGTTTGGTTCTGATCCATTCCATGGTCTGTATTCTGTCCTGCCCGTTCATGTCCTATAATCCTCATCTTTTTGTCCCAACTCAACCATTGCAAGTCATGATCCTTATATAAATACAGATTCTTCCAGACCCTCAAAACTAATAGGGAGGATAGAGCCCCCTTTTTATGGACCCTTGACCAGTCTCCCACTGTGAAAGGACCCCTAACTAGCCCCCATGTACACACACGCACAAACCAGAACCTCCTTCTTACAGACCAGACTCTAAGACCTGTCCTCTACAGATCCCAAATAGACCCCCACTTTACATATGCAAGGGCAGACCCTCAATGTCCCCAATATAGACCTCAGACTTTCAGATACCAATCTCTACCTGCCCCTACCTGCCCCAATCTGAAGCCCCGGGTGGGGAAGGAGGTGCAGGTACGGGTGACATATTTGAACACCCTGCAGGGAGTCCAGAAGGGTTAGAAAGTATCTATAACCCAAGAAGTCTTATACTGGACAAATTCTATCAAATATCATATAGATGGAAATTTCCACCATATACAGTCCTCAACCAAGCATAGAGCTAGACTATGCCCCCCAGGGAAGCCATGATGTGCACCCCTCCCCGCTGGCTCCACATTCCATCAGTGCATGTACATAAGTCTCCATCATGACTGACACCTGCACGATGGACTATGGATTCCAGAGAATGATCCGTCTCTCCTTATTAGTCTCGAGATTACTAATGACATATTGGGGCACATTTACTTACCCGGTACTAGGAGTTCACAGAAAGTGCATGGTCCGTCCGGAATGCACTGTGCCGCAATTCACTGAGATCGTGCGCCCGATTTACTGCATGTGTCGCTTCCCCACTCAGGTCCCCGGAGTTCACCTTCTTCTTCCCGGTGCATGTAAGTGCATTGTCTTGTAACACAAATTGAATCTTAAATCACGCGCTCAGTCTGAATCAGTCGGATCATCCCCCTCCCCCGATTTCTGTTGCATGAAAGCAGCGCAGCTGCGCCAAAATCCGATCGCGTGCAACACAATCCCATGGTTAAATACCTGTCACAGGCGCGCAATCCTCAAAAATGTCCCTTAGTAAATAAATCCCAATGTCTCTATATGATGGATGTGCTAAACGTGTCTCATTAACACTATGGGGGACCCCCTAAATATATCCTAGATTCCAATACGCCCATTCCGGACATATGTGGACCACTTTGCTTGCCCCCACAGTACTACTACTCCTTTCCTGTATATATGGGCACAGCACAGTACTACTACTCCTATCCTGTATTTTGTTATCTGCAGACTCCAGGATAAAGTGACACATCCTGAGGGCACGAGGGGAGGACACTTCCAGCTTCTGGATGACAATCATTGATATCCACTAGGGCTGTCCTACTGAAAGTAAATATAGAAAGAAAGCCTGTAGAGCAAAATATTTCCATAGGGGGCAGTATTATAACTACTATAATACTGCCCCCTATGTACAGGAATATAACTACTATAATACTGCCCCCTATGTACAGGAATATAACTACTATAATACTGCCCCCTATGTACAGGAATATAACTACTATAATACTGCCCCCTGATAGATAGAAGATAGATAGGAGATAGATAGATAGATAGATAGATAGGAGATAGATAGATAGATAGATAGATATGAGATAGATAGATAGAAGATAGATAGATAAGAGATAGATAGATAGATAGATAGATAGATAGATAGATAATAGATAGATGATAGATAGATAGATAGATAGGAGATAGATAGATAGATAGATAGATAGATAGATAGATAGATAGATAGATAGAAGATAGATAGATAGATAGATAGATAGAGAGATAGATAGATAGGAGATAGATAGATAGGAGATAGATAGATAGATAGGAGATAGATAGATAGATGTTTCAGTGTCACCAAAACGTTGCACGGTGGAATAAAAGACCATGTCAGATGTATCATTGTTGCTGCGCTCCAGTCTGTGATGAGTTGAGTTCCTGCCTCTTATTAAAGGGGTTATCCGGGTTTAAAAATCATTTTATGGCCGGGCTGGGGAGGGCTAGTTAAACATAATAAACATGGACTTATCTCCTCCGGCGGCGCCGATGTCCCGCGGTCACTTTGATCTGTGCCCCTGTAAACAAACAGGGGCACGGAAGCCGTGCACAGGGAGCTTCCGGTCCGCGATGTGGACGGCTCCTCCCATCCGTCCCTATCTCTCAGCGTTGTAAGCGCTGGGAGATGGTGCGCATGGGAGCATCCGGCCGGCCTGTGCGCCCTTGTACTGAAACCGGCGCACGGAGAAGACGGGCCGCGGCGCGGGACATCGGCAGCCCCGGAGGAGGTAAGTATATGTTTATTATGTTTAAATAGCCCTCCCCAGCCCGGCCATGAGAAATTTTTTTTAAACCCGGATAACCCCTTTAATCACTTACATTAGGCGTAGTTTAGGCACAATGTTAGATTTGGGCTCTTACATTTGATCCTCCTAGAACAGTGATGGCGAACCTTTTAGAGCCTGAGTCCCCAAGCTTCAACCAAAAGCCACTTATTTATTGCAAAGTGCCAGCGCAGCAATTTAAGCAGTAATTATTTCTCCTCGTTCTTTGACAACTTTCAATCGTTCAGCCTCCTAAGGACATCGATGCAGTCGAAAGGAGGAGAGCAAATTCATCTATCATTGTAGGAAGATTCTTTGAGTCCTGTCTGGTGAACCTCATTCTGGGGTGATTGCCCGGGTGCCCACAGAGAGGGCTCCGAGTGCCGCCTCTGGCACCAGTGCCATAGGTTCGCCACCACTGTCCTAGAAGCTCCTCTCTGCTTCTCTTTTGCACCCCAGCATGAGAATGACCCTCACAGCAGCACCCAGGTGTGTGACACCCTGTACCCAGTGACCTCCTCACCAGTGGCTTCTCCTGGAGGGGGATCCCTCAGTGCTGATCCTGCTACACGGGGACACTTCTCTGTCCTGTCTCTTCCCACAAACTTCTCTTCTATCCTGCTCTGCGTTGATGCTTTGCAGGTTGTTTGTAAATATAAGCTTGTGAACTTTAAACAGAGGCTGCATGTAGTGTAAACACTGTCTGAGCTCTGCTGTCATACTTTACAGGGAATGCACTGCTCTGCTGCTGTACTATACAGGGAATACACTGCTCTGCTGCTGTACTATACAGGGGATACACTGCTCTGCTGCTGTACTATACAGGGGATACACTGCTCTGCTGCTGTACTATACAGGGGATACACTGCTCTGCTGCTGTACTATACAGGGGATACACTGCACTCCACAAGAGCTCAATGGGGGTCATTTACTAAGGGCCCGATTCGCATTTTCTCGACGTGTTACCCGAATATTTCCGATTTGCGCCAATTTTCCATGTATTGCCCCGGGATTTTGGTGCACGCGATCGGATTGTGGCACATCGGCGCCAGCATGCACGCAACGGAAATCGGGGGCGTGGCCGAGCGAAAAACCCGACGGATTCGGAAAAACCGCCGCATTTAAAAAAAGAAATGTGTCGCTTGGGACGCTCTTACCTTCACTTGGTCCGGCCCGGTGAACTCCAGCGCGTTCAGATGCTTTTCAGCGCAGCAGCGCCACCTGGTGGACGGCGGAGGAACTACCTTGATGAATCCCGGCCGGACCCGAATCCAGCGCAGAGAACACGCCGCTGGATCGCGAACGGACCGGGTAATTGAATCTGCCCCAATGTGTCTTCTGGAATGTTTTTGCGCGTAAATTACGCCTAATTGAAATAGTTGAATGATGAATGATTAGGAGGTGCAGCGATACATTTGGATTGGTAGAATAAATGAGGAAAACATGGTTATTTTTGCTGCATGGCTAGTTTAGTGTTTAGACAACAGAAGGAACAAGTGATACATCTGGCCCAGCATGCTCTTCACCACAATCCTGTGGTCTGCCTCTTCCTTGGATTATTAGATAGGTGGTAAATAGATACATATTAGATAAATAGATAATAAATAGATAAATTTCATAGTAGATAGAAAATTCCAATGGCCACTGGAGGTCACTTCTTTTTTTGTCCCCAGGTCTGAGGAGGTCACTCATTGGCTGAAATGCGTCTGAAAAATCCCAAGTACCAGAGCGGGTAGTTCCCTGCCCCATCCCCTTTAATGACTCTCTAGGTGTATTTTGCGCCTCCTATTAGTTGGTTTGTTTACAGCAGAAAAGTTGAATAATTTATACTCAGGCGCCTTTCCCACTAAGCCCCGCCCCCTTTTATGGGGGTCACACCCTTTTGCCGTAAAAGCTTGTGCAGTGCACAACGTCTTACACAGTTTATTTTACGCGAAATTCAAGAGGTCTATAAATCTGCCCCATCATCATCATCACTGTCTGTTTAGGTTGATACTTTGTATCTTCTGTATCTTTAGCTGAGATTCTTTCGGCATAAGGGTTTTCCGTACTTCACCCGTTCACCTCGTGGTGAGGAAGGGGTTAAGCTAATAAAACCTCATCAGATCCCGGAGATGTAATCTCTCCCACATGGCCGGCGGTGAGCGCACTTTGCGGAGCGGTCTGGGGAATGCTGCGCTCCTGGTATTTTAATGAGTGTGACTGCCTCAGCCGTTTTATTGCTGGATTCTGGATTTTACTGATATTTCCAGAGTATTGAACATTTCATTATCTGGCGCTAATACAGAACAGATAGCGGCGGAAGAATCTAGGCGAAAAGTCAGCGAGCGGAGGTCCCCCCGTGACCACTCCACGACCCTTCCTAAGATCCGGCAGACACCAGGCGGCTACTGCGGGGCCCCTGGAGTGTGGGGCCCTCTACCTGAGTGTACAAAATAGGTGAATGTTCACTGGAGGAATAGGGGGACCGCTGTCCCCACACATCTGCACCAACGTAGCTCCACACCAGTCACAATAATAAATTATTGGTCCCAAAGTGTTACAGCAGCAGAGAGTAAAGTACAGTACAAACAATGACAGAACAATAATATTAAAGATAAATGAACAAAAGTAAAAAACAATAAAAAGAAGACATGCATGCTGGGAGTTATAGTTTCACCACATCCGGGAAGCTTCCTGAACTAATGCCCTATGGACTCTGAAATGTTACTGATACATAGTAAATCAGATACAATGGGGGTCATTTACTAAGGGCCCGCATCGCGTTTTCCCGACGTGTTACCCGAATATTTCCGATTTGCGCCGATTGTACCTGAATTGCCCCGGGATTGTGTCGCACGCGATCGGATTGTGGCGCATCGGCGCCGGCATGCGCGCGACAGAAATCGGGGGGCGTGGCCGAACGGAAACCCGACGTATTTGGAAAAACCGCCGCATTTAAAAACCGAAAAAGTGTCGCTTGGGGAGCGCTTACCTTCACCTGGTCCGAGGTGGTGCATTCCGGCGCGATGAGATGCGCTTCAGCGCAGCAGCGCCACCTGGTGGACGGCGGAGGAACTACCTTCATGAATCCAGAGCAGAGAACGCGCCGCTGGATCGCGAATGGGCCGGGTAAGTAAATCTGCCCCAATGTATCATTGTACAAAGAAGATCCGAGGGGGTGGGATGTGTGACAGTGGGAGGGGCATGTGTAATCTCCATACAAACCCACAACTAGTCATTACTTGGAAACAATCAGCAATTAGTCCAGTCACCAGCTCTCATCATTACAGCTCAGCTGCCTCCATGTGGTGACAGATCTCT
Organism: Engystomops pustulosus; assembly: GCA_019512145.1. Taxonomy (NCBI): domain Eukaryota; kingdom Metazoa; phylum Chordata; class Amphibia; order Anura; family Leptodactylidae; genus Engystomops; species Engystomops pustulosus. Next base: position 89,545,445 of record CM033648.1, read on the forward strand.
TCAGCTGCTGCTGATGTGTTTAGCTCACAGAGCATTGTCTACACAAGATAGAATTATATATCCACTGACTACAACCCTGTAAATCACTAGTCCTGCTCTCAACCAGAGACAATTTATACAGTCTAGACAATGCTCTGTGAGCTAAATAGCCTGGACTATATACTGATACATTGTAAATGGCCTATTGTTATAGTGAAAAGCAGCTCAGTTCATCAACCAGCTTTTCCAGGTAAGCCAAAATGCTTTGAAAAATGCGAAGCCTGGGATTGGGGACTCAAACCTGCAATATTCAGTACAAACTCAAACATTCCGGTTTGGGGCGGCTCATCACTAATGTTTAGCTCACAGAGCATTGTCTAGTCTGGACACAATTGTCTCCAATTCTCAGGTGAGAGCAGGACTAGATATGTATGGGGTTTGTAGGCTGTGATACAATAGTATCCATTATGTAACCAGTCCAGACAATGCTCTGTGAGCTAAACACATGAACATTACTGCACAGATCAAACAGGTAGATTGTTACAAAGTGTTGGTCTAAGATTAATAGCTATTTTAGCTCACAGAGCATTGTCAAGGTTGGATACAATTGTCTCCACTTCTTAGCTGAGAGCAGGACTCGTGATGTACATGTTTGTTACAATGTATCAGTCTGGAGTCCAGGATGCTTAGCTTCGAGAGCATTTTCTACACTGGATACAATTGTCTCCACTTCTCAGCTGAGAGCAGGACTCACTATGAACATGTTTGTTACAATGTATCAGCTTGGAGTCCAGGCTGTTTAGCTCACAGAGCATTGTCTAGATTGGATACAATTGTCTCCACTTCTTAGATGAGAGCAGGACTAGTTATGTACACGGTTTCTGAATAGATGGATGATGGACTTCATTCACTTATGTTGATGTTTGGAAGCTTAAAGGGGTTTTCTGGGACAAAAAGAAGAATCTAATTAATTCAGAGCTAAATACCTGATGAAATGTGGAGGCCCCTTTAAGATGAGGGACACTTTAATTCTTCAGACAATTGCCTGCGACTGGATGGAAATGTTAAGCACATCATGTTACATTCCCCTTTGGGTCAGGGGTTGGGGAGGGGTTTCGGGTCACCTTCTTCCATCATCACTTTTTGGTCTCAATTTCTTTAAAATGAGAATTTCACAATTTTCCTGGAAGTGATGAATGTAATTAATTAAATGAAACCATTTACAAATGTATTTTCTCCACTTTTTAAACCATTTTCCCAGAAAGCCGTTGTCAGAAATCCTGATTTCGGGAATGATATTGTTCTTGTGCGGCTCACAGTCACCTGGAATCTGTCAGTGAGGATGTAGGGGGCGGGGCCAGAGTCCAGATGTTCCAGAAGTGTCTATTGTCTGGACCACAGACGCCATGTTTGAGGGAAGGTAACGGAAGAAGAGGCAATAAAAGGAGATTAATAGATGTTGTGCTGCAGCAGGAGAGGAGGGGGGAAGGTGCAGCAGCTGCGGTGTGAAGGTGCGTCGCGTCCCTCGCAGGGGCCCCACCACATGGGAAAGGGAAGTAACAACACGTTATGCAACAGGAGACATGAGGTGACATGGTGGTCACTGTGCCCAGCTGACCTCTCACCTGCGGGCGAGATTACACTGGCACCAATGTCACTTTATGCAATCCAAAGAAGTCACCGGCACCCCACAGCTACAAATTGGGCCCCTATCAGTACATGTTCAGTCCTAAATTTCTGGTGGTCCAAACACTGCACCGTGGTCCTATCTTCACCTCTGTCCCCAGGTGCCACTGCAGAAAACGTCCTTATGCCAAACAGCGCCAGGACCCGGCCCATATTACACTTGGGCCGCAGATTCCTCTCAGTGGCTTAAAAATGGAGAAGAAATCTGACGCCTAAAAATTGACCCTTCCCGTAGGTGTTTAGGGGGAAATCTTTGAACAAAATGCAGCATTTTAAGCCACATGCATTTGTGTTGCCCCGCCCACTTGTCAAATAATCTAGAAATGCACCATATTCTAGATGGCAACATATTAGTAAATCTGCCTCTGGATGCAGAGGAAGGGAATATCTCTGGTCTGGATTTATAGTCCGGTCTGGGGTCCGTGTTTCTGCAGGGTCTGGTTACGGGACAGATTTGTCTGGGTTTGGACACATATTTAGGTTGGTCTGGTTTGGGGTTTTGTGAACAGTCCGGTCTGGGGTCTGTTCTTGCCGTGGGACTGGTCTGGAGACAGTAAGGACTGGGTCATGTTTCTTTATAAAAAGTTGGTCTAGTGTTGGATCGATATACACGAGAGTCTGGTCTGGGGTCTGTAGACAGTGGGGAAAAAGGTATTTAGAAGCCACCAATTGGGCAAGTTCTGTCACTTAAAATAATTATGGGGTGGAAATTAAGTATTAAGTGTGCACAAGGTAGGTACACGCTGCTGCTAGACCCGGCCAAGCTTCATCTTCAATGTCCTGGCTGATGGAAAAAGGTTTACACTCAACATGGCCCCCATTCATTCTCTCATGTACACGGACCAGTCGTCCTGATCGGCCCCTCGTCATGATGTCCCGCCCCCCCCAGGCTGCACGGTAGGTCCGGTGATCTGATCTTCGGATGCAACTCAGCATGTACTTTCCACCAAATACCATGAGTTGTGTTTCTACCAAACAGTTTTACTTTGGCTTCATCTGACCCTATGACATTCTCCCAATAGTCTTCTGGACCATCCAATGTTCTCAAAAACTTCAGCGGGGCTGGATATGTACTGGCTTAAGCAGGGGGCACGTCTGGCACTGCTGGATCTGAGTCCCTGGAAGCTCAGTGTGTTACTGACGGGAGACTTTGTTGCGGTGGTCCCAGCTTTCTGCAATTCCGTGTGGTTCTAGGATTTCTGCAGGTCACTAGGTCCCCGTGTGGTTCTGGGATTTCTGCAGGTCAATTAGGTCCCCGATGGGGGGGGATTGCTGCGAGGTCACCAAGGTTGCCCGGTTGTGGTTCTGGGGATTTTTGGCAGGGTCACAACTAAGGTCCCAGTTTGTCCGGTTTCTTGGGATGTCTGCAGGGTTGCACTAGGATTCTCACACATGTTTTGGGTCTGGGTTTGCTTGCAGGTTCATAATAGGATCCCCGTAGTGGTTTGGGATCTTGAGTGGGCGGACATGGCGTTCTGCGGGTCATAGGGTGACCGTTGTGGGTCTGGATTTCTTCAGGTCACTAGGTCCCCGTTGGTTATTTCTGGGGGATTTTTCTTCAGGTCACTAGTCCCCGTGGTGGTTCTGGGATTTCAGCAGGTCACTTAGGTCCCCGTGTGGGTCTGGGATTTCTGCAGGGTCCACTAGGTCCACGTGTGTGTGGTCTGGGGATTCTTTCAGGTCACTAGGTCCCCGGTGTGGTTCTGGATTTTTTCATGGTCACTAGGTCCGTGTGGTTTTGGGATTCACAGGTATCACTAGGTCCCGTTGTGGTTTGGGATTTTCTGCAGGTCACTGGTCCCCCGTGTGGTATGGCTGGATTTACTGCAGGTTCACTAGGGTCTCCCGTGTTGGGTCTGGGATTTTCGCAGGTACAATAGGTCCCCGTGTTGGTTGCTTTTGCGACGGTGTCACTAGGGTGGCGTTGTGGTTCTGGGATTTTCAGGTACTAGGTCCCGGTGTGTGGTTCTGGGATTTCTTCAGGCTCACTAGGTTCCCCCGTGTGGTTTCTGGGATTTCAGCAGGTCAATAGGTCCCCGTGTGGTTCTGGGATTTCAAGCAGGGGGTCACTAGGTTTGTCCCGTGTGTGTTCGGTGGATTTCTGTCAGGTCACTAGGTCCCCAGTGTGGTTCTGGGGGATTCTTCAGGTCCACTAGGTCCCCGTGTTGGGTCTGGGATTCTGCAGGGTCAGACACTAGCGTCTCCATTGTGTGGTTGGCGATTTCTGTCAGGTGGTCACTAGGTCCACCGTGTGGTTTGGGATTGCTTGCAGGTCACTAGGTCTCGGTGGTGTTGGTGTGTGGTTCTGGGATTTCTTCAGGTCACTAGGTCCCCGTGTGGTTCTGGGATTTCAGCAGGTCACTAGGTCCCCGTGTGGTTCTGGGATTTCAGCAGGTCACTAGGTCCCCGTGTGGTTCTGGGATTTCTTCAGGTCACTAGGTCCCAGTGTGGTTCTGGGATTTCTTCAGGTCACTAGGTCCCCGTGTGGGTCTGGGATTTCTGCAGGTCAGACACTAGGTCCACGAGGTCATCATCACCTGGAGGTACTGGATACCTAGTGAGATCATCATGAATTGAATGTACTGGATACCTAGTGAGGTCATCATCACCTGGATGTACTGGATAACTAGTGAGATCATCATCACCTGGATGTACTGGATACCTAGTGAGGTCATCATCACCTGAATGTACTGGATACCTAGTGAGATCATCATCACCTGGATGTACTGGATACCTAGTGAGGTCATCATCACCTGGATGTACTGGATAACTAGTGAGGTCAGCATCATCTGCATGTAGTGGATAAAATGGAGGTCACCTTCATCTGGATGTCCTGGATAACTATTGAGGTCACCATCACCTGGATGAACTAGATACCTGGTGGCTGACTGTGATCCCCTCCCCTTCCTCACTGACCTGACTACACAGCTACACGGAGTCAGGAAGCAGACTACAGAACTGTTAACCCTTTCCCTTCCTCCCTGATTTAACTACTGAACATTATAAAGATGGCAGCTTTATAAGGGGCAATAATAATGGGACCAGACAACAACAGTAGGGGTGCCGGACCGAGAAGGGAGACACATAAACACAGATCAGGAGGGAGAAGCACAGATCCATCAGTGTTTCTGTGTCTCCCTTCTCGGTCCTGCACGCCTACTATTGTTGTCTGGTCCCATTATTATAAAGCTGCCGTCTTTCTAATGATAAAATTCTAAATGATAAAATGGTCTCAATGTTCAGTTTCCCCCGATGACCCTCAGACCGTCCTCCCTGGACTGAAATGCGTCGTCTTACGTTCTCCACTTTGCGTCCTGCTTCCCTTTCTCTGAGAAGATGTAGAGCGGAATAGTTCACATTCGTCACCACGTGCCCCGAGCTGTAATAATTTCTCTTCCTAAAATAGGCAGCGACTACGGAGCGGCGCTATTCTGGCCGCCACTCGGAAGCCCCTGCAGCCGCTTAATGTCTTCACTAGTAAATGAGACAGAAAGTGTCATAAAAATCCTCACAAATCTTATGAATCTGCTTTGTATTTTACGTCATCCCATCTGCATGAGAAAGGAGACAGCAGGAGGCGCAGCCATTACTCATCCGAATGATGCCCCCCCATCCATCGGAATTTAATGATGCCGCGTTTCGGGTTGGCGAGGAGGTTTCTTTATGCCAGGGGGGAGATGCTGCCATCTTCACGTTAACGGGACGTGACAATGAACGAGGTCTTTGCACCAATCAGAGGCCGACGCGTTTTATGGGGGATTTTTTTAAGTATTTTATAGCAGGTTGTGGGGGATTAATAGACGCCACGCGCTGACATTACATCAGACACAGTTACCATGCAAATGAATAAGCGATCGCCAGGTTGTAATGTTCACTGCCGGGTGGCGTCCAGGCTCGTCATGCGCTATGGCCGCCACTACCACTCTCATTATGTAGATTGCAGTCTTCCCCAGGCCCGGCCTCGCCATCCCCTGATCCCGACAGATGGTAACAACAATTATTTACTGGAGGCTGATCATGGGCAGGAGGAAATGCGGAATACCGGAGACTGTATCACACATGATGGCTTAGATACAACAGCTGATAAGACAGTATCTAACATGGTTTGCTGAGATACGACGCAGAACACTATATCACGAATGGTAGGCTTAGATACAACAGCCGAACAGACTGTATCACATGTAGTAGGCTTCTGATGCGACAGTATCTCACATAATATGCTGAGATACAAACCACATATATTAGGCTTAGATGTAACAGCCAGATAGACTGTATCACACATGATAAACTTAGATACAACAGCTGAGAAGACAGTATCTCACATGATATCCTGAGATACAATCCAGGACAGGCTTAGATACACCAGCGGAGCAGACAATCCCACAGGACAGGCTTAGATACACCAGCGGAGCAGACAATCCCACAGGACAGGCTTAGATACACCAGCGGAGCAGACAATCCAACTGGACAGGCTTAGATACATGTTGTATAAATACCATAATTAATTGTTGTCACTGATCACCCCCATCATTTCTGGGGGACCGTGTGGAGGATGTAGATACACTGCACTTTCTTATCTTTCTACATTCTGGAACATTTCCTGTTGTCTCCCATATAGCGGCGCAGTTGTCCTGATACGTCCCCATGAGTCACCTGCAGTCTCCAAAGAAGACCCCCCTCCCCTCCACCTGATTACACTGCAACAGCTTCCAGACATACACATAGTGACGGCTCTGGGCAGCGCCTCTTATGGGGATCTCCTGTATATAATGATATATGTACAGCCGGTATAACCTGGGGATCTCCTGTATATAATGATATATGTACAGCTGGTATAACCTGGGGATCTCCTGTATATAATGATATATGTACAGCCGGTATAACCTGGGGATCTCCTGTATATAATGATATATGTACAGCCGGTATAACCTGGGGATCTCCTGTATATAATGATATATGTACAGCCGGTATAGGTTATACATCTCCCTCTGTATACTTGCCATTCACATGCAGAGCATCGCTCCCAGACATTCTGCAGGATCACATCCTGTCCTGCTGCTCTGTGCACAGGGTGAGGGCAGGATGCCAGGACACATGTCACACTGGTCTCATAAAAGAGCCGCCTCCTGCATGGACTTCAAAGCTGAAGATCGTTCTCCAGCTGCTCAGTGTCTGTGTCCTGCGCCGGATCAAGTGATGCGACTCAAGTTGGCGATGCGACAGATGTTGATAGCTCAATAACAGAGAATCAATGAGGTGGAGGGGTATCTGAGCCCAGGAGCTGGAGCTCAGCAGCAGAACAAAGATCCAGAACCCTCCACTTATATTACATCTTCCATTAAATCCTTACTACAAACAAACAAAAATAAAAGGACTGCAGCCACGTCCAGGGGAGATTGCCTATTGTCACAGTTTAGAAGAACATCGAGAGCTCCCCCTTGTGGAGGCAACAGGTGGCAGAGTTACATCCTGTGGATCTTTTATTTTATATATAAAAATGAAAAACATTACAACAATAAACATAAATCAAGCCATAACTTCTGGCAAAATAAACCAAAATAATAATAATAACGAAACAATAATATAAACTAAAAGAGACTTACGAAAATCTCCTGGCCCAGCCACACACACACCACACAGTCAGCATTATAAAACAAAACCTTCACACAGTCCCACCACACAATTTTTTTTTAGTTATTTATTAGGAGAAAAAAAAATTAATTAACTAAACAATACACAGCGAAAAAGACATAAACAGGAAAAAAAAAACAACAACAAAAAACCATTAAATATAACTAACTAAATCCCACGCCCATCACCCTCCCACCCAGACACTGGACTAACATCCAAAGTTTGTGTTATATAGTCCAGACCAGTGCCCAGGATCGTACAGTCCAAGTCCCGTCCACCCCCTCCCAACCTAACACCCTAACACCAACACCCCAAAACCAACCAACCTATATACACAAATACTATAAAAATCTATATAAAACAATTGACTATAACACACATCAAATCCCTAAACAAATCAATACCACATAAAGCCCAGGTCCGGCGCCAGCAGCCCCTACATCACTACATGCCCAGAACACAAAACAAAAATCTACTGTGCAGCATCAGCCCAACACCAGGAGAGAAGACGACAGACTAAGGGACACTAAAGGAGAACCCCCTCCAAAGGAGAGAGGCCCTCCCCGTGCCCAGCCTCTCATACTCCAGAGAGCGCACCTTCACCAGGTCACCCACAATGTTCCTAACCACCTCATCCACCGGGAGGATTTTACGCTGCGTTGATACTAAACACCGTGCGTTCCACGTGTGGTACCTGACCACTAGACTGACTAGGAATAACGTGCAGCGGTCCCGGCCACCCAGGCCTCTGAATGCTCCATAGGCCCACTCCGCATAGGAGAGACCGGCCAACCCGGGCCAATGGATGGAAGCGCCCACCCGGTTGTACACCTCTGTGTTAAAGGGGCACTGAAGCAGGAAGTGGTCCATGCTCTCCAGCAGGCCACCGCACTCCTCCCGGGGACAACCCCTTTCCTCAGAGCTCCTACACTTCAGATTGTCCCTCACACACAGCTTTCCATGGAAGCAGCGCCAAGTCACGTCCCAAAACTTCAAGGGGATCCTGATGGAATTCAATAAACTCAACCCCCCAGATCCTGACTTGGGCCATCCCTGAGGGCCAGAGGCCTCTGGAAACAGGAGCCTTTTGTTGAGGAGTTTCTTTGACATGGACCTGATCTCCCACATTCCCAGACCCCACCGGCGAATCACCTTAGCGTAAGCCGGAGAGATGCCCATGCGGTGTGCGGAGATCCTTCACTTGTCCTCTGTCTCCCATTCCTGGAAGAAAGGCCTAAACCCATCCGCAGGAGTATACCCACGGAGGAGCCCTCTCTTTCCAGAGGTTGGCGATATTGATCTTAAGAAAGGTATTCACTAGGAAACCACAGGGTTGACCATACACAACTCCTTGTCTCCTCGTTCGGTAAGTAACCTCCTCTTAATTAGGTTCAGCCTATTCCCCCATAAACAGTGGAGAAACAGACTGTAGACCCGAGTCCAAGAGGGTTTGGCAAGATGCATACGCTCAGGGCGAGCCCTTCAATCGCCGGCTGACTTCCTCTTCACTGATCATCTCTGTCAAAACAATCAAGAGAGGGGTCTACTCCTGGCTCAGGGACAGTTTCAGCCAGGAGAAGCCGACATCACATCCCGATCTAGATCCTTCCTGCCCAAGAGGGTGAGTATAGAAGGATCTGACGACCTCCAGAATCCCTGATCTGGACCTTTTCAGGGACCCCGTACTGTCAAACCGTCCTGTGACAACTTTACACTCACTTTTAGGTACTGTAAGGGACGGGCGAGCGGTATTTCCGTAATCCCTATCAAAAACCAAAGATGGTGTCTATCGTACTGACACCTCTTCAGCAAAGACTTCACTTGGAGATGTCCTCACGACTACCTCCAGTCGAGACGAGATGCTCGAGTTTCCTCTCAGGCCCTGATACAGGGGGGACGGTACCTGTTGTCTACCTCTGTTATCTAGGAAGAGACAAATTGAGCTTCCAATAGCTCTTCCATCCGGGGGGTCTCTGTAAAATTCAAAGAAAGCTAAATTAGACAGTGGTGGAAACTCCACCTCAAGAAAAAGAACTGGAAAGAAAGGCTTCCTCCTTTAAATTAAAACCTGTCTATTCTAGACCTGCAGCTACCCCTATAATAGGTGAACCCGGTGGCTGGGGTGTCCGGATGTGGACATCCCAGCGCGAGCCTCACTAGCTATGCTATTAAGAGCGCGACGCTATCATAAGTCAGCTTGTCTCTGGAACCTGCCCCTACCTGGGACCTCGTGACAGCATTGAAGTCCCCTCCCAAGACCAACTGCCGACTTGTAAAAAGGTAGGGCTGATCCTCATAAGAGACACTCTGTCCCACTGGCTGGACTGGGGACATAGATGTAATTAGTCGAAGTTCTTGTCCCTTCATGAGGACATCCAGGATCAGGCACCTCCCCATATTCTTAACTCAATAACTCGTCGGCATTTACCGGTGCGGTAAAAAGGACCGCCACTCCGCTATACGGCTCGGCACCGCAAGGGACCAATAGGAAGGCCCGTGTTCTCCATTCCCTCTTAGCTTTAAACACGGCCGCCAAATCTGGCAGCCTGGTCTCCTGCAAAAATAAAATGTCGGCTTCAACGCGGCCGAGAAAATCAAAGGCGCGCAAACTAGCCGCATCAGACTTAATGCTGGCGACATAATGGACGCCAGTGTCAACGGAGTGGGTGCCGCCATCATGAGTGATTGAGTTAGACGGCTTTTTTCTTACTATTTCCCTTCCCCCGACTCTCCTCTGAGGATGATCCCCTTTCTCTTTTCCCTTTAGAATTGGGGCAACTTCTTTTCAAAGAAATCGAGGTGTCCATGTTATTATTGTCCCCCAAGGTCCCACCCGGACCACCCTCTCCTTCGTCCTTGTCTCCTGACTCTGAGTCAGTCTCCCACTATGAGGACTTGTCCGACGAAGGATGAATATATCCCGATATCCTGCATGTGTCACTTGCCCGCTGAGGTCCGCCGGAGTTCGCCCTCTTCTTCCGGTGCATGTAAGTGCTTTGTCTTGTGACACAATTTGAATTTTAAATCCCACGTTTAGTCCGAATCAGTCGGGTTGTCTGACGGCCACGCCCCCGATTAGTGTCGCGCGACAGCCGTCGGATATTACAATAGTGCGGTCCCCAGACCCTTAGTGAATGAGCCCCATTGTGTTGGTGTTCTGTAGGGGAATTTGGGCATTATAAGGAGGACACAGCTCAGATCCAGGGTTGGATCTCTCAGTTGCAGCACCAGAACTTGTATGTATGTGCAGCAGCGATTGTGAGCTCTGTGACCAGGGCTGGTGTCAGTGCTGCCTCTCACAGCAGAGATGGAACCTGATTCCTTCACATCATGTTATCTCCACCATCATCTGCTGTGTCACGTCCCCTCATCAGGCTCCTCACACAGCCAGGAGGCACCGTGGTCCTGACATAACCAGAGACTCCACATAGATCTAATAGAGGACACAATGCTGGAGGCCAAGGGGAGAAGACAGGAAGAAGCTATAGATGAGATCCATGGATAGAGATAGACAGATGCTATATATGAGATAGATGGATCTCTGATACTCCCCATGTCTTATCTCAGGATATAAGATTCTCCTGTGATATTTGCATTGTGTGACCCCGGGAAATGTTTGTTGTGGAATTTCTGAATTTATAGGAACGTACATTTATTTTCTAAGCTGAGGAGGAGCTCGGCTCATACATCTCATCTCCTCGTGTACTTACCTCCAGTCATGAGGGTTATGCACCTACTATCACTCCTTATACCTTCACGCCTATAGTTATACCCTTCTTATCACCAGAAATACTTAGACTGGGGACATGATACACCCAATATCTGTAAGGATGACCAGATTATCATAAGAGGGAAGAGATCCCCACATTCTGATTAGGAGCCTAATACAGTGTAATCAGAGAGTCCAGGAAGATGTTCTGATGCCTCACAGCGACAACCCAATGTGAAATCATACTAAATAGGGGCAGTATTATAGTAGCTATATTCTTGTACATAGGGGGCAGTATTATAGTAGTTATATTCCTGTACATAGGGGGCAGTATTATAGTAGTTATATTCTTGTACATAGGGCGGCAGTAGTTATGTTAGTTCATATCTTGTAACATAGGGGGAGTGAGTAGTTTATAGTAGTTATATTCTTGTACATGGGGGCAGTATTATAGTAGTTATAGTTCGTGTACATAGGGAGGCAGTATTATAGTATTATATTCTTGTACATAGGGAGCAGTATTATATTATTTATATTCCTGTACATAGGGGCAGTTTAAGTAGCTATATCTTGTACAAGGGAAGCAGTATATAGTAGTTTATATTCCTTGACATAGGGGGCGTATTATAGTTAGTTATATTCTGTACTGGGGGCAGTAATCATAGTAGTTATATTCTTGTACATAGGGGCAGTAATATAGTAGTTATATTCTTTACATAGGGGCAGTAAATAGTAGTTATATTCATGTACATTAGGGGGCAAGTATGATAGTAGTATATGTCTTGTACATTGGGAGTATTATGTATTATATTCTGATACATAGGGGCAGTATATGAAGTATTTATTCCTGGACTAGGGGGCAGCAGTATTATAGTAGTTAATTTCTTGACATAGGGGGCAGTATTATAGTATTATATTCCTTGTACATAGGGGGGCGTCAGTATTATAGTAGTAATTCTTGTACATGGAGCAGTTATTATAGTAGTGATATTCTGTTACATAGGGGGCACTATTGGAATATTAAGTAGTTATATTTCTGTACATAGGGGCAGTCGTATTATAGAGTTTATATTCTTGTACAATCGGGGCATTATTTAGTAGTTATATTCTGGTGACATAGGCGGGCAGTATTATAGTAGTTATATTCTTGTACATAGGGGGCAGCTATTATAGTAGTTATAGTCTGTACATAGGAGCATATTATAGTTAGTTATATTCTTGTACATAGGGGCAGTTATTATAGTAGTTATTCTTCTTGTACATAGGGGGGCATTATTCTAGTAGGTTTATATTCTTGTACTAGGGTGGCAGTTATAGTAGTTAATTCTTGTCCATAGGGGTCAGTATTTAAAGAGTTTTATATTCTTGTACAAGGGGCAGCAGTAATATGTAGTTATATTCTTTCGTACATAGGGGCGGCAGTATATATAGTAGTTTATACTTGTGTACTAGGTGGGCAGTATTATAGTAGTTTATTTCTGTGTACTAGGTCAGTATTATAGTACGTGTATATTCTTGTACATAGGGGGCATGTATAGTTATATAGGTCATAATTTGTACAATAGGGGGCAGTATTATAGTAGTTATATTCTTGTAAATATGGGGCATATATAGGAATTAAGTATTATTTACTCATAGAGGGCGTATTATAGTAGTATAGTTCTTGACATAGGAGGCAGTATTATAGTAGTTATATTCTTGTACAACAGGGGGCAGTATTATAGTAGTTATATTCTTACATAGGGGGACAGTATTATAGTAGTATATTTCTTGTACATAGGGGCAGTATTATAGTAGTTATATTGCTTGTTACATAGGGGCAGATTTATAGTGTTATTCTTGTACATAGGGGACAGGATATCGTAAGTGGATTTCCTGTACATTGGGGCATTATTATAGTAGTTATATTCCTGTCACATAGGGTGGCAGTATTATATGAGTTATATTTGTGAATAGGGGGCAGTTATTAGGAGTAGTTGCTATTTCCTAATAGGGGGGCAGTATATAGTTATATTATTGTGTACATAGGGGGCAGTATATAGTAGTTATATTCTTGTACATAGGGAGGCAGTAGATATTGTGCATATATAGTAGTTATATCCTTGTGACATAGGAGCAGTATTATAGTAGTTATATTCTTGTACACAGGGGGCCAGTATTGATAGTAGTTATATTCTGTACATAGGGGGCCAGTATTATAGTAGTTATATTCCTGTACATAGGGGGCAGTATTATAGTAGTTATATTCTTGTAAATGGGGGCAGATTATTATTTAGTTATATCTTGTACATAGGGGGCAGTATATAGTAGTTATTATCTTGTACATAGGGGGGCAGTATATATAGTAGGTTATTATTTTGTACATATGGCGGGCAGCAGTAATTATAGTAGTTATATTCTTGTACATAGGGGGCCATTTATAGTAGTTCTATTCTGTACATAGGGGGCAGTATTAAGTAGTTATATTTGATGTACATAGGGAGGCAGTATTATAGTAGTTATTCTGTACATAGGGGGCAGTATTATAGTAGTATATTCTTGTACATAGGGGCAGTATGATAGTAGTTATATTTGTACAGGGGCAGTATTATAGTAGTTATTTTATGTACATAGAGAGTAGTCTATAGTAGTTATTCTTGTAAAGGGTGCAGATTATAGTAGTTATTCTTACATAGGGGGCAGTATTATAGTAGTTATATTTCTGTACATAGGGGGCAGTATTATAGTGTTATATTCTTGTACATAGGGGCGTATTTCTAGTAGTATATCTTGGTACATAGGGGGCAGTAGTTAATAGTAGTTATTACTTGTCTAGGGGGCAGTATTCTAGTAGTTATTCTTGTACATAGGGGGCAGTATTATAGTAGTTATATTCTTGTTACATAGGGGAGCAGTATTTTAGCGTTAATCTTGTACAAGGGGCAGATTATAGTAGTTTATTCTTGTACATAGGGGGCAGTATTATAGTAGTTATATTCCTGACATAGGGAGCAGTATTATAGTAGTTATATTCTTGTACAAGGGGGCAGTAGTTATAGTAGTTATATTCTGGACTAAGGGGGCAGTATTATAGTGTTATATCTTGTACATAGGTGCAGCAGTATTATATAGATAGTTATATTCTTGTACATAGGGGTCAGTATTATAGTAGTTATATTCTTGTATCATAGGGGGCAGAATTAAGTAGTATATTCTTGTACATAGGGGGCAGTATTATAGTAGTTATATTCTTGTAAATAGGTGGCAGTATTATAGTAGTTTATTCTTGTACATAGGGGTCAGATTTATAGTAGTATTATTCGTTACATAGGGGGCAGTAGTATATAGGTATTAATTTGTACATAGGGGGCAGTATTATAGTAGTTATATTCTTGTACATATGGGGGCAGTATTATAGTAGTTATATTCCTGTACATAGAGGGCTGTATTATAGTAGTTATAGTCTTGTACATAGGGGCAGTACAGTATTTATAGTTTATTTCTTGTACATAGGGGCAGTTTATAGTAGTTATATTTTGTACATAGGGGCAGTTTATTAAGTATATTCTTGTACATAGGGGAAGTATTATCGTAGTTATATTCCGTACATTGGGGCAGTACTTAGAGTTATATTCCTGTACATAGGGGCAGTATTATAGTAGTTATATTGTGTAATAGGGGGCGTTAGTAGTATATAGTTGTCTGATACATAGGGGGCAGTATTATAGTGTTATATTCTGTACATGGGGCAGTAGTAGTTAGTGTTTAATTCTTGTACATAGGGGGCAGTATATAGTAGTTCTATTGTGTATTGGCAGTATAGTGTATAGCTGGGATAGGAGGCAGTATTATAGTAGTTATATTCTTGTACAAGGGGGGCAGTATTATAGTAGTTATATTCCTGTACATAGGGGGCAGTATTATAGTAGTTATATTCTTGTACATAGGGGGCAGTATTATAGTAGTTATATTCTTGTACATAGGGGGCAGTATAATAGTAGTTATATACTTGTACATAGGGGGCAGTATTATAGTAGTTATATTCTTGTACATATGGGGCAGTATTATAGTGGTTATATTCCTGTACATAGGGGGCAGTATTATATATTTATGACCATATTTCTGCTTTATTCCAGGACTAATCATACATGAGGGTCCCTCCGTGTATCGGATATTTAAGCGGTGGCAGGCTGTGAACCAACAATGGAAAGTTCTAAACTATGACAAGTCTAAAGATCTGGAAGACCAGAAATTAGGAAGTAGCCAACGCACAAACCAGCGCACTTCATCGCAGACTAATAACTCCACCACTACCACGTCGGGCACAGCCAATAATTCGGGCCCCGGGGACAGCGGGGGGCATGGGGGGGCCACGTCTGACCATCACTGTGCTTACACCTTATTCCACATCCTCAGTCATCTCAGACCACACGAACAGCGGAGCCACACGAGTAGTAGCAGAGAGTTTGTCATGAGAGTGACCACCGTCTGAGGCGACCCGCAGGCCTTATCTGGGAGGTTTGTGCCTTGTCTTGAAGTATCAGCTCCTCAGTGAACCCTTCTCGGAGGCAGAAGGTGTCAGAGGTCACGGAGCTGATGTGCCGGTCCAGTATGGTCCGCGGTTTATCCGGAAGTGCAATATAGAACCTTGTTCTGATTACAGACCTAGTATCGTGACTATTGCACCCATCTGATCTGGAGAAATCCATGCGGGACGCCCCATGCAGCGTCCACCATCCATCACGTCCTGTCTGCGGCTGAGACGACCCACTGTTACGAAGTCTCTGCTCGGTTCTAAGCAGAATTACAGCTAAAGCACAAAGTTGTTTTCTGTTACATGGTTTTTTTTATATGAATAGACTGTAAGATTCTGTCTATTTCCATGTGCAGCTCAGAATCAATGTGCTGCAGGGAAAGCCACAACTATTCTGTGTTTTTATGTTTTCATTGGAAAGACTTATATATAAATTTGGGTTCTTTTTGCCACTTTAACTATTTACCCCTTATTCCTTATCCTAACTATTGGGTGCACAATTTACTACCCCCAGAATGATGCTAAAGCAAAATACTTAAGATTTCATTATATTGGGTTAAAGGGAACCTGTCAGCAGGTGTGACTATACAGACTACTCGCAGTGCTATGTTTTGTCCCTAGTAAGATTTGCAATCAGTCCTCTGTGCATGTTACTAGTAGCAGCAGGACTGTAATATATGGATTTCTATTGCAGTGTTGTAGTTTCTCCGAGTGCACTGGGGGTGTGTCCTCACACTGCTGGGCTCTGTGCTCCCTTCAGGCAGTGTTATGTATTGTCCCTTGAGACATGTCTAATCCGACCTCTATGTATGTTGTAAGTAGCAGCAAAATTCTGATATAAGGATTTATATCCAAGATTGCACTGGGGTAGTGTCCTCACACTGCTGTGTTCTGTGCTCTCTGCAGGCAGTCTTTGGCACTGTTCCTGGAGAGATGTGGAATGAGACCTTTGTGTTTTGTTAGTAGCAGCAGGACTGTGAAATATGGATTTACATTCCAGGATTATAGCTTATCCAATTGCACTGGGGGTGCATCTTCACACTGCTGTGTTCTGTGCTCTCTGTAGGCAATGTTTGGCATTGTCCCTGGAGATATGTGTAATGAGGCTTTTGTGTTTGTTGTTAGTAGCAGCAGAACTGTGATATATGGATTTACATTCCAGGATTATAGCTTATCCAATTGCACTGGGGGGAAGGTGTCCTCACACTGCTGTGCTCTGTTCTCTCTGTATTGAACCACTTCTCAGCTCCTTCCCTCTTCTATGAGTAAAAGCTGTAGCCGGATTCTAATATTACAGTCGTCATTCAAACCAGACTATAGGACTGTGAAAATCCAAAGCTCAGGGCGCCAAAGACACAACCCCAGAGCACTTGGAGAAGCTGCAATCCTGGAATATAAATCCATATATCACAGTCCTGCTGCTACTAACCACAAACACAAAGGTCTGATTACACATCTCTGAAGGGACAATACACTGGGTGCAGAGAGCACAGGGCACAGCAGTGTGAGAACACCCCTTTTTTCCAGTGCTCTTGGAGAAGCTGCAATCCGGGAATATAAATCCATATATCACAGTCCTGCTGCTACTAACCACAAACACAAAGGTCTGATTACACATCTTATCAGGGGCATTACATAACGCTGGCTGCAGTCTGCATGGGCACACCTGCTGACAGGTTCCCTTTAAATGGCCTCTTTGACTTCATTATTAGAGACTTTTCAGTTTACTTCTCTTAATTTCCCTATTTTTGAAATTTTTGGTCCGTTATCTTGAGAATTTGCGATCAGAGGCAATAATTATGTAAATCTCTTTTTATTATTTCCCTGATTTCTCCATTATTTATAGAATCTGTCTTCATACCTGTAAGAGTTTGTGAACCTCCTGCCCCGTCCTCCGTACAGGTTGCCTCTCAGCGTCAGGCTGCAGCAGGTAAAGCCCGTACAATCCTGTGCATCCACATGTATGTGTCCTGCCTGTTCCTCCTCCTGTCTCCTGGTCGTCGGAGGTGACAGATAATTCTTCATCCTCTTCTGTTCTTGTAATAAACAAGTATTTCTAGAACAATCCATCTCCCTACAATCTGATAGAAAGGCGGAAGAATCAATCCCTGTTCTGGAAGGAAATGGAATGTTGGCAGAATTTAGGAGTTTGTCACCCAAAATCAATGTATCCTTTTGTTTCTACCAAAAGTTTCTATTTTAAAGAGAGATAATTAACCCCCGGCATCCCATTACTAGAGCCGATGACTCTGATGTGTAATGTAAGATACAACATACATCTCAGTGACAGGAATTGGTGATTTTTATCCTTCTTCTCCCCTTTATGTATAGAAGTGACGCTCAGTGTCAGGCTGCAGCGGGTAAAGCCCTAACAATTATGTATGAGAATGGATTTCCTTCAGTTCTAGAACAGATTAATACATCATCTCCATTCAGTTCATTATTATAGTAACTGATGGCCGCCCACACATCACAGCATTGACTCAACCGTAGTCTGATGTCACTTGTAGGTCGTCCACATGGCGAAAGCATCAATGTCATAATTCACCACATCCATGACATCAGCACAATCACAAGAACTGATGATGTCATACTTAATAGCATCCATGACATCTGCACAATCACAAGAACTGATGATGTCATACTTAATAGCATCCATGACATCAGCACAATCACAAAAACTGATGATGTCATACTTCACAGCATCCATGACATCAGCACAATCACAAGAACTGATGATGTCATACTTCACAGCATCCATGACATCAGCACAATCACAAGAACTGATGATGTCATACTCACAGCAATACCATGACATCAGCACAATCACTAGAACTGATGATGTCATACTTCACAGCATCCATGACATCAGCACAATCACAAGAACTGATGATGTCATACTTCACCGCATCCACAAGATCCGCACAATCACTAGAACTGATGATGTCATACTTAATAGCATCCATGACATCAGCACAATCACTAGAACTGATGATGTCATACTTCACTGCATCCATGACATCTGCACAATCACAAGAACTGATGATGTCATACTTCACAGCATCCATGACATCAGCACAATCACAAGAACTGATGATGTCATACTTCACCGCATCCATGACATCAGCACAATCTCTAGAGCACAAAATGAACTGGATCATCAATAGTTATGAAGAGAGCGCACCCCTCTCCCTCCCCCCTGTATAAAGTCATTGGGGGAAGAGATAAGAACCGATTCACTTTATATAAGAGGCGGAGTAAAATTCTGGTATCCACCCCCTTAAATGGACGCACATTGTTCATACATCAGAGCACAATGGCCCAGATTTATCACCTCGTGCACTCTGTGCCATGTGCAGTGTCCTCCCCCCAGATTACTGAATACTGGCGCAGGGTCTTGGATCTGCTCCCCCTGCACTGCTCCAGAAGTGTGCACGGTCCGAATCAGCACCTTTAGGTGATATCTTTTCTGTCTTGTCGGACACAGAGCAGCCGTGACACAAAACTGGCGCAGACACTTAATAAATACATAAACAAGATCCAAAGAGGTTCTGTACAGCGCAAAGTCACCAGAAAACTGGCGCAGACACTTAATAAATACATAAACAAGATCCAAAGAGGTTCTGTACAGCGCAAAGTCACCAGAAAACTGGCGCAGACACTTAATAAATACAGGTACCATGATCTTTCCAGTACAAAGTCAGACAGAAAACTGTACAAACTGCTTGTACAGGTATTTAAGAAGTGTCTGATACACATTTGTGGCTCGGCTGCACTATTCTTCATACCACACATATTTCTGCAGAATTGTCGGACAGATTTGTGTCACACGCCCCATGTTAAAAGGGCACCAAAAAAGTGGTGCCCTCTGTTGGGGCAGGTCAGGGGGCACCAGATTCATGAAGAAAGTGCACAAGAAATCCTGAATCCCCCTCCCCTTCATATTACACAGGTAACTGCACATAGTACACACTGAACATAGTACACACTGCACATAGTACACATTGCACATAGTACACACTACACATAGTACACAGGACACTGCACATAGTACACACTGCACATAGTACACACTGCACATAGTACACCCTGCACACAGTACACACTGCACATAGTACACATTGCACATAGTACACACTGCACACAGTACACACTGCCCATAGTACACCCTGCACATGGTACACCCCCTGCACATAGTACACCCTGCACATAGTATACACTACACACTGCACACAGTACACACTGCACACAGTACACACTGCACATAGTACACACTGCACACAGTACACACTGCACATAGTACAAACTACATAGGACACAGCACATAGAACACACCCTGCTCAAAGTACACACTGCACATAGTACACAGGACACTGCACATAGTACACACTGCACATAGTACACACTGCACACAGTACACACTGCACATAGTACACCCTGCACACAGTACACACTGCACACAGTACACACTGCACACAGTACACACTGCACATAGTACAAACTACACAGGACACAGCACATAGAACACACCCTGCTCAAAGTACACACTGCACATAGTACACACTGCACATAGTACACCCTGCACACAGTACACCCTGCACACAGTACACACTGCACATAGTACAAACTACACAGGACACAGCACATAGAACACAGGACACTGCACAAAGTACACACTGCACATAGTACACACTGCACTTAGTACACACACTGCACATAGTACACCCCCTTCACACAGTACACACTGCACTGCGCATACTACACACTGCACA
The DNA here is from genome assembly GCA_019512145.1 of Engystomops pustulosus. Classification (NCBI taxonomy): domain Eukaryota; kingdom Metazoa; phylum Chordata; class Amphibia; order Anura; family Leptodactylidae; genus Engystomops; species Engystomops pustulosus. The sequence continues at coordinate 89,565,735 of CM033648.1, forward strand.
CAGTACACACCCTGTACATAGTACACACCCTGCACATAGTACACACCCTGCACACTACAAAGGCACTGCCCTATGTGCTAGTCTCCTCCAATGAGGAATGGACACATTCCAGGAGCCCCTTGATCCCTCCACCCCCCCTGCGCCCCCTTATGTGATGACCTGTTACACATGGAAGGCCTAAGCTACAACGATATCGAAAATAAATTTACAGAAATCTTGTAGTGCAGGGTCAGCCGTTTAGTGCATCGAGATGCGACCTGCCAAAATTTTACTGCCATGAAAAATTTGCACCAATGTTGACAAAATTGCAAACAAATCCTTCAAATATTTGAAAAAAGTTTTTTATTTTTACTGTTATGAGGTTTTTTTTGGTTTATTCCGGACAATAAGAAATCTCCTGCTGCCCGGGTCCAATAAAAACATCCTTAAAAACTCTACATTTTGGAAAGTTCATTGATGTACATTCTGGTCCATGTTGTCATGTTCTGTTTTGTTGGGCGCAGGTTGAACATACTGGGGCTCATTTACTAAGGGTCCGAATCGTCGGGTTTCCCGACGTTTTCCGATTTCCCCTGAATTGCCCGGGATTTTGACGCACGCGATCGGATTGTGGCGCATCGGCACCGGCTTTCACGCGGCAGAAATCAGGGGCATGGCCGTCAGATAACCCGTAGGATTCGGAAAAAACACGGAATTTAAAAAAGAATTTGTGTCGCAAGATCAGCACTTACATGCACCGAGGAGAAGCAGGTGAACTCCGGCGGACCTCAGCGCAGCAGCGACACCTGCTGGATATCGGGCGCATGATCTTAGTGAATCCCGGCAGAACCCGAATCCACGTCGGAGAACGTCCTTTTCTAGACCTTTTCTAGACCAAATGGCGTTTAAACCACAGCTCTAGAACAGCAAACTGCATCTTCTAGATAGCTGGTCTTCAGGCAACGTCCAGTCAAGCTGAGGGTTCTCGTTTCACAACAGCTGAAGAATGTTAAATATGATTGATTCTAGAATGATTCAAGACGTTCTAGATTCAATCGTCTCCTGGAGTATGAAACCATTTCTCATCCTCATGCCTATTCCAGTTCTGCTTTAGAACATCCTTTCTGGAGAGACTGTCACATCGCTGTCCATATCTTCTGGACTTGGTGTCTTCCGATGGTTCCTGGATATGACCTGTAAATTTCCATCTGCTGAGAAAGTAATAAATGAAATCCACATCTCTCCAGAACATCTTCATAGAGACGTTGCCCAACATCCAGAAAACATCATGATGGAGGTAGGTGGCCAGATGGCAAATGGACCTCAGACTCGTAGAAGTTTCGTCCTGTCTCCACCAGATGGATGATGTCAATTATCATGTTCATACTTTCGTATCTCTCAGGCAGTGGTGACAATCCAGAACCGGATGTTCATAATATTCTGGATTTGTAGCTAATAAGGAGAGAGATGAGAGAGATGTGGGACACTAGGGCCCGCAGCAGCTCTAGGACCCATAGCAGCACTAGGACCCATAGCAGCACTAGGACCCATAGCAGCACTAGGGCCAGCAGCAGCAATAGGACCCGCAGCAGCAATAGGACCCGCAGCAGCACTAGGACCCGCAGCAGCACTAGGACCCATAGCAGCACTAGGGCCAGCAGCAGCAATAGGACCCATAGCAGCACTAGGGCCAGCAGCAGCAATAGGACCCATAGCAGCACTAGGACCCATAGCAGCACTAGGGCCAGCAGCAGCAATAGGACCCGCAGCAGCAATAGGACCCGAATACTGCCCCCTATGTACAAGATTATAACTACTATAATACTGCCCCCTATGTACAGGAATATAACTACTATAATACTGCCCCCTATGTACAGGAATATAACTACTACAATACTGCTCCCTATGTACAGGAATATAACTACTATAATACTGCCCC
>CM033648.1:89567815-89598476 GCA_019512145.1 Engystomops pustulosus
ACTAGGGCCAGCAGCAGCAATAGGACCCGCAGCAGCAATAGGACCCGCAGCAGCACTAGGACCCGCAGCAGCACTAGGACCCATAGCAGCACTAAGGACCCCATAGCACACTACGGGCCACAGCATCAATAGACCCATAGGCCAAAAAGCACTAGGACACGCCATAGCAGCACTAGCAAAGCAGCAGCAATAGGACCCGCAGCAGCAATAGGACCTGCAGCAGCTCTAGGACCCATAGCAGCACTAGGACCTCCACAGCCAAAATTTGCTCTGCGGATACAAGAACTCTCCCTGACCCCATCCCCCGCTGCTTAAAGGAAAAAAGGAGCCAAGTGTTTCCAGCAACAACTTATTAATAGAAACCTCCACATGAAAGAGAAAACTCCAAAATTTACATAAAACACATAGAATCTTCTCAGAGAGCAAAAAAGTCGAACAATAAATTGCAAAGATAAATCAATGAAAAAGGTTTATGTCCCAACTCCTTAAATTAACAACTATCTCAAAAGGACATTAAAATTCATAAATTTTATTAAGGTATTTTAAAAAAGTGGAGCTGCCTACAATCATATTGTTATATAGGGCCACATAAACTGGACAAACATACACTTATTGTAGTGTACCCTCCAACACATTAAACATTCCTGTATGCTAGATGGTTGAGCTGCATTGTACAGTTATGCATCACTCAACCCACTCGCCAGTGTGATACTGAGTGTTGGAGGCGATTCATCTACAATAATAAATGGTGCTAGACCCGCGTACTCGGCATAAGCTCAGTTCGCATATGAGGGTCTGCACCTATTCTGACCATACGTCAATTGATGCCTGACGCGTTTCCCCGCTATGTATATTGAGATAGCGGTTCATCAGAGGACTATTACGATGGTGATCCCCTATCCTGCATCTGTCTTAACTAGCCTTCGGCATTGATATCAGCTTGCTAGCTAACTTAAAGTACAGTGGGATCGGTCACGCTAGTATGGTGACATACGCCGGCGTTTGTTTGGCCGCGCGTGATGCCGGCGTCCCGGGCTATTTGAAGATTAAGCACCGCCCACCAAGAGGAGGGAGGAGGGGGCGGTTCCCAGGGTGCTTGACGTCACCGGACACTCCCCACAACAATCGATGGGATCCTCCGCACGTCACAGATCGGGGACCCAATCAGGGACCACAGGGTTCGAACGTGGGGGTACCCATACCGATCCCAGGGAGCGTGACAACCAATGCATTCCTACAGGTAAAGTATCCTACCACCTCCTCATGAATTCGCTACATCGCGATAAAGTTTCTTGAGGTACTTGATCGCGGTCCCTAATGAACCCTCAACATATACTGCATTTGTGGGTTGGATGAAACGGAGGTGTAAACATAATGAGGGGAAATGTACAGAGGTAAACAGAGTCACATACAAATCACAAAGGTCCCAGAGGTATGTCACTGGTAGGAGGTAATCAGATGTCAGAATATTATTTACAACATTTGACGAGAATTGAATGAGCAAAGTGTTTATTTACATACAGTGTTTGCAATCATTAGATTACAAAGTCCTTTGATTACATAGAGTGAACAGGAACCCCCATATAACTTAATGACAAAGTTGATGGTGTAATACCCGGACCTGCTTGGTCACAACTTGTCATCAGGCAAAACATGTATGAGTAAATATTGGGGGATTATGGTCCTCTATGTCTAAATGAAACAGGCATAGGCGATATGTTCATTAAGCCCATCCGGTTGGACTGTCCCGAGGTCGAAGATCCATCTCGATTCCCGTTGGGATAACTTCCTTTCAAAGTCTCCCCCTCTGGGTGAGGGCTCCACCACCTCAATGATCTGAAACCGCAGGATTTTATGGTTTCCTTCATGACATTCCCAGATATGTCTCGAGACGGACGTATCTCTCTTATTCTTGACATCGTTAATGTGCTCCCTAAACCTCCTTCTCGCTTCACGGGTTGTTTGCCCAACATACTGGATCTGGCACAGACACGTGAGTAGATACACCACTCCTTTCGTTGTACAGTTGGAGAACTGTTTCATATAGAAAGTCCTCCCTGTTCTAGTACTCTGAAAGGTGTTACCGGTGCGGATATACTGACATGACTTGCATCCACTGCACCGAAACGTCCCTTTGGGCTTATCTGGGAGCCAGGTGCTTAGTCCTGTCAGGGGTTTTAAATGGCTCTGAACCACACTATCCCCTATATTCTGACCCCTTCTATATGTGATAGAGGGGAACGTGTCAATGGTGTCAGCGATGTCCTTGTCCATCCTCAGGATGTTCCAATTGTTGCGTAGAATCCTTTTCACTTCATCCTGGCATCCATCATATGTCCCTATGATCCTCATTTTCTGTTGTCCAACATCAGATCTCTTCTTGGGGACCAGTAGTTCGTGTCTCCTCTGGTTCAGGGCGTAATGATGGGCTTGTCTCAGGACATCAGATGGATAGCCCTGGAGGAAACGTTTCTGGAGGTCCCTTGAGGCTTCGAGATATTGATTCATGGCAGAGCAGTTCCTGCGAACCCTCAAATATTGGCCTTTTGGGATTCCTCTCTTGAGGGGTGTCGGATGCCAGCTCTGCCACCTCAAAAGGCTATTAGAAGCTGTAGGCTTCCTGAATAGTTGGGTCTCCAGATTCCCAGAGTCTTTAAGTAGAATCTTGATGTCCAGAAATGCTATCTCTTTGGGGTTAATCTCGTATGTGAAAAAAAGACCCAGATCGTTTATGTTCAAATGGGCCACAAACTCAACAAAGAGATCCACCGGTCCATTCCATAGAATAAGGACATCATCAATGAACCTCAGCCATAAAATTACGGCCGAGGTCCACTTGTCCATCTCCTCCTGGAAAACAACTTCTCTCTCCCACCAGCCCAGGTAGAGGTTTGCAAATGTGGGAGCACATGGGCTCCCCATTGCAACCCCCCTGAGCTGGTGGAAGAATTTCCCCTCAAAGAGGAAATAGTTCCTCGTCAATACAAAGTCGAGAAGTCTCATAACGAATTCGTTATGGGACTTAAAATGTAGTCCTCTGGTTTTAAGGAAGTCATGTACAGCATTGCATCCCTTATGATGGGGGATAGAGCTGTAGAGGGCTTCCACGTCCAGACTGGCCAGAAATGATCCAGATGGAAGCGTGAGATCCTCAATCTTCCTGAGAACATCCATAGTATCCCTCACATAGGAAGGGAGGGATACTACAAACGGACGCAACACTGTGTCAAGGTACACACTGGCATTCTGTGTCAGGCTGTTGATGCCTGAGACAATAGGCCTCCCTTTTAGGGGAGAAGTCCCCTTATGTACCTTGGGGAGGGAGTAGAAGGTGGCCGTGCTGGATTTTTGTGAACACATGAAGTCAAACTCATTCTTCGATATGAGTCTTTCACTCAGTGCCTGATTAAGGATGGATGTAAGTTCCTGTCTAAACACATCTGTTGGATTGACTGACAGTTTTCTATAGCATTGTTGGTCACTCAGGATCTTCATACACATGTCCACATATTGATCTCTATCCAGCACGACCACATTCCCCCCTTTATCTGATGGCTTAATCACAATTGCCGATTCATTTTTGAGCTGAGTGAGCGCCTCTTGTTCATCCCTCGTAAGGTTGTATCGAGGGGAGGATGGATTAATCAGATTTTTAAGTTGGTAAGTAACCACTTCCAAAAATACGTCAATGGGTGAACAATCTCCTACAGGGGCTGATTTTATTGATTTGGGTTTATGTTCAGTAAAGGGACCCTCACCCGGGGTTCTTTCAGACTCTTGTAACAGGGCTGTCAGATTATCAAAATCTGGTATGTCCGCTTCATCTAATCCCAGTTCCTCGCATCTCTTTTTGTCATAGAGTTTGAAAAACTTTTTCCATTTCAAACGACGACAGAACAGGTTAATATCTTTGACCCATTCAAATGCATCATATCTTGGAACTGGGACAAATGACAGTCCCTTCATTAGAACCTTTTCCTCAAATTGTGATAGTTCCCTTTTGGATAGATTTATAATGTGCATATCTGTGGTTGGGGGGTCCGGATTACCGGTTGGATCCCTATATCCTAGGTTTTTTGCTGGTCCTTTTTTCCTCGTAAGAGGTATTCCGTGATTTGGGGACCCTGGGATAAAAAACCTTCCCTCTCAGAGGTCGCTCCTGGAGGGTTTGTGTTCCCCCTACCACCCCTACCACCTCTTCCTCTTCTAGTTCCTCTACCTCTAGATGCTTTGGGACTTTTTGACTGTCTTCTCTTCTCCTTTGGGTCCCGAGATTGTGAACCCTCAGAGTCAGATTGATCGTATTCAGAGGAAGATTGACCCGTTTCTGTCCCTCCCTGAGCAGGGCCCAGAACAAAAAGACTAAAATCATCACCCGAGTCTCACTAAAATGAGAAATCTACCTAATTATATAAGGAGAACTACAATCTGTACTGATCCTGAGTCACATCCAGTATTATACTCCAGAGCTGCACTCACTATTCAGGTACAATGCATAACACTGGCTGCAGAGAGCACAGAGCACAGCAGTGTGAGGTCTGATTACATATCTCTCTAGGGACAGTATATAACACTGGTTGCAGGGAGCACAGAGCACAGCAGTGTAAGGTCTGATTACACATCACTCCAGGTACAGTATATAACACTGGCTGCAGAGAGCACAGAGCACAGCAGTGTGAGGTCTGATTACACATCTATCCTGGGACAATACATAACACTGGCTGCAGAGAGCACAGCAGTGTGAGGTCTGATTACACATCTCTCCAGGGACAATACATAACACTGGCTGCAGAGAGCACAGAGCACAGCAGTGTGAGGTCTGATTACACATCTCTCCAGGGACAATACATAAGACTGGTTGCAGAGAGCACAGAGCACAGCAGTGTGAGGTCTGATTACACATCTCGAGCACAGCAGTGTGAGGTCTGATTACACATCTCTCCAGGGACAATAGGTAACACTGGCTGCAGAGAGCACAGAGCGCAGAAGTGTGAGGTCTGATCACACATCTCTCCGGGGACAATACATAAGACTGGCTGCAGAGAGCACAGAGCACAGCAGTGTGAGGTCTGATTACAATTATAAAATATAATGAGGTTAAGTCCCCTTTATACCCACCCTGAGTAGAATCTTTCCCCTGGTCTATAATTGCAATAAATGGTACAGCCGGTTTAAATAAACCCTGGGGATCTCCCTGGTAAAATATAATGGATATATGTAACAGGCCCTGGTACTAACACCTGGAGAAATCTCCCTGTATTAAATTGATCATATGTTTTTTTAACACAGCGGGCCCCTGGCAAAATAAAACCCTGGGAGAACTCCTGATAGAAATGGAATATAACATGGTTAACAGCCGGTAATAAACCTGGGGATCTCGCTGTAATATAAAATGAATGTATGTAACCAGCCCTGGTCAATAAACCTGGGGGAACGCCTGGTTTACAATTATAAATTTGAATATCGGGTACAGCCGTATAAAACCCCCCCTTGGGGGCAAATCTCCTGTTAAATATATGAAATAGTATGGTAACAAGCCGGTAACATAACCTGGGTGATTTCTCCCCCCTGTTAAATATAAAATGATGATCTGTACACCAGGCCGGTAATAACCTGGGGGGATCTCCTTGTATATAATGATTATATTTCAAAAAAACAGAACAAAAGAGCACGGTTATTAACCCCTGGGGAAATCCCCTCCCTGTAATATAATTGGATATAATGTAACAGCCGGTAATAACCTGGGGGAATCTCCTGTAATAAAATAAAAATGTAATATATGGTAACCGCCCCGGTATAACCGGGATCTCACTGTATATAATGAAATATGTTTTAAACAAGCCGTGTTAAGTCACCTGGGGAATCTCCCATGTAAATATAAAGGGATAAATATGTAACAGCCCGGTAATCACCCTGGGGAGGAAATTCTCCTGTATATAATGATTTATGGTACAGCCCCGGTTAAAACAATCCACCCTGGGGGATTCCCCTCCCCTGTATATAAATGAATAATGTTCACAGCCGGTTAAATCAACCCTGGGGGGGGGAAATCTACCCTGTAAAAATCAAGTCATGGGCATATAAATGTTTTAACAGCTTGGTAATACTCTGTAGGGGGAACTCCCTTTTTTAAAACTATAATGAAATATATGGTAAACCAAGCCCGTAATAACCCTGGGGGATCCTGCCTGGTATATAATGGATATTGTACAGGGAACAAGCAGTGGGGTGTATAGGGGAGGGCGCGGTTGGGGGGAGATGTCGGGGTTCCTGTAAAATATAATGAAAATTAATAATTGGGTTTACACGTTTTGGTAAAAAAATAACCCTGGGGAATCTCCCCTGTTAAACAATATAAATAATTAAATATTGTTTAAGAGGCCAGCCGGGTAAACCTGGGAATTCTTTCCCCTTTTAATAATAATGAAAATAATAGTACACAGCCCCGGTCTTTAGGTTATACTCTCCCTCCTGGTAAATACTTGGCCCCCATTTCCCACATGCAGAGCAACGGCCTCCCAGAACATTCCCATGCCCAAAGGACATCCACCTCCTGGCTTTCACCCCCCCCTGCCCCTGCTTCTGTGGCCACAGGCTGTGAAAGGGGGGGCCCCAGGATTTGGCACCCAGGAACCACAATGGTCCCCCAACAACTGGTGGTGCCTTCCATAAAGAGCCCCCCGAGCCTCCCCTTGGCCATGGCTTTCACAAAAGCTGAAAGACGATCGGTTTTCCCTCCCTCTCTCCAGCGTGCTCAATGTGGTCCCCCACCCCTTGTAGGTCCCTCGACGGGAATTTCATGTGTGCAATGCGGACCTCCAAAGTTGCGGCGATGAGCCGAACATGATGTTTGATAGCTGTCCCAGCTCTGTAAAACAGAGAAAAAGTCAAATTGAGGTGAGGGCACAGTGGCGGGTGTAAATGCCTTGATCCCAGACATCTATGGAGGCCCGCCCCTTTCAGCAGCAAGAAAACAAAAGATCCCAAAACCCCCTCCCCCACTTTATACTCATCCTTCCCACTTAAAATCCTTACATACAAACCAACCAAAATAAATAGACTTGCCAAAGCCACGGTCCCCCCTAAGCGGGAGATATGGCCTATTGTTCAAACAGTTTTTTTCGCTAAGAAACATCGGACGCTCCCCCTTGTGGAGCCCAACAGGTTGGGGCAAAAGAATTTTACACTCCCGGGTTGGATCCTGTACATTTTTATATATAAAAAAATGATTGAAAACAAACCACTTACACAATAAACCAATAAAATCAAAGCCCCATCAAACCCTCTCTGGCAAAACACTATAACCAAAGAATACACATAAATAATAACGAACAATGTAATATAAACCTTTTAAAGAGACTTACGAAAATCGCCCCTGGCCCCAAGCCCAACACAACCACCACCACACAGTTCAGCCCATTAAAATAAAACCAAACCTTCCACCAATTCACACAGTTCACCCCCCCCCCCCCCCACCACAACCAATTGTTTTTTTTTTTAAGTTTTTATTAGGGAGAAAAACCAAAATTTAAATTTAACTTAAAACAATGTCACAGAGGCGAAAAAAGACATAACCAGGAAAAAAAAAAAACAACACCACAAAACCCATTAACATATCCCCTAACTAACTCCCCAACACACGCCCCATTTGCAACCCCCCAGCACCAAAAAAACCCCCTGGACCTAAAACATCCAAAGTTTTGTGGGTTTTATATAGTCCCCCAGACCAGTTGTGGGGGGGCCCCCAATGATCAGGTATCAGCTACCCCCAAGCTCCCCCCCGTCCCCACCCCCTCCCAACCCTAACACACCTATACCCGAACCCTAAACCCCACCAAACCAACCAAACCTATATACCAAATCCAAATAAAAATCTATATATAAAACAATTGAAAAACTATAACACAACAACATCTAGAAAATGCACCCTAAAAACACATTCAATACAAAACCTACATAAAAGCCCAAGCCCCCAGGTTTTTTCCCCGGCCCGCCCCAAAGCAAAGCCCCCTACCTCACTACAATGCCCCCCCAGAACCCCAACAAAAACACAAAAAATCTACTGGTTGCAAAGCATACAATGCCCCCACACCAATGAAGAGAAAGAACCGAAAACCACGAACTAAGGGACACTAAGTACAAGACCCCCCCTCCCCAAGTGAAGAAGAGGACCCCCCCCTCCCATCACGTGCCCCCAGCCCCCCCTTCCTTTTCAATTTAATTCACTCCACCAGAAGCGCAGCCTGTATTCCCCAAGGGTCCCACCACCCTACATGTTTTCTCTCAACCCCACCGCTCAATCCACCCGGCAAAGGATTTTTTTAACGCCTTGTGCTTCCCCCCCCCCCGACAAACTAAAACAACCGGTGGCGTTTCTGTCCCCACGTGTGGTACCTTGACCAACTTAAGAACCTTTTAACCTATGAAATATACCCGTGCAAAGACCGGTCCCCCCCCCCCCCCCCCCCCCCCCCGGCCACCCATGCTCCTGAATGCTTCCCAATAGGCCCCAAACGCCCGCTAGGAAGCAGACCGCCCCACCCCAACCCCCCCCGGGGCCCCAATGTGATTAGAAAGACCGGCCCCTACCCGTCTATTTTTTTTTTTCTGGTACACCCGCTTGTGTTTTAAAAGTGGCAACTGTAAGCAGGAGTGGGTTCCCTGCTTCCTCCCCCCTATCCAGCAGGCCACCGTGCACGTCCCTCCACGGGGACAACCCCTATTCCTCAAGAGCTCCCCAAAACCCACCTTCAGAAATTTGAGTCCCCCCCCTCCACACACAGCTTTCCAATGTGACAAAGCAGCCCGCCAAGTTAACGGTCCCCAAACTTTCAAGGGGGCATTTCCTGAGTGTGTTAGATGGGAATTTGTCCAATAAACTCAAAACCCCACACCTCCCCATAAACTCCTGGAACTTTGGGGCTCAATCCCTGCAGCGGGCCCCAGAAAGGCTCCCTCCTTTGGTGAAACAACGGACAAGCCCCTTTTGTTGAGGGAAAAGTGTTTCTTCCTTGGACATGGGACCCTGATATTCGCCCCCACATTTCCCCGACCCCAACCGGCCGAATCACCTTTAGCCGTAAAGTCCGGAAGACAATGCCCCCCATGCCCGGTGGTGCTTGGCGGAGATCCCTCACGTTTTGTTCCCTCCTGGTCCCGCCCTCCCATCTTTCCCCTGTAAGAAAGGCCCTTAAACCCGATCCCCCCCCCCCCCTGCAGGAGTATACCCCCACGGAGGAGCCCCTCTCTTTTCCAGAGGTTTGTTGGCGATAAGTTTGAATCCTTAAAGAAAGGGTATTCCCTAAGGAAACACCAACAGGGGTTTTGTGCACCATACAAACAAACCCCTCGTTCCCTTTGTCCCCCTCCCTCCGTGCGGGTAAGTTTAAACCTTCCCCCCTCCTTAATTTAGGTTTCACGCCTATTCCCCCTTTTCCCCCCATAAAAGCTTGGAAGAACAGACTGTAAGACCCCGAGTTCCCAAGCAGGGGGTGTCTTTTTTGTGTTTTTTTCCCGTGGCAAGATGCCATACGGCTAACCAGGGCAGAGCACCCTTCAATCCGCCCGGCTTTTGACCCTTCCCTTCATCACTGATCATTCTCCCTGTCCCCCCAAAACATTGCAAGAAAGAAGGGGGTCCTACTTCCTGGCGCAAGGGACGTGTTTTTGTCACTCCCCCATTCACAGGTTTTTTTTTTTTCAAGTCAGCGCCCAGGAACAGCCCCCGACATCAACAATCCCCCCGAATCTTAGATTCCCTTTTCCCCCTTCCTGGGCCCCAGATGGTGTGGAGTAAAGGATCTGAAACGACCTTCCAGAATTGTTAACAAAACAAAAAAATCCAGCAAATCCCCTGAGCAATATTCTGGAACCTTTTTCAAGGGACCTCCGTAACGGTCCCCAACCAGTTCCCTGTGACCCAACTTTTCAACCAACTTTCACTTTTTTTAGTTTACTGGTAAGGGAACTAGGCGAGCCCGGTAATTTTTTCCCGTAATCCCGCTCAAAAAAACCAAAAGATGCCCGTGTCCTATCCCGTAAACGGACCACCTTCTCAGCCAAAGACTTCACTTTCCTTGGAAGATTGTCCCCCCCTCCACCACGCTACCTTCCTCCCAGTTCCCCCGAGAACGAGATGCCCCCTCCCGTTTTTTTCCTCCCTCAGGCCCCCTGAATTTACAGGCGGTAACCTTTTTTGTCCCCCCCCACACCCTTACACCTGCTCTGGCGGTTTGCATTTTTTCATCTAGGAGAAGGACAAATTGGAGCCTTTTTCCCACAAATAGCCCCTTTCCCATCTTTCCCCCGGGGGGTTTTCCCCTCCTGGTAAAATTTCAAAGACAAGCTAAATTTAAGACCAGTGTGGGGTCCCCCCGTAGGAGACTCCCAACCGTCAAGAACAGAAACGGTTAAAAGACATGGGCTTTTCCCCCTCCCCTCTTTTAAAATAAAACCTGTTCCCCCCCCTATTGTCTAGACCTGCAAGCTGACTTACCCCCCTATAAAATTAGGTTTTGAAACCCCGCGTGGGCCCTGGGGTTGGTTTTTATCCCGGAATTGTGGAAACCATCCCCCAGGCCCGGAGCCCCTTTCACTACGCTTCTGCTGTTTAAAGAAAGCGGACGGCTTTTATCCATAAAGTCCAGCTTTGGTCCCCCTCCTGTCTGGGACAACCCCTCCCCCCCTAAAGTCCCTGGGGAACCCCTCGTGACCAGACAATTGGGAAAAGTCCCCCCTCCAAAATAAAAACCACACTGGCCCCGAACTGTGTAAAAAGGTCAGGGACTTTGATCCCATTAAAGAGACACTTTCCCTGTCCCACTTGGAACTGGGGCAACCCAATAAAAGATGGTTTAAATTATGTTCCGAAGTCCCTGTCCCCCCCCTTTCATGGAGGCAAAAACATCCAGAGCATGCCACCCTTCCCCCCATTTTCTACCTCAAATAACTCCGTCGGCGCGTATTCCATTCTACCGGTTGCGGTAAAAGGAATACAAAGGGAACCCTGCCAAACTTTGTCCATCCTTTATCCCGCTATCCGGTGCTTCGGTGCCCCCCCCGCACGAGAACCAAATAAGGACAAAGCCCGTTGTCCCCCCCACCCGTTTCCCCCTTTTCACCCCTTAAGCTTTTTAAACCCGGGCCCCCGCCCAAAAAATCTGGGCAGCCGTGGTCCCCCCCCTCCTGCTCAAAAAAAACTACAAAATGTTTTGTCGGTGCTTCAAAAAAAGCCACCGCGGCTCCCGAGAGAAAAAAATAAAAAATCAAAAAGCGCCCGCAAAATTTCCTAGAGGAAAGCCCGCATGATCAGACCAACTTAATGCTGCCGAACATTATGTACCGCTCAGTGGTCAACCGGGATGGGTGCCGCCAATCCACTGAGTTGGAAAACTTGGAGTTTAGAACGCTTTTTTTTATTTTTTTTCTACTACTTCTTTCATTTTTTTTGTTGTTTCTTCCTTTTATTTTTTTCATATTAATCTCATATTTCCCCCCCTTCCCACCCCCCTTTCCCTCCTGCGCACTACCTCCTTCCCCTCTTGAAAGGAATGGAAACTCCCCCCTGTTCTTTCTTTGCCTTTCTCATTTCCCCGTTAAGAATTTGGGGCAAAACTTCCTTCTTCAACAAAGAAATTCCCGAGGGTGTCCCATGGTTTTATTAAATTGTCCCCCCAAGTTCTCCCACCCGGGACCACCTCCTTCCCCATTACCGAGCCTCATCCTTCGTTTCCTTCCCTCCTGACGCTTGAGTTCGATTCCCCTCCCACTATGATAAGGACTTTGTTTTCCCCGAGCGAAAGGATGAATATAATCCCCGATATCCGGGCAGGTGTTTCCACTGTTTCCCGCCTTTTCTAGGTCCGCGGAGTTTTCGGCCCTCTTTCTTCCCGGTGGCCAATGGGTTTAAAAGTGGGCCCTTTGTCCTTGTGAACCTACAAATGTTGAATTTTAAATCCCCACGTTTTTAGTCCCCGCCCCCCCCCCCCCCCTGACTCAGTCCGGGTGACTTGTTTCGCCACCCTGAAACGGCCACGCCCCCCCGATTAGTGGTTCCCCGCCGCCCGAACAGGCCCCCCGTCCCCCGGATAATTCAATAAGTTTGAGCCAGGAACTCCCCCCCCCAGGAACCCCTTAGTGGAATGAAAGCCCCCATTGTGTTTGGGTGTTTCTGTAAAGGGGACTTTTGGTGGCATTAAAGTAAGGAAGGACCACCAAAAATGCCTGGTCAGATCCCCAGGGGTCCCCTGGAGTCCCTCTTCAGTTTGCAGCCCACCACAGAAATTGTTAACATGTCATGTTGCCCAAGCAAAGCGATTGTGGTGGGGAGCACGTTTTCCTGGATTGACCAGGGGGCCCTTGCGCTGTTCCCCCCAGTGGGGCTTTAGGTGCCCCCGCCCATCCTCGCACAAGCCCAGAGATGGGAACCCCCTGAAAATTTTTCCCTTCACATCATGTTTTTTTTATCCCTCCCCCACATCCAGTCCTGCCCTGTGTCCCCCACGGTCCACCCCTCAATCCAGGCTTTCCCTCCAACCAGCCCCCATGAGGCACCGTGGTCCCCCTGACATAACCCAGAAGAACTCCCACCATAGAAACTAATTAGAGGACCCCAAATGGCTGGAAGGCCCAAATGGGGAGAAGACAGGCAGACGCTATCGAATGAGATCAATGGGGATTAGAGAAATTAGAACAAGATTGCTTATATTATGAAAGATAGATGGATCTCTGATGTAAACGTCCCCAATGGGTCCCCTTGATCTCCAAGGGAATAAATAAGATTTCCTCCTTGATATTTTTGCAATTGTGGGTTTTGGGACCCCCGGGAAATGTTTTTTTTTGTTTTTTGTTTGGGGAATTTATTGTCCCCCTGAATTTAATCAGGAACCCGTACACATTTATTTTTTTCCCCTAAGGCCTGAAGGAAGGAGCTTCCGGCCTACAAATAATCTCATCCGCCCTCCTGTACACTTTTACCCTCCCCATCTTGATGTGGTTAAATGCAACTAACCTATTCAACCCTTCTAACCTTCCCAACGCCTATAGTTTATACCCTTTCTTTAATCCACAGAGAAATACTTTTAAGACTGGGGACCCAATTGATGTACACACCCATATCCCTGTTAAAGGCATGGAACCATAAATTTTATCATAAGAGGGAAGAGATTTGTTTCCCCGACCGTTTCCCCTGATTTTAGGAAGCCCCTAAATACAGTGGGTAATCAGACAGAAGTTTCCCCAGGAAAATGTTTTCCTTGAAAAAATGCCTTCCACACCACAGCGACAAACCCAATGTTTGGAAACAAATCATAAACCTAAATCAGGGGCAGTCAATTATAGTAGCCTAATAATTCCTTGTACATAGGGGCCAGTTAAAATTTTAATAGTAATTTTTTATACATTTCCCTGTCAAAAACCTAAGGGGGGGGGGGCCAGTAAATTAAAGTAGTTGTGAGATTCTTGGTTTACATAGGGGGTTCCCAGTATTAAAATATGTCTAGTTTGTATATTTCTTTGTTACATAGGGGGTAAAAGTATTATAGTATTTATATTCCTCTTTGTTTAAACACTCCAGGGTGTGGCAAGTCATTTAAGTTCAAGTTTTATATTCCCCCCTTGTACAATAGGGGAGCAGCTATTATAGTAGTTTTGTCATAATATTCTCCTTCGTAACATAGGGAACATCAGCAGTAAAATTATAGTAAGTTTTATATTCCTCTGGGTACATAGCGGGGCTCAGTAAATTATAGTAGCCTATATTCCTTTTGGGTCATGGGAAGCCTAAAAATTAATAGGTAAAAGTTGTTATATTCCCCTGTACAATAGGGGGGCCCCCCCAGTATTATAAGTAAGGTTTAATAATTCTTTTGTAACTAGGGGGCATAATATAGTACAAGTTTTAATAATTTTCCCTTGGGTTTACATAGGGGGGCAAGTAAACATATAGGTAGTTTTAATATTCCTTGTAGCATAGGGGGGCAGTTAACACCAAAATTAGTAAGTTTTATATGTTTCCTGTACCAATAGGGATAGTGGTCAAAGTTAATTAATAGTAAATTTTATATTCCTTTGTACAATAGGGGGGCAGTAAACATTAATAGTAAAGTTTTGGTTGTTCTGTTTATAATTCCTGTTACCATCAGGGGGCAGTTTTCATTATAGGTAAATTATCTATTTCCCCTTAACATATGGGGGGGCCAGATATTGTTAAAAATAGTAAGTTTTTTATATTCCCTTGTTAACATCGGGGGCAATCCAAAATTAAAAAATGTAGTTTTTATATTCCCTTGTGTACATAGGGGGGCATTTTTATTAATAGTTTAGTTTTTTTTTTTTTATTATTCCCCGTGTAAACCATCAGGGAAAGGCAGTCTTATAAGTTTTAATTGGATATTTTCTTGTTTTACATAGGGGGGCCAATATTAAATAGTCAGTGGTTTTTTTTTTTATATTCTTGTATACATAGGGGGCCAATTAAATTATAAAGTAAGTTTTTTTTATCATTCTCTTGTCAGCCATAGGAGTCGGCATAGATTAATTTTGTTAGTAATTTTTATATTCTTTTGGTAAACATAGGGGGCCAGTTCACATTTATAGAGTAGTTTTTATACTTTCTTGTAACTAGGGTCAGTAGCATTAAATGGTAAGTGGTATATTTCCTGTGTACATAAGGGGGAGCAGTTAAATTAATAGTAGTATTGTAATATTCCCGTTGTAACATCAGGGGGGCCAAGTGACATTTATAGTTAGTTTTATATTTCCTCCTGTGTACATAGGGGGCAAGTAATTATAGTTAAAAAGTGAATTATTTCCTGTTTGTTACATAGGTGGCAGTTATTTATACGTAAGTTATAATTCTTGTAAAACTAGGGGTACCGTAAAAATTAAAAGTAAGTCTTATATTCTATGGTAACATAGGGGGGCAGTTATTATAGTAGTTTTTAAACTATCCTTGGTAACATAGGCAAGGAAGTAATTATAAGTAGTTTATATTCCTGTGGTACATAGTGGTTGGGCCAGTTTAATTCAATTAGTAGTTTACTACTTCCTTGTACATAGGGGGGGTCAGTAAAATTATTAGTCAAAAAGTTTTATATTCTTGTCATCGGGGGGCCAAGTTAGTATATAGGGTACAATTGTATTTGTACCTAGGGGGGCCACAGTATTATAGTAGTGTTTTTAATATCTTTTTTGTTACATAATGGGGCAGTGAAATTATCGTAAAGTTATCTTCCCCTGTAAAACATAGAAGGGCCCCTGTATTTTATATTTAAAAAGTTTTATAGTTCTTTTGTTACCAATAGGAAGGCAGTAATTATAGTAAAGTTAGTAACAAGTTATATGTTCTGTACAAACAGGGCGGGCAGTTAAATAATAGTAGTTGTCATATT
The DNA here is from genome assembly GCA_019512145.1 of Engystomops pustulosus. NCBI lineage: Eukaryota > Metazoa > Chordata > Amphibia > Anura > Leptodactylidae > Engystomops > Engystomops pustulosus. The sequence goes on from CM033648.1 coordinate 89,583,205, forward strand.
CCCCTGTACATAGGGGGGCGTAATTAATAGTAAAAAAAGTTATATTCCCCCTTTTTTTGGTAAACATATGGGGGGCAAACAAGTATTAATAAGTTAATTTTTGTAATATTTCTTTTGTTACACTCGGGGCAAGTCCTAATAGTAAGTTATATTCCTGTAACATAGGGGGAACAAGTCCTTAATAAATCGTGTATTTGTTTTTTAATAATTTTCCCTGCGGTAACATTGGGGCCCCCAAGTATTATAAGTAAGTTTTTATATTCCCCTTCCTGTAACATAGGGGCGGGGGGCCAGTAATTATAGTAAAAGTTTTTATATTGTTGTTAACAAATAGGGGGCGCAGTAAAATTATCGTTAAATTTAAATATTCCTTTAACAATAAGGGTCCCAGTTTAAAATACATAGTAAACGTTTTTTTTTTTTTAATTCTTTTTGTACATAGGGGGGGCCAAGTAATTATAGTAAGTTTATATTTTTTGTGTACATCAGGGGGGCCCATTACTTATACGTGTTTATTATTACTTTGTACATACAGGAGGCACAAGTATTATAAGTAGTTTATATCCCCTTGTACACAGGGGGGCAGTTATTTATAGTAAAAAAAAGTTTTTAACTATTCCCTGGTACATGGGGGCCAAGTTAATTCAATAGTATTTTATGTTCCCCCCCCCCTTTTTAACATAGGGGGCCGTATTATAGTAAAGTTATCTTAATTTCCTTGTAACACATAGGGGGCAACAAAAGTAATTATTGTAAGTTATATTCTTGTTAGCATAGGGGGGGCCGTAATAATAGTAAAGTTTTATATACTGGTACATATTGGGGCCAGTTACATATCGTTACCAGTTGTATCATTCTTGGTACATTATGGGGCAAAGGTATTATAAGTAGTCTTATATTCTTGTACAATAGGGGGCAAGTTAATTTTAAGTCAAAGTTTATAATTCGTTTGTACAAAAAAATAGGTGGGGCCAGTTAAAATTATAGTAGGTTTTTTAATATTTTTGGTGTACATAGGGGGCCAGTATTATAGTTTAAGTTATATTCCCCCCTGTACATAGGTGGCCAAGATTATAGTAGTTTTTTTTATAACTTTTCTTTTGGGCACATCTGGGGCAAGTATTTCAAAGGTAATTTAATAATTTGGTTGGTACCCTATGGGGGGGGTGGGGGCCAGTAAAATTATAGTCAAGTTTTATATTCTTTGTCAAACATAGGGAGGCATAAATTTAAAATAGTAAAGTTTAATATTTTCTTTGTAACCCACAGGGGGGGCCAAAGTTAATTATAGTAAAAAGTTTTATATTTTCCCTGTCACATAGGGGTCAAGTTATTCTAGTAAGTTTATATTCCCCTTGTACATCGGGGTGCCCAGTTTATTATAAGTCAAGTTATACTTCCCTTGGGTACAATAGGGGGGCTGTAAAAATTTTATAGTAAGTTGTTTAAATTCCCCCTTGGTAACATAGGGGGCAGTAATAATAGTAAAGTTTTTAATATACTTGTAACATAGGGGGCATATTTATAGTATTTGTTTTTTTGTATATTCTTGGTTACATAGGGGGGCCCCCGTACAACTAATAAGTTAGTTTTTTTTTTATTCCCCCCCCCTTGTACATAGGGGGCCACAGTACTTTTTAAGTAGTTTTTTTTAGACTTTTCTTGTTACAAAAATAGGGGGGGCGCCAGTAAAGTATAGTAGTCTTAAATATTCCCTCTGTAACCGAGGTGGGGCAGGTAATTTATTAAAGTAGTTTAATATTCCGCTGTTTTTACAAATAGGGAGGCAGTTATTTTATCAATTATAAGTCTATAATTCTTGTACATAGGGGGGGCCAGTAGTTATAGCTTAAGTTTTTACTTCCTTTGTAAACATAGGGGTGCAAGTATTATAGTATAGTTTTCATACAATTCTTGGTTTACATGGTTGGGGGCCCAGTTCATTAATAGTAGTTATATTCTGTTGACTGTACAAAGGGGGCGTCCCAGTAACATTTATAGTTAGTTTATATTCTTTGTAACTAAGTGGGGCCCAATAATTATTAGTACGTGTATATTCCCCCCCTTTATGGGGTAACATAGGAGGTGTGCGCAGTTTAATTATACCTAGTTTATATGCTTAGTACAATAGGTGGCAAGTAAAACATCTAATGTAAAACAAGTGTTTTGTTATATTTCTTTGTACATAAGGGGTTCCCCAGTATTAACTAGTTAGTTATCTTCTTGTACAATAGGGGGCCCAAGTCAAAAAAGTTATATCAGTTTATTAATTTTTGTTAAACATAAGGGGGCAATAAGTATTTAATATCCGTAAAGTTTTTTTATCATTTCTGGTACATATGGTGGCCCCCCAGTAAAATTAAATTAGTAAAAATTTAAGATTCCCCTGTACATAGAGGCCAGTATTATAATATTTATGTACAAGGTTATAATTAGATAGCTGTTCCCCCCTTCGCGCAACTGTGGAGCAAGTATATAGTAGTTTCTATTTTTGAATAAGGGGGCATTATTAAGTGTAGGTTTATATTCTTGTACATATGGGGCATGTATATAGTAGTTAGATTCGGTCATGGGCTAATGATTGCTTAATAGGGGCAGTATTTTTTTAGAACAGTCTTATTCCTGTACATAGGGCAGTAGTTATAGCTAGTTAATATTCTGTACAGTAGGGGCAGTATTATAGTAAGTTATATTCTTGTACATATGGGGACAGGATTATTTAGTAGTTATATTGCTGTACATAGGGGCAGTCGTATAGTAGTTATTTCCTTGTACATAGGGGGCCGTATTATAGTAGTGTATATTTGTGATACATAGGGGGCAGTTTATATTTAGTTATATTCTGTACTGGGGCAGTAGTATATGTTAGTAATCTCTTGTACATCAGGGGGCAGTATTGTTCTATTGTTACATTAGGGGCAGTTTCTAGTAGCATAGCTGGGCTGGGGCAGTATTTACATTAGTAGTTATTCTTGTACATAGGGGGCAGTATTATTAGTAGTACATATTCTGCTTACATAGGGGGCAGTATATGGTATAGTAATGGGGAGTATTATGTATTTCTTGTAACATAGTGTAGGGGCACAGTAATCTTAATAGTAGTTATATGCTTGTACATAGGGGAGTAGTAGTATTACATTTACTGGGATTATGTAGTTAGTCTTGTACATATGGGCAGTATTATAGTGGTTATATTGCCTGTTACATAGGAGGGCAGTAATAGATATTTTAATGACCATATTTCTGCTTTATTCCAGGACTAATCATACATGAGGGTCCCTCCGTGTATCGATATTTAAGCGGTGGCAGCTGTGACCAACAATGGAAAGTTCTAAACTATGACAAGTCTAAATCTGAAGACCAGAATTAGGAATGTAGCCAACGCACAACCAGCGCACTTCATCGCAGACTAATAACTCCACACACTACCACGTCGGGCACAGCCATAATTCGGAGCCCGCGGGGACAGCGGGGGAATGGGGGGGCCACGTCTGACCATCACTGTGCTTACAACACTTATCCACATCCTCGTCATCTCAGCCACACGCACAGCGGAGCCACACAGTATACAGTAGCGATTTGTCATGAAGTGACCACCGTCTGAGGCGACCCGCAGGCCTTATCTGAAGGTTTGTCTGGCCTTGTCTTGAAGTATCAGCTCCCATTGACCCCCTTCTCGGAGCAGAATGGTGTAGAGGTCACGGCAGCTGATGTGCCGGTCCGTATGTCCGCGTTATCCGGACTGCAATATAGAACCTTGTTCTGATTACGACTAGTATCGTGACTATTGCACCCATCTGATCTGAGAAATCCATGCGGGACGCCCCCATGCAAGCGTCCACCATCATCCGTCCTGTCTGCGGGAGACGACCCCTGTTACGAGTCCTGCTCGGTTACTAAGCAGAATTACAGCTAAAGCACAAGTTGTTTTCTGTTACAATGTTTTTTTTATATGAATAGAACTGTAAGATTCTGTCTATTCCATGTGCAGCTCAGAATCATGTTGCGCAGGAAAGCCACAACTATTCTGTGTTTTTATGTTTTCATGAAAGACTTATTATATAAATTGGGTTCTTTTTGCCACTTTAACTATTTACCCCTTATTCCTTATCCTAACTATTGGGTGCACAATTTTACTACCCCACGAATGATGCTAAGCAGAAATACTTAGAATTTCATTATATGGGTTAAGGGACCTGTTCACAGGTGTGACTATACAGACTACTGCAGTGTATGTTTTGTCCCTAGTAAGATTTGACAATCAGTCCTCTGTGCATTTTACTAGTAGCAGCAGGACTGTAATATATGGATTTCTATGGCAGTGTGTGTTTACTCCGAGTGCACTGGGGGTGTGTCCTCACACTGTGGTCTCTGTGCTCCCTTCAGCAGTGTTATGTATTGTCCCTTGAAGACATGTCTAATCCGACCCTCTATGTAGTTGTAGGAGTCACAAATTCTGATATAAGGATTTATATCCAAGATTGCCATGGGGTAGTGTCCTCCACCTGCTGTGTTCTGTGCTCTCTGCAGGCAGTCTTTGCACGGTTTCCTGGAGAGATGGGATGAGATACCTTTGTGTTTTGTTAGTACGACAGGACTGTGAAATATGATTTACATTCAGGATTTGAGCTTATCCAATTGCACTGGGGGTGCACCCACACTGCTGTTTCTGTGCTCTCTGTAGGCAATGGTTTGGCATTGTTCCCTGAGATATGTGTATGAGGCTTTTGTGTTTGTTGTTAGTAGCAGCAGAACTGTGATATATGATTTACATTCCAGGTTTATAGCTTATCCAATTGCACTGGGGGAAGGTGTCCTTCACACTGCTGTGCCTGTTCGCTCGTATTGAACCACTTCTCAGCTCCTTCCCTCTTCTATGAGTAAAAGCTGTAGCCGGATTGTCTAATATTACAGTCGTCATTCAACACCAGACTATAGGACTGTGAAAATCCAAAGCTCAGCCCAAAGCACACAACCCCAGACACTTGAGAAAGCTGCAATCCTGGAATATAAACCATATATCACAGTCTGCTGCTACTAACCCAACACAAAGGTCGATTACTCATCTCCTAAGGGACAATACACTGGGTGCAGAGAGCACAGGGCACAGCAGTGTGAGAACACCCTTTTTTCAGTGCTCTGGAGAGCTGCAATCCGGGAATATAAATCCATATATCAGTCCTGCTGCTACTAACCACAAACAACAAGGTCTGATACACATCTTATCGGGCATTACATAACGCTGGCTGCAGTCTGCATGGGCACACCGTCTGACAGGTTTCCTTTAAATGGCCTCTTTGACGTCATTATTAGAAGACTTTCAGTTTACTTCTCTTAATTTCCCTATTTTTGAAATTTTGGTCCGTTACTTGAGAATTTGCGATCAGAGGCAATATATTATGTAAATCTCTTTTTATTATTTCCCTGTTTCCCATTATTTATAGACGGTCTTCATACCTGTAAGATTTGTGAACCTCCTCCCCGTCCTCCGTCACAGTTTCCTCTCAGCGTCAGGCTGCAGCAGGAAGCCCGTACAATCCGTGCAATCCACATGTATGTGTCCTGCCTGTTCCTCCTCCTGTCTCCTGGTCGTCGGAGGTGACAGATATCTTCATCCTCTTCTGTTTCTTGAATAAACAAGTATTTCTAGAAACAATCCATCTCCCTACAATCTGATAGAAGGCGGAAGAATCATCCCTGTTCGGAAGGAATGGATGTTTGCAGAATTTAGGGAGTTTGTCACCCAAAATCAATGTATCCTTTTGTTTCTACCAAAGTTTCTATTTTAAAGAGAGATAATAACCCCCGGCATCCCATTACTAAGCCGATGATCTGATGTGTAATGTAAGATACAACATACACCAGTGACAGGATGGTGATTTTTATCCTTCTTCTCCCCTTTATGTATAGAAGTGACGCTCAGTGTCAGGCTGCAGCGGTAAGCCCTACAATTATTAGAATGGATTTCCCTCTTCTAACAATTAATCATCATCTCCATTCTTCATTATTATAGACTGATGCCGCCCCCATCACAGCATTGACCACTCACCCGTAGTTATGTCACTTGAGGTCGTCCCACATGGCGAAAGCATCAATTATAATAATTCACCACATCCATGACACAGCACAATCACAAACGTATGTCAACTTAATAGCACATGACATCTGCAAATCACTAGAACTGATGATGTCATACTTAATAGTCCATGACACTCAGCACACTTCACAAAAACTGATGATGTCATACTTCCACAGCATCCAATGACATCAGCACAATCACAAGAACGATGATGTCATACTTCACCTCACAGACATCAGCACAATCACAAGAACTGATGAGGTCATACTTTCACAGCATCCATGACATCAGACAATCATCACTAGAACTGATGTCATCCTTCACAGCATCCATGAATCCAGCAATAATCACAAGACATATGATGTCATACTTCACGCACCACAAGATCCCGCACAATCACTAGAATGATATGTCATACTTAATGCTCCCTGACATCAGCACATCACTAAACTGATGACATGTATACTTCACTGCATCCATGACATCGCACAATCACAAACTGATGATGTCATACTTCCAGATCCATGACACTCAAGCACAATCACAAGAACTGATGATGTCATACTTCACCGCATCCATGACATCAGCACAATCTCTAGAGCACAAAATGAACTGGATCATCAATAGTTATGAAGAGAGCGCACCCCTCTCCCTCCCCCCTGTATAAGTCATTGGGGGAAGAGATAAGAACCGCGATCACTTTATATACAGAGCGAGAGTAAAATTCTGGTATCCCCCCCTTAAATGGACGACACATTGTTCATACATCAGAGCACAATGGCCCAGATTTATCACCTCGTGCACTCTGTGCCATGTGCAGTGTCCTCCCCCCAGATTACTGAATACTGGCGCAGGGTCTTGGATCTGCTCCCCCTGCACTGCTCCAGAAGTGTGCACGGTCCGAATCAGCCCTTTAGGTGATATCTTTCTGTCTTTCGGACACAGAGCAGCCGTGACACAAAACTGGCGGGCAGACACTTAATAAATACATAAACAGATCCAAAGAGGTTCTGTACAGCGCAAAGTCACCAGAAAAACTGGCGCAGACACTTAATAAATACTAAACACGATCCAAAGAGGTTCTGTACAGCGCCAAGTCACCAGAAACTGGCGCAGACACTTAATAAATACAGGTACCATGATCTTTCCGTACAAAGTCAGACAGAAACTGTCCAAACTGCTGTACAGGTATTAAGAAGTGTCTGATACACATTTGTGCTCGGCTGCACTATTCTTCATACCACACATATTTCTGCAGAATGTGTCGGACAGATTTGTGTCACACGCCCCATGTTAAAAGGGCACCAAACAAGTGGTGCCTCTGTTGGGGCAGGTCAGGGGCACCAGATTCATAAGAAGTGCACAAGAAATCCTGAATCCCCCTCCCCTTCATATTACACAGGTAACTGCACATAGTACACACTGAACATAGTACACACTGCACATAGTAACACATTGCACATAGTACACACTACACTAGTACACAGGACACTGCACATAGTACACACTGCACATAGTACACACTGCACCATAGTACACACTGCACATAGTACACATTGCACATAGTACACACATAGACACAGCACCTGCACAAGTACACACTTGCACATCGTACACCTGCACATAGTACACCCTGCACACAGTACACCACTGCACATAGTACACATTGCACATAGTACACACCTGCACACATACAACACTGCACCATAGTAACACCCTGTCAACATGGTACACACCCCTGCACATAGTACACCCTGCACCTAGTATACACTACACCCTGCACACAGTCACACTGCACACAGTACAACACTGCCATAGACAACACTGCACACATACACACTGTCACCTATCAAACTAGCATAGACACATGCACATAGAACACCCTGCTCAAAGTACACACTGCACATAGTACAAGGACACTGCACATAGTCACACACTGCACATAGTACACACGCACACAGTACACACTGCATTAACACCTGCACACAGTACACAATGCACACAGTACACACTGCACACAGTACACACTGCACATAGTACAACTACACAGGACACAGCACATAGACACACCCTGCTCAAAGTACACATGCCCATAGTACACACGCACATAGTACACCCTGCACACAGTACACCCTGCACACAGTAACACACTGCACATAGTACAAACTACACAGGACACAGCACTAGAACACAGGACACTGCACAAAGTACACACTGCAATAGACACACTGCACTTAGTACACACACTGCACATAGTACACCCCCTTCACACAGTACACACTGCACTGCGAGAAATACACACTGCACCAAGTACACACCCTGTACATAGTACACAACCCTGCACATAGTACACACCCTGCACACTACAAGGCACTGCCTATGTGCTAGTCTCCTCCAATGAGGAATGGACACATTCCAGGAGCCCCTTGATCCCTCCACCCCCCTGCGCCCCCTTATGTGATGACCTTTACAACATGGAAGGCCTAAGCTACAACGATATCGAAATAAATTTACAGAAATCTTGTAGTGCAGGGTCAGCCGTTAGTGCATCTCAGATGCGACCTGCCAAAATTTTACTGCCTTGAACAAATTTGCACCAATGTTGACAAATTGCAAACAAATCCTTCAATATTTGAAAAAAGTTTTTTATTTTACTGTTATGAGGTTTTTTTTTGGTTTATTACCGGACAATAAGAAATCTCTGCTGCCCGGGTCCAATAAAAACATCCTTAAAAAACTCTACATTGGAAAGTTCATTGATGTACATTCTGGTTCCATGTTGTCATGTTTGTTTTGTTGGGCGCAGGTTGAACATACTGGGGCTCATTTACTAAGGGTCCGAATCTCGGTTTCCCGACGTTTTCCGATTTCCCTTGAATTGCCCGGGATTTTGACGCACGCGAATCGGATTGTGGCGCATCGGCACACGGCTTTCACGCGGCAGAAATCAGGGCATGGCCGTCAGATAACCCGTAGGATTCGGAAAAACACGGAATTTAAAAAGAATTTGTGTCGCAAGATCAGCACTTACATGCACCGAGGAGAAGCAGGTGAACTCCGGCGGACCTCAGCGCCGCACGACCCCTGCTGGATATCGGGCGCATGATCTTAGTGAATCCCGCAGAACCCGAATCCACGTCGGAGAACGTCCTTTTCTAGACCTTTTCTAGACCAAATGGCGTTTAAACACACAGCTCTAGAACAGCAAACTGCATCTTCTAGATAGCTGGTCTTCAGGCAACGTCCAGTCAAGCTGAGGGTTCTCGTTTCACAACAGCGAAGATGTTAAATATGATTGATTCTAGAATGATTCAAGAACGTTCTAGATTCAATCGTCTCTGGAGTAGAAAACCATTTCTCATCCTCATGCCTATTCCAGTTCTGCTTAGAACATCCTTTCTGGAGAGACTGTCACATCGCTGTCCATATCTTCTGGACTTGGTGTCTTCCGATGGTTCCTGGATATGACCTGTAAATTTCCATCTGCTGAGAAAGTAATAAATGAAATCCACATCTCTCCAGAACATCTTCATAGAGACGTTCCCAACATCCAGAAAACATCATGATGGAGGTAGGTGGCCGATGGCAATGGACCTCAGACTCGTAGAAGTTTCGTCCTGTCTCCACACAGATGGATGATGTCAATTATCTGTTCATACTTTCGTTCTCTCAGGCAGTGGTGACAATCCAGAACCGGATGTTCATATATTTCTGGATTTGTAGCTATAAGGAGAGAGATGAGAGAGATGTGGGACACTAGGGCCCCGCAGCAGCTCTAGACCCATAGCAGCATAGGACCCATAGCAAGCACTAGGACCATACAGCACTAGGGCACAGCAGCAATGGACCCACGAGCAATAGGACCCGCAGCAGCACTAGGACCCGCAGCAGCACTAGGACCCATAGCAGCACTAGGGCCAGCAGCAGCAATAGGACCCATAGCAGCACTAGGACCCATAGCAGCACTAGGGCCAGCAGCAGCAATAGGACCCGCAGCAGCAATAGGACCCGCAGCAGCACTAGGACCCGCAGCAGCACTAGGACCCATAGCAGCACTAGGACCCGCAGCAGCACTAGGACCCATAGCAGCACTAGGCCAGCAGCAGCAATAGGACCCATAGCAGCACTAGGACCCATAGCAGTAACTAGGGCCAGCACAGCAATAGGACCCGCAGCAGCAATAGGACCCAGCCCAGCACTAGACCGCAGCAGCACTAGGACCCATAGCAGCACTAGGGCCAGCAGCAGCAATAGGACCCTAGCAGCACTAGGGCCAGCAGCAGCAATAGACCGCAGCAGCATAGACCGCAGCAGCACTAGGACCCGCAGCAGCACTAGGACCCATAGAGCACTAGGGCCAGCAGCAGCAATAGGACCCATAGCAGCACTAAGGACCCATAGCACACTAGGCAGCAGCATCAATAGACCCATAGCAGCACTAGGCACCATAGCAGCACTAGCAGCAGCAGCATAGGACCCCAGCAGCATAGACCGCATCACTCTAGCTAGCACACTAGACCCACGCCAAATTGCTCTGCGATACAAGAACTCTCCCTGACCCATCCCCCGCTGCTTAAAGGAAAAAAGGAGCCAAGTGTTTCCAAGCAACAACTTATTAATAGAAACCTCCACATGAAAGAGAAACTCCAAAATTTACATAAAACACATAGAATCTCTCAGAGAGCAAAAAGTCGAACAATAAATTGCAAAGATAAATCAATGAAAAAGGTTTATGTCCCAATCCTTAAATTAACAACTATCTCAAAAGGACATAAAAATTCATAATTTTATTAAGGTATTTTAAAAAGTGGAGCTGCCTACAATCATTGTGTATATAGGGGCCACATAAACTGGACAAACATACACTTATTGTATGACCCTCCAAACACTTAAACATTCCTGTATGCTAGATGGTTGAGCTGCATTGTAACGTTATGCATCACTCAACCCACTCGCCCTGTGATCTGTTGTTGGAGGCGATTCATCTACAATAATAAATGGTGCTAGACCCGCGTACTCGGCATAAGCTCAGTTCGCATATGAGGGTCTGCACCTATTCTGACCATACGTCAATGATGCCTGACGGTTTCCCCGCTATGTATATGAGATAGCGGTTCCATCAGAGGACTATACGATGGTGATCCCCTATCCTGCATCTGTCTTAACCTAGCCTTCGCATTGATATCAGCTTGCTAGCTAACTTAAAGTCAGTGGGATCGGTCACGCTAGTATGGTGACATACGCCGGCGTTTGTTTGGCCGCGTTGATGTCCGGCGTCCCGGGCTATTTGAAGATTAAGCACCACCGCCCACCAAGAGGAGGAGGGGGCGGTTCCCAGGGTGCTTGAACGTCACGGACACTCCCCACACAATCGATGGGATCCTCGCACTTCACAGATCGGGACCCAATCAGGGACCACAGGGTTCGAACGTGGGGGTACCCATACCGATCCCAGGGAGCGTGACACCAATGCATTCCTACATGTAAAGTATCCTACCACCACTCCTCATGAATGCGCTACATCGCGATAAAGTTTCTTGAGGTACTGATCGCGGTCCCTAATGAACCTCCAACATATACTGCATTGTGGGTTGGATGAAAGGAGGTGTAAACATATGAGGGGAAATGGTACAGAGGTAAACAGAGTCACATACAAATCACAAAGGTCCCAGAGGTATGTCACTGGTAGGAGGTAATCAGATGTCAGAATATTTTTACAACATTTGACGAGAATTGAATGAGCAAAGTGTTTTTTACATACAGTGTTTTGCAATCATTAGATTACAAAGTCCTTTGATTACATAGAGTGAACAGGAACCCCCATATAACTTAATGACAAAGTTGATGGTGTATACTACCCGGACCTGCTTGGTCACAACTTGTCATCAGGCAAAACGTATGAGTAAATATTGGGGGATTATGGTCCTCTATGTCTAATGAAACAGGCATAGGCGATATGTTCATTAAGCCCATCCGGTTGGACTGTCCCGAGGTCGAAGATCCATCTCGATTCCCGTTGGGATAACTTCCTTTCAAAGTCTCCCCCTCTGGGTGAGGGCTCCACCACCTCAATGATCGAAACCGCAGGATTTTATGGTTCCTTCATGACATTCCCAGATATGTCTCGAGACGGACGTATCTCTCTTATTCTTGACATCGTTAATGTGCTCCCTAAACCTCCTTCTGCTTCACGGGTTGTTTGCCCAACATACTGGATCTGGCACAGACACGTGATTAGATACACCACTCTTTCGTTTGTACAGTTGGAACCTGTTTCATATAGAAAGTCCTCCCGTTCTAGTACTCTGAAGGGTTTACCGGTGCGGTATACTGACATACTTGCATCCACTGCACCGAAACGTCCCTTTGGGCTTATCTGGAGCCAGGTGCTTAGTCCTGTCAGGGGTTTTAAATGGCTCTGAACCCACACTATCCCCTATATTCTGACCCCTTCTATATGTGTATAGAGGGGAACGTGTCAATGGTGTCAGCGATGTCCTTGTCCATCCTCAGGATGTTCCAATTGTTGCTGTAACTCTTTTCACTTCATCCTGGCATCCATCATATGTCCCTATGATCCTCATTTTCTGTGTCCAACATCAACATCTCTCTTGGGACCAGTAGTTCGTGTCTCCTCTGGTTCAGGGCGTAATGATGGGCTTGTCTCAGGACATCAGATGGATAGCCCTGGAGGAAACGTTTCTGAGGTCCTTGAGGCTTCGAGAATGATTCATGGCAGAGCAGTTCCTGCGAACCCTCAAATATTGGCCTTGGGATTCCTCTCTTGAGGGGTGTCGGATGCCAGCTCTGCCACCTCAAAAGGCTATTAGAAGCTGTAGGCTTCCTGAATAGTTGGGTCCCCAGATTCCCAGAGTCTTTAAGTAGATCTTGAGTCCAGAAATGCTATCTCTTTGGGGTTAATCTCGTATGTGAAAAAAAGACCCAGATCGTTTATGTCAAATGGGCCACAAACTCAACAAAGAGATCCACCGGTCCATTCCATAGAATGACATCATCAATGACCTCAGCCATAAAATTACGGCCGAGGTCCACTTGTCCATCTCCTCCTGAAACAATTCTCTCTCTCCCACAGCCCAGGTAGAGTTTGCAAATGTGGGAGCACATGGGCTCCCCATTGCAACCCCCCTGAGCTGGGAAGAATTTCCCCTCAAAGAGGAAATAGTTCCCGTCAATACAAAGTCAGAAGTCTCATAACGATTCGTTATGGGACTTAAAATGTAGTCCTCTGGTTTTAAGGAAGTCATGTACAGCATTGCATCCCTTATGATGGGGGATAAGCTGTAGAGGGCTTCCACGTCCAGACTGGCCAGAAATGATCCATGGAAGCGTGAGATCCTCAATCTTCCTGAGAACATCCATAGTATCCCTCACAAGGAAGGGAGGGATACTACAAACGGACGCAACACTGTGTCAAGGTACACACTGGCATTCTGTGTCAGGCTGTTGATGCCTGAGACAAGGCCTCCCTTTTAGGGGAGAAGTCCCCTTATGTACCTTGGGGAGGGGTAGAAGGTGGCCGTGCTGGATTTTTGTGAACACATGAAGTCAAACTCATTCTCTCGATATGAGTCTTTCACTCAGTGCCTGATTAGGATGGATGTAATTCCTGTCTAAACACATCTGTTGTTGGATTGACTGACAGTTTTCTATAGCATTGTTGGTCACTCAGGATCTTCATACAACTGTCCCATATTGATCTCTATCCAGCACGACCACATTCCCCCCTTTATCGATGGCTTAATCACAATTGCCATTCATTTTGAGACTGAGTGAGCGCCTCTTGTTCATCCCTCGTAGGTTGTATCGAGGGGAGGATGGATTAATCAGATTTTTAAGTTGGTAAGTAACCACTTCCAAAAATACGTCAATGGGTGAACAATCTCCTACAGGGGCTGATTTTATTGATTTGGGTTTATGTTCAGTAAAGGGACCCTCACCCGGGGTTCTTCAGACTCTTGTAACAGGGCTGTCAGATTATCAAAAATCTGGTATGTCCGCTTCATCTAATCCCAGTTCCTCGCATCTCTTTTGTCATAGAGTTTGAAAAACTTTTCCATTTCAAAGCACGACAGAACAGGTTAATATCTTTGACCCATTCAAATGCTCATATCTTGGAACTGGGACAAATGACAGTCCCTTCATTGAACCTTTTCCTCAAATTGTGATAGTTCCCTTTGGATAGATTTATAATGTGCATATCTGTGGTTGGGGGGTCCGGATTACCGGTTGGATCCTATATCCTAGGTTTTTTGCTGGTCCTTTTTCCTCGTAAGAGGTATTCCGTGATTTGGGACCCTGGGATAAAAACCTCCCTCTCAGAGGTCGTCCTGGAGGGTTTGTGTTCCCCCTACCACCCCTACCACCTCTTCCTCTTCTAGTTCCTCTACCTCTAGATGCTTTGGGACTTTTGACTGTCTTCTCTTCTCCTTTGGGTCCCGAGATTGTGAACCCCAGAGTCAGATTGATCGTATTCAGAGGAAGATTGACCCGTTTCTGTCCCTCCCTGAGCAGGGCCCAGACAAAAAGACTAAAATCATCACCCGAGTCTCACTAAATGAGAAACTACCTAATTATATAAGGAGAACACAATCTGTACTGATCCTGAGTCACATCCAGTATTATACTCCAAGCTGCACCATATTCAGGTACAATGCATAACACCTGGCTGCAGAGAGCACAGAGCACAGCCATGGTGAGGTCTGATTACTATCTCTCTAGGACAGTATTAACACTGGTTCAGGGAGCACAGAGCCCAGCAGTGTAAGGTCTGATTACACAATCACTCCAGTACTATATAACTGCTGCAGAGAGCACGGCACAGCAGTGTGAGGTCTGATTACACATCTATCCTGGACAATACATAACACTGGCTGCAGAGAGCACAGCATGTGAGGTCTGATTACACATCTCTCCAGGGACAATACATAACACTGGCTGCAGAGCACAGAGCACAGCAGTGTGAGTCTGATTAACACTCTCTCCAGGGACAATACATAGACTGGTTGCAGAGAGCACAGAGCACAGCAGTGTGAGGTCTGATTACACATCTCTCCAGGGACATAGGTACACTGGCTGCAGAGAGCACAGAGCGCAAGTTGAGGTCTGATCACACATCTCTCCGGGGACAATACATAAGACTGGCTGCAGAGAGCACAGAGCACAGCATTGGTGA
>CM033648.1:89598524-89642081 GCA_019512145.1 Engystomops pustulosus
GAGCACAGCAGTGTGAGGTCTGATTACACATCTCTCCAGGGACAATAGGTAACACTGGCTGCAGAGAGCACAGAGCGCAGAAGTGTGAGGTCTGATCACACATCTCTCCGGGGACAATACATAAGACTGGCTGCAGAGAGCACAGAGCACAGCAGTGTGAGGTCTGATTACACATCTCTCCAAGGACAATACATACCACTGGCTGCATAGAGCACAGAGCACAGCAGTGCGAGGTCTGATAACATATCGCTCAAGGGACAACACATAACACTGGCTTCAGAAAACACAAAGCACAGCAGTGTGAGGACACACCCTCAGTGTCCTTGGAGAAGCTACAATCAAGGAATATAAAGCCATATATCACAGTCCTGCTTCTACTAACAACATTCACAAAGGTCTGGTTAAACATCTCCCCAGGAACAATACATAACGCTGGGAAGTCCGTATGGTCACACCTGCTGACAGGTTCCCTTTTAGTACATGAGATGCCATAAGATCCTGAGATTTGTGGTTTTACTCTGGTGATAATGAGGATGAATGTGGAGAAGGCAGTGACAGACGCGTCGGGTCGATGGAATAAACAGCCATTGCGGCCGAGGTAAAGCTCTTTGTCAATTACCGTGTTAATAAGTTCCTGGAAACGCTGGAGCGAGCGGCGGGAGAAGATCTACCGGATTGTTTGCTCCTTAATGGGGACGGGGCCATTACAATGAAAGTGGAGAACATCAGCGCCTGTGATGTATGTGCACGAGGGGTTAATGCAGTCAGGATGTGACAGTAACGAGCGTCAGGTCATCAGCATTAAAAATGAGTCATTAATCGCTAATGAACTCGTTTACTATAATCCTGAACCCCTCCCTCACAAGTCACCGAGAATACACAGGGATACAGGGAACACGCGGATATCAGGAGTCTATAGACCCCCCCATAGGATGACCATGTAGCTGCATCACTGCCGGATCGGGGAGATCAAAGGTCGTCAGGAAAGTCTCCATTAAGGGATGAGTAGTGCCAAAGCCAATCAGAGTCACGGATCGTACAGATCAGTCTACAGACATTGCTTACAGTCTCACGTAACTCTGTGCAGACCAGGGAGGCAGTGTCTTCTATAGCAGAGAGAACCTCCTGCCCACGTCTGTCCATGAAGCTCCAGTGTCATATATGTATGTATGTATAGGGGGCAGGAGACGCCCAGGAGATGGAAAATCACAAGCCTCTCGCACAACGCTGACATCTCCTACCATGTCTGGCAGTCTCAGTATCATAAATCCTCTCCCCTCTCTCTACACTGAGATTTATGATACTCCATGCGTCACTGCTGGGATTGTATTCGGCAGGTGATGAGCGGCGCCGGGTTTTCTCCACAGCTTAGAATTAACACCAAAAAGTCCAATCTTCATCTCATCAGAGCAGAGAATCTTATTCCTCATAGTCTGGATGTGTTTTGCACTGTATGCGGCTTTCATATGTCTTAAACCGAGGAGAAGCTTCCAGACTCTGCCATAAAGCCCTGACTACAGGAGGCTGCAGTGATAGGTGACTCCCATCTCCCTTCTTCATCTCTGGGGCTCAGCCACAGTGATCCCAGGGTCGTCTTTACTTCTCACCAAGGCTTTTCTCCCACCATTGCTTGGTTTGGCTGGACGGCTGGTCCAGGAAGAGTTGCGGTTGTCCCAATCTTCTTCCATGTAAGGATTATGGAGGCCACTGTGCTCTTAGGAACCTTGAGTCCTGCAGAAATTATTTTGTATCTTTGGCCAGATCTGTGCCTTACCATAATTCTGTGTCTCAGCTCATTGGGCAGTTCCTTAGACCTCATGATTCTCATGTGCTCTGACCTGCACTGTGAGGTCTTATATAGACTTGTGTGCGCCTTTCCTAATCAGGTCCAATCAGTTTAATTAAATACAACTGGACTCCAATGACGGAGTAGAACCAACTCAAGGAGGATCAGAAGGAAATTGACAACATGTGAGTTATTATATAAGTGTCACAGCAAAGGGTCTCAATACTTATAATCATGTGATATTTCAGTTTTCCTTGTTTAATAAATTAGCAAAAATATCTACATTTCCGTATTTTTCTGTGGAGCTGGGGACAGGGGGCACATTAATGAGCATTAATGATATTTTTTTTTGTTACCAATGAAACAAAAAGTAAAACATTTTATGGGGTCTGAATACTTTCCGCACCCTTTGTGAGCCATCATAGTAGTAGAGACATGAGCCGATGTATCTAAGCTGCAGTTTTAGATCTCTTGTAGATACACTTGTATATATATATATATATATATATATATATATATATATATGTATTTTGGATAACTTTGAGCCTATTCCCCTGTAGAGCAGCAGTGAGGGATTAAGGTGAGACTTGTAGGTTCTGGGATCCATCCTATAATCAGACAAGTTTCTTCTATGGGGACTGGAGGCTACAGAACGTATATACCTTGTCCTGGTCTCCTGTATACTGGGTGGGGGAGGGACATAACGACTCGTTACATTGTGTCACCTCTCACTTCCACGTGACACATGATTTACTTTTGCGGTTAATTACTATTGAGCTGATCACAGACACTCAGAGGACGAGGATGTAATAAATGATGGAGATTTGTAACATAATAAACTTCAGTCAGAGGAGAGGACGATGGACTGACGGATCCTCTGCCCTTAAGGTTAATTGTATGTAAAATTACTGTACAAGGACCTGGATTTAGAAGCCTCGGGGCCTCTATGTTACTGTTCTGGTGACTTCTGATCAATAAGCCCCATTATTGCTGCCGAGGGGGAATCCAGGGATAACAATGTGTAACACAAGGTCTTCACTGTCTCGGCCATTTACTGTCCAAATACAACTACAAAATAATCGCATGCAGGACAATCCCGCCACATAGTGCACCTCACCTGAGCCTTATAATATAGGATGTGGGGGGCTACTCAAATGGGGGGCAGACACCTTGTAGGCCACCAGGAGGCACCTTCTCCCGTTACCCCTCTGCAGACCTCACATAGTCCTGCCATTCAGAATACAGACATGGCTGCAGAGCATCACTCCTGGTGGCCTCTAACTCTTTACCTCCAACTCCTAGATCCTAGAGTCCTGCATGCTAAAAGGAACCCGAACAATGATGGGTGGAGCCCCCAAGATGTGCTACAATGTGGTGGCTGTATATACAGTATGTAGTAATCTCCTGAGCTCCCTCTAGTGGTGGTGTATATACAGTAGTAATCTCCTGAGCTCCCCCTAGTGGTGGCTGTATATACAGTATGTAGTAATCTCCTGAGCTCCCCCTAGTGGTGGCTGTATATACAGTATGTAGTAATCTCCTGAGCTTCCCCTAGTAGTGGCTGTATATACAGTATGTAGTAATATCCTGAGCTCCCCCTAGTGGTGGCTGTGTATACAGTATGTAATAATCTCCTGAGCTCCCCCAGTGGTGGCTGTATATACAGTGTGTAGTAATCTCCTGAGCTCCCCCTAGTGGTGGCTGTATATACAGTATGTAGTAATCTCCTGAGCTCCCCCTAGTGGTGATTGTATATACAGTATGTAGTGATCTCCTGAGCTCCCCCAGTGGTGGCTGTATATACAGTGTGTAGTAATCTCCTGAGCTCCTCCTAGTGGTGGCTGTATATACAGTATGTAGTAATATCCTGAGCTCCCCTAGTGGTGTCTGTATACACAGTATGTAGTAATCTCCTGAGCTCTCCCTAGTGGTGGCTGTATATACAGTATGTAGTAATCTCCTGAGCTCCCCCTAGTGGTGGTGTATATACAGTATGTAGTAATCTCCTGAGCTCCCCTAGTGGTGGCTGTATATACAGTATGTAGTAATCTCCTGAGCTCCCCCTAGTGGTGGCTGTATATACAATATGTAGTAATCTCCTGAGCTCCCGCTAGTGGTGGCTGTATATACAGTATGTAGTAATCTCCTGAGCTCCTCCTAGTGGTGGCTGTATATACAGTATGTAGTAATCTCCTGAGCTCCTCCTAGTGGTGGCTGTATATACAGTATGTATTATCTCCGGAGCGCCCTCTAGTGGTGTTTTAGATACAGTATGTAGTAATCTCCTGAGCTCCCCTAGTGGTGGTTGTATATACAGTATGTAGTAATCTCCTGAGCTCCCTCTAGTGGTGGTTGTATATACTGTATGTAGTAATCTGAGCTCCCTCTAAGAAGAAGAAGATATCCAATCCTGTCCATGTTCGGGAAGGCAAATGGAATGTTGGCAGAATTTAGGAGTTTGTCACCCAAAATCAATGTATCCTTTTGTTTCTACCAAAGTTTCTATTTTAAAGAAGATAATAACCCCCGGCATCCCATTACTAGAGCCGATGAATCTGATGTGAAGTAAGATCAAACATACATCTCAGTGACAGGAGTATGGTTTATTTTTTCCTCTTCTCCCCTTTATGTATAGAAGTGACGCTCAGTGTCGGCTGCAGCGGGTAAACCCTAACAATTATGTATGAGAATGGATTTCTTCATTCTAGAACAGATTTAACATCATCTCCATTCAGTTCATTATTATAGTAACTGATGCCGCCCACACATCACAGCATGACTTCACACCCGTAGTTGATGTCACTGTAGGTCGTCCCACATGGCGAAAGCATCAATGTCATAATTCACCAATCCAGACACAGCACAATCACAAGAACTGATGATGTCATACTTAAAGCACCATGACATCTGCACAATCACAAGAACTGATGATGTCATACTTAATAGCATCCATGACATCAGCACAATCACAAAAACTGATGATGTCATACTTCACAGCATCCATGACATCAGCACAATACACAGAACACTGATGAGTCATACTTCACAGCATCCATGACATCAGCACAATCACAAGAACTGATGATGTCATACTTCACAGCTCCATGACATCAGCACAATCACTAGAAACTGATGATGTCATACTTCACAGCATCCATGACATCAGCACAATCAAAGAAATGATGATGTCTACTTCACCGCATCCACAAGATCCGCACAATCCTAGAACTGATGAGGTCATTTAATAGATCCATGACATCAGCACAATCACTAGAACTGATGATGTCATACTTCACTGAATCCATGAAATCTGCACAATCACAAGAACTGATGATGTCATACTTCACAGCATCCATGACATCAGCAAATCACAAGAATGATGATTGTCATAATTATCCGCATCCATGACATCAGCACAATCTCTAGAGCACAAAATGAACTGGATCATCAATAGTTATGAAGAGAGCGCACCTCTCCCTCCCCCTATAAGTCATTGGGGGAGAAGAGATAAGAACAACCGATTCACTTTTATATAAGAGCGGAGTAAAATTCTGGTATACCCCCCCTTAAATGGACGCACATTGTTCATACAATCAGAGCACAATGGCCCAGATTTATCCCTCGTGCACTTTGGGCCATGTGCAGTGTCTCCCCCCAGATTACTGAATACTGGCGCAGGGTCTTGGATCTGCTCCCCCTGCACTGCCCAGAAGTGTGCACGGTCCGAATCAGCACCTTTAGTGATATCTTTCTGTCTTTGCGGACACAGAGCAGCGTGACACAAAACTGGGGCGCAGACACTTAATAAATACATAACAAGATCCAAAGAGGTTCTGTACAGCGCAAAAGTCACCAGAAAAACTGGCGCAGACACTTAATAAATCATAAACAAGATCCAAAAGGGTTCTGTACAGCGCCAAAGTCACCAGAAACTGGCGCAGACACTTAATAAATACAGGTACCATGATCTTTCCGTACAAAGTCAGACAGAAAAAATGTACAAACTGCTGTACAGGTATTAGAAGTGTCTGATAACATTTGTGGCGGTGCACTATTCTTCATACCAAACATATTTTCGCAGAATTGTCGGACAGATTTGTGTCACACGCCCCATGTTAAAAGGGCACCAAAAGTGGTGCCCTGTTGGGGCAGGTCAGGGGGCACCAGATTCATGAAAAAGTGCAAAGAAATCCTGAATCCCCCTCCCCTTCAATACAACGGTAACTGCACATAGTACACACTGAAAACATAGACACATGCACATAGTACACATTGCACATAGTACACACTACCATAGTACAAGACACTGCACATAGTACACACTGCACATAGTACACACTGCACCCATAGTACACACTGCACATAGTACACATTGCACATAGTAAACATACACATAGTACACAGGAAACTGCACATAGTACACCATTGACATGTACACTGCACATAGTTACACCCGCACACAATACACACTGCACATAGTACACATTGCACATAGTACACACTGCACACGTACACACTGCCATAGACACCTGCACATGGTACACACCCCTGCACATAGTACACCCTGCACATAGTATACACTACACACTGCACACAGTCAACATGCACACAGTACACAACTGCCCATGTACACACTGCACACATACACACTGTCACATGTACAAACTACATAGGACACAAGCACATAGAACACCCACCCTGCTCAAAGTACACACTGCACATTAGTACAAGGACACTGCACATAGTACACACTGCACATAGTACACATGCACACAGTACACACTGCAATAGTACACCCTGCACACAGTACACATGCACACAGTACACACTGCACACAGTACACACTGCACATAGTACAAACTACACAGGACACAGCACATAGAACACACCCGCTCAAAGTTACAACTGCACATAGTACACACTGCACATAGTACACCTGCACACAGTACACCCTGCACACAGTACACACTGCACATAGTACAAACTACACAGGACACAGACATAGAACACAGGACACTGCACAAAGTACACAATGACATAGACACAATGCACTTAGTACACCACACGACATAGTACACCCCCTTCACACAGTACACACTGCATGCAGCATAATACACACTGCACCAAGTACACACCCTGTACATAGTACACACCCTGCACATAGTCACACCCTGCACACTACAAGGCACTGCCCTATGTGCTAGTTCTCCTCCAATGAGGAATGGACCAATTCCAGGAGCCCCTTGATTCCTCCCCCCCCCTGCGCCCCCTTATGTGATGACCTGTTAACATGGAAGGCGCTAAGCTACTACAACGATATCGAAATAATTAACAGAAATCTTGTAGTGCAGGGTCAGCCGTTAGTGCATCGAGATCGACCTGCCAAAATTTTACTGCCATGAAAAATTTGCACCAATGTTGACAAAATTGCAAACAAATCCTTCAATATTTGAAAAAAAGTTTTTTTTTTTTACTGTTATGAGGTTTTTTTGGTTTATTCCGGACAATAAGAAATCTCTGCTGCCCGGGTCCAATAAAAAACATCCTTAAAAAACTCTACATTTTGGAAAGTATTGATGTACATTCTGGTTCCATGTTGTCATGTTTGTTTTGTTGGGCGCAGGTTGAACATACTGGGGCTCATTTATAAGGGTCCGAATGTGCGGTTCCCGACGTTTTCCGATTTCCCTGATGCCGGTTTTCGAGGATATGTCGGCACCTGTGCGATCAGGAGGCGGTGGGCTGTGCGCACGGACAGGCTTTCACGCGGCAGAAATCAGGGCATGGCCGTCAGATAACCCGAGGATTCGGAAAAAACACGGAATTTAAAAAGAATTTGTGTCGCAAGATCAGCACTTACAGCACCGAGGAGAAGCAGGTGAACTCCGGCGGACCTCACGCGCAGCAGCGACCACTGCTGGATATCGGGCGATGATCTTAGTGAATCCGCGCAGAACCCGAATCCACGTCGGAAGAACGTCCTTTCTAGACCTTTTCTTAGACACATGGCGTTTAAACCACAGCTCTAGAACAGCACAAACTGCATCTTCAGATAGGCGTTTCAGGCAACGTCCAGTCAAGCTGAGGGGTCTCGTTTCACAACAGCTGAAGATTGTTAATATGATTGATTCTAGATGATTCAAGAACGTTCTAGATTCAATCGTCTCCTGGAGTATGAAACCATTTCTCATCCTCATGCCTATTCCAGTTCTGCTTAGAACATCCTTTTGGAGAGACTGTCACCCGCTGTCTATCTTCTGGACTTGGTGTCTTCCGATGGTTCCTGGATATGACCTGTAAATTTCATCTGCTGAGAAAGTAATAAATGAATCCACATCTCTCCAGAACATCTTCATAGAGACGTGCCCAACATCAGAAAACATCATGATGGAGGTAGGTGGCCGATGGCAAATGGACCTCAGACTCGTAAAGTTTCGTCCTGTCTCCACAGAGATGATGATGTCAATTATCATGGTTCATACTTTGTATCTCTAGGCAGGGAGTGGTGACAATCAGAAACGGATGTTCATAATATTCGGATGTAGCTTTGTAGCTAATAAGGAGAGAGATGGAGAGAGGATGTGGGACACTAGGGCCCGCAGCAGCTCTAGGACCCATAGCAGCACTAGGACCATAGCAGCAATAGGAACCATAGCAGCACTAGGGCAGCAGCAGCAATAGGACCCGCAGCAGCAATAGGACCCGCAGAGCACTAGACCGCAGCAGCACTAGGACCCATAGCAGCACTAGGGCCAGCAAGCAGCAATAGGACCCATAGCAGCACTAGGACCCAGCAGCACTAGGGCCAGCAGCAGCAATAGGACCCGCAGCAGCAATAGGACCCGCAGCAGCACTAGGACCCGCAGCAGCACTAGGACCCATAGCAGCACTAGGACCACGCAGATCACTAGGACCCATAGCAGCACTAGGGCCAGCAGCAGCAATAGGACCCATAGCAGCACTAGGACCCATAGCGTAAGGGCCAGAGCAGCAGCAATAGACCCGCAGCAGCAATAGGACCGCAGCAGCACTAGACCCGCAGCAGCAATAGGACCCATAGCAGCACTAGGGACAGCAGCAGCAATAGGACCATAGCAGCACTAGGGCAGCAGCAGCAATAGGACCCGCAGCAGCAATAGACCCGCTAGCAGCACTAGGACCCGCAGCAGCACTAGGACCCATAGCAGCACTAGGGCCAGCAGCAGCAATAGGACCCATAGCAGCACTAGGACCCATAGCAGCACTAGGGCCAGCAGCAGCAATAGGACCCATAGCAGCACTAGGACCCATAGCAGCACTAGGGCCAGCAGCAGCAATAGGACCCGCAGCAGCAATAGGACCTGCAGCAGCTCTAGGACCCATAGCAGCACTAGGACCTCCACAGCCAAAATTTGCTCTGCGGATACAAGAACTCTCCCTGACCCCATCCCCCGCTGCTTAAAGGAAAAAAGGAGCCAAGTGTTTCCAGCAACAACTTATTAATAGAAACCTCCACATGAAGAGAAACTCCAAAATTTACATAAAACACTAGAAATTCTCAGAGAGCAAAAAAGTCGAACAATAAATTGCAAAGATAAATCAATGAAAAAGGTTTATGTCCCAACTCTTAAATTAACAACTATCTCAAAAGGACATTAAAATTCATAATTTTATTAAGGTATTTTAAAAAGTGGAGCGCTACATCATATTGTTATATAGGGCCACATAAAACTGGACAAAAAATACACTTATTGTAGTGTACCCTCCAACACATTAAACATTCCTGTATGCTAGATGGTTGAGCTGCATTGTACAGTTATGCATCACTCAACCCACTCGCGCCAGTGTGATATGAGTGTTGGAGGCGATCATCTACAAATAATAAATGGTGTAGACCCGCGTAATGGCATAAGCAGTTCGCATATGAGGGTCTGCACCTATTCTGACCATACGTCAATTGATGCCTGCGCGTTTCCCCGCTATGTAATTGAGATAGCGGTCAGGTTCATCAGAGGATATTACGATGGTGATCCCCTATCCTGCATCTGTCTTAACTAGCCTTCGGCATTGATATCAGCTTGCTAGACTAACTTAAAGTACAGTGGGATCGGTCACGCTAGTATGGTGACATACGCCGGCGTTTGTTTGGCCGCGTGATGAGCCGGCGTCCCGGGCTATTGAAGATTAAGCCACCGCCCACCAAGAGGAGGAGAGGGGCGGTTCCCAGGGTGCTTGACGTCACGGACAACTCCCACAACAATCGATGGGATCCTCGCACGTCACAGATCGGGGACCCAATCAGGGACCACAGGGTTCGAACGTGGGGGGGGGTACCATACCGATCCCAGGGAGCGTGACAACCAATGCATTCCTACAGGTAAAGTATCCACCACTCCCTCATGAATCGCTACATCGCGAAAGTTTTGAGGTACTTGATCGCGGGTCCTAATGAACCTCAACATATACTGCATTTGTGGGTTGGATGAAACGGAGGTGTAAACATAATGAGGGGAAAGTACAGAGGTTTAAACAGAGTCACATACAAATCACAAAGTCCCAGAGGTATGTCACTGGTAGGAGGTAATCAGATGTCAGAATATTATTTACAACATTTGACGAGAATTGAATGAGCAAAGGGTTTATTTACATACAGTGTTTTGCAATCATTAGATTACAAAGTCCTTGATTACATAGAGTGAACAGGAACCCCCATTATAACTTAATGACAAAGTTGATGGTGGAATACCCGGACCTGCTTGGTCACAACTTGTCATCAGGCAAACATGTATGAGTAAATATTGGGGGATTATGGTCCTCTATGTTAAATGAAACAGGCATAGGCGATATGTTCATTAAGCCATCGGTTGGACTGTCCCGAGGTCGAAGATCCATTCGATTCCCGTTGGGAAACTTCCTTTCAAAAGTCTCCCCTCTGGGTGAGGGCTCCACCACCTCAATGATCTGAAACCGCAGGATTTTATGGTTTCCTTCAGACATTCCCAGATAGTCTCGAGACGGACGTATCTCTCTTATTCTTGACACGTTAAGTGCTCCTAAACCTCCTCTCGATCACAGGGTTGTTTGCCCAACATACTGGTCTGCACAGACACGTGAGTTAGATACACCACTCTTCGGTGTACAGTTGGAGAACTGTTTCATATAGAAAGTCCTCCCTGTTCTAGTACTCTGAAAGGTGTTCCGGGGCGGATATACTGACATGCTTGCATCCACTGCACGAAACGTCCCTTTGGGCTTATCGGGAGCCAGGTGCTAGTCCTGTCAGGGGTTTTAAATGGCTCTGAACCACACTATCCTATATCTGACCCCTTCTATATGTGATAGAGGGGACGTGTCAATGGTGTCAGCGATGGTCCTGTCCATCCTCAGGATGTTCCAATTGTTGCGTAGAATCCTTTTCACTTCATCCTGGCGCATCCCAATCTATGTCCCTATGATCCTCATTTTCTGTTGCCAACATCAGATCTCTTCTTGGGGACCAGTAGTTCGTGTCTCCTTGGTCAGGGCCGTAATGATGGGCTTGTTCAGGACAATCAGATGGATAGCCTGGAGGAAACGTTTCTGGAGGTCCCTTGAGGCTTCGAGATATTGATTCATGGCAGAGCAGTTCCTGCGAACCCTCAAATATTGGCCTTTTGGGTTCCTCTCTTGAGGGGTGTCGGATGCCAGCTCTGCCACCTCAAAAGGCTATTAGAAGCTGTAGGCTTCCTGAATGTTGGGTCTCCAGATTCCCAGAGTCTTTAAGTAGAATCTTGATGTCCAGAAATGCTATCTCTTTGGGGTTATCTCGTATGTGAAAAAAAGACCCAGATCGTTATGTTCAATGGGCCACAAACTCAACAAAGAGATCCACCGGTCATTCCATAGAATAAGACATCATCAATGAACCTCAGCCATAAAATTACGGCCGAGGTCCACTTGTCCATTCCTTGGAAAACAATTCTCTCTCCACCAGCCCAGGTAGAGGTTTGCAAATGTGGGAGCACATGGGCTCCCCATTGAACCCCCTGAGCTGGTGGAAGAATTTCCCTCAAAGAGGAAATAGTTCCTCGTCAAACAAGTCGGAGAAGTCTCATAACGAATTCGTTATGGGACTTAAAATGTAGTCCTCTGGTTTTTAAGGAAGTCATGTACAGCATTGCATCCCTGTATGAGGGATAGAGCTGTAGAGGGCTTCCACGTCAGACTGGCCAGAAATGCTCAGATGGAAGCGTGAGATCCTCAATCTTCCTGAGAACATCCATAGTATCCCTCACATAGGAAGGGGGATCACAAACGGACGCAACACTGTGTCAAGGTACACACTGGCATTCTGTGTCAGGCTGTTGATGCCTGAGACAATAGGCCTCCCTTTTGAGGAGAAGTCCCTATGTACCTTGGGGAGGGAGTAGAAGGTGGCCGTGCTGGATTTGTGAACACATGAAGTCAAACTCATTCTTCGATATGGTCTTTCAACTCGTGCCTGATAAGGATGGATGTAAGTTCCTGTCTAAACAATCTGTTGGATTGACTGACAGTTTTCTATAGCATTGTTGGTCACTCAGGCTTCTATACACATGTCCACATATTGATCTCTTATCCACACGACCACATTCCCCCTTATATGATGGCTTAATCACACATTGCCGATTCTTTTTGAGCTGAGTGAGCGCCTCTGTTCATCCCTAGTAGTTGTATCGAGGGGAGGATGGATTAATCAGATTTAAGTTGGTAAGTAACCACTTCCAAAAATACGTCAATGGTGGAACAATCTCCTACAGGGGCTGATTTTATTGATTTGGGTTTATGTTCAGTAAGGGGACCCTAACCGGGGTTCTTCAGACTCTTGTAACAGGGCTGTCAGATTATCAAAATCTGGTATGTCCGCTTTCATTAACCAGTTCCTCGCATCTCTTTTGTCATAGAGTTTGAAAAACTTTTCCATTCAAACGACGACAGAACAGGTTTATCTTGACCATTCAAATGCATCATATCTTGGAACTGGGACAAATGACAGTCCCTTCATTAGAACCTTTCCTCAAATTGTGATAGTTCCCCTTTGGATAGATTTATAATGTGCATATCTGTGGTTGGGGGGTCCGGATTACCGGTTGGATCCCTATATCCTAGGTTTTTTGCTGGTCCTTTTTCCTCGTAGAGGTATTCCGTGATTGGGGACCCTGGGATAAAAACCTCCTCTCAGAGGTCGCTCTGGAGGGTTTTGTGTTCCCCCTACCACCCTCACACCTCTTCCTCTTCTTCGTTCCTTCACATTAGAGCTTTGGGACTTTTGACGTCTTCTCTTCTCCTTTGGGTCCCGAGATTGTGAACCATCAGAGTCAGATTGATCGTATTCCGAGGAAGTAGACCCGTTTCTGTCACTCCCTGAGCAGGGCCCAGAAACAAAAAGACTAAAATCATCACCGAGTCTCACTAAAATGAGAAATCTAACTAAAATAGAGAAGGAACTACAATCTGTACTGATCTGAGTCACATCCGTATTATACTTAGAGCTGCACTCACTATTCAGCAGTACAATGCATAACACGGCTGAGCAGAGGCACAGAGAGCACAGCAGTGTGAGGTCTGATTACAAATCTCTTAGGGACAGTATATAACACTGGTTGCAGGGAGCACAGAGCACGCAGCAGGTAAGGTCTGATCTACATCACTCCAGGACAGTTATAAACGGCTGCAGAGAGCACAGAGCACAGCAGTGTGGGTCTGATTACAAACTACCTGGGCAATACATAACACTGGCTGCAGAGAGCACGCAGTGTGAGGTCTGATTACACATCTCTCCAGGGACATACAATAACAATGGCTGCAGAGAGCACAGAGCACAGCAGGTGAGGTCTGATTAACATCTCCAGGGACAATACATAGATGGTTGCAGAGAGCACAGAGCACAGCAGTGTGAGGTCTGATTACACATCTCTCCAGGGACAATAGTAACACTGGCTGCGAGAGCACAGAGCGCAGAAGGTGAGGTCTGATCACACATCTCTCCGGGGACAAATACTAAGATGGCTGCGAGAGAGCCAGAGCACAGCAGTGTGAGGTCTGATTCAACATCTCTCAAGGACAATAACTACCACTGGCTGCATAGAGCAAAGAGCACAAGCAGTGCGGAGGTACGAACATATGCTCAAGGGACAACACAAACTGGCTTCAGAAAAACAAAGCACAGCAGTGTGAGGACACACCCTCGGGTCCTTGGAGGCAAAATCAAGGAATATAAAGCCATATATACAGTCCTGCTTCTACTAACAACATTCACAAGGTCTGGTTAAACATCTCCCAGGAACAATACATAACGCTGGAAGTCCGTATGGTCACACTGCTGACAGGTTCCTTTTAGTACATGAGATGCCATAAGATCCTGAGATTTGTGGTTTTACTCTGGTGATAATGAGGATGAATGTGGAGAAGGCAGTGACAGACGCGTCGGGCGATGAATAAACAGCCATTGCGGCGAGGTAAAGCTCTTTGTCAATTACCGTGTTAAAGTTCCTGGAAACGCATGGAGCGGCGCGGCGGGAGAAGATTACCGGATTGTTTGCTCCTTATGGGGACGGGGCCATTACAATGAATGGAGAACATCAGGCCTGGGATGTATGTGCACGAGGGGTTAATGCAGTCGTAGGAGTGACAGTAACGAGCGGTCAGGTCATCAGCATTAAAAAATGAGTCATTAATCGTAATGAACTCGTTTACTATAATCTGAACCCCCCTCCCTCACAAGTCACCGAGAATACAGACAGAAAGGAACACGCGGATATCAGGAGTCTATAGACCCCCCCATAGGATGACCATGTAGTGGCATCACTGCCGGATCGGGGAGATCATAAGGTCGTCAGGAAAGTCTCATTAAGGGATGAGTAGTGCCAAAGCCAATCAGGTCACGGATCGTACAGATCAGTCTACAGACATTGCTTACAGTTCACGTAACTCTGTGCAGACCAGGGATGGCAGTGTCTTCTTATAGCAGAGAGAACCTCGCCACGTTTGTCCATGAAGCTCCAGTGTCATATATGTATGTATGTATAGGGGGCAGGAGACGCCCAGGAGATGGAAAACACAAGCCTCTCGCACAACGCTGACATCTCCTACCATGTTTGGCAGTCTCAGTATCATAAATCCTCTCCCTTCTCACACTGAGATTTATGATACTCCATGCGTCACTGCTGGATTGATTCGGTTCGAGGTGATGAGCGGGGGGTTTTTCCACAGCTTAGAATTAACACCAAAAAGTCCAATCTTCATCTATCGAGCAGGAATCTATTCCTCATAGTCGGATGTGTTTTGCAATGTATGCGGCTTTATATGTCTTAAACCGAGGAGAAGCTTCCAGACTCTGCCATAAAGCCTGACTACAGGAGGCTGCAGTGATAGGTTGACTCCCATCTCCTTTTCATTCTCTGGGGCTCAGCCACAGTGATCCCAGGGTCGTTTAATTCTCACCAAGGCTTTTCTCCCACCATTGCTTGTGTTGGCTGGACGGCTGGTCCAGGAAGAGTTGCGGTTGTCCCAATCTTCTTCCATGTAAGGATTATGGAGGCCACTGTGCTTTAGGAACCTTGAGTCCTGCAGAATTATTTTGTATCTTTGGCCAGATCTGTGCCTTACATAATTCTGTGTCTCAGCTCATTGGGCAGTTCCTTAGACCTCATGATTTCATGTGCTCTGACTGCACTGTGAGTCTTATATAGACTTGTGTGTGCGCCTTTCCTAATCAGGTCCAATCAGTTTAATTAAATCACATGGACTCCAATGAAGGAGTAGAACCAACTCAAGGAGGATCAGAAGGAAATTGACAACATGTGAGTTATTATTAAGTGTCACAGCAAAGGGTCTCAATACTTATAATCATGTGATATTTCAGTTTTCCTTGTTTAATAAATTGCAAAAATATCTACATTTCGTATTTTTCTGTGGAGCTGGGGACGGGGGCACATTAATGAGCATTAATGATATTTTTTTTGTACCATGAAACAAAAAGTAAAACATTTTATGGGGTCTGATACTTTCCGCACCCTTGTGAGCCATCATAGTAGTAGAGACATGAGCCGATGTATCTAAGCTGCAGTTTTAGATCTCTTGTAGATACACTTGTATATATATATATATATATAAATATATTATATATATATATGTATTTTGATAACTTTGAGCCATTCCCTGTAGAGCAGCAGTGAGGGATTAAGGTGAGACTTGTAGGTTCTGGGATCCATCTATAATCAGACAAGTTTCTTCTATGGGGACTGGAGGCTACAGAACGTATATACCTTGTCCTGGTCTCCTGTATACTGGGTGGGGGAGGGACATAACGACTCGTTACATTGGCACCTTCCACTTCCAGTGACACATGATTTACTTTGCGGTGTAATTACTATTGAGCTGATCACAGACACTCAGAGGACGAGGATTGAATAAATGATGGAGATTGTAACATAAAACTTCAGTCAGAGGAGAGGACGTGGACTGACGGATCCTCTGCCTTAAGGTTAATTGTATGTAAAATACTGTACAAGGACTGGATTTAGAAGCTCGGGGCCTCTATGTTACTGTTCTGGTGACTTCTGATCAATAAGCCCATTATGCTGCGAGGGGGAATCCAGGGATAACAATGTGTAAACAAAGGTCTTCACTGTCTCGGCCATTTACTCAAATACAACTACAAAAATAATCGCATGCAGGACAATCCCGCCACATAGTGCACCTCACCTGAGCTTATAATATAGGATGTTGGGGGTACTCAAATGGGGGGCAGGACACTTGTAGGCCACCCAGAGGCCTTCTCCGTACCCTCTGCAGACCTCATAGTCCTGCCATTCAGAATACAGACATGGCTGCAGAGCATCACTACTGGTGGCCTCTAAACTCTTACCTCCAACTCCTAGATCCTAGAGTCTGCATGCAAAAGGAAACCGAACATGTGGTGTAGCCCCAAGATGTGCTACAATGTGGTGGCTAGTATATACAGTATGTAGTAATCTCCTGAGCTCCCTCTAGTGGTGGTTATACAGTAGTAATCTCCTGAGTCCCCCTAGTGGTGGCTGTTATACAGTATATAGTATATCTCCTGAGCTCCCCCTAGTGGTGGCGGTATATACAGTAATGTAGGATCTCCTGAGCCCCCTAATGGTGCTGTATATACAGTATGTAGTAATCCTGAGCATCCCCTAGTAGTGGCTGTATATACAGTATGTAGTAATCTCCTGAGCTCCCCCTAGTGATGGCTGTATATACAGTATGTTAGTAATATCCTGAGCTCCCCTAGTGGTGGCTCTTATATACCGTAGTATATCTCTGAGCTCCCCTAGTGGTGGCTGTACATACAGTATGTAGTAATATCCTGAGCTCCCCTAGTGGTGGCTGTATATACAGTATGTAGTAATCTCCTGAGCTCCCCCTAGTGGTGGCTGTATATACATTATGTAGTAATCTCCTGAGCTCCCCTAGTGGTGGCTGTATATACAGTATGTAGTAATCTCCTGAGACCCCCTAGTGGTGGATGTATATACAGTATGTAGTAATCTCCTGAGCTCCCCTAGTGGGACGTATATACAGTATGTAGTAATATCCTGAGCTCCCCCATAGGGGTGGATATTACAGTAGTAGTAATCTCCTGAGCTCCCCTAGTGGTGGTATATACAGTATGTAAGTATTCCCTGAGTCCCCCTAGTGGTGGTTGTATATACAGTATGTAGTAATCTCCTGAGCTCCCTCTAGTGGTGGTTGTATATACTGTATGTAGTAATCTGAGCTCCGCCTAGTGGTGACAGTATATACAGTATGTAGAATCTCCTGAGCTCCCCCTAGTGGTGGTTGTATATACAGTGTACATTAATTATGTAAATTTATGTCTATGTGGCAACGTGATTAGTCTGCTCACTTGAATCTTGAACATTGGGCCCCGGAGCCGTCTGTCACAGATTATTCTGGCCAGAGTATAAAGAGGTTGTTTGTGATTGTGTTTTGGGGTGATCTATGGTCATAAATTCATGACGTCCTTACCGAGTATAAATTGGATTTCTCTCACTTCGGCTCAGATATATCCACAGCGCTGCGCACAACGGAGCAGATTTATACGACGCGCATCCAGTAAACTCTCTTATTAACGCGATTATGATCTTCATTCGAAACGTAAATTACACAGACAGAAAATACACAACCCAGACGAGATGCATCCGGAGAAGGAGATAAATCCTGACACTGAGGGGTTAAGCTTCTGCTATATACTGGTCTGGAGGGGAGGAAGGAAAATGAAGCTTAAAGGGGAACATGAACCCGAAAAAAGGAAGAAAACTGGAGGCAAATAAAGATTCAAACCTGCAACTTCGCAGTTTTCTTAACTTTTTGTTTCCAGCTGTTTAGCTGATTTGCAGTAAAGGAGCTACAGCAAAGGCTTCCCTTATCTATAAATGCATATATATTCCCCTGTGGGACCTCTCAATGAATGAAGCGTCTGTATCTAACATAAGAGTAAATGGAGAAGCCATAAACGTGTAATCTGCTTCTCATTTATATGGAGATACAATAATTTCTTATGATCCTGTCATTGTTGTGCTACCAGCACTTGTAACCTAACCTAAAATCTTCTCCTTAAATAAAATTATGGGTTAAAGGGATATTCCAGTCCTTCATGTACATGTGCAAACCCCTGCAATGCAGGGTGAAATCTTGTGTGTGAAACTATTCCCCTCTCATGCTGTAGAGATTCTAAGGAGCCTGATCAAACACACTAGGGGTCCCAAGGGCTAGATAATGGGAAGCAGTGGGTCATTTTCTGTCTGATATAATGCGCTGCACTTCACACAGGGGAGAAATTTAAACCACTTGGGCTGGGAAGATCCAGGTCAGTCCTGGAGGTATTTTGAGTATTTTGCCCTGACACCTTGGCCTAGAGAGAACACCAGGTCCAAGCAGAAATCCACCCTCAGGAGTGTGATCTACTTGCTGAAGCAGCCGATTATCCTTGCCAGCCGGAAGCTGCCGTATCTGTATCCAACAGCCCTCTCTATTTAGCTGATTGTCTGCTATTGCTGCTGTTGCCAAGTTCCAATAAATGACTCTGTGCCGGCTGTTTAAACTGGGTGCCCATCCTCCATTACCAGGGAATCCTATCTACACATCTGGGTTGACCCAGGGAGAAAACCTACATCTTCAGCTTCTCCCTCCATTTCTTGCACTTTCCACTGTGGAGACCTGCAATGCTGTGACGAAGCCCCTTCCCCTAGATCAGCACCGTGAACCCGACCTAGGCGAGCTCCTCAGCCATTCAGGTACCCAGGACTCCGGCTTCCCCAGCACGAAAAAGAAAGGCCCCCAGTGAGGGATGTTGCAAATGCTGATTGCGTGAGGGTCACTTCCACCTCCATATGAATGTATGTCCAATCAGCAATTTCGGACATTGTGATTGGTGGAATGGAGGGTCAGGTGCTGAGGGCCGTGTGGTGGCAGGTAGTGAAGACAGGTGGTGGAGCATAGGGGGCCGAGTGGTGGCAGGTAGTGAAGGGCCCTCCCTGGCCGGGTAGGGTGGAGGGTGGGTGGTGAACGCTAGTGTGGTGGAGGGCTGGGTGGTGGAAAGCTAAGTGTGGTGGAGGGATGGGTGGGGTGATATTGGAGGCCGGTGGTGTGGAGGGCCGGTAGTGGTGGAGGGCGGGGTGGTGTGTAAAGGATGGTGGTGGTGGTATTGGAGGGCCCAGGTGGTGGTGCTGGAGGGCCAGGTGGTGGTGGAGGGATGGGTGTGGGTGGTATTGGAGGGCGCCGGGTGGTGGTGGAGGGATGGGTGGTGGTATTGGAGGACCCGGGTGGTTGGTGGGGAGGGACGGGTGGTGGTGGAGGGACGGATGGTTGTGGAGGGACGGATGGTGGGCCTGGTGGTGGTGGAGGGTGGGTAGCGGTGGAGGGCCGGGTGGTAGTGAAGGGATGGGTGGTGGTGGTATTGGAGGCCCGGCGGTGGGGGTGGTGGAGGAGGGCGTGGTGGTGGTAATAAGAGGGATGGGTGTGTTGTGTTTTGAGGCCCAGGGGTGGGCTGGGGCCAGGTGGGGTGGAGTGATGGGTGTGGGGGGGTATTGGAGGGCCCGGGTGGTGTGGGGTGGGGGGATGGTTGGTGGTGTATTGGAGGGCGGGTGGTGATGTGGAGGGGGACGGGTGGTGGTGGTGGAGGGCCGGGTGGTGGGCCTGGTGTGGTGGAGGGCGGGTTGGTATGGTTGGAGGGGTGGTGGTAAGGGATGGGTGGTGGGTTTTGGAGGGCCGGTGGTTGGTGGAGGAGGGCCGGGTAGGGTAGGGTAGTGGTGGGGAGGGTAGTGGTGGGGACGGGTGGTAGTGGTGGAGGATGGGTGTGGTCGGTATTGGAGGGGCCAGGGTGGTGGTGGAGGGGGGGGACAGGTGGTTTGGGGGGGGGGTGTGGGTGGTATTGGAGGGCCCGGGTGGTGGTGGAGGGATGGGTGGTGGTGGTATGGAGGGCCGGGGGTGGTTGGTGGAGGGACGGATGGTAGTGGGGGCCGGGTGGTGGCCTGGTGGTTGGGCCGGGAGGGCCGGGGGTAGGTGGAGAGGCCGTGAGGGTGGTAGTGGGGGTGTGGATGCGTGGTTTGGAGGGCCGGTGGTGTGCTGGGGGGGGGTGGGGTGGAGTGATGGGTGGTCACTTGGAGGGCCGGGTGGTGGTGGAGGGATGGGTGGTTGGTTGTGTTATCGAGGGCCTACCCTGGTGGTGGTGGTGGGGAAGGGTGGATGTTAGCGGGCTGGTTGGTCCGTGTGGCTGTATATACAGTATGTAGTAATCTCCTGAGCTCCCCCTAGTGTTGGCTGTATATACAGTATGTAGTAATCTCCTGAGCTCCCCTAGTGATGGCTGTATATACAGTATGTAGTAATCTCCTGAGCTCCCCCTAGTGGTGGTTGTATATACAGTATGTAGTAATCTCCTGAGCTCCTCCTAGTGGTGACAGTATATACAGTATGTAGTAATCTCCTGAGCTCCCCCTAGTGGTGGTTGTATATACAGTGTACATTAATTATGTAACTTTATGTCTATGTGGCAACGTGATTAGTCTGCTCACTTGAATCTTGAACATTGGGCCCCGGAGCCGTCTTGTCACAGATTATTCTGGTCCCAGAGATATAAAGAGGTTGTTTGTGATTGTGTTTTGGGCTGATCTATGGTCATAAATTTCAATGACGTCCTTACAACGAGTATAAATTGGATTTCTCCTCACTTCGGCTCAGATATATCCACACGCGCTGCGCACACGGAGCAGATTTATACGACGCGCATCCAGTAAACTCTCTTATTTAACGCGATTTATGATCTTCATTCGAAACGTAAATTACACAGACAGAAAATACACAACCCAGACGAAGATGCATCCGGAGAAGGAGATAAATCCTGACACTGAGGGGTTACAGCTTCTGCTAATATACTGGTCTGGAGGGGAGGAAGGAAAATGAAGCCTTAAAGGGGAACATGAACCCGAAATAAAAGGAAGAAAACTGGAGGCAAATACAAGATTCTAAACCTGCAACTTCGGCAGTTTTCTTAACTTTTTGTTTCCAGCTGTTTTAGCTGATTTGCAGTAAAGGAGCTACAGCAAAGGCTTCCCCTTATCTATAAATGCATTTCTATTATTCCCCCTGCTGGGACCTCTCAATGAATGAAGCGTCTGTATCTAACATAAGAGTAAATGGAGAAGCCATAAACGTGTAATCTGCTTCTCCATTTATATGGAGATACAATAATTTCTTATGATTCCTGTCATTGTTGTGCTACCAGCACTTGTAACCTAACCTAAAATCTTCTCCTTAAATAAAATTATGGCTTAAAGGGATATTCCAGTCCTATCATGCTACATGTGCAACACCCCTGCCAATGCAAGGGTGAAATCTTGTGTTGTGAAACTAATTCCCTCTCCATGCTGTAGAGATTCTAAGGAGCCTGATCAACACACTAGGGGTCCCAAGGGCTAGATAATGGGAATGCAGTGGGTCATTTTCTGTCTGATATAATGCGCTGACACTTCACAAGGGGAGAATTTAAAACAACTTGTGGCTGGGAAGATCCAGGTCAGTCCTGGAGGTATTTTGAGTATTTTGCCCTGACACCTTGGCCTATGAGAGAACACCAGGTCCAAGCAGACATCCACCCTCAGGAGTCTGATCTACTTGCTGAAGCAGCCGATTATCCTTGCCAGCCGGAAGCTGCCGTATCTGTATCCAACCAGCCATCTCTATTTAGCTGATGTTTGCTGCTATTGCTGCTGTTGCCAAGTTCCAATAAATGACTCTGTGCCAGGCTGTTTACAACTAGGGTGCCCCATCCTCCATTACCAGGGATCCCTATCTACACATCTGGGTTGACCCAGGGAGAAAACCTACATCTTCAGCTTCTCCCTCCATTTCTTGCACTTTCCACCTGTCGGAGACCTGCAATGCTGTGACGAAGCCCCCTTCCCCTAGTACTCAGCACCGTGACCACCGACCTAGGCGAGCTCCTCAGCCATTCAGGTACCCAGGACTCCGGCTTCCCCAAGCCACGAAAAAGAATAGGCCCCCAGTGAGGGATGTTGCACATGCTGATTGCTGAGGGTCACTTCCACCTCCATATGAATGTATTGTCCAATCAGCAATTTCGGACATTGTGATTGGTGGAATGGAGGGTCAGGTGCTGGAGGGCCGTGTGGTGGCAGGTAGTGAAAGATCAGGTGGTGGAGCATAGGGGGCCGAGTGGTGGCAGGTAGTGAAGGGCCCTCCCGGCCGGGTAGGGTGGAGGGCTGGGTGGTGGAAAGCTAAGTGGTGGTGGAGGGCTGGGTGGTGGAAAGCTAAGTGGTGGTGGAGGGATGGGTGGTGGTGATATTGGAGGGCCGGGTGGTGGTGGAGGGCCGGGTAGGTCATAGGGTGGAGGGCCGGGTGGTGGTAAAGGGATGGGTGGTGGTGGTATTGGAGGGCCCAGGTGGTGGTGCTGGAGGGCCAGGGGTGTTGGAGTGATGGGTGTGGGTGGTATTGGAGGGCCGGGTGTGTGGTGGAGGATGGTGTGGGTGGTATTGGAGGACCCGGGTGGTGGTGGTGGAGGGACGGGTGGTGGTGGAGGGACGGATGGTTGTGGGAGGGACGGATGGTGGGCCTGGTGGTGGTGGGGGGCTGGGTAGCGGTGGAGGGCCGGGGTGGTAGTGAAGGGAGGGTGGTGGGTATTGGAGGGCCGGGTGGTGGAGGAGGGCCGGGTGTGGTGGTAAAGGGATGGTGGTGGTGGTATTGGAGGGCCCAGGTGGTGGTGCTGGAGGGCCAGGTGGTGGTGGAGTGATGGGTGTGGGTGGTATTGGAGGGCCCGGGTGGTGGTGGTGGGGGGATGGGTGGTGGTGGTATTGGAGGGCCGGGTGGTGATGGTGGAGGGAGGGTGGGGTGAGGGCCGGGTGGTGGGCCTGGTGGTGGTGGAGGGCCGGGTAGTGGTGGAGGGCGGGTGGTAGTAAAGGGATGGGTGGTGGTGGTATGGAGGGCCGGGTGGTGGAGGAGGGCCGGGTAGTGGTGGAGGGCCGGGTAGTGGTGGAGGGTCGGGTAGTGGGGAGGGATGGGTGATGGTGGTATTGGAGGGCCCAGGTGGTAGGTGCTGGAGGGCCAGGTGGTGGTGGAGTGATGGGTGTGGGTGTTATTGGAGGGCCCGGGTGGTGGTGGTGGAGGGATGGGTGGTGGTGGTATTGGAGGGCCCGGGTGGTGGTGGTGGAGGGACGGATGGTAGTGGAGGGCCGGGTGGTGGGCCTGGTGGTGGCGGAGGGCCGGGTAGTGGTGGAGGGCCGGGTGGTAGTAAAGGGATGAGTGGTATTGGAGGGCCCAGGTGGTGGTGCTGGAGGGCCGGGTGGTGGTGGAGTGATGGGTGGTATTGGAGGGCCGGGTGGTGGTGGAGGGATGGGTGGTGGTGGTATTAGAGGGCCCGGGTGGTGGTGGTGGAGGGATGGGTGGTGTTGGAGGGCTGGTTGGTGGTAGTGGAAGGCCGGTTGGTGGTGGAGGGACAGATGGTGGTGGAGGGCCGGGTGGTGGTGGAGGGCCGGGTGGTGGTGGAGGGACGGGTGGTGGTGAAGGGACAGGTAGTGGTGGTGTCGGCTAGTGGAAGGCCAGTTGGCCCCATTATAGGAAACCTACAACCTACAGAAGTAGATCTGATAGTAGATTCCTCCTGCTGCCTCTTCCCTAATCTGTAATTTAATAATCCTGGAACATAACTTGTTACAAACTTTAATTTAGTAATAAGTAAAGTAACTGCAGAGGCTACTGGGGTGTGTACTAGCTTGGCTGGGCACCGGGAGCTAAGGTTACTCCACCCCACAGTAGCTTCTACAACTCATTTACAAATCACTAAAATAAAGTTTTTAACAAGTTAGTTTTTGTTCCAGGATTATCAAATTACATATTAGGGCAGAGGCAGCAGGAGGAATCTACCATCTGACTTCTGATAGTAGATTCCTTATGGTAGGTTTCCTTTAATATAGATGTAATTCCAGATGACCTGGTAATAAGTTGCCCTCTGCATGTGTATCAATACATTGGGGGCCACCTATGTCTCCCATGGCAGTGCCTATAGTTGTGCCCGCGCAGTGTTGCATGAATCAGACAAGACTCATTACAAAAACAGCAAAGAAATAAGACGCTGCGAGAAATGATTAGATGTGTCAATGCGGCCATGATGGATTCATGTGCCCGATGCAGCGGAATGATGAGCCGGTTCTGTTACAGGCCCAGATGAGTAATCAGCGGCTCCACGGGCATCGATAGGCGGGATAAAAGCCATCGGCTTATTCACATTGACAATGCACATAGATCACTGACATGTGATAAATATCTGGCCGTCTCCATGGCTCGTTAAAGGGCCGGTGCTCAAATCAACACAGCAGGTTTATTAAAGAGGATTTATAATCTGTAATCTGGTGCTGACATAATACATCACCTCATCGTTACTCAGGAAGAAGAGACACAAGGACTAAAAGGGACCCTCCGAGGCTCATAATGAGGACCCCCCCTCACCCAACAAGCAGAAGGAAAGAACATACTCTGATACTATTATATTTTATATCTCTATGTACACTCACCGGCCACTTTATTAGGTACACCATGCTAGTAACGGGTTGACATTACTTATCCTGTACTGATCCTGAGTTACATCCTGTATTATACTCCAGAGCTGCACTCACTATTCTGCTGTTGTAGTCACTGTGTTGATCTATAATAAAAATGAGATACCTCGTACTTCTCCTTGATGTGAGGGAATGCCACTCCAACCTGAGGATTTGCCAGTTTGTTGTAGGCGTACCGCACAATGGCGACCATTTCCATGTCGTTGAGTGCATGGATCAACGCAGACAGAGCGATGGCCGCAGACTGGAAGATATAAGAAAACATTATGGGGAGGCTCAGGCTACTCCTCCCATCACTCTCCTGCGCCATCAGCTGCTCTCCTGTATTATTCTAGGAGAACTAGTAGGATTTAGGGGCCTGAACAACTCACTTCATCCTCCTTTGGTGCAAAGATTTTCAGGACTTGATTGCCCATAAAATGTGTCCTCTCGATCTGAAATAAAAATCACAGAAATTTAATTATCAAATATTGTTCAGATGAATCTGCAATTTACAATGCAGTAACTGAAGTATCCAGCTAAGAACCTGCTGCAGAGAGCACAGAGCACAGCAGTGTGAGGACACATCCCAGTGCACTTCTGGAATATAAATCATTATATCACAGTCCTGCTGCTACTAACATAGACAAGGGTCTAATTACACATCTCTCCAGGGATTATACCTATCACAGGCTGTAGATAGCACAGAGCACAGCAGTGTGAGGCATTGATTTCACACCTAGAATATGACGGTATCAGACTTGCCTGCGAAGCTTTAGTGAACCCCAGAACAGAGAAGCATTTGGATTCGGTTTTGTATTTCATCTGGTCTTGATCCACTTTTGAGAACGGGATGATGTCACTTCCGTAACGGAAACCTGTTTGGGAGGCGAAAGGGTAAAACGTTACAGACCGCCAAGGGGATGTCACCCCCCAACTACTACCCCCAGCATTCCATTACCGCTGTAGAGTCATGGGATGGAATCCACTACCCCAGACGGGCGCAATCAGGGTGACTAATTGAAGTACACACCCCCTTGTACCATATCACAATGCAGTACCCCCCCCCCTTTTACTGTATCACAAGTTATACAACAGTCCTGCATCCATCTGGTTGTGTGTATGGCCCTTTAAAGTTGAGGTGTCACCCTACATACTGACTTTATAATTCAAGTTCCCAACCATTGGGATCCCCAGAAATCAGGTAACCCTATTCCTGCAATGTGCCCCATATTGAATCAATGTCTGCCCTGCAGGATTAGCCAAGGGTCAAGGAGGCCCCCTCTGCCCTATAACATATAGGACTTAAGGGGACTGCTATCCTATATACCTGGTCATTGGGGTCCTAGAGGTGAGACACTTACTTCCAAGTCAAATACTGGCACAGCCCCTTTAATGATAACCCCATGTGACTGCTCACAGCAGGAGCTTTGTGTCAGTATCACCCACATCCCCCTGCACCTTGTATGGTGTCGTCTTTCTGGATTTCGGTTTCCTCGTCATTATTTAGGCAGAAAACCGTCTCCTTCTGGACGTCGTCTTTTCGCAGTGTTCTGGCGTCCACATTGGACCAACTCTTCTTCACTTTCTCCTCCGTGACCTAAGAGCCAATAATGGGTTAAAGTTCTGCATCTTTCTTATAGGCCGCAAGGTTCCTCTACCGGATCCCTGCTTGCTGTCAGTGAAAGAAAACATTCTTATTGTAAACCTATATAGACCGCACACATCTCACAGCTGAGGGTTTGTTACAGCTGCAGGAGGACAGACAATCCTTATGAGAATAATTGGCCTTCTTGTCCAAAGAGTTTGTTACAATGTATCGGTGCAGGTAAAATGTATAAATCTGGAGTCCGGGTTATTTATCTCCCAGAAAATTGCTCAAACTGGATACGATTGTAGCAAATAAATATTAGGACAAGTATCTGGATCTATAAAAAAAAAAAAGCATCTAGGACAGTAAATGTGGTGAACTACAACTCCCAGCATGGCACCTACACCTATGGCTCCAGCTGGTCTAGAATTGATGTACGTTGAGACTAAGGGATTGGCTCAGCAGTGATAGGGACAATGTACATGATGTCATCACTTCCGGACGGTGAAGTGGATCCTTCCCGGATGAGAGGCGCCGGGGATGTTGGGCAGCCGATTGTCTCCTGGGACCTGTCAGTGGCTTGGATACATTTGGATACTTACAGCCTTGTACCCCACGATGCGTATGGAGATGGTTGACCCTATGGTCAGCGTACACTGCCACGGCATAGGTCTCCGCTCAATCTTCTTGAACATGGAGAGTTTCTCTAGACTGTCCCTGGAGCCCAATATAAGAAACAGAAAAACATCACTAACCACAAGTCACCCCACCACAACAGCTCTGCTCCTCCCATGCTCTACACTGCAGCTCTGCTCCCCCCTCCATGCTCCACACTGCAGCACTGCTCCCCCCTCCATGCTCCACACTGCAGCACTGCTCCCCCCTCCATGCTCCACACTGCAGCACTGCTCCCCCCTCCATGCTCTACACTGCAGCTCTGCTCCCACCTGCATGCTCTACCCTGCAGGTCTGCTCCCACCTGCATGCTCTACCCTGCAGCTCTGCTCCCCCCCTCCATGCTCTACACTGCAGCTCTGCGTCACTGACTATAATGTGTAATTACCTGAATGAGTAAACCTCGTCCAGGCCATCTTCACCTTCCAGGGAGAACATGATCTTCCTCACCATCTTCACTCCCTCTTTCTGTTGGTCGGAGAGACCTTTCCCAGGGCCGCGCCTCTGCCCCTCGTCCCCTCTACCCCCGTCATCTGCTCTGTCCTCATCTTCATCTATGGGGAAGGGCAAACTGTGGCGACACGTAAATATCCGTGTGATGGATCATCCGCCATCAGTGATCAAATGGGTGCCAGCGATGGGCCATACACAGGATGAGGTCAAGGGACGTGGCAAATGTGGCAGGGGTGGGGGGTGGAACAAGAGGAAACCGACTAATCGAGAGAATGGGGGTCCCGTGCCCATCTGCTGAGGCCCAGTACGTCCTCATGCTAAATGTCAGTGAATAAAAACTGTGCGCACAATAAGCATTACAGTCGGGCCGCATCCTTCCAGAGACAGCGCCACACTCGTCCACAGTTTGCACCTGGTATTGCATCCCCATTAACTTTAATGAAGCCGAAATACCGGGAAAACCCATAGACGGGGGGGGGGGGGGGGAGAAGGCGGACAGAACTTTCTGGTCCAAATAAGATCTCTTCTCACCCATGTGCTGGGGTTGTTACAATGTATCAGTAATAGAAGAATAGGAAAGTTTTCATTCACTGACAGAAAGCTGAGGAAAGACCAAGTCATTTCAAAAGTGACGGAATTTCCCGTTATATGCTGATAAAGCGGCGTGTTGTGCTGGGACGTGTAGTTCCCCGGATACCTACAAGAACTGCAGGGTGATGCCGGCCTTCTTCAGGTTGGCGATGATGATCTCCAGCTGGTCCTGGGTGAAGGGGCTGCTCAGATCCGACAGAACCGCGATGTGCAGCTTATCGTACTTCTTCCCTCTAACAAAAAGGAGTAAGATGAGAGATCAGATCAGGGGAGGGGAGGCCCCAGGGGCTACACACCCCCTGCCATGTACCCAGCTTTCCCAGACCCCTGACTAGTGTGTGGTGAGTAATGGAGCAGGTACTTACAGCGTCTCCTTCTGGAGAATATCCATACAGACGATCAGAGCGTCCAGGACTGGGGAGCGGGATAAGGAAACATGGAGGCAGCAGAGAAGGCAGCTCCTGGATGTTTGGAGATATCATCACATAGAACCTGGGGAAGGTTATAGGACCCTACAGGACCCAGGAGAGGAACAGAACCCTAAATAGCCCAGAGGTGAGAAGGGACAGAACAGAACTCGGGAGCGACTAAGTAGGAACAGACAAAAACCAAAAGGAGGTAGAAGACTGGACCCCAGGAATTACAGGCCTAATAGGGATTCTCTGCCTCCGTTCCTTGGGGGCACCTGACCGCTGCCCGCTCCCGCGGGGCACCTGACCTCTGCCCGGGGGCACCTGACCTCTGCCCGGGGGCACCTGACCTCTGCCCGGGGGCACCTGACCTCTGCAGAGCTGCGGGCTGCTGGGCCTGGCACAACCTTGAAGGATACAGTCGGCCTGCTGGACGCCGGGCTGGATAACATTCTGGATCTCATCCAGAAGCTGGAAGTCAGGAAGCATGAGATGGCGCTGCACCGTGATGTTCTGGTACTGGTCCCGGGCCGCCAGGGCGTTGTCTGTGCCATCAGTACCAAACAACACAACCGCAATCTCATCCTTAGATTCTGCAAAGACCTGGAAGAAGAGGAAGATGCTGATCCCCAGAGACGCAGAACCATCACAGGCTTCGTGTACAGTTTACATATGACCTGGTCCAACATGTCTCACAGCTGAGGATCTGTTACTATTGCATCCAGGTTGAATATATATATATATATATATATATATGTGAGAACCACAGCAGCAGCACAAATATTCTTTTTTTCCTGATAGTTTGTTACAATGTATCAGTGCAGGAAGTGTGTTAATCATGAATGAAGGATGTTTAGAGGGGGAGTCCCAACATGTTATCCCCAATATGGG
Source organism: Engystomops pustulosus (assembly GCA_019512145.1). Lineage (NCBI taxonomy): Eukaryota > Metazoa > Chordata > Amphibia > Anura > Leptodactylidae > Engystomops > Engystomops pustulosus. The sequence continues at coordinate 89,628,000 of CM033648.1, forward strand.
CCAACAGCTAGAACCAGAACCATCAAGATAACATGTCTTGCGAAATGATTAGAGCAGCAGAGTAGATGCCTCCCTCTTCTCACCTGTGTTTGGACCCATCTGTATGTTAATTATAGATGATAATAAAAGCATCCAAGTTCAGCAAACCCTCAGCTGTGAGAGGAATCTTAGGCCGAGCAGTTTGGGCTCCGGCTCCTTATCCTTCTCCACCCATTACCTGTCTCTGTACAAACAGCGTCAGGACTTTCTTCGCCTCCTGGAATGGCGTCTCCTCGCCCTGCTGGGAGTGACTCATAGCGAGTCCCACGTCCATGCACAGCACGATGGCGGTCTGCGAAGAGAGTGCTGCGTCACAATGGCTTCCCAGAATGCACCGGGAATCTTACACCAATCACGTTGTATCTGGATCAGCGATGGCTGGGGGAGGCCCAGGGGGTCATTTATCAAACTTTTTTTCATTTTGTTTCTCTGTTTTGCAAAATTAAAATAATAATCTTGAAAATCCAGATTTGGATTGTGAAAAAGTTGCAATTTTTTGCTGCAAATAACCTCCACGTCCGAGAAGACGAAGACAAAGGGAGATGGTAACATTTGAGACTTTTGTGGTACGATTCAGACCCACAGGCCTAACTTATAAATCTGAGATAAATCAACCCCAAGACCTTTAGAAACTTATGATAAACGTCACGTTACGTCAATAAATGCATTTACTGCAAAAAAAAAAAAAAAACGCCAGCAATGTGAAAATGTTTCTAATAACCCAAAAGAACAAGTAGTATAGCGCCACCTAGTGGCCAGAATCAAGAACTGCACAGATATGGATAACACTAGAGAACAGCAGCGCCATCTAGTGGAGGAAAACAGGAAGTGCAGCAGGGGGCTCTGCCTGGACATGTCACATCTGTAACGTATCCCCACAACTCCCGGCACATCCAGAGCCCAAAACACAATCCTGCGTCTAACACCAAACTATTATCAATAATAGTTTAGAAATTATTAGTTTACAAGCGTTTATAAAGACACAGTGTGAAGAGAGCACTTTATTATTGTACAGATACGAGCTCTGCCTCGCACACAGGACGCGACCCCAGGAGCTCAGACACTGACACCGGATCCGGCAGCCGCTATTACCGCCAATCATACCTTCCCTGCCCGCGCCATGGCGCTTCAATATCTGGTGTTCCGGTTGCCTCCAGCAGCAAAATCCTTCCCCCCGAACACACAGAACCAGAGCAAAGGTTCCGCATCAGGAAGAACGTGAACAACAGCGACACCTAAAGGCCAGAACAGGGAACTATCACTATAATACGTCACAAATAAGGATAAGTAATATCATGTATATACACAGTGACTGCCCCAGCAGCAGAATAGTGAGTGCAGCTCTGGAGTATAATAGAGGAGACTGTACAGGGGGATACAATCTAATACTCTCTGTTATCAGCCATTTCATCCTGGGGAGAGGAGACTGTATCCCTCCTGTACAATCTATTACTCTCTGTTATCAGCCATTTCATCCCGGGGAGTGGATACTGTATAGGGGGATACAATCTGTTACTCTCTGTAATCAGCCATTTCATCCTGGGGAGAGGAGACTGTACAGGGGGGATACAATCTATTACTTTCTGTTATCAGCCATTTCATCTCGGAGAGAGGAGACTGTACAGGGGGATACAATCTATTACTCTCTGTTATCAGCCATTACATCCCGGGGAGAGGAGACTATACAGGGGGATACAATCTATTACTCTCTGTTATCAGCCATTTCATCCTGGGGAGAGGAGACTGTACAGGGGGGATACAATCTATTACTCTCTGTTATCAGCCATTACATCCCCAGAAGAGGAGACTGTACAGGGGGATACAATCTAATACTCTCTGTTATCAGCCATTTCATCCTGGGGAGAGGAGACTGTATCCCTCCTGTACAATCTATTACTCTCTGTTATCAGCCATTTCATCCCGGGGAGTGGATACTGTATAGGGGGATACAATCTGTTACTCTCTGTAATCAGCCATTTCATCCTGGGGAGAGGAGACTGTACAGGGGGAAGTGATCTGCGCTGAACACATACTCGGAGGTGTGGCAGCTGACTGGTCCCCATAAGTGAATCATTAACCCTATTCCGCAATGTGCCCCATTTGAATCAATGTTCTGCCCTGCAGGATTAGCCAAGGGTCAAGGCCCCCTCCCCTAACAATGACTAGCGCTAAGTCCATCTCCCTGGTCATTGGTGGTCCTAGAGGTGAGACACTTCTTCTTCCAAGTCAAATACTGGCACAGCCCGTTGAATGATAACCCCATGTGACTGCTCCGCAGGAGCTTTGTGTCAGTATCACCCACCATCCCCCCTGCCCCTGTTATGGTTGTCTTCTTTCTGCGGATTTCGGTTTCCCTCGTCATTATTTAGGCAGAAAACCGTCTCCTTCTGGACATTCGTCTTTCGCAGTGGTCTGGGCGTCCCCATTGGACCACACTCTTCTCACTTTCTCCTCCGTGACCTAAGAGCCAATAAGGGTTAACAGTTCTGCATCTTTCTTATAGGCCGCAAGGTTCCCATCTACACACCGATCCCGCTTCCTGTCACGTGAATAAAAACATTCTATTGTAACCTATATACCGCACCATCTCACACTGAGGGTTTGTTTACAGCTGGCAGGAGGACAGACATCCTTATGAGAAAATTGGCCTCTTGTCCAAATAGTTTGTTAGCAAGTTATCGGTGCAGGTAAAATGTATAAATCTGGATTCCGGGTTATTTATCTCCCAAAATTGCTCAAACTGGATACGATTGTATCAATAAAATTTAGGACGTATCTGGATCTATAAAAAAAAAAAGCATCTAGGACAGTATAATGTGGTGAACTACAACTCCCAGCATGGCACCTACACCTGTGGCTCCAGCTGGTCTAGATTGATGTACGTTGAGGCTAAAGGGATTGGCTCAGCAGTGATAGGGACAATTTACATATGTCTCACTTCCGGACGGTGAAAGTGGATCCTTCCCGGATGAAGGCGCCGGGGATGTTGGGCAGCCGTTGTCTCCTGGGACCTGTCAGTGGCTTGATACTTTGGATCTTACAGCCTTTGTACCCCACGATGCGTATGGAGATGGTTGACCCTATGGTTCAGCGTACACGCCACGGCATAGGTCTCCTCTCAATTCTTCTTGACATGGAATTTTTCTCTAGACTGTCCCTGGAGCCCATATAAGAAACATAAAAACATCACTACCACAAGTCCCCCACCACAACAGCTCTGCTCCTCCCCTGCTCTACACTGCACTCTGCTCCCCCCCTCCATGCTCCACACTGGCTCCTCTGCTTCCCCCTCCATGCTCCACACTGCAGCTCTGTTCCCCCCGCTATGCTTCCCACTGCAGCTCTGCTTCCCCCTTCCATGCTCCACACTGAAGCACTGCTCGCGCCCCCCTCCATGCTCCACACTGTACACTGTCCTCCCCACCTCCATGCTCCCACTGAAGCACTGCTCCCCCCCTGCCACTGATCCCCCCATGCGCCACCTGAAGCACTCCCCCCCCCCGGCTCCACCGAGCACTCCCCCCCTCAGGCGCTCTCACGGAAGCACTGCTCCCCCCTCCATCTCCACACTGAAGCACTGCCCCCCCCTCCAGCTCCCACACGAACACTGCTCCCCCCCTCCATCCCACACTGAAGCACGCTCCCCCTCTGCGACCTGAACCACTCTCCTCCTCCCTCCACTGAACATGCCCTCCACACTGACACTGCTCCCCCCTCCATTGCGCCACACTAAGCACTCCCCCCCTCCATTCCAACTGAAGCACTGCTCCCCCCTCCATGCTCCACACTGAAGCACTGCTCCCCCCTCCATGCTCCACACTGAAGCACTGCTCCCCCCTCCATGCTCACACTGAAGCACTGCTCCCCCTACATGCTTCAACACTGCAGCTCTGCTCCTCTTCCATGCTCTACACTGCACTCTGCTTCCCCCTCCATGCTCCCACTGAAGCACTGCTCCCCCCCCCTCCATGCTCCACGCTGCAGCTCCTCCCCCCCCCCATGCTAAACACTGCAGCAATGCTCCCCCCTCATGCTCTACACTGCAGCTCTCCCCACCTGCATTCTCTCTAACCCTGCAGGTCTGCTCCCACCTTGCATCCTCTACCTGCAGCTCTGCTCCCCCCCTCCATGCTCTACACTGCAGCTCTGCGTCACTGACTATAATGTGTAATTACTTAATGAGTAAACCTCGTCCAGGCCATCTTCACCTTCCAAGAGAACATATCTTCCTCACCATCTTCACTCCCTCTTTCTGTTGGTCGGAGAGACCTTTCCCAGGCCCCGCGCCTCCGCCCCTCGTCCCTCTAACCCCCGTCATACTGCTCTGTCCTCATCTTCATCTATGGGGAAGGGCAAACTGTGGCGACACGTAAATATCCGTGTGATGGATCATCCGCCATCAGTGATCAATGGTGCCACGATGGGCCATACACAGATAGGTCAAGGGACGTGGCAAATGTGGCAGGGGTGGGGGGTGGAACAAAGAAACCGACTAATCGAGGAATGGGGGTCCGTGCCCATCTGCGAGGCCCATACGTCCTCATGCTAAATGTCAGTGAATAAAACTGTGCCACAATAAGCATTACATCGGGCCTGCGCATCCTCCAGAACAGCGCCAACCCTCGTCCACAGTTTGCACCTGGTATTGCAACCCCATTAACTTTAATGAAGCCGAAATAACCGGGAAAACCATAGACGGGGGGGGGGGGGGGGAGAAGGCGGACAAGAACTTTTCTGGTCCAAATAAGATCTCTTCTCACCCATGTGCTGGGTTGTTTTACAATGTATCAGTAATAGAAGAATAGGAAAGTTTTCATTCACTGACAAAAGCTGAGGAAAGACCAAGTCATGTTCAAAAGTGACGGAATTTCCCGTTATATGCTGATAAACGCGCGTGTTGTGCTGGACGTGTAGTTCCCCGGATACCTACAAGAACTGCAGGGTGATGCCGGCTTTCTTCAGGTTGGCGATGATGATCTCCAGGGTCCTGGGTGAAGGGGCTGCTCAATCCGACAGAACCGCGATGTGCAGCTTATCGTACTTCTTCCCTCTAACAAAAAGGAGTAAGATGAGATCAGATCAGGGGAGGGGAGGCCCCAGGGGCTACACACCCCCTGCCATGTACCCAGCTTTCCCAGACCCCTGACTAGTGTGTGGTGAGTAATGGAGCAGGTACTTACAGCGTCTCTTCTGGAGAATATCCATACAGACGATCAGAGCGTCCAGGACTGGGGAGCGGGATAAGGAAACATGGAGGCAGCAGAGAAGCAGCTCCTGATGTTTGGAGATATCATCACATAGAACCTGGGGAAGGTTATAGGACCCTACAGGACCCAGGAGAGGAACAGAACCCTAAAAGCCAGAGGTGAGAAGGGACAGAACAGACTCAGGAGAGCGACTAGTAGGAACAGAACAAAACCAAAAGAGTAGAAGACTGGACCCCAGGAATTACAGGCCTAATAGGGATTCTCTGCCCGTTCCTTGGGGGGGCACCTGACCGCTCCGCCCTCCCGCGGGGCACCTGACCTCTGCCCGGGGGCAACCTGACCTCTGCAGAGCTGCGGCTGCTGGGCCTGCCAACCTTGAAGGATACAGTCGGCCGCTGGACGCCGGGCTGGATAACATTCTGGATCTCATCCAGAAACTGGAAGTCAGGAAAGCATGAGATGGCGCTGCACCGTGATGTTCTGGTACTGGTCCCGGGCCGCCAGGGCGTTGTCTGTGCCATCAGTACCAAACAACACAACCGCAATCTCATCCTTAGATTCTGCAAAGACCTGGAAGAAGAGGAAGATGTCGATCCCCAGAGACGCAGAACCATCACACAGCTTCGTGTACAGTTTACATATGACCTGGTCCAACATGTCTCACAGCTGAGGATCTGTTACTATTGCATCCAGGTTGAATATATAATTAGATATATTATTATATATCTATATGTGAGACCACACACAGCAGCAGCACAAATATTCTTTTTTTCCTGATAGTTTGTTACAATGTATCAGTGCAGAGAAGTGTGTGTAATCATGATGAAGATGTTTAGAGGGGGAGTCCCAACATGTTATCCCCAATATGGGCCAACAGCTAGAACCAGAACCATCAGATAACTGTCTTGCGAAATGATTAGAGCAGCAAGTAGATGACCTCCCTCTTCTCACCTGTGTTTGGGACCCATCTGTAGTTAATTATAGATGATATAAAAGCATCCAAGTTCAGCAAACCCTCACTGTGGAGGAATCTTAGGCCGAGCAGTTTGGGGCTCCGGCTCCTTATCTCTCCTCCACCCATTACCTGTCTCTGTACAAACAGCGTCAGGACTTTCTTCGTTCTCTCCTGGAATGGCGTCTCCCGCCCTGCTGGGAGTGACTCATAGCGAGTCCCACTGTCCATGCACAGCACATGGCGGTCTGCAAGGAGTGCTGCGCACAATGGCTTCCCAGAATCACGGGAATCTTACACCAATCACGTTGTATCTGGATCAGCATGGCTGGGGGAGGCCCAGGGGGTCATTTATCAACACTTTTTTTCATTTTGTTTCTCTGTTTTGCAAATAAAATAATAATCTTGAAAATCCAGATTTGGATTGTGAAAAAGTTGCAATTTTTTGCTGCAATAACCTCCAGTCCGAGAAGACGAGACAAAGGGAGATGGAACATTTGAGACTTTTGTGGTACGATTCAGACCCCACGGCCTAACTTATAAATCTGAGATAAATCACCCCAAGACCTTTAGAAACTTATGATAAACGTCACGTTACGTCAATAAATGCATTTACTGCAAAAAAAAAAAAAAAACGCCAGCATTTGAAAATTTTTCTAATAACCCAAAAGAACACTAGTATAGCGCCACCTATTGGCCAGAATCAAGAACTGCACAGATATGGATAAACTAGAGAACAGCACCCATCTAGTGGAGGAAAACAGAAGTGCAGCAGGGCTCTGCCTGGACATGTCACACTGTAACGTATCCCCCACACTCCCGGACACTTCCAGAGCCCAAAACACAATCCTGCGTCTAACAACAAACTATTATCAATAATAGTTAGAAATTATTAGTTACAACGTTTATAAAGACACAGTGTGAAGAGAGCACTTTATTATTGTACGATACGAGCCTGCCTCGCACACAGGACGCGACCCAGGAGCTCGACACTGACACCTGATCCGCAGCCGCTATTACCGCCATCCCATCATCCTTCCCTCCCCCCATGGCGCTTCAATATCTGGTGTTTCCGGTTGCCTCCAGCAGCAAAATCCTTCCCCCCGAACACACAGAACCAGAGCAAAGGTTCCGCACAGGAAGAACGTGAACAACAGCGACACCTAAAGGCCAGAACAGGGAACTATCACTATAATACGTCACAAATAAGGATAAGTAATATCATGTATATACACAGTGACTGCCCCAGCAGCAGAATAGTGAGTGCAGCTCTGGAGTATAATGCAGGATGTAACTCAGGATCAGTACAGGATAAGTAATGTCAGTATGTACACAGTGACTGCACCAGCAGAATAGTGAGTTGCAGCTCTGGGGTATAATACAGATGTAACTCAGGACCAGTACAGGATAATAATGTCATGTATGTACACAGTGACTGCACCAGCAGCGAATAGTGAGTGCAGCTCTGGAGTTAATACAGATGTACTGGATCAGTACAGGATAATAATGTCATGTATGTACAGTGACTGCACCAGCAGCAAATAGTGAGTGCAGCTCTGGAGTATAATACAGGATGTAACTCAGATCATACAGGATAAGTAATGTCATGTATGTACACAGTACTGCCACCAGTAGCAGAATATGAGTGCAGCTCTGGGGTATAATACAGGATGTAACTCAGGATCAGTACAGGATAAGTAATGTCATGTATGTACACAGTGACTGCACCAGCAGCAGAATAGTGAGTGCAGCTCCATGGATCTATTCCTCCATATATTCCTGTCTGCTCCCAGGACCCAAGGGCGACTATGTCCTAAGCAATTGACACATTGTACTATCTAATACTTCTCTGTTATCAGCCATTACAATCCCAGGGGAGGAGACTGTACTGGGGGGATACAATCTATTACTCTCTGTTATCAGCTTTCATCCTGTGAGAGAAGACTATACAGGGGGATACAATCTATTACTCTCTGTTATCAGCCATTTCATCCTGGGGGAAGACTGTACAGGGGGATACAATCTATTACTCTCTGTTATCACCCATTACATCCCGAGAGGAGACTGTACAGGGGATACAATCTAATACTCTCTGTTATCAGCCATTTCATCCTGGGGGAGAGGAGACTGTATCCCTCCTGTACAATCTATTACTCTCTGTTATCAGACCATTTCATCCCGGGGAGTGGATACGTATAGGGGGATACAATCTGTTGTGACTGCCCCAGCAGCAGAATAGTGAGTGCAGCTCTGGAGTATAATGCAGGATGTAACTCAGGATCAGTACAGGATAAGTAATGTCATGTATTACCGTGACTGCACCAGAGCGAATAGTGAGTGCAGCTCTGGAGTATACATATGTCTCGGATCAGTACAGGATAATTAATGTCATGTATGTACACAGTGACTGCACCAGCAGCAATAGTGAGTGCAGCTCTGGGTATAATACAGGATGTAACTCAGATCATACAACAGGAATAAGTAATGTCATGTATGTACACAGTACTGCACCAGCAGCAGAATAGTGAGTGCAGCTCTGGAGTATAATACAGGATGTAACTCAGGCTCGTTACACGGAATAAGTATGTCATGTTGTACACAGTGACTGCACCAGCAGCAGAATAGTGAGTGCAGCTCCATGGATCTATTCCTCCATATATTCCTGTCTGCTCCCAGGACCCAAGGGCGACTATGTCCTAAGCAATGACACATTGTACTATCTATTACTCTCTGTTATCAGCCATTACATCCCAGGGAGAGGAGACTGTACTGGGGGGATACAATCTATTACTCTCTGTTATCAGCTATTTCATCCTGTGGAGAGAAGACTATACAGGGGGGATACAATCTATTACTCTCTGTTATCAGCCATTTCATCCTGGGCTTATATTCCTTGTACATAGGGGGCAGATCTATAGTAGTTATATTCTTGTACATAGGGGGAGTATATAGTAGTTATTCTTGTACATAGGGGGCAGTATGTATAGTAGTTATATTCCTGTACATAGGGGGAAGTATGTAGTAGTAGTATATCTTCTGTACATAGGGGATAGTATTATGTCAGTAATCTTCTGTACATAGGGGCAGAGTATTATATAGTAGTTATAGTTTGTACATAGGGGAGCAGTATTATAGTGAGTTAATTTGACTGTAAATAGGGTGGCAGTATTATAGTATTATATTCTTACAAGGGGGGCAGTATTATAGTAGTTATATTCCTGTACATAGGGGGCAGATGCAGTATATCTGTTCATTGCAGTTATAGTAGATATATTCTGTAATAGGGGGCACGTATTATAGTAGTTATATTCCTGTTACATTAGGGGGCAGTATTATAGTAGTTATATTCCTTAATAGGGGGCAGTAGTATAGTAGTATTTCTTGTACATATGGGCAGATAAGTATTATAGTAGGTATTCTGTACAATAGGGGGCAGTTTTAGATAGTTATATTCTTTGTACATCGGAGGGTTAGTATATAATGAGTAGTTATATTCTGTACATAGGGGGCAGTATGTAGTAGTTAATTCCGTACATAGGGGGCAGTAGTATCGTAAGATTGTGTCGCTGCAGCTTGAGAAGTGATTGGAGAAGATCTTTTCTCTTATGTTCATTACATGATCCTCTGAATATGAGCCCCTCCCTTTCCTCATGGCTCCGCCCATCACATGTGAAGCCCCTCCCTCTTATAAGATATATAACGAGTGTTAGTTATTCAGATATTTACAAAACCGGTTTATTTGCTCAGTAAGAACCTAATTATTTTCTTTTTTTTATAAATCCTTTCTTTGCCTCTTAAAAACGATGGCGTCCGGCGCGGCCCCGGTGCAGCGCGTTGCGGGAGCAGCGGTAACAGGAGTGTTGCGAGTGAGACTCCGCCTGTTTTATAAATAAAACTTTCAGATTCCTCCATCATGGGCGGGGCAGTTTTGGCGCTCGCCTTAGACTCCGCCTCCTCCAATGGATCATGAAACATAAAAAAACAAGAGTGTCTTTTAAATAAAGTTCTGTCCGTGAAACTTGATGAAGTTTGTGGCTCCGCCCACCAGATGCAATGAAGGAGAGTTCAGGCTCTGCGTGGGTGTAACAGGCTGTGGTGTGGCTCCGCCCCCGCTTACACCATGTTGTTGCTCTCTCCGGCTTTATCTACAAGCTGAAAGGAAAGAAGAGAGAGATCAGGTGACCAGAACGGCCAATCATCAGCCAGTGGGCGGGGATACGGGAACCGCAGGCTCCTGCTGTGAGGGGGCACTAAGGTGCGTTCAGCCGCTCCGCGCCGGGCCGCGCGTCACAGTGTGTCAGCAGCTCCACGCCGGGTGTCACAGTGTGTCAGCCGCTCCGCATTGTGCCTTATCGTTACAGTGTGCCAGTCTCTCCGTTACAGTGTGTCAGCCGCTCCGCATTGTGCCTTATCGTCACAGTGTGTGAGCCGCTCCGCATTGTGCCTTATCGTTACAGTGTGCCAGTCTCTCCGTTACAGTGTGTCAGTGGTGCTGCACAGCAGGAGGCGCGGGGGTCCGGGGTGACATGTACGCAGCTCCCATGCAGCAGTGATGATAGAGAAGTAGACAGGACATTACCCGCACCGCGCTCCGGGCTGCGGAGGGGGAGGAGAGAAACACAGACTCAGAAATACATCACAAGCTACAGGGGGCGCCCTAGTACCACCACCCCCAGCCTGCAGGACAACTACCCCCATCATCAGGATCCTACACAGCTCCATCATGTACTGGTCCGGAGGAGGGAGGGAACAGCAACTACAGAGGAGAGGGGGAGGCACCAGTCACATCCAGGGAGACCACCCTGTCCTGTAGGGGGCGCTGCACACACCAGGGGAATCTCCTCTCACACTGTCCTATGGGGAGCGGCAGAGTCAGGGAAGCTGCTGTGTGACTGCACAGAGTCACATACATGGATCCGCCAGGGAGGCTGCTCGCTTCACAGGATGTTACACTGTCACGTCTTATTACCTACATCCATCCTGCCGCAGAATTGTGTCCAAGGGAGTGATAAATGATACATAATAATCACACCCCAAAGACGCTTATCCACTACTCTCTGTTATCACTATTTCTCCCCCTGTGAGAGAGAGAGTACAGGGGGGACAATCTATTACTCTCTGTTTATCAGCCATTCATCCGGGGAGGGAAGACGTACCAGGGGGATACAAATCTATTACTCTCTGTTATCAGCACCATTACATCCGGGAGAGGAGACTGTACAGGGGGATACAATCTATACTCTCTTGTTATCAGCCATTATCATCCTGGGGAGAGGAAGACGTACAGGGGGATACAATCTATTACTCTCTGTTATCAGCCATTTCACCCCCGGAGGGGAGAGGAACTGTACAGGGGGGATACAATCTATACTCTCTGTTATTCAAGCCATTAAATCACGGAGGAGAGAGACTGTACAGGGGGATAATAAATTATACTCTACTGTTATCAGCCATCACCGGGGAGAGGAGACCTGTAAGGGGGATACAATCTATTACTCTCTGTTCAGCCATTCATCCCCGGGGAGAGGAGACTGTACAGGGGGATACAATCTATTACTCTCTGTTATCAGCCATTAAACCCGGGGAGGAGGAGACTGTACAGGGGGGATACAATCTATTACTCTCTGTTATCCGCCATTTTCACTCGGGGAGAGGGAGAACTGTACAGGGGGATTTCAATCTAATTACTCTGTTATCAGCCATTACATCCCGGGGAGAGGAACTGATACAGGGGGGGGATTACAATCTAGTTACTCTCCTGTATCAGCCATTACACCCTGGGGAGAGGAGACCGTTGTACAGGGGAACGGATTACATCTATTACTCTCGGTTTTAGCCATTCAACATCCCGTGGGAGAGGAGCGAGAGGAGACTGTACAGGGGGATGGGGAACAAATCTATTACTCTCTGTTAGCCAAGCCATTACACCCCGGGAGAGGACGGTACGAGGGGGGGGGGGGGGGATACAATCTATACTCTTGTTATCAAGCCATTACACCCCGGGGAGAGGAGGACTGTACAGGGGGAGGATAATCTATTTACTCTCGTTATCAGCAATTACATCCCGGGGAGAGGAGCCTGTACAGGGGGGATGGATACAATTAGTACTCTTGTTATCACCTTTACCACCCCGGGGAGAGGAGACTGTTACAGGGGGGGGGGGGATAACAATCTATCCTCTCTTTTTCAGCCATTACACCCGGGGAGAGGAGACTGTACAGGGGGGATACAAATCTATACTCTCTGGTAATCAGCATTTACACCCCGGGGAGAGGAGACTGTACGGGGGGATCAATATATATCTCTGTATCAGCCATTAACCCCGGGGAGAGGAAGACGGTACAGGGGGGATACAATCTATTACTTCTCTGGTATCAGCATACACCCCGGGGAGAGGAAGACTGTACAGGGGGGATACAATCTATTACTCTCTTTACAGCCATTACATCCCGGGGAGAGAGAATGTACAGTGGGGGGATACAATCTATTACTCTGTATCCAGCCATTACACCCCCGGGGGAGAGTGAGACTGTATAGGGGGGAGATACACTGATTACTTTATGAGTATATCTCAGCCATTTACATCGGACGGGGGAGTAGGAACTGTACAGGGGGACTACAATCTATACTCTCTGTTATCAGCCTACTTCAATCCCCGGGCGCGACGCAGGAGACAAGTTACAGGGGGGGGTACAGATTCTATTACTCTCTGGTTTATCAGCCATTTAACCCTAGTGGAGAGTGAGACTGTACAGGGGGGGGGATACAATCTATACTTCTTCTGTTATCAGCCATACATCCCGGGCGAGAGGGACTCGTACAGGGGGGATACAATCTATTACTCTCTGTTATCAGCAATTTACATCCCGGGGAGAGGAAGAGGAGACTGTACAGGGGGATACAATCTAATACTCTCTGTTATCAGCCATTTCATCCTGGGGAGAGGAGACTGTATCCCTCCTGTACAATCTATTACTCTCTGTTATCAGCCATTTCATCCCGGGGAGTGGATACTGTATAGGGGGATACAATCTGTTACTCTCTGTAATCAGCCATTTCATCCTGGGGAGAGGAGACTGTACAGGGGGGATACAATCTATTACTTTCTGTTATCAGCCATTTCATCTCGGAGAGAGGAGACTGTACAGGGGGATACAATCTATTACTCTCTGTTATCAGCCATTACATCCCGGGGAGAGGAGACTATACAGGGGGATACAATCTATTACTCTCTGTTATCAGCCATTTCATCCTGGGGAGAGGAGACTGTACAGGGGGGATACAATCTATTACTCTCTGTTATCAGCCATTACATCCCCAGAAGAGGAGACTGTACAGGGGGATACAATCTAATACTCTCTGTTATCAGCCATTTCATCCTGGGGAGAGGAGACTGTATCCCTCCTGTACAATCTATTACTCTCTGTTATCAGCCATTTCATCCCGGGGAGTGGATACTGTATAGGGGGATACAATCTGTTACTCTCTGTAATCAGCCATTTCATCCTGGGGAGAGGAGACTGTACAGGGGGTGCTGCTGGTGCAGTCACTGTGTACATACATGACATTACTTATCCTGCACTGATCCTGAGTTACATCCTGTATTATACTCCAGAGCTGCACTCACTATTCTGCTACTGGTGCAGTCACTGTGTACATACATGACATTACTTATCCTGTACTGATCCTGAGTTACATCCTCTATTATACCACAGAGCTGCACTCACTATTCTGCTGCTGGTGCAGTCACTGTGTACATACATGACATTACTTACCCTGTACTGATCCTGATACTCATTCATTACTAGAGCTTAGGTAGGGGGGAGGTATCTGACAGTTTATTGATAATCGTACAGACCAGCAGAATTCTGATTGCAGCTCTGG
>CM033648.1:89642270-89935026 GCA_019512145.1 Engystomops pustulosus
GACATTACTTATCCTGTACTGATCCTGAGTTACATCCTGTATTATACTCCAGAGCTGCACTCACTATTCTGCTGCTGGTGCAGTCACTGTGTACATACATGACATTACTTATCCTGTACTGATCCTGAGTTACATCCTGTAGATCTTTTTATTTTATATAAAAGTAAAAAAACATAACAATACAAACAAAACATAACATACAATCTCTTACTTGCTGGTCCAGCCCCATTCACACCTAGTAAAAACAATAACTTAAAATACACTGAAATGAATGAACACCAATTACCACATCCCCCACCCAACCGATTATCACAACCTAAACCGAACCAATAAACAATAAGACAAGCCACCACAAATAAAACATAAATGACTATAAATATACATAAACCCACCCCACACCCTCTAATAACAAACCACCCCACACCCTTTTTTTTTTTTTTTTTTAAATATATAATAACAAATACACATTACACTAAACTAAATCCCTCGCCCGCAACCTCCCCTTCCCCCCAGACACTGGTCTAACGTCCAAAGTTTGCGTTAAGTAGTCCAGACCAGTGCCCAGGGTCATAGAGTCCAAGGTCAACGTAAATCCCACCACCATCACCCCCCTCCCAACCTAACACTATGTCCCAAACCCAACTATATACAATATATACAATATATACAGTATTTACAACATAACATAAAGAAAACAGAATACAAATAAAATCTCAAAATCTCAACAACATCAATCAAAACCACATAAAGCCCAGGTTCGGCGCCTGCAAGCCCAACATCAATATAACCTCAGAACACAAAACAAAAATCTACAGTGCAGCATCAGCCCAACACCAGGAGCGGAGATGACAGACTAAGGGACACTAAAGGAGAACCCCCTCCAAAGGAGAGAGGCCCTCCCCGTGCCCAGCCTCTCATACTCCAGAGAGCGCACCTTCACCAGGTCACCCAGAATGTTCCTAACCACCTCATCCACCGGGAGGATTTTACGCTGCGTCGATACTAAACACCGTGCGTTCCACGTGTGGTACCTGACCACTACACTGACTAGGAATAACGTGCAGCGGTCCCGGCCACCCAGGCCTCTGAATGCTCCATAGGCCCACTCCGCATAGGAGAGACCGGCCAACCCGGGCCAATGGATGGAAGCGCCCACCCGGTTGTACACCTCTGTGTTAAAGGGGCACTGAAGCAGGAAGTGGTCCATGCTCTCCAGCAGGCCACCGCACTCCTCCCGGGGACAACCCCTTTCCTCAGAGCTCCTACACTTCAGATTGTCCCTCACACACAGCTTTCCATGGAAGCAGCGCCAAGTCACGTCCCAAATAACTACAGAGGAGCCGCTGTGTATATAGTATCTCCAGGCCTGGTGTCACTACAGAGGAGATACTGTAGATATTGGGTCACATACAAGCCATGGATGTAGCGGCTCCTTCTCCACATAAGAGGCCTCATCAGGTAGTAGGAAGGATAGGGGGCGCCACACCTGAGAGCGGAGGGAGAGCACTGCAGTGTAAAGCAGGGCGGAGAAGCAGAGGCAGGAGATAAAGTCCTTCTAGATGGTTGTGACCTCTGTGTCCTGAGGAGCCATCAGACTTGTATGTAGAAGGCATTAGAATCAATTAAATGTTTTAAAACACATTTGTTTTTAGTTTCACGAGTTCCCAACATATAAACATATTACAAAAAAATTGGAGATTTTTATACTTTTAGTAATAAATACAAATTTACACTTTTGCCAGTTCTGTAGAGTCCCGAATGTCTGAGAATATGGCGCCCTCTATGAGGCAAAGTAGGTACTGCAGGGTATATCACAGTCATGTCCAGTGATGTACAGGGAGCAGCGGTGTGATAGGTGATGACATCTCTGACCTTGAACTTTCCATCATGGCGGCGGCGGCAGTGCGGGAGGTTCTTCCTCGTCAGAGTCAAATTCCACATTTTCATCTTTTATCCACTTTCCTGTCCCATCCGGAATCCACCCGGAGCTGTGGAAAGAGACCGGCACATAATATCCACCACGTGGGGGCGCTATAGTCACCAGCAATAGTCTATACCAGCAGGAAGGCCTCACCTCCGCAGAGACAGGTAATGCTCCATCACTCGCCGTCTCTCAGGGTCATCACCCACATCTTCCTGCATTTCTGAAGGTTTCTTCTTCTTACCATTTTTCTTTGTGTGAGACGGTTTACAGATTCCTGAAAAATATCAACACATTGGCCACATTTATCAAATACAGTGCGGTGTGCAGTGCAGAATAGTGAGTGCAGCTGTGGAGTATAATACAGGATGTAACTCGGGATCAGTACAGGATAAGTAATGTCATGTATGTACACAGTGACTGCAACTCTCTGTTATCAGCCATTTCATCCTGGGGAGAGGAGACTGTACAGAGGGGATACAATCTATTACTCTCTGTTATCAGCCATTTCATCCTGGGGAGAGGAGACTGTAAAGGGGGATACAATATATTACATTATGGAATGGCTCATGGTCAGGAAAAGAAAGGAAAAACCAACACCAGACCCTTCTGTCACTGGTGGTACAATCCTTTTAACTATAGGTAGGGGGCACTCGGATCCGATTTCCCGGATCTTGCGTCCTCCCAGTCTGGTGATTACAGTGATCTCAGTGACAGGGACCGGCTCTCCGTCTGACCTACTTCCATGGAAAGAGATTTAACCCCTTGTGTCAGCATGGAGTACAGAATCATTTCCACTGCAGGGCTGATGTACCAAAGCTTATCCTTTGTGATGGATCTAAGGCGCAGTTCACACCTCTGTTCATGGTGTCTGTCATTAAATGATGTTATTTGTAGTGGCAAAAACAACTCTTGCTGCAGCATTATTTTCGCTGTTATATATAACAGAACATGTATCTAAATCCATCACGTGGTACATAATCTGATAAACCAATGTATCTCACCCTTTGATATGAAATTTTGTTTTCCGAGCAGATGATGAACAGATGCTGAACGACCCTCTCCTGTGTGATACTGCCTGCAGCGCTTGAGGTTATACATGTATGCTGTGTGATACAATCTGCACCTATGGGGTATCTAAGCTGGTACTATGTGATCGAGCCTGCAGAGATGTATATCTACACCTGTCCTGTGTGATACTGTCGGCTAAACCAATGTATCTAAGCCTATTGTGTGTTACACAGTCTGAAAATTCTGAGCCGCTGATGCAGATACTTTTTTTTGGGCCATTCTATGTGATACATTCTGCGTTGTATGTAATGTATCTAATTCTGTCCTTAGTGATGAAATCTGAAGAATTTACATACCTAGTTCTATCCAGTGTGATACAGTCTGCAGAGCTGGTGTATCTAAGCATATCCTGTGTGATACAATTTCTGAGTTGATAGATTTAAAGGGAACCTACCACCACGGATCTAGCAATAAAGGTAGATTGGGTGGTAGGTGCATCTATAGGACGTGGGGATAGGCCTTTTAAGGGCTAATCCTCACGTCCCCACAATTTTTAAATAACTTTTATTCCCCTAATATGTAAATTTTCTAAAGAGGCTACTGGGGCGTGGAGTAGCCGGAGCTGAGGCTACACGGCGCGGCCTGCTGTTCTGCACATGCCGAAGATTTTTGGTAGGAGGAACAAGGAGGCTACTGGGGCGTGGAGTATCCGTGCCGTATAGCCTCAGCTCCGGCTACTCCATGCCCCAGTAGCCGCTTTAGAAAATTTACATATTAGGGGAATAAAAGTTATTAAAAAATTGCGGGGACGTAAGGATTAGCCCTTAAAAGGTCTATCCCCACATCCTATAGATCCACCTGATCTACCTTTATAGGTAGATTCGTGGTGGTAGGTTCCCTTTAAACATTAAAGCCGTTTGATCTAAATTTGTAACATTGTAGAAAATTAAAGAATAACACAAATATTTATAAAAGAAAGTGACAGTAAAGCCTCTCGTCCCCCATCAAGCAATAATAAAGGTCACCTAAGGACAGGAATCCCGACACCATGACCTGACCACAGGGTGAAGCTTCTTCCTAATGAGTTGTGTATTAGTGTCTGTGTCTGGAATAGATCCGTAAATTAAGCCAAGAACATCCTACAAATATTACGACAACAGCTGGGGCAGGACACATAGGCAGCCAATGCTACAGACCTTAAAGGGATCCTGTCAGTAGACTGCAGCTGGTGTTATGTATTGTCCAACACGGTGAAAAAACATAAGAATTAAAACCTAACTTTTAATATACCGGCTGATAAAATTACACTTATTTAAACATTAAACACAACAATGAAATGTATGGACCATCTCCAGCCAATGTGGCGGCACTTTGACCTAGGACCACTGTCCACGTGCGCGGCGGTACTGTACAGTGGGGAGATTATCGTTCCCCATCTGGACAATGCATTTATATTCCCCTGATGACAGGTCCTGAGCTTTTACAGGACCCAGTAACGCGTCGGGTACTACTTAGGGCCTACTAGGGTGGTCCTAGGATTAGGGTCACTCTGGGACCGCCCTTGTCAGGACGGGAGCTACATATTTTGGGGTCAGGGAAAGGTATGGATAGGGACTACTAGGTGCAGTGTCGTCAACTGTTCCTGACCCGGTGGATCCCGTGTCATACTCTCCTGACCGACATCCCCCACCCGCACACAAACCCCGCCCCCCCTCCGTGAACTAGTAAGAACTTTCCGTATTATATGGTTATTTGAGTTCAGTCTGTTGCCAGGTTCAAGTAGGTACTTACCTGTTGGTAATCCTACATGTGTGGGGAAGTGTACTTCATTGGCTGGAGATGGTCCATATATTTCATTGTTGTGTTTAATGTTTAAATAAGTGTAATTTTATCAGCCGGTATATTAAAAGTTGGGTTTTAATTCTTATGTTTTTTCACCCTGTGTTGAATTGTTTAAGTATTATTGGTGGAAGCTGAGGTCCTCGGACACTTCCAGGGGACACTTGCTACACTCTTTGGCAAAAGTAATTACTAATTTTGCGTGTTTTCTGTTATGTATTGTCCCTGGCGAGAAGTGTATATATATTGGTCGCCTTTCCAATATCACCATATGAGTTCTCTTTCTCCCATTTTTCTCTGCTATTCCTTCAAGGAAATTCTCATAGCCGCCCCCGCAATGAGATGCCAACAAAAACAATAATCTCAGTTCTTACCTCACCCAGTGATCCCACGGCTTCCTCTTCTTTTTGGCATGTCTATCCGTGCACTGTAGCTGCGCACATTGTATCATGCGCTGATGACATCGTTAGTGTGCTAAGGCACTGCAGATAGAAGCCCATCTGCCTGCACCGCATGCAATTGAATCACTCACCACTGATGGGACCCACAGAGTGCAGGCCCAGGTCAATCGCTGGGCCCGGTCGCAGACGTACCAGACGTACCCCAGAGCTGCACTCACTATTCTGCTGCTGGTGCAGTCACTGTGTACATACATGACATTACTTATCCTGTACTGATCCTGCGTTACATCCTGTATTATACTCCAGAGGCTGCCACTCACTATTCTGCTACTGGTGGCAGTCACTGTGTACATACATGCATTACTTACCCCTGTACTGATCCTGAGTTACATCCGTAGATCTTTTATATATATAAGTAAAAACAACACAATACAAACAAAACATACACATACAATATATACAATTCTTACTTGCTGGCCAGCCCCATTCACCACTAGTAAAAACAATAACTTAAATACACCGAAATGAATGAACACCAAATACCACAACCCCCACCCAACTGATATCACACAACCTAAACCAAACCAATAAACAAAGACAAGCCACACCCAAATAAAACTAATGAATATAAATATACATAAAACCCACCCCAAACCCTCTAATAACAACACCACCCCCACACAGATCACACCACATCCCACACCGCATTTTTTTTTTTTTTTTTTTTTTTAAATATATATACAAAACATACATACACTACACTACACTCTAAATCCCTCGCGCCCACACTCCCCTTCCCCCCAGACACTGGTCTAACGTCCAAAGTTTGCGTTAAGTAGTCCAGACCAGTGCCCAGGGTCATAGAGTCCAAGGTCAACGTAAATCCCACCACCATCACCCCCCTCCCAACCTAACACTATGTCCCGAACCCCACTATATACAATATATACAGTATATACAACACAACATAAAGAAAACAGAATACAAATAAAATCTCAAAATCTCAACAACATCAATCAAAACCACATAAAGCCCAAGTTCGGTGCCTGCAAGCCCAACATCACTATACCCTCAGAACACAAAACAAAAAATCTACTGTGCACATCAGTCCCAACCAAGAAAGGAGATGACATACTAGGGACACTAAAGGGAACCCCCTCCAAAGGAGAGGCCCTCCCCGTGCCCAGCCTCTCATACTCCAAGAGCGCACCTTCACCAGGTCACCCAAATGTTCCTAACCACCTCCTCCACCGGAGGATTTTCGCTGCTCTATACTAACCCGTGCGTTCCACGTGTGGTACCTGACCACTAGACTGACTAGACTAACGTGCATCGGTCCCGGCCACCCAGGCCTCTGAATGCTCCATAGGCCCACTCATGGAGAGACCGGCCAACCCGGGCCAATGGATGGAAGCGCCCACCCGGTTGTAACACCTCTGTTTTAAAGGGGCACTGAAGCAGGAAGTGTCCATGCTCTCCAGCAGGCCACCGCACTCCTCCCGGGGGGACAACCCCTTTCCTCAGAGCTCCTACACTTCAGATTGTCCCCCACACACAGCTTTCCTGGAAGCAGCGCCAAGTCACGTCCCAACTTCAAGGGATCCTGATGGAATCAATAAACTCAAACCCACCCCAAGATCCCGACTTGGCAGCAATCCCTGAGGGCCAGAGGCTTCTGGAATGGGTCAACAGAACCCTTTTGTCAAGGACTTTCCTCGACATGGTCCTGATCTCCCACATTCCCAGACCCCACCGGCGAATCACCTTCAGAACCGGGTTACGTAAGCGGAAGATGCCCATGCGGTGTACGGAGATCCTTCACTCGCCCTCCTTGTCTCCCATTCCTGGAAAAAGGCCAAACCATCCCCTGCAGGAGTATACCACGGAGGACCCTCTCTTTCCAGAGGTTTGCGATATTGATCTTAAGAAAGTTTCACTAGGAACACCACAGGTTGACCATACACAACCCTCCTTGTCTCCTCGTCGGTAAGTAACCTCCCTCTTATTAGGTTCAGCCCATTCCCCCCATAACAGCTGGAAGAACAGACCTGTACACTCGAGTCCAAGGGGTTTCCGGCACCATGCAACACTGCCCCAATAAATCAGCAACGAGCAGGTAAGTTTTAATCAGTTTAACCCTTCTCTGAGGGTCAAGACCACCCTTCCACCTGGTCCACCCTCTGAGCGGTGATCTTAGCCTGCCGTCCCAGTTTTGCATGGGGTAATCCCCTGGCCAAATTCGATGCCGAACTTTGGCGGAGTCCTGGGGGCCCTGGAAAGTGTCCGGGAGATCAAAGCCTGGATCCCCCTCTCCCAGCCAAGACTCTCACACTTATCCGGTTGATCTTGGACCCAGAAGCATCTGAGTAGCGGTCAACCTCTGACATCAATACCCTTGCGCCTCCCCCCTCCGAGGACACAAACGGTGACATCATCGGCATAGCCTACCACTCTAAGAGTGGCTTCCGGTGCTGCCCGATCCATTCCGACTCCCCACCAACGCCCACGATCAACCCTCCTAAGGAATGGGTCATCTCGAACACGTATAAAGTGGGCTCAGAGGACAACCCTGGCGACACCCAGACCCGACCTCAAAAGGACGGCCAATCCAACCGTTCACAACGGGAACACTCTCTGCCCCTGCGTACAAACTTTCAGCATGACAATTAACTCCCCCGGCAGGCCATACCTCAGAAGGACAGACCAGAGGTACTCGTGGTTAACCCGATCAAACGTTTTTGCCTGATCCAGGACAGCAGTACACCCCCTTCCAGTTACCAGCCCTGCCCTGCTCCACTGCCTCCCGAACACAGGCACAGCACTAAATGTACTGCGGCCTGGAACAGACAGTGCTGGGTCTCCGAAAGGAGCCGGGGTGCAAACTGCCCCAGCCGATTAAACAGCACCTTTGCCAAAACCTTTGTCCGTATTGAAAGCGCTATGGGACCCAGTTCTCAACACGAATCGGTCCTTACCCTTTGACAGGATGATCAGGGCGACTCCTCATTGACTCGGCAGAGCGCCCAGGAAAGACTCATTATATACCTCAGTCAAGAGGGAACCAAGGCGTCCTAAAGGCTTATAAAACTCAATCGTGTAAGCCATCCGGACCCGGCGATTTCTTGAGGGCAACCCTTCAATCGCCCGGCTGACTTCCTCTTCACTGATCATCTCTGTCAAAATATCAAGGGAGGGGTCTACTCCTGGCTCAGGACAGTTTCAGCCAGGAAAGCCGACATCACAACATCCCGATCTAGATCCTTCCTGCCCAAGAGGTGTGAGTAAGGATCTACGACCTCCAGATCCCTGATCTGGACCTTTTCAGGGATCCTGTACTGTCAACCAGTCCTGTGACAACTTTACATTCACTGACATCTTGCAGTTCCTGTAAGGGTCGGGCGAGCGGTATTTCCCGTAATCCCTCTCAAAAACCAAGATGCGTGTCTATCGTACTGACACCTCTTCAGAAGGATTTCACTCTGGAGATGTCTTCACGACTACCTCCAGTCGAGACAGATGCTCGAGTTTCCTCCTCAAGCCCTGATACAGACGGTACCTGTCCAGGCTCCTGAGGCTCGAGAGCTGGCGGAAGAATCTCGCCACCCTTTTCTTGAGCATCTCACCCCACTCTGACTTACGCTACAAAGCCCAGCAAGGTACCTGGCTCTGAAGAAAGTCCTCAAAGATTGTCTTCTCTGCTTCTTCCCTCAGAGGACGAATTGACTCCAGTAGCCTCTTCCCATCCGGGGGGTCCTTGTAACATCAAGAAAACAAATTAAACATGGTCGGAGAACCCACCTCAACAACGGACACTGCTGAAGAAATGGCTTCCCCTTTAAATAAACCTGTCTATTCTAGCTGCCTCAGCTACCCCTAATAATAGGTAACCCGCGTGGGCCTGGGTGTGCCGGATGTGGACACTCCACCAGGCGACCTCACGGTATGCTATAAGAGCGACGCTATCATAAGTCAGCTTGTCTCTGGAACCTCCCCTATCCTGGGACCCTCGTGACAGCATTGAAGTCCCCTCCCAAGAACCACCTGCCGACTTGTAAAAAGGTAGGGCTTGATCCTCATAAAGAACACTTCCTGTCCCACTGGACTGGGGACCATAGATGTATTAATAAGACGAAGTTCTTGTCCCTTCATGAGGACATCCAGATCAGGCACCTCCCCATTTCTAACTCATACACTCGTCGGCATTCTACCGGTCGGTAAAAAGGACCGCCACTCTCGCTATACGCTCGGCCGCAAGGACCAATAGGAAGGCCCGTGTCTCCATTCCTCTTAGCTTTAAACTTTAAACAGCCGCCAATCTTGGCAGCCTGGTCTCCTGCAAAATAAAATGTCGCTTCACAACGGCCGAGAAAATCAAGGCCGCAATCTAGCCAGCATCAGACTTAATCGGCGACATTAATGGACGCCAGCGTCAACAGGAGTGGGTGCCGCCATCATAGTATTGAGGTTAGACGGCTTTCTTTTTACCCATCTTACCACCACCACCCTCGGGAAATGAACACCCCCTTTTAGACATATTGTGGTGTCCATCTCCCGCACCTCTGATGCTTAGGGCAGATTCAGGACCTGCCCCCTCATCCTCGTCCAGACTCTGGGCCAGTCTCCCCTCCTGAGGACCCTGATTCCCCAGGGGAAGACTCGGCACCCCTGCAACTCCGCCACCTCTGGCCTTCACCCTCAGCCCCTCCACGGCAGGAGAGGCCATCCAGGGCCAGGAATCGATTTGAAAGTTCGACCACGGGGGGTTGGTTGCACCTTCCTTGGGTACCTTAGTCGGGAGGGAGAGATCTTACACCTCCCTTCTTTTTACCCTTTTTCTTCTTTTTGGCGCCACGCTTACGCTTTTCCTCTAGCCACGCCCTATTATCCTCGTCCATACTCTCTCATAAGGGAGGAGTCTGAGGACGTGGCACTTCCTCTCTCTCGATCCTCCTGACCCTCTCATCCAGTACATCATCCCCTGGGGCCTCAGCGACAGTGTGGTCTCCGAGAGCGCCGAGGTTGTCCGAGTAGCCCGAGACTCCCCCCGCTCTCTCCTCCTGTTGACGCTTCTCTAACGCCTTAGCTGGGCAGGCATCTTTTTCCTGTCTTTCTTTCCCTGGCCCCTCCATTCCTCCGCCTTTGCCAGTCCCCTCCCCAGCAGATTCAGCCTCATGGCTTTCATCCCTGAGGCTGAGCCTGCATTAGCGAAGGAAAGAGGACAACACTGTACGGGTGACCGAGATATCACCACACGGTTTTACACTAATCTGCCCTGTACAGGATGCAGCGAGATGGCCGACACCCCCCCACAACACGACCACACTTCTGCACGGTGCAGTTTGCGCTGAAATGTGTGGGTCACCGCACCTTGACACAGCTTATGCTGCCCCCGGTGAGAAGATCAGGATCCGATCCCTCCCCAGAAGGCTGATGAAGGGATGTGGGCGACCTGAGTTACCTGACGCCTCAACTTCACCATGAAGGTCCAGGCCCCTGACCAGATACCATACTCATCACGATTTTCTCGGTAATCCTAGCACCTCTCCATAACGATTCATCCAGGTCATGATGTCAAAGCAATAGTGATTCGTTACGGGTAAGAACGTCACTTTCTTGAGTTCGCTCTGGCGGGACACTGCTTGCACGACAAAAGTCCCGCCACTCGGGGCTCGTTGTATCTCAGCTCATAGTTGCCAGAAGAGCTCAAGCCACCCCCTCGGCGAACAAAGCTGACACAAACTCAGATGTACCATAGGGATGGATCAAGGCAACAGATGTCAGCCGCCCTTGAGTCCATCGTCAGCACAGCTCAACTACCTTGCCGAGGGGGACACACATCACTGCCACGCCACCGAAGACGGACACATTCCTACGTTAGCACGCCCCGCCGGTGGTCGGGAGCGACCATGATTCTCCGCTGCTCTTTGCTCTCGGAAGGCAACAGGCCGTGCCTCTCTATCCAAACAACGACAAATCAACCTCCTGCCCCGCATCAATTGATCGTCCTTTTCTCCTTCTGTAAGGCCTGCAGGGGCGCGTTGCAAAAAACCGTCCCCAGATCCCAGAGACGAGGATGATGGACCCCTCTTCCCCCATGCACGACACTGGCATAGCTCTTAATATGGGCCGCCACTGGGGGAGCAACCGAACCAACCCCTGCCACCACCACATTAACACTACCCACCTGCATGTTGACCTCAGCCACGCCACTCAACACACACCAGTCACTCCATCACCCCCCCCCAAAGCTGGAAAAGATTCAGCACCACTCCCACCATTCACATTATCCACCACAACATACTGACTCCACTCCCACTGGCTGGACCATGCACAACATCGGAGACATGACACACTCCGCATCTTCAGGCACAAGGACGGGGTCCCCGCAGCCATCGCCCAAGGGGACCCCAACTCTTGTCACTTGTGCCCTCGCAATCATCGGTAGCAGATGTTTATTTTAACTCTACCTGGGCTTGTAACATTCGCGCGCTGCTCTTTAGCCGGTGTGAGGCGCCCGTGATCTTCAATTTCCACAGAATTCAAATATCCCCACACCAACACAGAATACACTTTTTTGTCTGGGGAGGTTCGGAGCCTCAGCCCTCAGCGACCCCTCCACACTCCGCCCGCCGCTTCCATAACCAAGTGATCAGCACAACAGCATAAGAGGCGCCGAGGGCACCGGAAGCTCCACCATGCCGGGCTGTCCCCCCCTCCCAGCGGGGACGCACCACGCACTGGATTTTGATGTTATCGCCACTGCCGAGCCGCCCTGACTCGCCTTGCGGCCGATGCCTCCACTGCTCCCCCACTGTTACCACAAACAGAGACGAGCCCATGCCACATCAGATGTCACACCTGTAATCTCCCTGCACCTTTGTCAACCGGGGTCCACAGCAGAACCGGGGGGTTTGGGTAGCAGCTTGCACAGTGAGCTGACCCTGCGCTTTGCCCGGGGGGGTGTACAGGGAGGGGGGTAAAGATGAATCGAACTCTTCTTGCTGCTTTGGCCGGTCTTCTTACTCTTTCTCGGCTGCTCCCCCCAGCGGCTTCCTCTGGGAGTCATCACCAAAGAAAAGTTCTCCATGCGCACTGGGGACTCGAGGCCGGGATCTCTGCCATGAGCGCCCTCCCGGCTGCCGTGTCACTGTCCTCCCCCCGAGCGAGGTGTTACTGCTGGCTGTCCTGCAGGGGCCCACTGCCGAGGCCTGCTTGATCTTCCTGCAGGCCGCGAGGTGTGTCCTCTGATCGCCATCACATCATCAAATCATCCTCCCTCCCCTCACCCTGGTGCAGGCTGCAACCCCATCAGCCTTTGCTCTCTGTTATCAGCCATCTGAGCAAATCGGTCATCATAATCGTTTTTCCTTAATGGTGCGCTGTTATCACAAATAAGGTCTTTCTTTTTGTCACTTTGTCAATCTCTGCCTTTAGGTGATTATCTCTCTCTTAACCTCCGATCTTGCGCTTCTTTGGCGCCGTGTTCGCCCTGGCGCGGGCACATCGCAGCTCCTCCCGGAGCCTCCTGATGGTCTTGGTCGCCTCTTCGTACTCACAGGTGGCTCTGGACCCGGGAGCATAGTGGACAAAGACTCCCGGGGCCCGCACCGCCCAGCCTCCCCCGCATGGTCAGCCTTACCTACTCTGTGAGCACTCGCTTCATGGCTCCAGCCCCGAAGGACCGCGTCACACCCGCACCATCAGGACATCCAGGTTCTTGCCGCGCCGCACCTCACACCAGACTCAGGGGGACAGAGCAGTATTACTACTACTACACTCCGTGGAACTCTCACCCGATCCTCCATAGCGCTGGCCGGTTCCTGGCTACCCCTGCCCCCCCCCGCGCGCCTGCCCGGAAACAGGAGCCTGGTCTTGCCGCTCTGGCTCATGCCTGGAACCCACCCCCTCCCTGGGAAGGGAGAGAGCAGGTCACATGTGGATGGATATTCCTGGAGCTCAGAGCAGCACAGCACACGCCTCTCAACAGCAACAGACAGAGAACGACTAACGAGCTCCAGAGCTTCACTCACTATCTGCTGCTGGTGCAGTCACTGTGTCATACAATGACATTACTTATCCTGTACTGATCCTGAGTTACATCTGTATATACTCCAGAGCTGCACTCACATCTGCTGGTGGTGCAGTCACTGTGTACATACTGGCATTACTTATCCTGTACTGATCCTGAGTTACATCCTGTATATACTCCGACTGCACTCACTATTCTGCGCTGGTGGTGCAGTCCACTGTGTACATACATGGCGGTTATCTCCTGTACTGATCCTGAGTTTACATCCTGTATTAAACCCCAGAGCTGCACCACTATTCTGCTGGCTTGCTTGGTGCAGTCACTGTGTACATACTGACATTACTTATCCTGTACTGATCCTGATTTTTTGGGGGGATTTTGGCCTGTGTATTAGCATAAATAAATTTAGGGGTCGGGCAGTGGCAAAAGCAGGAACCATGTCATCAGGAAAATATCATGAACCGTCCATAAATGGTCTCTACATCTCCCGGCTTTCCCCAGACAAAGGTCTCACGAAGTAAAAGAGACGGAAACTGGACAACAAAACGGTACGTTATTTTTTTATTTATTTTTTTGATTTCTATCTATTTGTTACGTTTATTACGTTGGTGATTGGGCAAGCTCCGCCCCCGGGATTCGCCTTATGTTCCTAAACGCAATGTAAACGCCCCATTTGACCATTGACCTTTGAACCTTGAATCCAGATAATACAATAATTTCAAGAAATTAAAATTCAGTATCTTGATATTTCTCCAGGTTCGCACTAAAATTGTGGCATCGGTTCAGCCGCTGGCCCTAGGACATGAAGCTGCAGTGTCCTCAGAAATGTTCTGCACTCGGGGCTCGGGTCGAGTATTGCCGGGCATGACACTTTCTGTTCTCATGTGACAGATACAAGTCTATGGCCGGTTCTTCCTTCTCCCCACCGGGACCACCGGGATCATACTGGCTCCAACCTCTTCCATTATAACATTCATTACCATCATCCCCTTTAACGACAAAGAGGACGACCCCGGATTCCGTAGATTGGGATATTTTTTATTTCTGGTAGTGCATCATCAGATGTGACATTTAACTCGTCCGACACAATCCATGAAACAGAGACTAAACACCCTCCATCTTATGGAAAATTTAAAAAAAAGGACAAAATTAAAAGTTACATTTTCTACAAGCAAATAAATAGTAATGGCTTCCCCGGGCACAGTCCGATGATCCTGCGCTGTCTGAACATAAAATGTGTTTTGAACTATGTAATACCCCTTATATTGGTGTAGCAGAGCCTCTGCGTGAGGGTGCAGTGATGACGTGTGTTGTCCAAAACAACTTTATTACATAATTGTCGGTATATTTAAAGGGAACTGTCCCATATTCAAGGCAAAAGTGGAGCCACAAATAGACCCTTCGTTCTATGGCCTCTCACCCCAATCAGTAGGGCAACCGGGATCATGTGACACTTCCTGAAGAAACAGGAGTCCCTTGGTCAATGTGGTGGAGCTTAGTTTACTAGATTCATCATGATATCTCAGAGGGACATTTAAAAAATTCTAATTTGCCGATAGACTGACTTTAAAAAAACACCATAATCCAGGTACCCCTTTAAATAGTCCTCCCCAGTGTATAGTTTTGGTTGCAATCCAGACATGCACTAGGCAGTGCACAGGTCACAAATCACCGATTATCCATATGGCACAGGATTCCACATACATCAGCATTCCATAACCGCTTAAAGGATACGGTCAGTGGGTTGTGACCAAATCTGCCCAGCGTGGTACTATTGTATTGTCCCTGGAGAGATGTGTAATCAAGACCTCACCACACTCTGCTGTGCTCTGTGCGCTCTGCAGTCCCCAGTGCTATGTATTGTCCCTGGAGAGATGTGTAACCAGACCTCACATACTGTCTGTGTCGCAGGAGTGTTATGGATATTTCTGGGAATTTGTAATCAGACCTCCTACACTGCTGTGCCTGTGCTCTCGCAGCCGTGTTACATTTGTCCCTGGAGAGATGTTGTAATCAAGACTCACATGCGGGCTCTTTTTTAGTGTTGGTGTGAAGTTTTGCCTGTGATATACGTGTTCTGCCCGTGTGGATTGCTGTTTATAGAAGCAGGCTGTGAAGTAGTGGATTTAATTCCAGGATTGTAACTCTCTAATTGGCAATTGTGGGGGTGTTTTAACACTGCTGTGCTCTGAACTGAGCGTCTCTCACAGCCCTTCTTTTGCTCCTAGTAAAGGTTTGTAAAAGATATGGTTAAATACTATAATAATCACTTAACAGAAAAAGAAGGTGGCAGCTCTATGACTCTGAACGAGCCCAAGAGCACAGCAGCAAGGGAACACACCTGAAATAACTGATTTAATACTTGTATATGTCTTTATTTATAGTCCTGCTTGGCTACAAAAAACTACACCATAGGCTGATTACACATCTCTCCAGGGACAATACATCCCACGACGGCAGAAGAGCACAGAGCACAGCAGTGTGAGGTCTGATTACACCATCTCTCCGGGACATACTACACTGGCTTCCGAGAGCACAGAGCACAGCATGTGAGGTCTGATTACACATCTCTCCAGTAGACATAATAACACTGGCTGTCACGAATCCACAGAGCACAGCATGTGAGGTCTGATTACACATCTCTCCCAAGACAATACATAAACTGGTTGCAGCGAGCACAGGCATAGCAGTGTGAGGTCTGATTACACATCTCCCAGGGACAATACTACACTGGCGCAAGCGCGCAACAGAGCATAGGCCGTGTGAGGTCTGATTAACACTCTCGCTCCAGGGACAATACATAACACGGCTGGCAGGAGCCAGAGCACAGCATGTGGTCTGATTACCCTCTTTCCAGAGACCATCATAACATGCTGCAGAGGGCACATAGCACAGCAGTTGTGATGTCTGATTACCATCCGCCAGGGATAATACATGACACTTGCTGCAGAGAAGCACAGAGCACAGCAGTGTATGTCGATTAACCATCTCTCCAGGGATAATACATGACACTGACTGCAGAGGCACAGAGCACAAAAGCAAGTGTGAGGTCCTGATTACCAACATCTCCTCCAGGGACAATACATAACACTCTGGGCTGCAAAAGACAGAGCACAGCAGTGTGAGGTCTGATTACCACATCTCCCAGGGACACTACATAACACGGCTGCAGAGAGCACGAGAGCAAAGCAGTGTGAGGTCTATAAACATCCTCCAGGGACATACACCACTGGCTGCAGACTTGCACAGATCACAGCAGTGTACGGTGTGGATTACACATCTCTCTCCAGGGACATACATAACACTTGCGGGCAGCTATCACATAGCACAGCAGTGGTGAGGTGCGGATTACACAATCTCGCCAGGGACATACACACACTGTCTGCAGAGAGCCAGAGCACGCATTTTGTGAAGTCTGATTCCACTCGCCAGGGACAATCAACACACACTGGCTGCAGAGATGCACGGCACAGCAGTGTGAGTGTCTGATTTATACAACATCTCTCGGGGACAATACACACACTGGCGTCAGAAGCACAGAAGAGCCACATTGTTGAGGTCTTATTACACATCTCTTCCAGGACACTACACAACACTGTCTGCAGAGACACAGAGCACAGCAAGTGTGAGGTCTGATTACACATCCCTCCAGCTCACACTGCTGTGCTCTGTGCTCTCTGCAGCCAGTGCTATGTATTGTCCCTGGAGAAATGTGTAACCAGACCTTTGTGTAAGTAACAGCAGGAATGTGATATATGGATGTATATTTCGGGGTTGTAACTTATCCATGTACACAGAGGGAGCCTCCTCACACTGCTGTGCTCTGTGCTCTCGGCAGCCAGGGTTATGCATTGTCCCTGGAGAGATGTGTAATCAGACCTGACACTGCTGTGCTCTTTTTTATGTTTGGTGTGAAGTTTTGCCTGTGGAGATACGTGTTATCTGCCCTGTGTGGATGGTGTTAGTAGCAGCAGGACTGTGAAGTATGGATTTATATTCCAGGATTGTAACGTCTCTAATTGCATTGTGGGGGTGTTTTAACACTGCTGTGCTCTGAACTGAGCGTCTCCACAGCCCCTTCCTTTTGCTCCTAGTAAAAGCTGTAAAAAGATACTGGTTAAATACTATAGATATCACTTAACAGAAAAAGAAGGTGCAGCTCTATACTCTATGCACAAAGCCCAGAGCCCAGCAGCAAGGGTATACACTCTGAAATACTGATTTATATTCTTGTATATTCTTTATTTATAGTCCTGCTGCTACAAAAAACATACACACAGGTCTGATTACACATCTCTCCAGGGACAATACATAACACTGGACTGAAGCGGAGCACAGGCAGCAGTGTGAGGTTGATACAATCTCTCCAGGGACAATACACAACACTGGCTGCAGAGAGCACAGAGCACAGCAGTGTGAGGTCTGATTACACATCTCTCCAGGGACAATACACAACACTGGCTGCAGAGAGCACAGAGCACAGCAGTGTGAGGTCTGATTACACATCCCTCCAGGGACATTACATAACACTGGCTGCAGTCTTTATGGTTGCACCGGCTGACAGATTCCTAATTAAATAAATTGAAGAAACAACGTGATCAAGCAGAGGTCACACGGCCGAGGTCTCCACTCCCTGCGTGGAGCCTTTCACCGATAAACTCCCAGAGATATTGTCAGAGTCCAGTAGCTCCACGATGCTGTAGGGGGAGCAGTCCTCCAGCCCCAGCTTACTACAGAGCCAACCGCAGAACCCCTTCTCCATGTCCTTCACTGCCTGCCACCACTCAGCCCACGACCACGAGATCTGAGTCACCGCCGTATACGTGGCCAGAGACAGCGACACCGCCACGATGATGATGGGGTAGAAGATGATGAGGAAGGGGCAGAAGGTGATCTTGTGCCAGAAAGTCCTTTCCTCATTGTAGACCAGGAATATATTGTACCATGTTATAGTCCCGTAATAGAAGGAAAGCACGAAGGACAGGACGAACACAACCGGCAAGCACAGGACACTCCACAGGAGGACGTGCGGACCCCTGTCCATGCCCACCGAGCACGGCTTCTTCCCCTCCATTGGCTCCTCCTGCAAAGGCTCCTTAGATCTTGTAAGTTCTTGGAGTTCCTTCTCAGTTAAAGTGACGTGGATGTCCACCAGCTGACCCTTCTTCTTCCCACGGGTGATTGTCCCAGTTAAAGTGACATAACGGCTGTCCAGAGGCATATTCCACCCACCTGAGGGACACAACAAGAGGGTTACATATATCTGAATATAGGGGGCAGTATTATAGTAGTTATATTCTTGTACATAGGGGGCAGTATTATAGTAGTTATATTCTTGTACACAGGGGGCAGTATTATAGTAGTTATATTCCTGTACATAGGGGGCAGTATTATAGTAGTTTATAATTCGTGTAATAGGGGGTGCAGTATTATGATAGTTATAAGGTATTCTTGTACATAGGGGCCGTATAGAGTATAGTATTATAATCCTCTTACATAGGGGGCAGTATTAATAGTAGTTACATGCCTGTACATAGGGGGGCAGTATTTATAGTAGTTATATTCTTTGTAACATAGGGGGCATATTATATGTTATATTCCTGACATAGGGGCAGTATTACGTGCGTAGTAAGATATTCTTGTACATAGGGGCAGGATTATATAGTTATATTCCTGTCACAGGGTGCGTGAGTTAGGGTCGAAAGTTTAATAATTCCGGTCAAATATAGGGGGCCGTATTATAATAAGTAGTTATACTTCTGGTATCCTAGGGTTCAGTATTATCGTATTCTAAGTAGTTCTGGTGTACCGCTTAGGGGGCAGTATTAAAAGTAAGTTATCGTTCTGGTTAGCATAAGAAAAAGGCGGAGTAGTGGTGCCGTCATTCGCGTCGCACTGGTCTCATGTTCGTGGTAGCACTCGGTAGGGGGCCGTCTTATCGTAGAATCTTTCTGGTACGCGATAGGGGTCATATTATGTCGATATATTCTGGTCACAAGGGAGTGTGCAGTCTATACAGATCCGTGTTATTATGTCTAATGTACATAGGTAGGGCCTCATCATCCTAGATCAGAAAATAGTATAAATCGTAGGGCGGGTCCAAGTCGGGGCAGTACTTCTCTGTAGTGTGGAGTGCTATTTTTCGCCTGATAATCAGTCGGTGGCCTTGCCTTGGAAATGAGGAATGACTCCGTTTTTATTCTTGTACATGCGGTGAGGATTATTAATAGATAGTTTATATATTCTTGTACAAATAGTGGCAGGTGTTTAAGTAGTTATTATAGTTGTTAGTATAGCGAATGGGTGTGGCTTGGGCGATTCTCTATGCTCAAATCCGTTGTCTCCATCTGAATGTGGCATATAATTGATAGTAGTTATATTCTTTACCCAGGGGCAATGCTATAGTATTTAATATATTCTTTACATACAGGGCAGTATTATAGGTCTTATATTCCTGTACATAGGGGCAGATTATCGAGTTATGTTCCTGTACATACTGGGGCATTATTATAGTAAGTTAAATAATTCCTGTACATAGGGGCAAGTATTATAGTGTTTATATTCCTGTACGGGGCAATATTATAGGTGTTCTTACTTGTACAATAGGGGGCAATATTATGGTAGTTATTATTATTGTTTATAGGGGGCAGTATTAAGTATTTATATTGCTTGTACTCAATATGGGGTCAGTATTATTAGTTATATTCTTGTACATAGGGGCAATTATAGTATGATAAGTTCTTGTACATAGTTGGGCAGTATATATTAGTTATATTCCAGTGTACATAGTGGGCATTTATTATATAGTTATATTTATATGCTATTTATATATTTCTACATAGGGCAGTATTATAGTAGTTATATTCTTGTGCATAGGTGCAGTATATAGTAGTTATATTCTGCAAGTGGATATAAGTCTATATTCCGTATGGGGCATATTATAGTAGTTATTATCTTGTACTAGGAGGTAGGGGCAGTATTATCTTTAAGTTATATCTTGTCACTAGGGGCAGTATTATGAGTAGTTTTATATTCCTTGTACATAGGGGCATTGTATTATAGTGTTATATTCTCCTGTACTGGGGGCAGTAATTAAGTAGTTCGGATATGGGTAAATAGGTATATTCCTTGTACGTAGGGGCAGTATTCTAGTAGTTTATATTCCTTTACCATAGGGAGCAGTGTTATTGGTATTATTCTGTAACAATAGAGGACAGTATTATAGTAAGTTATCTTGTATGTATATATAGTTATAGCTTACATAGGGGGCATGTTATTATAGTAGTTAACCTGCTATCAGTGCTATAGTCCCCGATTAATCTGTAATTCACTGGGCCTCGTTCTGTAGCTTCATGCATCTATTATTGGAGGCGCAGTATTAGTTGCTATCAGTCTCTCATGACCTTCTCTTGTCGGTATAGGTGCAGTGTATGTGATTCTGTCTAGCCTCACTCTAATGATCCCGAAATCTTACGTATTCGTGTCTTCAGTTTCGATAGTGTCTCCTTCCGGCTCCATACCGTCTTGATCACATTGATGAATGGGAGCCTTCTTTTTCTCTCTCGTCATATGCTGCTAAAACCCCAGGGGCTAGCTGCTCATCTCCGCAGTGTCTCTTAGGGGGCTGTGTGGGGCGCTCTTATTTGGTTTTGGAGGAGGCTCCTCCATCTCACCATCACTGGGGATGACCTCGCTCTGCATGATGTGGAGACTCTCGATGTATCAGTCAGCCATGATATGTGCGGTAGCCAAACTATGGTGGGGATCAACCTTAAAAATACAAGAAATCAGCGTTAAGCAGAATCTGAGAGACATAGAAAAGTGCAGAATCTCCACTCCTGGGATGCTGATCAATAATCTACAATACAATATGATAGTGTCACTGGGTCTGGAATATTATGTTCTGGTCTTAGTTTACGCTTTCTCAAACATGTTAAACATATTGTGCAAATCTTGAGATCCTCAATTTACTCCAATAACTTCCGGAGCTGTGATCATAGGTATCTATAGAATTAGAATTGAGAATAATTGTCAGTCGGTGTGACCATACAGACTGCAGCCAGTGTTATGTATTGTCCCTGAGAGATTGTAATAGAAGCCTACACTCTGGTGCTCTGCTGCGGTGCAGCCAGTGTTATGTATTTGGCCCTGGAGAGGTGTCAACAGACCACCAGGAACTGAACAATGTCATACTGATTGCTCTGGGCAGTCAAGTATGCTATAGCCTGAGAGATGTTTGTAATCCTAGACCTCACCTAGCTGTGCGGATATGCCGCGTATTGTCCTCCGCAGCCGCACAACGTGTCTCGGCTCCTCTGTATGTGTTGTATTTCCCTGGAGAGTGTGTATCAGACCTCACACTGCTGGCTCTGTGCTCTCTGCACCATTCTTTGTTTGTCCCTGGAGTATGTTAATCAGACCTCACAACTGCTGTGTCTCTGTGCTCTAACTGCAGCCATGGGTCATGTATTATCCCGTGGAGAGATGTGTCAATCAGACCTCACACACATGCTGTGGCTCTGGGTCTCCTGCAGCCGTGTTATGTAGTTGGCCCTAGAGAATGTAATCAGACCTCACACTGCTGTGTGCTGTGCTCTCTGCAGCCAGTGTTATGTATTGTCCCTGGAGAGATGTGTAATCAGACCTCACACTGCTGTGTTCTGTGCTTTCTGCAGTCAATGTTATGTATTGTCCCTGGAGAGATGTGTAATCAGACCTATGTGTACGTTAGTCCAACATCCCCCTACCGAGGATGTCCTGAGGGCTTGTGGCCGACAGGTGGGTTGCAAGAAAGAGGGAGATACTGCGGATGGTGATAGTTTTCCCTGGGTACTCCTAGTATAAGCGTATATAGGGATCCCTGGATAGTGGGGAGGGCCTTGACCTTAGCAGCTTTCGGGGATCACAAGAGGGACAAGAGATGTCAAATCTCAACTCTTGGTTCCTTTATTAAAGAACGGAAACTCAACAGTCCACAGGCAAAGTAACAGTTCAGTCTGTCCGGGTCTAAGGCCACTACGCAGCAGGATCTGGTAGGTAGAGTCCGGTCTGCAGGCCTTGTGTCTGGACAGCAGGACTCAGACACACCTACTCCTCCCTGCATCGAGCCTCCAAAGACCTAGAACTTTCCAGCCAACCAGGGACCTTCTTACAGATGTAATTAACAATTATTAAACGTTCTCGGATTGGCAGAAGTTAAGCAGCTGCAATACCAGATATAGACCGTAGATGGCGCACAGAGGTGATCAGGCTCTATGGGACACATGCAATCTAATAGGAGTAATACTTCATAATGAACCTGCAATGGACAGGCCATTAGTAGCAGCAGGACTGTGAGTCTGGTTGCAGTCTGCATGGTCACACCTGATAACAGGTTCCCTTTAGAGGCAAGCCGCAGCACAATACGACTGACAGCTTTAGCACCAGCAGTATTCTGGATAGATTATGCTGCAGGGTAGCTCCAAACTCTGTGCGGTGGCATGATTGAGTCACTGCAGCTCAGATCCTATTAAAATGAAGGAGACCCAACACATACAAATGATAGCACCAGCGCACACCGCACCAATCACAGGCAACGAGGGGGAGATACCGGCAGCAGGTGGGAGGAATCGCACACGTTTCATCGCTAAACGACACTTCCTCAGGGGTCGAAGACGAAACGCATGAACAGTTTTGATATTTTTTTTTTTTTTTTTACAGCTCATTTTCACAATGTCATTGCCCCCCCCCCCCAAATATCTTATTATGCCCCTGTTCCACTGATGTTTTATGAATATGTTCCTCACAGATCCTTGTGTGTTGTGACAGTGTATCGGCGAGGTATCGCAGTCCTGGGCAGTCGCGTGTTGTGACAGTGTATCAGCGAAGTGTCGCAGTCCTAGGCAGTCGCGTGTTTGTGACAGTGTATCGGCGAAGAGTGTGCCGTCCTAGAGCAGATCGCGTGTAGTGCATGTATCGGCGAGGGATCCCCGTCCTAGGCAGTCGCGGGTTGGAACGTGTATCATCGAAGGGTCCGCATCCAGGCAGTCGGTGCTTGTGACGTTTCAGCGAGGACCTGTGCAGCCTAGAGTCGCGTGTGTGACGTGGTATCGGCGAGTGTCGCAGTCCTAGGCAGTCGCGTGTTGGGACAGGTTCGGCGCAGGTCATTCGCGCGAGGTCTCAGCAGGCGTGCGCGTTTGTGGCAGTGTATCGGCGAGGTATCGCAGTCCTAGGTGCCAAGACGGCCGCGTTGTGACAGCGATCGGGAGGATCCCCTCCTAGGCGTCGTGTGTAGTGACAGTGTATCAGCGAAGTGTCGCAGTCCTAGGCAGTCGCTTGTTGTGACAGTGTATTAGCGAGGTATCCCAGTCCTAGGCAGTCGCGTGTTGTGACAGTGTATCGGCGAAGTGTCGCAGTCCTAGGCAGGCGCTCGTGTTGTGACAGTGTATCAGCGAGGTATACCAGTCCTAGGCAGTCGCGTGTTGTGACAGTGTATCGGCGTGGTATCGCAGTCCTAGACAGTTGCCCTTACATGACCTGGGGCATGTGATGCTCAGACTTATCGCTCATGTAATGGCTCTGATGGACATCTAGGAGTATAATCCTCCATTTACCGCCCTTATCCCACCCCGATCACCGCCCGGCGGGGGCCTCCACTTCCTGGCAGCCATCACTAAGTGAATTACTATCTTTCAAATGGACTTCAGCCTCTTCATACACTGGATGCAGTAAGTGATCGGCTCCCATTACTCACAGGGCCCATAGGTTACACTCCCGTTACTTTATCAGTTAACCCTTTATAAGACTCTAAAATGGAACAAGGAAGGAGCCTTAAAATAAAGCCATAGGAGAGTGAATGATATATGATCGGATATGGAAAGAACACTCCATGGAAAGTGTTTTACAAGATGAGAAAACCTACACTATGGGGGAACCCCAGACAGAATTTCGCTTGAGGTCCCTAATATCAAATCCCCCTCTTTCTAAGAGCTGCCGTACGATTCCACCAGAGTCATCTATAGGATTATAGAGGCCCCATTAGAAAGATCTGTGTGAAGTCAGAGGCAGATAGAGGACCGGTATAATCTGGAGTGTTACGGAATACTCAGCACATGGAGAGGGATATGCTCAGGACCATGTGAATCCCCCCAGACCGAGCCTCCATTATCCTACAGCTGATTTCCTGCCTTTCATCACCAGTGATCGCACAGGGAATAATCCTCACAGGATGTGAGCGGCTCCTCCGTCCTCTTTCCTCTCCCGGATTTCCTAAGGACAGTCCCAAAGTTTATAAAAGTCGTCAGCGTGACCTCCATTCAGACTCAGTAACATCAGATGCAGTTTTCTAAGCCAAAAGCAGCGAGGATGATCATGGGGGAGAGGCACTGCTCCTAATTAATAATAATTCTTTACGTACATAGCGCACACAGATTCCGCAGCGCTGCACAAAACTTGCCAGAGCGATCCCGGTCCCCATACGGCTCACAATCTAATCAACCTACCAGTATGTTTTAGAGTGTGGGAGGAAACCGGAGGACC
This sequence comes from Engystomops pustulosus, assembly GCA_019512145.1. Taxonomy (NCBI): domain Eukaryota; kingdom Metazoa; phylum Chordata; class Amphibia; order Anura; family Leptodactylidae; genus Engystomops; species Engystomops pustulosus. Next base: position 89,666,989 of record CM033648.1, read on the forward strand.
AGGAGGAAACCCACACAAACACGGAGAGAACATATAAACTCTTTGCAGATGTTGACCCTGGGACTTGAACCCAGGACCCCAGCGCTGCAAGGCTGTAATGCTACTCCTCCCTTTTCACTCCATTCCTGTTTTGGACTATGGAAACTGTATCTGATAAACTGAACACAAGAACATATCCAGAGGACGTGTTCCCACGTTCCGCTTTTATTGCAGTTTAGAAATGCATCTTATGAAAACACACGCATATTCACCGGAACTTTGCACAATACGTTTGCACTGTGCTTCGAAGAAAACGCATTTAAAATGCAATGTTAATCCGATGCGTTAACAAACTGCTACTGTTAACGCTGCATTTTGTAAGAGCAAATGTTAACAGCAATGTAATGGCAAGTCTCATCTCCTCAGCGGTTGCATCAAAACACAATGAAACCGCCACGTGTGAGCGCAGCCTCCGAGTGAGAGCCAAGGAGTAGATTCTCCTCTACTTTCTGTATGCAATGAATGGAAGACGTAGGGCGTTCTTGGACAGGTTTTAAACGGATTAAAAACGCCTGCGCTTTATTATGTTTCCGATGGAAAACATACATAACACATGCGTTTTCAGTCCGTTTAAATACCGACCAAGATGACGCGCACATAACAGCGACTAGTCTCCAACCACCGGCTCTGAGATGGCTGAGGCTGTGTTCACAAATTGCGTTTTAAATACGTTGAAGGCTCCACATCTGATCACATTTTGAGTTAAGGGCGATGGCACACATGGCGTTTTTGGCCCGTTTTTAAGCAATGCGTTAAAAAACGCATGCGTTTTTGACAGGTTTGACCAATTAACCTAATTCAAACTGGTCAAAAACACATTCGTTTTTGGACGCACTGCTTAAAAATGGGCAAAAAACGCAATGTTGACTCAAAATGTGATTGGGTGCAGCCTTTGGATTATGGGTCAAGACACACATGAAACGCAACGTGTGATTGTGGCCTGAAACGTCTACAGGATCAACACGACCTGCACTGATGGAAATAAAACACTTGGGGTGAGATAGAAGACTATTATCTCCAGCAGCCTCTTCATATGCCCATTTCTCTGCTGAACTCTATACCCCAGAACATTAGAATCATCTATGTAATACACACATCTACAGCTGGATCTGGACGCGAGCCCTTAGCGGCTGCACCTGCCTGACTATTTGCTTGTGGGTGAAGGGTTCGAGATGGAGATTTCCCAGGAAGGAAGTGACATTGATGTGACAAGAGGAAGAGGCCACAGCAGGAGATGAACAATATTTGCCCAGTAGTCAGGACTGACCTACAAATCAGATGATGGAACATGGTGATTGCTCTCAGGGTGGTAAGTGCCACCAATAATCCACTGGCTTCTGGGAGCTTTCCATAGGCTGAAGTTATTTCTCCTGTGACATGAAGCGGTGATGGTCATCCTGCTGCTATATGTTCATGCTCCGCAGGGGAGAATATACAAGCATGGGGGGTGATTCAATAAGAGACACTTCCCCTTTAAGTGAAGGGTCTGCTGCGCTATCTATAGACAATGATGAATGCAGTTTCGGGAATTAGCATTTATTTCCAGCAGAGAAGAATGTGACCATCACAGGGGGCCGGGACCCCTCCGGGCGGTGGCTTCTGTAGTTTATGGGCAGCTGGATGACTTTCACTGGAGGGGGGAGCAGAGACCATAGAGATGTAAGAAGTGGAGGATGGGACATGAAGACACAAAAAGGGACATCCAACCTGACACCAAACAATGGGGGATGTGCATATATATATATATATATATACACACACACACACACAAAGCCGGGTCCTGCACCCAACTCAGAGATCACTTATCCCAAGCAGTTTCTTCAAAACCATCAACACCTTAGTTAACACACCCGTTTTGTAAACTGGAATGTTATTTGGAAAATCTCCACAGTTGTGCTTGAAAACGCATGCGTTAACGCCACATATGAACACGTCCTTTGGGTGCATTTTAAAAAGCCAAAAGCAGGTGTGGGTGATAATGGCTGAGAACATACAATAGAGATGCGCTGCTCCTCTGAAAAACTGTACGTGTGAATGCAGCCTCACAACGAGGACCTTACGGTGTTGACTTTACAGGATGAACGATTTGACTCCATGAGTCACAATCAAAAATGGATTATCCATCAATCCATCATCCACAGGAGCATTCATACAAATCATCCCACCAACATGGCGGCTACACAGGGGAGTAAAGAACAAGAACATATACACGTAACCATCAGACCACACAATGCACATCAGACCACACAACCACATAACCATCAGACCACACAATGCACAATTGTTTGTTACATTTTCATACACTGGAAAGACATTCGGTACTTAAAAAGTGACCATAAATGTCCGGGGCATCTGTTATAATATTTGCTGAGACTCCGAGCTCATCACCCAGCTTTCTGCATTGATTTCCCCATTCCATGTGTACAAACCCACCCATTCCTATACAAAACATGGAAAGATGATCTTACACCGGGGCAATGTGCCGTCTGCGGCCTGACGTGGGGGGAGGGGCAGAGCTACTGTAAAGCTATATATATAAAAATAGGAGATTCCCTCACTGGGGGCGAGAGCTCAGCTGAGCGAGTGCAGACAACAGACGACTCCCTGTTCTCATCAATGAAATCCTGCTGAATTTTTTGGGGGGCTAGTAAAATAGTACCGTAAATTGAGGAAATTACAGATAAAAAAATAAAAAGCTACAGGGATGTAGAAGGGAAGATCCATCACATGGTGCACACAGGATAATAATCACTGATACATTGTAACAATATTTACTTTTTCCACCATTGTTGATACATTGTAACAATATTAAAATGTAATATTATACATTGACCTGCTCACAATCTGAGCTACAGAACGGGCTCAATCCCTACACGCCATGTATATATATATATATATATACATATATATATACATACATACATACATACACACACATATATCACCCTCTATCCATCCGGCATCTACCCAGATTCATTGTTTCTCTCCTGTTCTCGGAGTGCATTGTATCCATATCTGACCCTGTGACATTGTATCCGCTCTGATACGGGTAACCTGGGATTATTTCCATACTGGCTCATCCTCTGTATCACTAGCAGTCGTGTACACGCATTAACCCCATCCTCCCCTCACCGTACACTTCAGCAATTAATTACAGAATCATCAGTAATTAATGAGCCAGATATTTCATTATCTGCAGATAAAAGCTTCCTGGTCCCAGTCCTGCAGATGGCAGGCGGGGGAGTCAGTGTGACAGTCTGCAGAGAGTGCAACGGTCTGCAGCAGGGCTTCTACACAGGGGACCTATAGTGAATATACAGAGGGGGCTGCTCACCTGGTCCCATGTGCAGGGGGTCTGTGATGGTGGGGAAGGAGGTTCCCAAATATGAGGTAGATCAAGATGCATCAGTGTCCATCCAAGGACTGCTGCTCCCTGCACAAAGCCTAGAGTGCAGACCCTATCCAGGCATAGCCACGCCCATCAGGCACATCCCTGGGCGGGGCCTGAGACCCTACACATGACATCATTCAGGCACCAGCCTCTGGGTGCATTCACACATTCAGATTTTCACGTGCAATTTTTGATGTCCACACCAGGAGTGGAGTAAGAAGAAGAAGAGGAGCAGCTTCTCCTGATTATATGTCCTCACCCATTATCATCCCTGGAAACACATATGTGATCGGACCAAGGCCTGCCCCCTGTGCGCTAGCGTTGAATTAAACGCTAGCGGAACGCGTGACTGTGGTGTAAAAGGTTAATGGGTTTTAAAAAACTGATCCCCTAATGTTTTGGATAAGTGATCGATATGAGGTTGGGGGGCAGGCGAGGAGCTCCCCATCAATATGGCTGTCACTGTTATGGGGGATCTATGGCTGTCACTCTGTTATGGGGGGATCTATGGCTGTCACTGTGTTATGGGGGATCTATGGCTGTCACTGTGTTATGGGGGATCTATGGCAGTCACTCTGTTATGGGGGATCTATGGCAGTCACTGTGTTATGGGGGGATCTATGGCAGTGACTGTGTTATGGGGGGATCTATGGCTGTCACTCTGTTATGGGGGATCTATGGCAGTCACTTTGTTATGGGGGGATCTATGGTTGTCACTCTGTTATGGGGGATCTATGGCAGTCACTGTGTTATGGGGGGATCTATGGCAGTCACTGTGTTATGGGGGGATCTATGGCAGTCACTGTGTTATGGGGGGATCTATGGCTGTCACTCTGTTATGGGGGATCTATGGCAGTCACTGTGTTATGGGGGATCTATGGTTGTCACTCTGTTATGGGGGGGGGGGGGCTCTGCCTCTGTTATGGGGGATCTTTGGCTGTCACTGTCTTATGGGGGATCTATGGCTGTCACTGTGTTATGGGGGATCTATGGCTGCCACTCTGTTATGGGGGGATCTATGGCTGTTACTCTGTTATGGGGGGATCTATGGCTGTCACTGTGTTATGGGGGATCTATGGCTGTCAATCTGTTATGGGGGAATCTATGGCTGTCACTGTGTTATGGGGGGATCTATGGTTGTCACTCAGTTATGGGGGGTTCTGTCTCTGTTATGGGGGGATCTATGGCTGTCACTGTGTTATGGGGGGGGGGGGGGGGGGGGGGGGGGGGGGGGGGGGGCGCTCTGTCTCTGTTATGGGGGGGTGCGATTGGTGTCTGTGGCCTGCAGTGGTTGCCTTGGTACCGCAGCCTGGACTTCTGACCCCGGAGGTGTCACGTGACTTCCCCCATCATGGCGGCGCGCAGTGTCTTCTCCGCGGGACTGTTTCGGGATAAAGTGGCCATAGTGACCGGAGGAGGCACCGGCATCGGGAAAGCCATAGCGAGCGAGCTGCTGGGTCTGGGTGAGTTATCGGGGGGCGCCGGGCCCCCCGGGAACACGCAATATTATCTGCTCCGTCATCGCCTGTGTGGGAGTGACAGCAAGAACACAGACCTTTAGTCCGAACTAGGACTACACATCCCGGCATGCCTTGCGGGCCACAGAGTGGAGTTGTTACAGAGGATGCTGCGCGGCATGCTGGGACTTGTAGTTTTTTCTCTTATTCAGTTTCTGACCTTCTGCAGGGTGTATAAAGTCTTTCAGACCTGATTAAAAATTTATTTAGAGGTGATACTGGGACTGCAGCAACGTCATTCAGTGCAACATCCAGGTCAAAGGCAAATCTGCAGTTTATTCCCCAGTTTGAACACATAGGAACCCCTCTTTTTAGGCAGTGATACCCCATGTGAGTGCTATGGCTGCACCCTGTGGAGAGGTCAGAGGTCATTATCCATCATCCTCATGTACCGTCTTTTTGTTCTGCGCAGGTTGCAATGTGGTCATCGCCTCCCGGAAACTTGACAGATTGAAAGAAACGGCAGAGAATCTTGTGACCCAAATCTCCCCTGCGAACCCCAACAGGGTGACAGCACTAAAGTGTAACATCCGCAAGGAGGAGGAGGTGAGCTGTGCAGCACAGAGTATTTCAGGAGAGGAGCATGTAGGAGGGATGTATGGGACTTGGGTCCCCTTTAGTGTTCCCCATTGTAACTACAGGTGTCTTAACCCCTCCACGGCTGGCTTCCTGTCTCTGGGAACAGGTGGAATCGATGGTTAAAACCACCTTGAACATCTACAACCGTATCGACTTCTTAATCAACAATGGAGGAGGTCAGTTTCCTTCTCCAAGTGAAGAGATCAGCGCTAAAGGATGGAACGCGGTAGTGGAGACTAACCTCACCGGGACCTTCTACTGCTGCAAAGCAGGTAGGTCCCTAATACTGTGGAATAAACATACACATTATATCATTATAAGGGGAAAACAAAAAGTTGCATCACAGCACAACTTTAAAATCATTGCAAGGAGTAGCAGACGTTGGGCCTAAGCACTTCGACCGAGATTGCTCTTCGCCATGCCATATTATTTTGTGAGTTAGTCCCTCATTGCCAGGGGTGCACAACCACTATGGGTCTGAGGGTCATATTGTCACACTTCAAGGGACAGTACTAGTAACTAATCACTAACTATGTCATTTTTCCTTTATATACAGTGTATAACGCCTGGATGAAGGAGCATGGGGGCGCCATAGTGAACATTATAGCAGATATGTGGAAAGGATTCCCTGGCATGGCGTATGTTCTTCATTGTGCATTATCCTAATTTATGCAAGAAACTAACTAAGCTGCAGAATAGTGAGTGGAGCTCTGGAGTATAATACAGGATGTTACTCAGGATCAGTACAGGATAAGTAATGTCATGTATGTACACAGTGACTGCACCAGCAGAATAGTGAGTGCATCTCTGGAGTACAATACAGGATGTAACTCAGGATCAGTACAGGATAAGTAATGCCATGTATGTACACAGTGACTGCACCAGCAGCAGAATAGTGAGTGCAGCTCTGGAGTATAATACAGTATGTAACTCAGGATCAGTGCAGAATAAGTAATGTCATGTATGTACACAGTGACTGCACCAGCAGCAGAATAGTGAGTGCAGCTCTGGAGTATAATACAGGATGTAACTCTGGATCAGTACAGGATAAGTAATGTCATGTATGTACACAGTGACTGCACCAGCAGAATAGTGACTGCAGCTCTGGAGTATAATACTGGATGTAACTCAGGATCAGTACAGGATAAGTAATGTCATGTACGTGCACAGTGACTGCACCAGCAGCAGAATAGTGAGTGCAGCTCTGGAGTACAATACAGGATGTAACTCAGGATCAGTACAGGATAAGTAATGTCATGTATGTACACAGTGACTGCACCAGCAGAGAATACTGAGTGCGCTCTGGGAGTATAATACAGGATGTAATCAAGATCAGTACATGATAAGTAATGTCATGTATGTACACAGTGACTGCACCAGCAGCAGAATAGTGACGGCTCGGGGTATAATATGGGATACTATTCGAACAGTTTAGCTGGATAGGAGCAGGTTGGTTTGGGTCTCGTGTATAACGCTTTCAGGGTGTTTGTCTTGCTAGTCACACAGGAGCTGCACGAGCCGCGTGTGGATAACCTGACTAAGAGCCTGGCATTGAATGGGCACACACGGGTGTCAGGATAAAACTCTGTCTGTCCTGTAAGTATGGGGGATCTTTGTGTGATACTACAGGGTGTATAGGAAGCTCTCCAGGGGCTAGCTGGAATGGACTTTGGAGCTGTTGTTTAATGACCCTATTGCCCCTTGTAATGAAGTTTATTGGGGTCATTGGGAGTTACTAGCGGCTTCATTATGTTGTTTGCAGGGAACCATCTTTTCCACGACTGCAGTTGAGAATTATAAGGACTTGGGACCTGAATTGTTTCAGAACTATGTCCCAAAGATTCCAGCCAAGAGACTTGGCCTCCCTGAAGAGGTAAGACATTACCCTGGATGATCTCTCTCGGTCACACACGTTGGCCAGCTGGGTGCAGAGCTGAAGCAAACCTCTGCGGTGACAAGTATAGGCTGCATTCACACTCAGCGTTTGAATTGAGTATTGAAATGCAATTCATTGGCTTTGGGGGGGTCTGCTGCGTTGAAAATAAGACATGTTCTGCATGTAATAAACAAACTATCTGTGATCAGGACAAGACCCTCACTGCAGCCCGGGATTACACAAATCAAACGCTGTGTTGTGTAGCGTTCTAATGGGGGTCCTGATATGTACAGCGCTACAGAATATGATGTTGATAATATTATATTTTGATTTCCAGGATAAAGAAATCTAAAAATCCATCCTGATAAACCAGGGACATTACTCTTAGATCCAGGCACTGGGACTGTGGTAATCTGCTTTATTTGTTATCCATGGCCTCCTTCTTCAACATCAGGGTTTACCTTCCAGGTCATATTATAAAAGTTGATTTTAGAAGGGAGGTGCCATGGATAACAAATATAATTACCACAACCGGTTCCTGGATCTAAGAGTATGTCCCTGGTTTAACAGGATGGATTTTCATGGTATATTCCCCAAAGGGTTGTCCCGATTAATTTAACCCTATCTGCCATGTGACTACTAGGACCCATAGTTCCGGTCCCCAGTAGCTAAAAGTGACCATGTGTCCAAGTAGCCAACAGTCACCGTGCTTTCCCCACAGTACACAATAGTTACAGTGCTTTCCCCACAGTAGCAAAAGGTACAGCGCCTGTCCAGTAACCAATAGGGACAGTGCCTTATTTGATAGCTGATGGTCACGGTGTTGCCCCACAGTAACTGATGGTCACAGTGCTTTCCACACAGTAGCCAATATTTACAAGCCTGTCCCTAGTAGCCAATAGGGACAGTGCCTGTGTTTGTAGCCGGTGGACCGTGGGGTCTCCCTACAGTGGCGGGTGGCCTTAGAGCTGTGGATCAAAAGCACAGTTGTCCTCTGCCCTCTCATTCATCTTCGTGGGACGGATCCCACCCCTGCTGTTGCCCTTTCCCCTCATTACAGTATGCACTCCATGTCTGCAAAGTTTTTCTGATCACTTGATAACAGTGGTCATGTAATTCTGTGCAGAATTTGTGCATTTACCACATCTGCACGTGGTCAGATGTGACACTCCATTTAGGAATTAGGACACCTGGTGGTCCCAGATGTCAGATCTCAGCACCTGGCCAGGGAGTTGTTAAAGGAATAAAGCTGTATGCAATGCTCGATATTTATTAATAATCAGAAATGGCATTTTCCTTTATATTAAGTCCATGATGGTGTAATACAGTGCGGGTGCTTGGCCCACAGTAGCGATCAAAAGAATGGGGGTCCTGTCTCCTCTAATTGACGCACTTGTCTATGAGAGTCCCAGAAATAGCTGAGCACAGTCGCCTCGGCTCTCATTCATCTTCCGTGCACTCCGTTGGGCTATGTCCTGCACGATCATGGACATTGAATCTAGCGTCGTGCTCCTCCTGTCACTCATTTCATTAGTGGGATTTTTCCGCTGTTCTCATGGTTCATCTCAATAGTCTCTGAATGCTTCCTGCTCTTCCGCACAGATCTCCCCATGTGGTTGTCTACGTCTCCTGCCGCCTCCTTCATCACTGGAGAGACCATCAAGGTGGACGCTGGCAGAGTTGTACCACAGTCCCTGGACTGTGCAGTAGGAGATGCCCACAGGAAACATCAAGAAGGTTCCTAATGTGTTGCCCAGGGGTGGGGTTTTAGTATATTAAATAATATTTAATGAACCTTTTGTATTTAATAGAAATTGAGGTTAACATTTCTACGTTCTAATATTCTGGCTTAGAATGTAAATTACACATTAGTGCTTGTCCCCGTAGCCAATAGTCACAGTAACTGCCCCCGTCGCCAATGTGACAGCGCTTGCCCCTGTAGCTGACAGGTCACAGTGCTTCCCCCCCAGTAGTCGGTAGCTGAATCACTGTGCCCACACAGTAGCCAATAGTCAAAGTCCTGCCACCAGTGAGCCAGCAGAGTGCTACCAGAAGGCTGGATCCCACCCCTGCTGTTGCCCCTTCCCTCTGTACGATTTGCACTCCCCGTCCATGCATAGTTTGTTTCGATCACTATGATACAGTATTTGGCAGAATCTTCTGCATTTACCACATCTGCATGTGGTCAGTGTGACCACTCCATTTAGTTGAGGAATTAGGACACCCTGGGTCCCACATCCTCAGCAGCCTGGCCAGGAGTTGTTAATAGGAATAAAGCTGTAGGCAATGTATGATATTTATTAATAATCGAAATGGCATTTTCTTTATATAAAGTACACAATGGTGTAATACAGGCTTAGTACATTCACCTGCAAAAAATATGGGCCCCCTTCTTGTAAGTCTCATATGATAGAGTGAAGTGCAAGCTCTGTCCTGTGGTGACCCCTGGAGGTTGTTGGTGGTAACTTGATGCTCTAACTGGACATTTGTAGATCTTTGGATTCAGCGACCCCATTAATGGTTAATTAGTGTGAGATGTTTATCCCGGGGTCTTAACTTGTGTATTATTGATCTATTACATGATTATCAATGAGGATTATTGGCCGCATAATCACCCGCTCTGTCCTCTCCATCCAGATCACGACAGGTGGCCGGAGGCTCCGGACGGGGGGAATGCGCAGAGCCCTAAAGAGATGATGGCAAACGTCCCCCCTTCCAAGCTGTGAGGTCTGGGGTTGTGATGGATATAGCCACGTGGTGTAATTGCCACGCGAATGAAATGCACTGATGAGCGCTAATTACACAGACTTTTATTTTTGTCAGATGAAAAGCTCAATGGATTTCACTGTCCAGACGTAAAATATATGATCATAAAGATGATCAGCAAAACTGCATAGAATGAGATGTATCAGGAGCCTGCGTGTGTGAACAGAATACTACAGGAACATGGGCGTCTCATACCCAAACATCTTTCTGGGCCTCATTCACTGTCATTGGGCAGAGAAACCCAATTACTGGAAGAATTTGACAGCCAGAACTTTTATCAGCCGCACTATCTATAAATGCGGGCAATAATAGCGCCTGCCGCATATCGTGTCCGGTGTAATCTCACAAGATGAGGAAAAAAACGAACAAAATAATAAACTGCTTCAACAAGTGCCTCGAAAATGCAGTTAAATAAATCAATGTCACCTTAAGGATTGTATTCACAATGCACGGTCTTTCGGGGAAAGATGTTTGTATTTTTTGTGGATTTTATATTGTAGATGAAAACACTTATCCTAAGACCGAGACCACAAAGTGGTTCCTGAACCTGATCTCTATCTTCTGGCTAAGGACCGGTGGAAAGTTTACCACAACAAAGTCTAATTGAATAAAAATGCAAAAATTTCATGCAATTTTTTGCACGTTCCATTTATTTTTTTTTTTAATTGTGGGCTAACTGTTATAAATTGGAACATCTTTGCTTGGGGAGTCAACATTTTTCAAAATCTCTGCTTCCTGAGAAACATTCGTTTTTGCTAAATCATGGCGGTATTTGACCATAGGCATGAATCACAGGTCGTGCAGACCGACCAACAACTCCGGAGAGGAGAAGAAAAAGTTTCTTCAGAATTTTCCTTTGGATTAGATGCTGATTTCAAGTGGTTTTTTATGCAGATATTGACAGGGTATAGGTTGTGTCTGCTGGGCCACAGAGATTGAAATTCTGCAGTACTTTCTGTGTGGTTTTTGGTTGCCACCTGCAGACATCTGAATTATCTCCCTTTTGCATGGATGATGTGACTTAACTGATGCAGGAAGATGAAAACATTAGCATCGTACTGTGAATAGAGCTGGCGCCATAAATAGCGAGTGCCAGCTGTGGTGCACGACTCTGATGCGGTCTATAGCCATGCAGTTGTAGTCCAGGCCATTGCCATGCAGACATTTATTTTTGGATCCCAGATCGACCTGTATTATGACGTATGTGGAGAAAAATTTGTAAAAATTATCTTTTATACTTGCCAGAAGTGAGTCCATTGGCAGAACGACTCCCATCAGAGAGCCAGAACCTGCTCTCAGGATCTGGCAAACAAAGATGCGATATAATGCCCGGCTTCATTGTCTATGTGCTGTTACCCTGGGGTGCTGCCACATGGGGCATTTTGGACAGTGTTAAAAGCATGTTTCCATGCATTTGGCTGGTTTTAATCCGTTTCACAGCGGTCTATACTTCTCGAAATTAAGATAAACAGGTTCAAACCAGCCAAACGTATGGTAAATATGTTAAATAATTATAATACTGCATCTTTTTTAAACGGTTAAAAACGGTTCAAGAACGCACTGTGTGGCAGCCCCTAAAGGTGATGCTACACATGGCGTTTTGAACCCGTTTTTGGTCCGTGTTTTAAGCAGTCCGTGTTTACCAACTATCTTAAAAAACGCATTCGTTTTGACCTGATGATTAAGATAGTGGAAAAACCGGTCAAAAACAGGCGTTTTAACGGACTGTTAAAACACTGCCCAAAAAATGGGTTCAACAGCCAGTGTGCCGCCGGCCTAGGGCTTGTTCAGTGAGAGTTCGGGGTGAACTACATCAGATGCATTGCCACTGCGCGCAGGCGCCAAAGGGGACGAGGTGGTGAGTATAAATTTTTTCAGGGCGCCTACACATTCCGCTAGTCGCCAGTGCGGGCTCGGGCGATCGCGATTCCGGAAACGCCATGCGATTTAAAACCCGATCGCAGGCGTTTCTTGGAAACGCTATGCGATGCCCCAAACTCCGCCCCCTGGTGCGTTATGAAGCGGCGCTACGGAACGTGTGAACGCCCCTCACTTAAAATACTCAGGTGACCATAAGGACCTTTGGGTGTTTTAGTGTTCAAGTCGCCATGGCAGGGTCCCTTCAATGCCCCTGCACAACGTTCTTGGTCCAACCCATTGGATGCTTGCAGCACATTCTACCACAAATCTGCAGCATGTGAAATAACCCTTAGTGCAGGTGGGAGTCAGGATGGGACGCAGTAAGGAGCTGATAGATCATTGCAGTAATCCAGAGGAGGTGACGTGCGCTGCGAGTGGAATGTTTCGCTGTGGATAACAATGTCGTCCTTGCCCTTATATATAACGTGAGGGCGATGAGGTAAGTGAGGAAAACTGGAGGTGCCGGTCAGCGCAATAATAATCGCCTTCACGTTCCTGCTCCATAAGTGTGAAAGATAACCTCAGCAGACACAATGCTGCCGAAATCGTTCTAATTCAGTCCGATACACAGAACCACGGTGTGACAGATTTTATGCGTGTGTCCTGTGGTGGTATAGCGTAGGGTGAAGACACACAGGGCGTTTTGGGCCGTTTTAGTTAGGCGTTTTCAGACGCATGGGTTTTGGACAGTGTGAATAAGTAATTCTCAACTTTAAAAAAGCATCTTAGTAACGATGTGAAAACTGACACTAAATAAAAGGCCTAAAAAGCCATGTGTTGCTACCTTAGGCCACGTAACACCGAACATTCAGTCAGTGAAGAAACATGAGGGCGCGTTCAACGTTCCGCTATCGATCGCGTTCATAACGCGACGCGTGCGCACAGGGGGCGGAGTTTGGGCGATCGCATATGCATTTCAGAGAAGAAGACGGGTTCTTAACGCATGCGTTTCCCGGGAAACGCATTAGCGATTGCCCGAGGCCGCCCATTGCGTACGTCAATGATGAACGCGACATACGGAACGTTGCGTACTCGCCTAAGGCCCGTGTGTAGAGACTTGCATATAGTATCAGTGGCTGCACTCGAGTGAAATGCAGCAAAAGTGATGAAGAGGGTTTTCAAAAACCCAAAGAACCTACGAGGGCAAACACAAAAGTGTCAGCTGGCCTGGAAGGTCGGGGGGGCTCGCGCTCTATGGCACTGACCCTGATTAAAACCAAAATCCACTGTGATTTGGAACTGGTCTATATTGGATTGCTGAATTCCTGGAAACCCCAGCACCCCCCCCCCCATTATATAATACTGGGGCACATTTACTTACCCGTTCCGTTGCGATCCCGTGGGCGTGGTCGCCCGCGATTCACTAAGATCGTGAGCCCGATATCCGAATGTGTCGCTTCCCTGCTTAGATCCGCCGGAGTTCACTTCTTCTTCCTGGTGCAGTGAGTGCATGGGTGCGACACAATTTGAAAGTTAAATTCCGCGGTTTGTTGGAATCAGTCGGGTTGCCGAAAGGCCATACCCGTGTAAAGGGAGAGTATGGAGAGGGCCTCAGTACACCAACGATCGTACCGATCGTTTGACAGGTTTTACCAATTATCTTAATCAAAATGGTCAAAAAATGATGCGTTTTCAAAAAACCGCCATGGGTTTTTAAAGGACTGCTTAAAAACGGCCAACAAAAACGGGTTCAAAACGCCATGTGTGCCGCCGGCCTATAGTAAAGCCGGACTGTATCCCAGCTCTCTGGACTATCCAGTATCTGGGGCGCAAGGAACAACGGTCAAGTGAGTATACGTTTTTTTGGAACAATAAACTAAGTGTTCCAAATCGCCCCGACAAGTTTAAATTAAATTAAAATTGTGCTGCCGCTGACCCAGGGCATTTAATCAATTTTCGAAAAATTATTGCCGAACTGTAGGAAATGTTCATACTGTACAAAACTTTTTATACAGGGAAAAGTCCTGTGCCAATAGCAGCAGTTCCAATTCAAGAAAGGAGGTGATACAGCAGACCACCTGATTGGTGGATACAAGATCCACTTTTGTACAAAAAAACAGCTTTTACACCCTCGTAGTGTCAGACGTTGGGGACAAGTTTTATATTTTTAGGTTCTGTCTTATTTTGAGGCTGTGATATTTCTAGTACATGTTAATAAACGCGTGGACTCCGCCCTTTTTACCACGTCTTTTGGTGAAGAAGAATGACAGGAAAAGCCCCCCCCTGCTGTTTGTCACTGCCACGAAGGAGGCTGGCCACGCCCCCGGGACGTCACGTGTCTGCCGCATGGTTCCGCTCCCGACGGCCCGGTGTGTCTCCGGGATATCGGGATCGCAGCAGTCGCGCCGTGTGCAGGACGGTGGCTCGGAGCGCAGGGACATCATCCACGGCTAGGCGCCGCGACGAGACCAGATGCCGCATCTTGTGACAGGGCGCGGGAGAGCAGCGGAGCGCGGACTCATGTGACTGGTGTCCGGCCAGAGAGAGGAGCTGCCCCGGGCCTGTCCCCGGATCCGGGAGGTGCGGGCTGGGGGGCGGGGGAAGAGAGACTTCAGGTCAGTTGCCGTCCGCCATAATGATGTCCCCTGTCACCATGGTACCGTCCGTGGCCCCCCCCTGCTGTCACCAGGTACCGTCAGTGACCCCCCCCCCCCATTGCTGTCACCATGGTACCGTCAGTGACCCCCACCACCCCTGTGATGCCATGCTGTCCCATGGTACCCGTCCAGTGCCCCCCCCCTCTGTGTCACCATTGGTACCGTCCAGTGACCCCCCCCCTGCCTGTCACCATGGTACCGTCCAGTGACCCCACCACTGCTCACCATGGTTACGTCCAGTGACCCCCCCTGCTGCTGTCACCATGGTACCGTCCATGACCCCCCCCCTGCTGTCACCATGGTACCGTCCAGTGACCCCCCCCCCTGCTGTCACCATGGTACCGTCCAGTGACCCCCCCCCTGCTGTCACCATGGTACCGTCCAGTGACCCCCCCCATTGATGTCACCCTGGTACCGTTCCAGTGGAACCCCCCCCCCTGCTGTCACCATGGGAACTCGTCCAGTTCCCCCTCCTCTGCTTGTCGCCATGGTACGTCCAGTGTACCCCCCCAATGCGGCTGCAAACAAAGTTTTCGTTCCTCTTCGTCCTTACGTCTTTCTTTTTTTCTTAGTCTTTTATATCTTCTTTTGGACAGCTCTTTGCCTCTTTTTATGTTCGTCCTCATTATGCTACTTCTTATTATTCGCCTCCATTTGCTGTTCCTACTGCCGCTCCTTGCCTTTTTTTTCCCTTTTCTTTTTGCCCCTCCTGCCCTGACTCGCCCTGTACACTTTTGCTTTTCTTTTTCCTTTCATTTCCTCCTTTGCACCTGGTGGTCTATTTCCTTCTTCTGTCATTAATCTGTGTTCCTCCTTCCGTGTTCGCAGTTCCGTCTCTGACTCTACTTTGGTACTCTCTTTTATTCCTTCCTCGTCTTACATTTCGTCCCCAGTTTCGTCCTTTGGCCTTTCGTTTTTCCTTGGTTTGCTCTTTTAGTTTGGTATTTGCTGTGGGATGCTGCCGTTCCTCTTAGTTTTCCCTAGCCTTCGTTCTTTGTTGTTCCCCTCCGGTCGTCGCGGGTATATGGGAAAGGCAAGGGAACCAACAAAAAAAACTATGTCCACCCAGGAGCGCGTGTTCGAAATCTACAGCTTACCGTCTTCCTCCACCCCCTTATTAGTTCGTCCACACTTTCGACTTTCTTTTTTTTATGTTTATGTCCTTCTTTTCCCTTGATTTGCCTTTGTCGCCCTGTTTGTTGCTCATATTCCCCTTCTTTTCCTACCCTAGGGTCCTTTGTTGTTCCCGCTCTTTTTCTCTCGCCCCTTCTTTGTCCTTCTTATCTTGCTACTTCTGTTTTTTCATGCCTATTCCCTTCGCCCCTTCACCGCCCACTCCCCTCTGTCCTTGTTCCTTTTGCCTCTTGTCTTTCGGTTCTCTTTTTGTGTTTTTTCCGCTCTTTCTCTTTTTCGCCGTGTTATCACATCCTTTTCTTCCCCTCCTTCATTTATTCTGACTCTCTCTGTGTCCCTATTTGGCTCGTGCTCCTTATCTCTTTGTCCGGTTTAGCCCCTCGTTCTGCTTCCTACTTTCTCTTTGTCCCGCTTCCCCCTTCTTTCCCCTCGCGGTACGTCCAGTGGAACAACCCCCCCCCTGCTGCTGTCACATGGTTACCGTCCAGTGACCCCCCCCCTGCCCTGCTGTCACCATGTTACCGTCCGTGACCCCCCCCCTGATGTCACCATATGGTACGTACAGTGGACCCCCCCCCCTGCGTCACCATGGTACCGTCCCGTGACCCCCCCCCTCCCTACTCCTGGTGCTTATGCTGGCTCTGGGCTGTCACCCATGGACCGTCAGGTGGGACCCCCCCACCCCTGCTGCACCATTGGTACAGTACAGTACCACTCCTCTTGCTGCACCATGGAGGTAACGTCCAGTACCCCATCCTCTGCTGTCGACATGGGTACCTCCAGTCACCCCCTTACTCTGCTGTCGCCATGGTACCGTCCAGTCACCCCCTCCTCTGCTGTCGCCATGGTACCATCCAGTCACCCCTCCTTGATGTCGCCATGGACCGTCACCCAGTGACCACCCCCTCCCACTTGCTGTCACCATGTACCGTACAGTGACCCCCTCCCCCTTGCTGTCACCATGTACCGTCCGTAGACCCCCTTGCTGTCACCCATGGTACCGTCAGTGACCCCCCCCCCTTGTGTCCACCATGGTACAGTTCCAAGTGAGCCCCCCCCCCCCCCCCCCCTGCTGTCCCCCAGGTACCGTCAGTGAGCCCCCACACTTGGCTGTCACCATGGTATCGCTTCAGTGACCCCACCCATTGCTGTCACATGGGATCGTAAAGTGACCCCCCCCCCCCCCCCCCCCCCCCCTTTCCCTTTGATGTACACCATGTACCGTCCAGTGAACCCCCCCCCCTTGCTGTCACCATGGTTTCCGTCCCAGTGGACACCCCCCCCCCCCTTTGCTGTCACATGGTTACCGTCCAGTGACACCCACACTGCGTCACCATGGTACCGTCCAGTGCCCCCCCCTGCTGTCACCATGGTACAGTCCAGTTACCCACGCTGTAACCATGCGTACGTCTAGACCTCACCCGACCCCCCCCCTCCCGCTGTAACAATGGTATGATCAGTTACACCACCCCAATGCTGTGCAATGGTACAGTCCAGTGACCCCCCCCCCTGCTGTCGCCATGGTTACCGTCCTGGTGGTAGATTCCCACCCCCCCCAAACACCCCCCCCCCACACCCACACAAACCACCAACAAACTCAACCCCAACCCTACCACCAACAAACCCCACTCCCACCCACCCACCAACCAAAACAACACCCCCACACACCCCCCACCACAACACACCCCACACCCCCACCACCCCCCCCCCACCCCCCCACCCCACCCCCCCCAACACCCCCCCCACCACCCCCCCCCCCCCCCCGCCCCCCCCCCCCCCACCCCCCTCTGTGGCACCATGGTACAGTCCAGTCACCCCCCACTGGTGACCCCTTAGCCCCTCCTCCTGTCACCCTACATTTTTGTGATACATGACCCCAGTATTACGGCTTCTTGTTAGGTTTAGGGGACAGCAGTGTCTTCTCCCTGGCCCCCTGTTCATGGGGATCCCTGTGGATTATAAAAGGGTCCAGATTATTGTCCTACAACAGATAACGTCCTGGATTATAGGATGATGGTTCTGGTCACACAGTAGATCCGGTCCTGGATTATAGGATGATGGTTCTGGTCACACAGTAGATCCGGTTCTAGATTATAGGAGGATTGTGGTGCTGGTTTTACAGTAGATCGGGTGGTTTTTCTGGATTATAGGGATGGATGGTGGTGCTGAACACAGTAGATCCGGTCCTGGAGTATAGGATATGGTGCTGGTCACACAGTAGTCGGTCTGGATTATAGGATTGATGGTTCTGGTCCCACAGTTAGATCGGGGTCCTGGATTATAGGCTGATGGTGGGGCTGATCACACACAGTAGATCCGGGTCCTGGAGTATCGGATGATGGTGGGGCTGGTAAACAAGTAGATCAGTCTGGATTATAGGATGGAAAGATGTGGTTGATGGTCACACAGTAGATCCGGTTCCGGATTATAGGATGATGGTGGTGGGCTGGCACAGTAGATCCGAGTATGGATTATAGGTGCTGGTGCGGTCAACAGTAGATCCGGTCTGGATTAAGGATTCGATGGTGGTGCTGTCACACAGTAGAATCGGTCCTGGATTATAGGATGATGGCTGATGTCACAAGTAGGATCCGGTCCTGGAGTATAGGATGAGGGGTGGTGCTGGTCACACAGTAGATCAGTCTGGGATTATAGGATGGTGGGTGGTGCTGGTCACACAAGTAGATCCGGTCCTGGATATAGGATGATGGTGCTGGTCACACAGTAGATCCGGTCCTGGAGTATAGGATGATGGTGGTGCTGGTCACACAGTAGATCCGGTCCTGGAGTATAGGATGATGGTGGTGCTGGTCACACAGTAGATCAGTCTGGAGTATGGATGATGGTTCTGGTACACAGTAGATCCGGTACCTGGAGTTATAGGATGATCTGGTGTGATGGTCACAGTGATTCCAGTCTGGATTATAGGATGATGGTGGTTGATGATCACACCACAGTAGATCCGTCTAGATCTATGGATCGCTTGTGGTGATGGTTTTACAGTAGATCCGGTCCTGGCTTATAGGATGATGGTGGTGCTGAAAACAGTGAGATACGGTTGGATTATAGGATGAGGGTTCTGGTCACACGTAGATCCGGTCCCGGATTAGGATGATGGTTCTGGTCACACAGTAGATCCGGTCCGGATAGGATCGATGGTGGTGGATGATCACACACGTAGATACGGTCCTGGAGTATAGGATGATGGTGGTTGGTGGATGGTACACAGTAGATCCCAGTCTGATTATAGGATGATGTGGTGCTGGTCACACAGAGATCGGTCTGGTTATCGGATGATGGTTCTGTCAAACAGTAGACGGTCCTGGAGTATAGGATTGATGGTGTGGTGCTGCGTCACACAGTCGATACGGTCATGGAGTATAGGCTGGTGGTGGTGCTGGTCACACAGCGATCCGTCCGGATTATAGGATGATGGTGGTGTGCTGGCACACAGTAGATCCGGTCCTGGAGTATAGGTGGTGGTGTGGTGCTGTCACACAGTAGATCCGGTCCTAGATTAAGGATGATGGTGCTTGGTCACACGTAGACCGGTCCTGGAGTATCGGACGATGGTGGTGTGGTCACACAGTAGATCCGGTCCTGGAGTATAGGATGATGGTGGTGCTGGTCACACAGTAGATCCGTCATGGAGTATAGGATGATGGTGGTGCTGGTCACACAGTAGATCCGGTCCTGGATTATAGGATGATGGTGGTGCTGGTCACACAGTAGATCCGGTCCTGGAGTATAGGAGATGGTGGTGTGGTCACACAGAGATACGGTCCGGAGTAAGGATGATGCGTGGGTGGTTGCTGGTCACATAGTAGATCCGGTCCTGGAGTATAGGATGATGGTGGTTCTGGTCACACAGTAGTTCCAGTCCTGGAGTATAGGATGATGGTTCTGGTCACACAGTAGATCCGGTCCTGGGAGTATAGGATGATGGTGGTGCTGGTCACACAGTAGATCCGTCCGGGATTATAGATAGGTGGTGATGAATCCACACACAGAGATCCGGGTTCTAGATTATAGGAAGATTGTGGTGACATGTTTTACAGTAGATCGGTCCGGATTATAGGATGTGGTGGTTGTGAAACAGTAGATCGGTCTGGATTATTCATAGGTGATGGTTCGTCACACAGTAGATCCGGTCCTGGATATAGGATGATGGTTTGGTCAAAACAGTAGATCCGGTCCCCTGGATTATCGGATGAGGGGTGCTGATCAAACACAGTTAGATCCGGTCCTGGAGTATAGGATGATGGTGGTGCTGTCCACCGTGATCCCGTCCTGGATTATAGATGATGGCTTGGTTGCTGGTCACACAGTAGATCCGGGTCCGGGATTATAGGATGAATGGGTGCTGGTCACCACAGTCGATCCGGTCCTGGAGTATAGGTTGATGGTGGTGCTGGTCACAACAGTAGATCCAGCTACTGAGTATAGGATGATGTGGTGTGGTACACACAGTAGATCCGGTCCTGGAGTATAGATGATGGTGGTGCTGGTCACACAGTAGATCTGGTCCGGGAGTTATAGGATGATGATGGTGGCGATACACAGTAGATCCGGTCCTGGATTATAGGATGATGGTGGTGATGGTCACACAGTAGGTCCGGTTAGGAGATAGGGATGATGGTGGTGTGGTCACACAGAGATCCGGTCCGGAGGTATAGGATGATTGTGGGGCTGCCTCACACAGTAAGATCCGGTCCTGGAGTATAGGATGATGTGGGCTGGTCACACAGTAGATCGGGTCCTGGAGTATAGGATGATGGATGTTGCATGGTCACACATGTAGATCAGTCTGGATTAGGGATGATGGTTATGCGTCACCAGTAGACCCGAGTCCGGATTTATAGGATGCTGGTTCTGGTCACCCACAGTAGATTCCGGTCCTGGAGTTATAGGATGATGGGGGTGGTGATGGTCACACCAGTTAGATCCGGTCATGGAGTCTGGATGATGGTGTGATGGTCAACAGTAGATCCGGTCCTGGAGTTATAGGGCTGAGTTTGGTGCTGGTCCACACAGTAGATCCATCCTGGGATTATAGGATGATGGTCTGGTTCACACAGGAGATCCGGGTCTGGATATAGGATGATGGTTATGGTCACACAGTAGATCCGGGTACTGGAGTATGGATGTATTTTGGTGGTGCTGGTCACACAGTAGATCCGGTCCTGGAGTATAGGATGATGGGTCTGGCACAACAGTAGATCGGTCCTGGAGTATAGGAGAGGGGGTGCTGGTCACACAGATCCAGCCTGGGAAGGATGATGGTGGTGATGACACACAGTAGATCCAGTCCTGGCTTATAGGATGATGTGGTGCTGGGTCACACAGTAGATCCGGTCCTGGAGTATCGGATGATGATGGTGCTGATCAACAGTAGAACCGGTCATGGATTAAGGATGATGGTGGTGCTGGTCACACAGTAGTCCGGTCCTGGATTATAGGCTGATGGTTGGTGCTGGTCACCACAGTAGATCCGGTCCTGTGGATTTAGGATGGTGTGGGTGGTGCTGGTCACACAGTAGATCCGGGTCTGGAGTATAGGATGATGGTGGGTGGTCACACAGTAGATCCGTCCTGGATTTAGGATGATGGTTCTGGCACACAGTAGATCGTCCTGGGATTATCGGATGTGGTTCTGGTCACAGTAGAGATCCGGTCCTGGAGTATAGGATGATTGGTGGTGCTGGTCACACAGTAGACAGGTCCTGGAGTGTAGGGATGATGGTCTGGTCACACACGTAGATCGTTCCTGGAGTATAGGATTGATGGTGGTTTGTGGTCACAAGTTAGAGTAAGATACAGTCATGGAGGATAGGATGATGGTGGTTGCTGCACACCAGTAGATCAGGTCCTGGAGCTATAGGGTGATGGTGGTGCTGGTCACAAGTAGATCCAGTCCTGGAGTGAAGGATGATGGGGTGATGGTCACACCAGTCGAGCCCGTCTGAGTCTAGGATTGATGGTGGTTGTGTTTCACACAGAGATCCAGTCCTGGAGTAAGGATGATGGTGGTTGCTGGTCACACAGTAGATCCGGTCCTGGAGTTATAGGATGATGGTGGTGCTGGTTACACTGTAAGATCAGGTGACTGGATTATAGGATGATGGTGGTGCTGGTAACAAGTAGATCCAGTCTGGAGTCTAGATGATGGTGGGATGGTCAAACAGTAGATCCGGTATTGGTGTATAGGATTGATGGTGGTGCTGGTCACACAGTAGATCCGGTCCTGGAGTATAGGATGATGGTGGTGCTGGTCTTACAGTAGATCCGGTCCGGTTGCGGCTGTGGTGACACTTCCCTCCTGAACCTTCACTTCCCTTTTCTCTGGCGGCTGATGCATTGTTTGTACTGCGCTACAGCTTGAGTTTGTGCTCCAGGGAGAGAAAAAAAACAGGAAATTACATTCGCTGTAGTGTTGTTACATTGTATCAGCTAAGAAGATCTCCTTGTATTATGCTGCACCTTACAACGTATAGATACAAGTGTAACAGACCCTTAGCTTGATGATGATGTTCCCGGTTTCTGCAGATACTTGCATCCTGTGTGCAGGGGCTATGCCAGCGATGTGCCCTCTGCAGGCCTGTGCCCCCCATGACCCGCTCTGTGCAGCAGGACTACTGGTGGCGAGGGTCTGGAACATCCTCCATCCCCTGTGCCTCTGGCGCTGCCCCAAAAGAACCTCATTATAAATTGGGGTCTGTTTTTTTTGACGCCTTGTGATCATCTGTACGGAGACCATGTGACAGATGGGTCCAACCGGGGCTGGCGCTGCATCCAGGACTACTACACCCAGCGGATATGATGACACTACAGGCCGTTCAAGGACATCTACCTCCAGGATGAAGGGTTGTAAAATAAGCACTGACGTTCTGGTGTGCGCCCCCTCTGCCAGGATGTGCTTTTCTTTAAGCTTTTTATGCCCTTGTTTTGAAGAACACCGGCTTCCCAATATGAAAATGAGCCTGAGGGCTGCCAGGTCATGAAAACATCGGGAACCAGAGCGTTGCAGGTTCAAGTCTTTTGTATGGGGGGGGGGGGGGGGTGGACAGGGAATAAGAAGAGAAGAGCAGATCCTAGCAGAGGAGGTGCACACCAGTAGGTCAGTGCTAGGTTTACAATTCTTCATCCATCCTGTACTGATCCCAGTTACATCCTGTATTATACTCCACAGCTGCACTCACTATTCTGCTGCTGGTGCAGTCACTGTGTACATACAGACATTACTTATCCTGTACGATCCTGAGTTACATCCTGTATTGTACTCCAGAGCTGCACTCACTATTCTGTGCTGCTGTGCAGTCACTTTGCACGTACATGACATTACTTATCCTGTACTGATCCTGAGTTACATCCAGTATTATACTCCAGAGCTGCATCACTATTCTCTGCTGGTGCAGTCACTGTGTACCATACATGACATTACTTATCCTGTACTGATCCGAGTTACATCCTGTATTATACTCCAGAGCTGCACTCACATTCTGCTGCTGGTGCAGTCACTGTGTACATACATGACATTACTTATTCTGTACGGATCTGAGTTACATACTGTATTATACTCCAGAGAGCTGCACTCACTATTCTGCTGCTGGTGCAGTCACTGTTACATACATGGCATTACTTACCTGTACTGATCCTGAGTTCATCCTGTATTGTACTCCA
Source organism: Engystomops pustulosus (assembly GCA_019512145.1). Lineage (NCBI taxonomy): Eukaryota > Metazoa > Chordata > Amphibia > Anura > Leptodactylidae > Engystomops > Engystomops pustulosus. Next base: position 89,690,488 of record CM033648.1, read on the forward strand.
AGATGCACTCACTATTCTGCTGGTGCAGTCACTGTGTACATACATGACATTACTTATCCTGTACTGATCCTGAGTTCCATCCGTTTATACCCCAGAGGCTCACTCACTGTTCTGCTGCTGGTGTCAGTCCACTGTGTAACATACATGACATTACTTATCCGTCCTGACTGATTACACATCCTGTATTATACCCCATAGCTGCACTCACTTCTGCTGCTGGTGCAGTCACTGTGTACAACCATACATTACTCTTATCCTGTACTGATCCTAGTAACATCCTGTATTAATACTCCAGAGCTCCACTCACTATTCTGCAGCTTAGTTTAGTTTCTTGCATAATTAGGAAATGCACAATGAAAACATACGCCATGCCAGGGAATCCTTTCCACATATCTGCTATAATTTCACTATGGCGCCCCCATGCTCCTTCATCCAGGCGTTATACACTGTATATAAAGGAAAAATGACATAGTTAGTGATTAGTTACTAGTACTGTTCCCTTGAAGTGTGACATATAACCCTCAGACCTCTAGTGGTTGTGCACCCCTGGCAATGAGGACTAACTCACAAATAATATGGCATGGCGAAGAGCAATCTCGTCGAAGTGGCTTAGGCCCCAACGTCTGCTACTCCTGCAATGATTTTAAAGTTTGTGCTGTGATGCAACTTTTTGTTTTCCCCTTATAATGATATATGTGTATGTTTATTTCCACAGTATTAGGGACCTACCTGCTTTGCAGCAGTAGAAGGTCCCGGTGAGGTTAGTCATCCCTACCGCTTTCCATCCTTTACGCTGATCTCTTCACTTGGAGAAGGAAACTGACCTCCTCCATTGTGATTTAAGAAGTCGATACGGTTTAGATGTTCAGGTGGTTTAACCATCGATTCCACCTGTTCCCAGAGACAGGAAGCCAGCCGTGGAGGGTTAAAGAACACCTGTAGTTACACTGGGGAACACTAAAGGGGACCCAAGTCCCATACATCCCTCCTACATATGCTCCCTCCCTGAAATACTCTGTGCTGCACAGCTCACCTCCTCCTCCTTGCGGATGTTACACTTAGTGCTGTCACCCTGTTGGGTTCGCAGGGGAGATTTGGGTCACAAGATCCTCTGCTCGTGTCTTTCAATCTGTCAAGTTTCCGGAGCGATGACCACTGTGCAACCTGCGCAGGAAAACAAAAGACGGTCATGAGGATGAGGGATATGACCCTCTGACCTCTCCACAGGGTGCAGCCATAGCACTCACATGGGGTATCACTGCCTAAAAAGAGGGGTTCCTATTGTTTCAAACTGGGAATAAACTGCAGATTTGCCTTTGACCCTGGATGTTGCCTGAATGACGGTCTGCAGTCCAGTTCACCCTCTAAATAAATTTGTATATCAGGTCGAAAGACTTTATACACCCTGCAAAGGTCAGAAACTGAATAGGAGAAAAAACGTCACGTCCCAGCATGCCCGCGCGACATCCCTGTAACACATCCACACTCTGTGGCCCGCAAGCATGCCGGGATGTGTAGTCCTAGTTCGGACTAAAGTCTGTGTTCTTGCTGTCACTCCCCACACCGGCTGCGGAGCAGATATATTGCGTATTCCCGGGGGGCCCGGCGCACCCCCATAACTCCAACCCAGACCCACTAGCTGCTCGCTACTGGCTTTCCCGATGCCCGGTGCCCTCTCGGTCACTATGGCCCTTTATCCCGAAACATCTCCCGCGGAGAAACCTGGCGCCCCGCCATGATGGGGAAGTCCACGTGTCCACCTCCGGGGTCGAAGTCCAGGCTTGCGGTACCAAGCCAACCCACTGCGCGCCACAGACAACCAATCGCACACCCCCCCATAACAGAGACAGAGCGCCCCCCCCCCATAAACAGAGACAAGCCCCCCCCCCCATACACAGTGACACCATAGATCCCCCCATAACAGATGACAGTAACGCCCCCTAACTGAGTGACAACCATAATCCCCCCCCCTAACCATGACAAGCCTAGATTCCCCCATAACAGATTGGACAGCCATAGATCCCCCATAACCAGTGACGCCCATAGTCCCCATAACTAGACAGCCATATCCCACTAACAGTAACAGCCATAGATACCCCACATACAGAGTGGCAGCCATAGAATCCCATCCCCCATAACACGTGACAGCCATAGATCCACCAAAGACAGTGCCAGCAAAGATCCCCCCATAACAAGGCAGAGCCCCCCCCCCATAACGAGTGACAACCATAGATCCCCCTAACACAGTGACTGCCCTAGATCCCCCCATAACATAGTGACAGCCTAGATCCCCCGCCAAAACCCGCCCCCCCCCATACCACAGTCACTGCCATAGATCCCCCCATAACACAGTGACTGCCATCGATCCCCCCATAACACATTGACTGCATAGATCCCCCTAACATAGTGACAACCATAATCCCCCCATAACAAAGTGACTGGCCATAGATCCCCCATAACAGAGTGACAGCCTAGATCCCCCCATAACACAGTCACTGCCATAGATCCGCACCCCCATAACAAAGTGACTGCCATAGATCCCCCATACAGAGTGACTGCCCTAATCCCCCATAACAGAGTGACTGCCATAGATCCCCATAACAACAGTGACGCCATAGATCCCCCATAACATAGTGCTGCCCTAGATCCCCAATAACACGTGACAGCCATAGATCCCCCATAACAGAGTGACAAGCCATAGATCCCCCATAAACCAGTTACATCCATAAGCCCCCATAACACAGTGACAGCCATCATCCCCCCCTAACAGAGTGACAGCCATAATCCCCCATAACTGACAGCCATATTGATGGGGAGCATCTCTCGCCTGCCCCCAAATGGGGGGGGGGGGGGGGAGAACAAGGTGGCAGGACAGGGGGAAAGGGAGCAGGGGGGAGGCGGGGGGGGGGGGGGCGCAGAGGGGAGGGGGGGGGGGGGGCAGGGGAGGGGAGGAGGGAAGGGGGACACGGGGGGGGGGGGGGGGGTAAGTAATGTCATGTATGTACACAGTGACTGCACCAGCAGCAGAATACTGAGTGCAGCTCTGGAGTATAATACAGGATGTAACTCAAGATCAGTACATGATAAGTAATGTCATGTATGTACACAGTGACTGCACCAGCAGCAGAATAGTGACTGCAGCTCGGGGGTATAATATGGGATACTATTCTGGATCCAGTTTAGCTGGATAGGAGCAGGTTTGGGTTCTCTGTGTATAACGCTTTTCAGGTGTGTTTTGTCTTGCTAGTCACACAGGAGCTGCACGAGCCGCTGTGGATAACCTGACTAAGAGCCTGGCTATTGAATGGGCACACACGGGTGTCAGGATAAACTCTGTCTGTCCTGTAAGTATGGGGGATCTTTGTGTTGATACTACAGGGTGTTATAGGACGCTCTCCAGGGGCTGAGCTGGACATGGACTTTGGAGCTGTTGTTTAATGACCCTCATTGCCCCTTGTAATGAAGATTTATTGGGGTCATTGAGGAGTTACTAGCGGCTTCATTATGTTGTTTGCAGGGAACCATCTTTTCACAGACTGCAGTTGAGAATTATAAGGACTTGGGACCTGAATTGTTTCAGAACTATGTCCCAAAGATTCCAGCCAAGAGACTTGGCCTCCCTGAAGAGGTAAGACATTACCCTGGATGATTCTCTCTCGTGTCACACACGTTGGCCAGCTGGGTGCAGAGCTGAAGCAAACCCTCTGCGGTGACAAGTATTAGGCTGCATTCACACTCAGCGTTTGAATTGAGTATTGAAATGCAATTCATTGGCTTTGGGGAGGGTCTGCTGCGTTGAAATACTAGACATGTTCTGCATGTAATAAACAAAACATATCTGTGATCAGGACAAGACCCTCACTGCAGCCCCGGGATTACACCAATCAAACGCTGTGTTTGTAGCGTTCTAATGGGGGTCCTGATATGTACAGCGCTACAGAATATGATGGTGATATATATTATTATTTTGATTTCCAGGATAAAGAAATCTAAAAATCCATCCTGATAAACCAGGGACATTACTCTTAGATCCAGGCACTGGGACTGTGGTAATCTGCTTATATTTGTTATCCATGGCCTCCTTCCTTCTAACATCAGGGTTTACCTTCCAGGTCATAATTATAAAAGTTGATTTTAGAAGGGAGGTGGCCATGGATAACAAATATAATTACCACAACCCCGGTTCCTGGATCTAAGAGTAATGTCCCTGGTTTAACAGGATGGATTTTCATGGTATATTTCCCTCAAAGGGGTTGTCCCGATTAATTGTTAACCCCTATCTGCCATGTGACTACTAGGACCCTAAGTTCCTGTCCCCAGTAGCTAAAAGTGACCATGTCTGTCCAAGTAGCCAACAGTCACTGTGCTTTCCCCACAGTACACAATAGTTACAGTGCTTTCCCCACAGTAGCAAAAGTTACAGCGCCTGTTCCCAGTAACCAATAGGGACAGTGCCTTATTTGTATAGCTGATGGTCACGGTGCTTGCCCCACAGTAACTGATGGTCACAGTGCTTTCCACACAGTAGCCAATATTTACAACGCCTGTCCCTAGTAGCCAATAGGGACAGTGCCTGTGTTTGTAGCCGGTGGCCGTGGTGCTCTCCCTACAGTGGCGGGTGGCCTTAGAGCTGTGGATCAAAAGCACAGTTGTCCTCTGCCCTCTCATTCATCTTCCGTGGGCTAGGATCCCACCCCTGCTGTTGCCCCTTCCCCCTCATTACAGTATTGCACTCCATGTCCTTGCAAAGTTTGTTTCTGATCACATTGATAACAGTGGTCATGTAATTCTGTGCAGAATCTTGTGCATTTACCACATCTGCACGTGGTCAGATGTGACCACTCCATTTAGGAATTAGGACACCCTGGTGGTCCCAGATGTCAGATCCTCAGCAGCCTGGCCAGGGAGTTGTTAATAGGAATAAAGCTGTATGCAATGCTAGATATTTATTAATAATCAGAAATGGCATTTTCCTTTATATTAAGTCCATGATGGTGTAATACAGTAGCGGGTGCTTGGCCCACAGTAGCCGATCAAAAGAATGGGGGTCCTGCTCCCTCTAATTGACGCACTGTCTATGAGAGTCCCAGAAATAGCTGAGCACAGTCGTCCTCGGCCTTCTCATTCATCTTCCGTGCACTCCGTTGGGCTATGTCCTGCACGATCATGGACATTGAATCTAGCGTCGTGCTCATCCTGTCACTCATTTCATTAGTGGTGATTTATCCGCCTGCTCTCATGGTTCATCTCAATAGTCTCTGACTGCTTCCTGCTCTCTCCCGCACAGATCTCTCCCATGGTTTGCTTCCTACTGTCTCCTGCCGCCTCCTTCATCACTGGAGAGACCATCAAGGTGGACGCTGGCCAGAGCTTGTACCACAGTCCCTGGACTGTGCCAGGTAGGAGATGCCCACAGGAAACATCAAGAAGGGTTCCTAATGTGTTGCCCAGGGGTGGGGTTTTAGTATATTAAAATAATATTTAAATGAACCTTTTTGTATTTAATAGAATTTGAGTTAACATTTTCTACGTTCTAATCTTCTGGCTTAGAATGTAAATTACACATTTAGTGCTTGTCCCCGTAGCCAATAGTCACAGTAACTGCCCCCGTCGCCAATAGTGACAGCGCTTGCCCCTGTAGCTGACAGGTCACAGTGCTTCCCCCCCAGTAGTCGGTAGCTGAATCACTTGCCCCACAGTAGCCAATAGTCAAAGTCCTTGCCACCAGTGAGCCAGCAGAGATGCTACCAGCAGGCTGGATCCCACCCCTGCTGTTGCCCCTTCCCCTCTGTACAGTATTGCACTCCCAGTCCATGCATAGTTTGTTTCTGATCACTATGATTACAGTATTCTGTGCAGAATCTTCTGCATTTACCACATCTGCATGTGGTCAGATGTGACCACTCCATTTAGTTTGAGGAATTAGGACACCCTGGTGGTCCCACATCCTCAGCAGCCTGGCCAGGGAGTTGTTAATAGGAATAAAGCTGTAGGCAATGCTAGATATTTATTAATAATCAGAAATGGCATTTTCTTTTATATAAAGTACACAATGGTGTAATACAGGCTTAGTACATTCACCTGCAAAAAATATGGGACCCCCTTTCTTGTAAAGTCTCATATGATAGAGTGAAGTGCAAGCTCTGTCCTGTGGTGACCCCTGGAGGTGGTTGGTGGTAACTTGATGCTCTAACTGGACATTTGTAGATCTTTGGATTCAGCGACCCCATTAATGGTTAATTAGTGTGAGATGTTTATCCCGGGGTCTTAACTTGTGTATTATTGATCTATTACATGATTATCAATGAGGATATTATTGGCCGCATTAATCACCCGCTCTGTCCTCTCCATCCAGATCACGACAGGTGGCCGGAGGCTCCGGACGGGGAGAATGCCAGAGCCCTAAAGAAGATGATGGCAAACGTCCCCCCTTCCAAGCTGTGAGGTCTGGGGTCTGTGATGGATATAGCCACGTGGTGTAATTGCCACGCCGAATGAAATGCACTGATGAGCGCTAATTACACAGATCTTTTATTTTTGTCAGATGAAAAGCTCAATGGATTTCACTGTCCAGACGTAAAATATATGATCATAAAGATGATCAGCAAAACTGCATAGAATGAGATGTATCAGAGCCGCCTGCGTGTGATACAGATAATCCTACAGGAACATGTGGCGTCTCATACCCAAAACATCTTTCTGGGCCTCATTCACTGTCATTGGGCAGAGAAACCCAATTCCTTGGAAGAATTTGACAGCCAGAACTTTTATCAGCCGCACTATCTATAAACTGCGGCATTAATAGCGCCTGCCGCATTATCCGTGTCCTGTGTAATCTCACAAGATGAGGAAAAAAACGAACAAAAATAATAAACTGCTTCACAAGTGCCTCGAAAATGCAGCTTAAAATAAAATCAATGTCACCTTAAGGATGTATTCACACTGCACGGTCTTTCGGGGAAAGATGTTTGTATTTTTTTGTGGATTTTATATTGTAGATGAAACACGTTATCCTAAGACCGAGACCACAAAGTGGTTCCTGAACCTGATCTCTATCTTCTGGCTAATGGACCGTGTGGAAATGTTTGACCACAACAAATGTCTAATTGAATAAAAATGCAAAAATTTCATGCAATTTTTTGCACGTTTCAATTTTTTATTTTTTTTTTTTTAATTGGTGGGCTACCTGTGTATAAATTGGAACATCTTTGCTTGGGGGAGTCAACATTTTCAAAATCTCTGCTTCCTGAGAAACATTCGTTTTTGCTAAATCATGGCGGTATTTTGACACTAGGCATGAATCACAGGTCGTGCAGACCGACCAACAACTCCGGAAGGAGAAGAAATAAGTTTCTTTCAGAATTTTCCCTTTTGGATTTAGATGCTGATTTTCAAGTGGTTTTTCTATGCAGATATTGACAGGGTATAGGTTGTGTCTGCTGGGCCACAGAGATTGAAATTCTGCAGTACTTTCTGTGTGTTTTTTGGTGCCACCTGCAGACATCTGAATTATCTCCCTTTTTGCATCGGATGATGTGACTTTAACTGATGCAGGAAGATGAAAACATTAGCATCGTACGTGAATAGCGCTGGCGCCATAAATAGCGAGTGCCAGCTGTGGTGCACGACTCTGATGGCAGGTCTATAGCCGATGCAGTTTGTAGTCCAGGCATTGCCATGGCAGACATTTATTTTTGGATCCCAGATCGACCTGTATTATGACCGTATGTGGAGAAAAATTTGTAAAAATTATCTTTTATACTTGCCTAGAAGTGAGTCCATTGGAGCAGAACAGACTCCCATCAGAAGATCCAGAACCTGCTCTCAGGATCTGGCAAACAAAGATGCGATAATGCCCCGGCTTCATTGTCTATGTGCTGTACCCTGGGGTGCTGCCACATGGGGCATTTTTGGAACGTGTTTAAAAGCATGTTTCCCATGCATTTGGCTGGTTTTAATCCGTTTCACAGCGGTCTATACTTCTAGAAATTAAGATAAACAGGTTCAAACCAGCCAAACGTATGTTAAATATACGTTGAATAAATATAATACTGCATCTTTTTTAAACGGTTAAAAACGGTTCAAGAACGCACTGTGTGGCAGCACCCTAAAGGTGATGCTACACATGGCGTTTTGAACCCGTTTTTGGTCCGTTTTTTTGAGCAGTCCGGTTTTACCAACTATCTTAAAAAACGCATGCGTTTTTGACCTGATTTAATTAAGATAGTTGATAAAACCGGTCAAAAACGCATGCGTTTTTAACGGACTGCTTAAAAACTGCCCAAAAAATGGGTTCAAAACGCCATGTGTGCCGCCGGCCTAAGGCGCTTGTTCAGTGAAGTTCGGGTGAACTACATCAGATCCATTGGCCCTGCGCGCAGGCGCCAAAGGGGACGAGGTGAGTATAATTTTTTTTTTTCAGGGGCGCTCACACATTCCGCTATCGTCGCGTTCATAACGCGGGGCTCGGTCCAAACCCATGCGATTAATAACCCAATGGCATGCGTTTCTCTGGAAACGCCTATGCGATTGCCCCAAACTCCGCCCCCTGTGCGCTAGCATCGCGTTATGAATGCGGCGCTAGCGGAACGTGTGAACGCGCCCTCACTTAAAAATACTACAGGGTAACCATAAGGACCTTTGGGTGTTTTAGTGTTCCAAGTCGCCATGGCAGGGTCCCTTCATGCCCCTGCACAACGTTCTTGGTCCAACCCCTTGGATGCTTGCAGCACATTCAGGTGTGTGGAGAGGATTTTCATTTACAAAAGTTTCTACCACAAATCTGCAGCATGTGAATATAACCCTTAGTGCAAGGTCTGGGAGTCAGTAATGGACGCAGTAAGGAGCTGATAGATCATTGCAGTAATCGCAGAGGAGGTGACGTGCGCTGCGAGTGGAATGTTTCGCTGTTGATAACAATGTCGTCCTTTGCCCTTTATATATAACGTGAGGGCGATGAGGTAAGTGAAGGAAAACTGGAGGTGCCGGTCAGCGCAATAATAATCGCCTTCACGTTCCTGCTCCATAAGGTGAAAGATAAACCTCAGCAGACACAATGCTGCCGGAAATCTTTCTATTCAGTCCGGATACATAGAAACCACGGTGTGCAGATTTTATGCTGTGTGTTCCTGGTTGGTGTGTTATATCTTAGGCTGCGTTAACACCAGCACATTCAGTCTGAGTAGAAACCATAACGCGACGCTAGCGCACAGGGGACGGAGTTTGGGGCGATCGCATATGCGTTTCCAGAGAAATGCATGCGACCGGGTTATTAATCGCATGCGTTTCCCGGGAAACGCATATGCGATCGGCCCGAGCCCCGCCCACTGTGCGCTAGCGTCGCGTTATGAACCCGACGATAGGGGAACGTGTGAACGTGCCCTAAGGGTGAAGACACACATGGCGTTTTTGGGCCGTTTTTACTAAGTGCGTTTTCAGATAGTTAAAAACGCATGTGTTAAAAAAGATAGTTAAAAACGCATGTGTTAAAAAACGCATCCGTTTTTTAAAAACGCATGCGTTTTTGAAAACGCATGCGTTTTTGTCCGTTTTTTTTCCCAAAATTTGCGCAGTGAAAAACGGACAAAAACGCATGCGTTTTTAACGATCTGAAAACGCACTTAGTAAAAACGGCCCAAAAACGCCATGTGTGTCTTCACTCTAAGGCCCGTGTGTAGAGACTTGCATATAGTATCAGTGGCTGCACTCGAGTGAAATGCAGCAAAAGTGATGAAGAGGTTTTCAAAGAATCCCAAAGAACCTAACGAGGGCAACAAAAAGTGTCAGCTGGCCTGGAAGCGTCGGGGGGGCTCACGCTCTATGGCACTGACCCCTGATTACAACCCAAAATCCACTGTGATTCTGGAACTGGTCCTATATTGGATTTTGCTGAATTCCTGGAACCCCCAGCACCCCCCCCCCTGCTCGCCCTTTATAATACTGGGACACATTGGGGCACATTTACTTACCCGTTCCGTCGCGATCCCTGTGGTGCGTGGTCTGCCGCGATTCACTAAGATCGTGAGCCCGATATCCTGCATGTGTCGCTTCCCTGCTTAGATCCGCCGGAGTTCACCTTCTTCTTCCTGGTGCATGTGAGTGCATGGTTTGCGACACAATTTTGAAAGTTAAATTCCGCGGTTTGTCTGAATCAGTCGGGTTGTCCGAAGGCCATACTCCCGTGTAAAGGGAGTATGGAGAGGGCCTCAGTACACACCGATCGTACCGCATCTGTTTTTGACAGGTTTTACCAGTTATCTTAATCAAAACTGGTCAAAAACTGATGCGTTTTCAAAAACCGCATGTGTTTTTTAACGGACTGCTTAAAAACGGCCCAAAAACGGGTTCAAAACGCCATGTGTGCCGCCGGCCTTATAGTAAAGCCGGGACTGTATCCCAGCTATCCTGGACTATCCCAGTTATCTGGGGCGCAAGGAAACAACGGTCAAGGTGAGTATACGTTTTTTTTGGAACACTAAACTAAGTGTTCCAAATCGCCCCGACAAGTTTAAATTAAATTAAATTGTGCTGCAGCTGAACCCAGGGCATTTTAATCAATTTTCGAAAATTATTGCAGAACTGTAGGAAATGTTCATAACTGTACAAAACTTTATTTATACAGGGAAATAGTCCTGTTGCCAATAGCAGCCAGTCTCCAATTCAAGAAAGGAGGTTGATACAGCAGCCACCTGATTGGTGGATACAAGTATCCACTTTTGTACAAAAAACAGCTTTTACACCCTCGTAGTGTCAGACTTTTGGGGACAAGTTTTAATATTTTAGGTTCTGTCTTTATTTTGAGGTGCTGTGATATTTCTAGTTACATGTCAATCAAACGCTTGTGACTCCGCCCCTTTTTAACCACGTCTTTTGGTGGAATGACAGGAAAAGCCCGCCCCCTGCTGTTGTCACTGCCACGAAGGAGGCTGGCCACGCCCCCGGTGACGTCACGTGTCTGGCCGCTGGTTCCGCTCCCGCCGCAGCCCGGTGTCTCCGGGATATTCGGGATCCGCAGCAGTCGCGCCGTGTGCAGGACGAGCTCCGGAGCGCAGGACATCATCCACGGCTTCTAGGCGCCGCCGAGACCAGATGGCCGCCATCTTGTGACAGGGCCGCGGGAGAGCAGCGGAGCCGCGGACTCATGTGACTGGTGTCCGGCCAGAGAGAGGAGCTGCCCCCGGGCCTGTGTCCCCCCGGATCCCGGGAGGTGCGGGCTGGGGGGCGGGAGAAGCCTTCAGGTCAGTGCCGTCCGCCATAATGTATGTCCCGCTGTCACCATGGTCCCGTCCAGTCACCCCCCCTGCTGTCACCATGGTACCGTCCAGTAGAGCACAGAGCACAGCAGTGTGAGGTCTGATTACACATCTCTCCAGAGACAATACATAACACTGGCTGCAGCGAGCACAGAGCACAGCAGTGTGAGGTCTGATTACACATCTCTCCAGAGACAATACATAACACTGGTTGCAGCGAGCACAGAGCATAGCAGTGTGAGGTCTGATTACACATCTCTCCAGGGACAATACCTCACACTGGCTGCAGTATGTATGGTAACACCTGCTGACAGGTTCCCTTTTAAAGGCCCATTACCTGGCCAGGTAGAATCTATGCTGTCCTATTATCTTTAGTTCCCAGCAATGTACATCTATCTGTGGGAGTCTCCTCTGCCAGCAGCGGGAGATGTATTCCTTTCGGTTTCTATCATTCAGACTCCTCGGGGGCGGGGTCTCACTCCTCAACAGTCATCAGTTCACGCCTTGGAGGTTTCATTCAAACAACAGGAAACCCTTTTTCTGCTCTGCTGGTCACAATCTCTACAATTGGTAGGTAACACGTGGAGTAAATGGTAAGATCTCCATGTAACACAAAGCTCATTTACTCCAGAGATCATTCCCAAAATCTGATAATATTACACAGAATCGCAAAGCAAAGGTAGAATTGCTGCAAATTCTCAATATTAGAGTCTTCTCGATATGAATCTGATAATCTTCAGTAAATCAGGTCCCAGGAGGAAGTGGTGGAGGGGAGGGGGATACGTGGCTGTCGCTCCGGCCCCCCAGGATTACTCAGGCAGGTGCAAGGAATTCTGCAGAAGATTCCGCTCAGTGGTCAGAGATCCTTAGGATCAGAATGTGCCCATGATATCTTATCTAATTATAACCCCGTCCTAGAATACCCTGTGCTGAGCGCTGCAGATTCCCCCTCACAGGGTCCTGACTGACAGAGGGGGAGGGAGAAGTCACCAAGTTATCAGAATCCACCGCAACCCAAGGAAAATCTACAAACCTCATCTCCAGGAGCTATCTGAGATTAGGCACAGGTCACACTACAGCTAAAATATCACATATAATGACAGATACATGAATCTGGAACCTGCAAAACAACAAGCAACACCTACAACTCTCCAGAGCTGCACTCACTATTCTGCTGGTGCAGTCACTGTGCACATACATGACATTACTTATCCTGTACTGATCCTCAGTTACATCCTGTATTATACTCCAGAGCTGCACTCACTATTCTGCTGCTGGTGCAGTCACTGTGTACATACATGACATTACTTATCCTGTACTGATCCTGAGTTACATCCTGTATTATACTCCAGAGCTGCACTCACTATTCTGTTGGAGATGCTGATAATGGAGTCATTTTTGGGCTGCTGCTGCGGAGCATCTTGCTTGTTGTGTTCACCTTTCCCTGACATATTAAGCTCCAGGTCTTCACCGCAGTCGGCTTCTGAGCGGGCGCCATTGTTTGCGCAGAATAAATAAGCCTCAGGGAGGATTGTGGTGGATAAACACATGATGTCATGTCTCACCCTGAGCTTTGTGTTCGGGGTCAGGCAGGAGTTTTTGTAGCGCATCCTTTGGCAGATTGTGAATACATGGGTTGTAGCGACAGGCTTCACGGTGTAGGTATTTGTATGCATCTTCCTAGCACTCTGCTTGCTGTCAGTAAATTGAAACTTTGTCATTTGCATGCTTTAGTGGGGAAACCCTCGCCGCCTTTCCTTCAGCTGGGAATGTGGTGCAGTATTCAGTGTAGACATCAGGGTCACATGTCATTCAGTGTAAGCCTAATAGTGTAGCTCATGTATGTGAAGGGACGGCAGGTCATCATTTTATGATCGTAGGGACCTGATATCTTGGACCCCCAGCATAGGTGGAGGAGAGGCAGCACTGATGTATGTATGTATGTATGTATAATGTAGCAGTATGTTTATAGGATAAAGCCTTATTCGGGGTATAACCTGCAGCTTCTTATGTGAGTGGCGTGTGCACGGATGTGTCTCCAGCGTGACCAGTGACTGCAGTGTCCTTGTCTCCCCACAGATGAGCAGCAGGCGCTGGACTCCATCATGCAGGATCTGGTCGTCCTTCACAAAGCCAGCGGACGGTCCCTGTCACTGCAGGAATCCAACGCAACCAAAACCTCCTCTCCCAAGAAGCAGGTAGGTGTCCGTGTAGAGCGTTGGATATGCTCCCATACTGTGACCCCCCTTTTGCAAGTTTTGGTAAAACATCTCAAAGGTTTTGTTCCACGATTGACATTTTATCAAGTCCGTACATTTTATTTTTTTTTTAGCTGCACTCCAGTCACATCCAGAGCTGCATCCACCTTTCTGTAGTGCAGGTACAAGCCTAATATTATGTCTCTGTTTTGCAGAACGATGTGCGTGTCAAGTTTGAACATCGTGGAGAGAAGAGGTGAGAGCGTAATGTGTCCGGCAGCTATCATGGCGGATCTTGGCGAGGGCTGGGAGCGGATACGGCACAGATACGGCGTTCAGGAATATCTCTCAGGACCGATGAATGATTGGAGAGAAATGAGACAGATGGCTGCTGCAGCGGCACGGGTGTAACGCCAATACACACAATATGTTATGAATGATCAGCAGGAAGACGCAGCTTCCCTCATTCACTGACAAGTCGGTGCCGGCTTCTGGCATGAATAGCATTGTGTAAAGATGTAAAGCAAATGCAGATCATCTTATTAGCAGTGCAGAACCACAAATACAGCACCAGAACCCCCACATAAAGCAGCATAACTGCACCGATCCAAAGAAAAGGGGTCCCACGTCTCCCGTTATGAATAATAGAGGGGCATGATGGGGTCACTTGCTATTGGCCCTGTGTGATACCCCATGCTGTTGAATGCCACAGTCAATGACATTGGGACATTTCAGTCTCTTCAACTTTCTTCCCGTGGTCCCTCACATTTCTCAGACATTGATCCTGGCTGCACGTGACGTGAGCAAAGGTCGTCTGACACAGGCGTCAGCCATGCAGGGCTATTGATCCACGAGCCGAAGGACAATGGCATTGAGCCCTGTGCTTAAAGTAAAACTTCACTTTTCAGCTTGAATTTTCAGATCATGAGATTCTTGTGAGAATACATACATACATACATACATAATGAAATCATGATTGTAGCCAGAGATCTATGCGTGGAAGTGAAATTGAGATCTCCTTTGCCTATAGCAGTGGTGGCGAACCTATGGCACGGGTGCCAGAGGTGGCACTTTGAGCCCTTTCTGTGGGCACTCAGGCCATTGAGCCCAAGACAGAGTTTACCAAATTCACCAAATCTTCCTGCAGATCCAATCAATTAAAGAGATGCTGCAATCAGTGCGATTTTTAAAACGACACTTCATTGGCTGTTTGGAACTGCGGTAAAAAGTGAGAAAGTGTTCATAGAACTGCATTATCTTTGTAGGTCATCCTACTGGACCCTACATTCTTACTGTACAGAGAGACCCTGGAGAGAAGTTACAATGATAGTCTGAATGTGCCCCCCTTCTTTCAACTGTATTAGTGGCCTTAAGGGGCCGATACGATTGATAGATGTTGAAGAGCAGGTAGCAATAAGTTACTGCTTAAAATGCAATGTTGGCACTTTGTGGTAAATAAGTGGATTTTGGTTATAGTTTGGGCACTCGGTCTCTAAAAGGTTCGCCATGACTGGCCTATAGTACAGTCCTAGTGAGTCTTTCTGCACCTACCACTAGGGGAGCTTTTCATAGCTACACAGTCGTCTTCAGCTAGTGCCCTCTAGTGATGGCTGCAAGCACATAACGTGTGAAGGGAAGCAGAGGGTCTGCAGCTCCATCGCCTGGAAGACGTAGATAAAACAACAGACTTCACATGATGAACCCCGATGTAAAGAATAAAATGAATCTGCTGGAAGTCTATTCCCCCGTTGTGATCGCACTAATGGACTTCAATGTTTTTAGCTGCTGCTCTGTTACTTTATTATGTGTCTTCCGCTCTAACCTTTAGAATGTAAATCCATGTGATGGAAGAAACCATACAAGCTAATGCATCTCTAATCTCTCATATACAGGATCCTGCAATTCCCCCGGCCGCTCCTGCTGGAGGATCTGTACAGTAAAGCTAAAGTCGCCTTCGGACAGTGTATGGATCTGCACTACAGCAATAATGAGGTAGGTGTCAGCCACTGTCCGGGTAGCACTTGCAGCTCTGGAGTCGTCAATTTTTCACAGCTGAAGATTTGTTATAATTGTATTTGGCCTCGGCCGTCTTTTTTTGAGCTAAACCCATCGGCCTCCTGATCAGATCAGTGTAGGGTTTATTGGTCTAGATTGACATTGTAACAAGTTTTCAGTTGTGATAAGTACTAGACGAGGCATTATATAGCTCCAATTACTCCAGTGGATCTGCAGTGTAAGACGCAGACACTCCAGAGCTTCACAGTCTCCTAGAAGTGGTCTTACTGGGACCCTCTCGCTTTATTGCCTCAAATATCTAAAGAGGACAAATGGAGAGGGAATTCCAAAAAGAGAGAGAGAGTCTTTAGGTGCCGTGAGGTGGGTTATACATTTGTCTTGTTTGCTTTCTGTAGCTGGTCATCCCTCTGAAGACCCAGGATGATTTGGACAAGGCGGTGGAGCTGCTGGACCGGAGCGCTCACATGAAGAGCCTGAAGATCCTGCTGGTCCTACATGTTCACAGTCAGGTAGGAGCTATAGATCACCTAGTAGTTATGGCTGCGGACACTGAGAAACAATAACTAAAACCCCAGTGGTCGGTGCAGGCTTGTTTTCCCCATTTGTGAGATACAGAATGATAGAATCCTGTTGTGTCTCTTAGGCCCCCCACCTGTGTGACATGCCTTCCTTAGAAGATCTGGACAACACAGTGTTTGGCGGGACTGAGGCAAAGGACAGGATGCCAGTCATTGGTAGGTCGAGGATAAGAACGATTGTCCGGATTGCAAAGGATATCACAGTTGCTTACTGTACTAATTCTGTATCCTAGGAAATCTCACCAGGGACCGGAGCTCTCCTCCTCCAGGTTACATTCCAGATGAACTGCACCAAGGAGTCCGAAACGGGTCCTTCACAAGCATCAACAGCGAAGGGGAGTTCATTCCAGAGAGCATGGACCAGGTACTGCTACACCTAATATTCCTTATTAAAGGGGAAGTCTCACACAGTTATGCATGGAGCGGAGGATGTGCTGTGCTCTGAAGCTTCATATCTGTGAGACTGACTGATATAGCTGACTGCCATCACCTGTCGTTAAATAGTAAAACGGGCAAAAATTGCCTCAACTTAAGAGGGAATGTGAGCGGAGCTTTGCATTCCCAGTGATCAGCTACCTATTACCTGGCCACAAGGCAATACGTTTTGATCCTGCGACCATGCGCCCAGCTCCTTGCCCATAGCATAAGGATCCAGACTCTGAAGGGCTTTTTAGAAGCCTTATGTGGGAGCCTTGGATCCAAGCTTCATGCGTATCCATTTCTGACTTTATATGTTATATATGACAGAGAGACTGGTCTCACAGCTGTGCGCCACCAATGTACAGTCAATCTCCATTTTTATATAATTCCATAAAGGATCTTTTTTATGGTTTACAACACTTTTGCTTTCCTATCTTTTCCGTTTTCCTTTTGTAAATCGACCAAGTTTACATGAGTATTTTCTTGCACCATAGATGCTGGACCCCTTGTCTCTCAGCAGCCCCGAAAACTCTGGCTCCGGCAGCTGCCCCTCACTGGACAGCCCTTTGGACGGGTAAGGAATATGGCAAAAGAAGTTGCGCAGAAATCCATTTTTTAAAAGGAATTACTAATTGTCAGTGCCCTGTATGATGTGATCAGGTTTCATATATGTTTACTTTTGTTGTGCTTTAATTTTTTGAGTGTGAGATTTTCGGCACATATTCCCCTGAATTTTGGATGCACTCTCCTGTTCTCTTCCATAGGGAAAGTTATCACAAGTCCAGGATGCCCCGAGCTCAGAGCTATCCTGACAATTACCAGGAATTCTCAGGTGAGCCCCCCTCCTGCTGTCACTGACATAAGCGGCACTTTGCACTAAATGGCTGGAATAGTTTTCAATTCAGATGATCGTAAGCGAAAGGTCAAGTTAATGTTTCGCTGATAAGAAATCGGCAAAGTTCAGTGAAGGAGTAAAGAAATGCCGAGAATTCTGAGGATTTTTATGGCGTTGTATCTATCTGTCTTATCCATCTCATGATGTGACATGTACGTAGGCTTATTTTCCACCCTACACGTGTCCACCACTGATGAGAATGATAGCTTCATCTTATTATCTGTTAGTGCTATATTTAAGACTCCGATGACCAACAATCCCTTTAATGCCAGGGACACATTGCTTGGAGTCTCGGCAGTGTACAGTAGCCGTGTAGGGCAGGATATCTACACAAATCACTTTCACACACAGCAGATGGGCTATGCTGCAGATATTACGTCTGCAGCAGGGAGAGTTACTTCTGCAGATTCTGTGGTGGCCTCCTGGCGGTGCCGTTCGGCTGTGATGGAAAGCAGCTGAATGTGCCGCAGGGAGGGACCCCTGTGTCTCCAGCCCAAGGGCTTCAATGCTTTACGTGGGACCTCTGCGCTGGGACCACCACCACTGATCATGGGAATAAGGCTTCCAGGTTTCCCCAGTTATCAAACCTGCTCTATACATTGCTTCCTCTTTTGATCTCATAGACCTCACAAAATGCTGAGCTCAACCCTTCTGTGATGCAACTTCTCTGTTTTGTCACCCACATTAGAATACGACATTCCAGTGTTTGAGAAATTTGGAAAGGGTGGGACGTACCCGCGCAGATATCACGTCTCGTGTCTTCATCAAGATTACAGCGATGGTGAGAGGGAATATAGCATGTACACATGGGATTGTCCCACAACACACATTGAGGATAAGTGTCAGATCGCTGGGATCCCCAGAGATCAAAAGAATGTGCCCCTTCAATCACTGCAATCACTTGCATTTCATTCACTTATAATGAATAGGAGGAAAGTGTCAACCCCTTTATCTATGATTTGCCCCTACAGACATACAGAAACCCCAATACATTTCTAATGACACACCACAAATATCTAACATGACAAGGTCTCTAAGTATTTAATTCTAGAGCTTTCCTTCTCTGTCCGCTGACTAGTGGCTGCTGATGATGATCACATTAAATAGAGTAATGACGGAAAGTCGCTAGAACACATTTTGCTATTTACAGGCCGTAAAACCTTTCCACGCGCCCGGAGGACTCAGGGGAACAGCTTCCGCTCTCCGGTCAGCTTCAGCCCCACAGATCACTCCCTGAGCACCAGCAGCGGCAGTAGCGTCTTCACCCCGGAGTATGAGGACAATCGTCTGCGGAGACGAGGCAGCGACATAGACAACCCCACCCTAACAGTGATGGATATCAGTCCCCCCAGCAGATGTAAGTGTGTGCTGTACACCACTAAGAAGCTGTATACCTCTGTTGTATGAGGGGGACGGAGGGCCGTATACCTCTGTTGTATGAGGGGGACGGAGGGCCGTATACCTCTGTTGTATGAGGTTGGGGTGGGAGGGCCGTATACCTCTGCTGTATGAGGTTGGGGTGGGAGGGCCGTATACCTCTGATGTATGAGGTTGGGGTGGGAGGGCCGTATACCTCTGCTGCATGAGGTTGGGGTGGGAGGGGCCGTATACCTCTGCTGTATGAGGTTGGGGTGGGAGGGGCCGTATACCTCTGCTGTATGAGGTTGGGGTGGGAGGGCTGCTGCCAGTTGAGTGCTACGTAACCTTTGGGGCACAGAGAATCCTCCTTACATGAATGTCCTGTTTGTTTTCAGCACCACGTGCCCCATCAAACTGGAGACTTGGAAAGCTCTTGGGGCAGGGGGCCTTCGGTCGGGTGTACCTGTGCTACGACGTCGACACTGGCAGAGAACTGGCTGTAAAACAAGTCCAGTTTGATCCAGACAGTCCGGAGACCAGTAAGGTAACCAGCTGCCGCCCGCTGCTCCCGTAGTATCATACTTTTATCTTGCTTCATATTTAAATGCTTTTATAAAACCTTTAGTCCTGAAGTTCTCTGTAATAAGAAAATAAAAACCGCAGGTTGTTAGGATCTGACTGTTTGTCCGTTACTATGGAGACAAATATACAAAACCGCTTCAGATTATTCTAATTATATAATTATAGATGCATGAATAATTATTGCAACAATTTTCAACAATACATTTATATCCATATTTTCATATCGGGTCACTATAAGGGGTCATCTTGGGAATCTTTTAGAGATCCGCCACAAGTCTGTATGTGCAGGAGCCTCTAAGCCCCTGTTGCTGTAGGTGAGGTTTGCAGGGGACAAGCTGACGGCTTGGTAATAATTCGGCCACATCCCTTCTACTTTCTTCAGTGGCTAAAATTGCTTCTCTGATTAAAATGAATAATCCTGATCAGCGTCTGCCCCTGATGTTCAGTTGCTTGTCTCCTTACACCAGTGACTACTGCTCCACAGGCCCTTGATATCATATCTATTGGTCATATGGCTGGGGCTAAGCTGCAATACCAAGCACAGCCACTATGCAACATATGGTGCTGTGCTATGTATGTAGTGAGACCACCACAGCACTTGCCTCCTTGCTGCAATCTCTGGGTGATGGACCCCCAGGAATCTGATATTGATAGTGTATCAAGGGGATGTGGGATCCATTACAAAGTTAAATGGTATAAAGCTCCTTAAACTATTAAAAGTAGGACAAGTGACAAGAGGTGTTCAGAAGCTGCTGTTCTGATCAGAATTTGGAGTGACATTACATAAATGTAATGGGTATATAGCTGTGGATATCCAGTAGGAGGTCTGAAGATATAGTATATAACCCTGCGCTCATGGGCAGTAATACCAAGGGCTCACAAAGGCAAAGTCCTGCACTTGCTGATGATGAATAATCTGTATGTTAAACTGCCAGCTTTATCGGAACATATATCTAGCAAACACTGCACTTCCATAGCCCCAGAATGCCGGACCGAGCTTACAGCGGTCCGGCGTATTCATGAGCGGGTGGTATGAGGAGGTGGTAACTACTGTATGAAGCCCCCCTCAGAATGGGACATAAAGGCAGTTAGACATAGTTGGGAATGTGATCTGCAGATAAAGCTCCAGTTCCAGCCTATGACTGTAACACCTGTTATCCCCGGGTCTGTGGATCACAGAACCACAAGCCTGATTCTTATTTTCATAATGACACCAGCGGCATGTTTTGAGTTTCTATAAAACAGAAGATGAGGGTGTCTGAAGTGGCCTCTAAACTTGACTCACCTTAGGCAAAATCTGACTCGTCTTCGCTTATTGTCAACTGACTTAGGCTGGCGCCACACGTAGCGCTTTGTCTGAGTCGCGCCGGGGCAGTCCGGGCACCGGGGCAGTCCTCGGTCTGATCGCATTGGCGTTTCTATGGAAACGCCTGCGATCGGGGACGAGCCACCGGTGTTTTGCGTTAAATTAACGCAAAACACCGGCGGCTCATTCCCGATCACAGGCGTTTCCATAGAAACGCCGATGCGATCGGGCCGAGACCCGCCCCGGTCAGCGCGACTTTGTCTGCATTTGCAAGTGCAGACAAAGCGCTACGTGTGGCGCCGGCCTTAGGAAATTGATTTTTAGATAAATGGTTGAGTTTTTGCATAAAAGAAGGAATTCCAGAAACGATATCTCATGCCCTATTTGAGGGGTGTCTAGTTTAATGGAGTAAATAGCAGGGTACCTGGTAATGAGTAGCTGAGAGCATTGGCTGAGCAGATACAGGTCCTATGTGATGCTTATGAATGTCTGAATAATAGCAGCGGGTTGAGGGTCTTGTCTTTTACTTTGTAGGTATAACCTGCATTGTCTGGGTACATGAGCAGACATGGCAGCCTCCTCTCTTATAGCGCCCCCTGTTTTGTGTCTTGCAGGAAGTGAACGCGCTGGAGTGCGAAATTCAGTTGCTCAAAAACCTCCTGCACGAGCGCATAGTTCAGTATTACGGCTGCCTGAGGGACTCCCAGGAGAAGACGCTCTCTATCTTCATGGAGTACATGCCGGGGGTGAGTGATGTGTAGGCCGCCCCCTGCCACCCCAGACTACAACTCCACCTAACATCATGTCTACTCCCCAGGGATCCATAAAGGACCAACTTAAGGCTTACGGAGCACTTACAGAGTTTGTCACCCGGAAATACACCCGCCAGATCCTAGAGGGGGTCTACTATTTGCACAGTAACATGATTGTACATAGAGATATTAAAGGTAACTTCTGAAGATTTAAAGGGGTTGTACAGAGATTGATGGGGAAGCTCCTTCTTATATCACATCTTACCGAAATGTGCGTTTTGTTCCTCAGGAGCGAATATTCTGAGAGACTCTTCAGGAAATGTCAAGCTCGGAGACTTCGGAGCCAGCAAACGCCTCCAGACCATCTGCATGTCTGGTACCGGCATGAAGTCTGTCACTGGCACCCCCTACTGGATGAGCCCAGAAGTGATTAGTGGGGAAGGATATGGACGAAAAGCAGATATATGGTGAGTGATGGGAGACAAAGGTCAGACGCTGCGCATAATCTCCATAGATTCAAACAGATTGTACGTGTGTAACAATAGTAGTACTGATCCTGAGTTACATCCTGTATTATACCCCAGAGCTGCACTCACTATTCTGCTGCTGGTGCAGTCACTGTGTACATACATGACATTACTTATCCTGTACTGATCCTGAGTTACTCTGTATTATACTCCAGAGCTGCACTCCCTATTCTGCTGCGGGCAGTCACTGTTACATACATGACATACTTATCCTGTACTGATCCTGAGTTACATCTGTATTAATACCCAGAGCTTGCACTCACTATTCTGTGCTGGTGCATGTCACTGTGTACCTACAGACATTACTATCCTGTACTGATCCTGAGTTACATTCCGTATTATACCCCAGAGCTGCTACCCTATTCTGCTGCTGTGCAGTACACTGTGTACCTACATGACATTACTTATCCTGTACTGATCCTGAGTTACATCCTGTATTATACCCCAGAGCTGCACTCACTATTCTGCTGCTGGTGCAGTCACTGTGTACATACATGACATTACTTATCCTGTACTGATCCTGAGTTGCAGAGCTGCACTCACTATTCTGCTGCCGGTGCAGTCACTGTGTACATACATGACATTACTTATCCTGTACTGATCCTGAGTTACATCCTGTATTATACTACAGAGCTGCACTCACTATTCTGGTGCAGTCACAGTCTGCAGAATTGGGAGTGCTTCTCCATTATACTTTGTGTTTCACTCCTGTTGTTCCTCTTTCTCTGATAGGAGTGTGGGTTGTACAGTTGTGGAGATGCTGACGGAGAAGCCTCCTTGGGCAGAGTATGAAGCCATGGCCGCCATCTTTAAAATCGCCACCCAGACGACCAACCCACAGCTACCAGCAAATGTATCGGACCACACACGGGACTTCCTGAAAAGGATTTTTGTGGAGGCCAAGCTGAGGCCGTCGGCTGAGGACCTCCTCCGGCACACGTTTGCCCAGTGTCACTAGTGACTTCCTCCGTTCCGCTCTTCCTTATCGCTGCGTTTCTTCCTTCCAAAGGCTCTGGCACTTTAAAGGCCGATGTAAGACTCTGCAGTATGACGAGAGAGACTGTGACTCCTCTCGATGACTCCTCCAGGAGGTCTACGCTCTAGTGATGGTCGATGTCTCAGAACTGTTTGGTTTTCCTCCACAAGGTACAGCGACGTTACTCAAAGTCAAAGCACTTTAGAAGATTCTCCTTCCCGGTCCGGTGGAGAGGGTATCCCTCTGATACAGGAGTACAACGTTCTTGAGGGACATGGGCCATGTGGCAGCTTTATAATGTGTCCCGGTTGGCGGAGCTGCTGGGGGTCACAGCTGCTTTCCATATTTCGTTAAATGTTTTTCTCGGTTCAAGTCATCGATGCTGGTGCCAAAGGGAAACCATCACCAACAAGGACCTTCAGGGTTAGTCACTCATCATCCGCCCCCACTAATACTATGATCTCGTCCCATGTAGTACTACAGTAATCCTGAGCTAGTCACACAGGGCAGTATAGACAATATGCGAGGTGCTTCTATCCAGTCTATGCTACCGGGACGGCTTAAAGGGGATGTGAACAGACTGACTGCAGCTAGTCCCTGGAGAGATGTGTAATCAGACCTTTTCTATATGTTGTTAGTAGCAGCAGGACTGTGATTTATATTTCAGGATTGTATCTTTCCCAAGTGCACTGGGGGTGTCCTCACACTGCTGTGCTCTGTATTGAGTTGCTGTATGTCCTTCTATCAGAGTGAAAGCTGTAGAAGACTTTTGGTTGAATACCAAACAGGTTACAACAGAGGGGTAAAGAGTTTGGCAGAATAAGAGCACAGAATTGCGAGGACTTATATTTCACAGTCCTGCTGCTACTGACAAGAACATACACAAAGGTCTGGGTGATTGGACATCTCTTTGGGAACAACACATAATATTGTCAGCAGAGAACAGAGCACAGCAGTGTGAGCACAGATATCTCCAGGGACTATACATAGCCCTGGCTGCAGTCTGTATGGTCACACCCGCTGACAGGTTTCCTTTTTAAAGGGATTGTCATCTCCTTCCCTTATGGTACAGTAGTAGTTGTGCACGGCACTTGGATAACTCTGTCACTGAATGCTTCTGCTTCTTGAATAATGGAGAAGGAGCATTTTGCCCTCCATATCAGGACGTTGTCTCCTCTCCTGTAGTTTGGCCTCTTCCAGGTCCTTCTTTCTGATGGTTTCCCTTTAAGTCTTAGTAGTTGACTTTATTTGCCCATCAGATATTGGGCCTACTGTTGGTTCCTCTGATCACAGAATCATGAGAAGACTCCGCGGCGCAGACGATCACCAAAGGTTCGCTACTGGATTTGCCGATGGCTCGGGCTGCCGCCGCTTCCTCTAGCGTTTTTAGGGTATCGATGGCTACAGGTCTGAATGAAACTTGAATAATTGATGTAAAAGTTGTAGGATTGTGGGTTAACTCTCCGTTCCACATGCGAGGACGCCGTGACGGTTATGCCTGCCGTCTGTCTGTCGTCGTATTTTGTTTTTTTTTTTGTTTTAGTTGTGCTTTTGAGCAATCCGGCAGCGCTGCAGCTCAGACCCCCCATAACACAACCCTCCCCCTCACTACAGGGTCCAGTGATTTCTCAGGCAGTAAGACGCCCTGGCAGCTACACATGGGGCCATTTGTAATGGGCCACTTTTTTTTTTTTTTTTACCCCAATAACTGATCAGAATTTTAGTTTTGTAATTTTTTTAAGTGTTTATCACATAGTTTATGACCCTAAGCTCCATTCACCAGTCCTATAGGCTCCAGCTGGTGTGGACCGGTGACACCCAACTGCTTGAAGCCTTGGGGTTACTTTAGGTTTAACACTCTAATTGTGGTCTTATCCCTAACAAGTGGGACCAAATCTACACCCGACATAAAGGAAATCTACCGTCAAAAGTCCATCCTGGTAAACCAGAGACATTACTCATAGATCAATGCACAGAGACTGGGGTATCTTATATCTGTTATCCATGGTCTCCTTCCTTCTAAAAGCAACTGTTATAATTATGCTAATGAGTCGGAAGGGCTCTTGGGGGGGGGGGCGTTACCAGAATCCCTCTCTGCTGTAGCTTCAGTCTGTTACACTGCTCCTGCTTAGTGTATACACATGTGAAGCTACAGCACAGTGGGGATTACCACACTCCTGGTGCCTGGTTCCACGAGTTATGTCCCTGGTTTATCGATGATGGATTTTGATGGTTGATTCCCTTTTTAAAGGGGTTGTCCAGCCACATCAGGTTTCCCCTATACATCAGGACAGGGGATAACTAGTTGATTGGTGGAGGGACTCCCTCCTTCATGGTCATAAGGGGGCGCTGTCCGAGTTCAGCAGCCCTTTTATTTGGGGGTCAGATTACTTCTCTTTCCGATATGATGCACTGTGCACTCCCCACCAAGATGAGGGGGGTCTTGTCCCGGATGAGATCTAATAGGATCTAATGTTGTGCAGTTCAGATGCCATTAGAAGCCATAATTGCCCTTTGCCCCCTGATATTTATTCTCTCGCCCTTTTACTGCAGATCGTGTGGTGCCCCCCCATCTATATGTTTTTTAACCCTTGATAAACCTGGATGCTTTAGCTCCTAGCAGTCCAGGTCACTGAGCGCTCAGCGTGATGGCGGCAGATGCGTCCATGTACTCGGGGTCAATGACCGCAGCTTCGCTCTGAGCCACCAGATGAAAATTGCCTGTAGGCTCCGGGTTTGTCTCAAAAGCCATTACTGACCGCCCTGGTCCTGAGCAGTGCCTTTAACTCATGTCCGCGTGGTTGTGTTTTGTATCGATGTCATGTTTGTGGTTGTTTTTATGTGCACTTGTATGAACATATGTAAATAGGTTACATGTATGTGCGTGCGTGTGATGAGATTATCTGTGGCCGCGTCTCCACAGAAAGTGCCAAATGTACATTCCTCCAGCCCCGGGGTCCTATCAAATCAGAGAGGCCGAGTATTGCTATTTGTATATGAAAGGGTTAATCTTAACGTGTAATCATCGTATAAAAAAATTGACCTCGTATGTGCGTCTCCTAACCATTTCCAAGATCTCCGCTTGCTGTCAGAGAATGGAAATGCTCCGGTGTGACCCTTAAAGAAACAAAACGCCTTACAACTGAGGGTTTGTTACAGTTGTTGTACCCCCAGGGCTAAGTTGTTGATTAGTGGGGGATTGAACACTGACGCCCCCAGCAATCTGAAGAATGGGGGCTGCTCGCCCCTTCCATGGCTGTGTCTGCAGGTGTTCTCCCATCAAGCTGTGGGCACCCAGTGGTCGGACCCCCTACCAGTCATGGTGAACTCCTCAGACATCACCCTGTGCCCTTTCCCTTTCTTTGCTGTAGTTATTGTATTGCATCTGTAGTTTTTATTTTCCGGATGTAAACATTAATGTTTCATTTATTGACAGCAATCGGAGTTCTTTACAATCTGCAGCTTTCTAGATTCTATTGTGATCAGGTGTTGTTGTAGTGATGCCGATGCCTCTGCAGAAGACGCCACGGTTCAGGCCTGACTTGGGTTTCGATATTTTATATTCCTTCAATGCCAAAGATGTATGTACAAGAATTAACCCTTTGTGCAGTAGCTTTCCCACCCCCTACATTACAGGTGCTGATAGCAGCCATGTTGTATCAGATACCCCCAGACCTTTCACATCTACTGCTGCAGGGAACATGTCACAGGGTAGATGGATGATTCCCCAACAAGGCTGAACGAGTGAATGGCATCGCCCCTACTTACTACTCCAATATGTTTAGGACCCCCACCCCCTGGACTCTCCTCGTTTTCGGTGGGTTTGATTTGCAGGCTTGGTGGTATGTGACCTTAGGGCACTGGCGAGGTCTATCTAAGGGGCATATAGTTCAGCCATTGATCTCTAGGGGTGGAATTCATTCTCCTATTGGAGCGGGTGGTATTGGGTAATCAGGGTTACTTACCCGGTGCCTGCCCTGACACCATTATGGTAACTGATGTGGATCACCAGAGTCTATGTATTAGAGCCGCAGGGCAGAATGTCATGGAGAGAGCGCGCGGCACCGATTACTACATGTGAGGCTATGGAAAGCGGGGTCCACATGAATGTATCCAGCAGCACCATCTGTGCCTGACTGGAGGAGAGCAACTGGACTTGGCCCTGGTGGGATCGGATCTTAAAATGAAGGAAAAGCTTACAAACATCCACTGCTTAAATAATGTGTAGAGGGACGTCAGGACCCATCGGTACTATTTGGCCGCTCTTGCTCCTTTTGTCCGGTTCCGGACCTCTGTAGCCGTTCCAGTCTGGTTCCGGATCTCTTGGCTGCTCCTGTCTGGTCCTGGTCCGGTCCTCCTGTGGCTGCTCTTGCCTGTCTGGTTCTGGACATCTGTAGCCACTCCTTCCTGGTCCGGTCTCCTCCGTTATGAAGCGGTTCCACATGTGATTGTACGCCAGTGGTCGGGCACTATACATAGTATATATCTATAAATATATCTTACTGTACAGCATTTTTTTATTAGTCTGTAAATGTTTTGCACATTTTTTTTTTTAAGATTTTTATTTTGATGGATTGATTGTAAACTTTGGGAGCAGCTGCAGATGTGTGTGTGAAAGCGTCCGTGCGATGTACTACTGTCTGTGCTTGTCCGACATGGAGATTTTAATATACTGAGCTACTTACCTGCTCCTGGGTGTTCTTATACTGTACCTTGTTATGTACTGAAGCTTCTTGCTGGTACAGGGGGGCAGCTGGGTTTTCTATGTTATAGGCATTACTGAGGCTCTGTCCCTGGGGTAGGCTCTGCAGCGCCCTCGTGTGGCGGGGTGAAGCTGTTATCACGGGACAGACTCTCTGGGCGCCGCTGTGCCAGCAACACGTCCTAAGTGACCTGTCATAGTAAAGAAACATAATGGACTTGAATACATATTCTATAATGTGTCTGAGGCTGGATCCAACACTATTTTGTTATGTTTTATGATGATTTTTTTATTTTTTTTTTTAATGACTTTTCCCCTCCCTTCCTGTTTCTTACTCCTTATGGAATGGTTGCACTTGATCAAATGGCTTGTTTGAATCGATATCTTAAAGATTAGAGATCTGTCATGCAGGCACCTCCTGTCCTATTGTGTTTATTAGCATTGAATAAATTCGGTTTTATCCTCCCCCTTGTATGTATCCCATTTTTATATACACGGTAAGAAGGGGGTTATTCACATTCAGGGATGTCCTTCCTGAGGGTTCGGTTTTGTTCCCATTCCTGCAACACTGGCTCCCTCTTTGGAGCAATCATGACTTAGTGGTTGTATCAACATTTGTTGTAACTCCCTATTCACAGAATGGGAGAACAATCTAATTGAACCCGTTAATGCATCCGTTTTTGACCGGTTTTACCAATTATCTTAATTAAAACTGGTCAAAAACGCATGTGTTTTTGGACGGACTGCTTAAAAATGGACCAAAAATGGGTTCAATCCGCCATGTGTGGCATCACCCTTACGCTAGTTGCAGCTTTTCGAGTTTGTCTTGTCACACTATTGGTTCATTGGCTATGCTGGAGTTAGCTGAGCACAGCGCCCTAGTATCACCTTTACTCGGAACCTGTGGATTGGAAGATAACAAGGAACTCTATCTCCAGGATAGGGGCTAACACTCAAAAACGCAGCCCCTTTAAATATGGCTTCCAGAAATGAATGCTGGAGAGGAAGAAAGTGGAAAGATCCACTGCTCCCTGACTCTCCTGGGGTGTTCAAGATGGGGCAAATAGTGTAAGTAGTAATACATATTTTTGTACACAGACTAAGGTCAATAATAAAAGAACTCAGACATGTCACATATGTAGAGGCATCTGCCTTTGGATAGTGTACAGGGGGTTTGTCCTCACACTGCTTTGCTCTCTGCTTCTTCAAAGCCAGTGAGGGGTTACCACAATGGAGAAATTCTGTTCTTGGAATATAAATCTATATATCACAGTCCTGCTGTTACTAACACCATATATAGAGGTTTGATTACACATCTCTCCAGGGACCCATACCTAACAGTGACTAGAGAGAACACAGAGTGTGAGGGCCGAGCCCCCTGTGCATTTGGAGACTATTCAACCCTGGAGTAACTATGTAAAATCTCAAGCCACTTGGTGAATTCTTTACTTTCTGTAACATTTACTCCAACCACATCAAGAGCTGCATTCAGTCTATTGGTGTGTAAAGGAACACAAGCCTCAAATTCCATTTATTGGACAGCAGTGATAATAAAGCTGTGCAACTGCTAAAACCGAGGACAGTAGTCTGAGGACATGCACTTGGGGAAGCTACAATCCTGGCATATGAATTCACATAACGCAGTCCTGCTGCTACTAACCTGTGAAGGTCTGATTACACATCTCTCGATGGACCATACATAACACTGGCAGCAAGGAGCACAGCAGTGTGAGGACACAAACCCTGTGCACTAGGAGAAGCTACAATCCAGGAATATAAATCCATATATCACAGGCCTCCTGCTACAAACTACATACACAAAGGTCTGATTACACATCTCTCCAGGGACAATACATAACACAGGTTGTAAAGAGCGGAGAAGAAAAAAAAAAAAAGCTCTGAGTTGCTTATGTCTTCTGGAAGATATAGATGGAAAAATTCAAATAAAACCTTTTTGTTTTTTTTTGGAGGGGGGTGTTAAGGTTCTGTAAGACTTGGGTTCAGACCACATCTGGTGATAGCTGTACACAGCAGGGTCAAAAAAGTTTGGCATGAGGGGCCATCTACAGCCTGTGCTCTCTGTGGGTCCTGGAGCGGAGAATCCTGCGCTGGTGGAGCTGGAGCTACAGAAGGTTTGCGATTGTTTGTCAATGAAACCCAAATCCTTCCTGTGCACATCAATGTATAATATGTATGGATATAATCTGAATGATAGAACTGCACCTTCTTCTCCAGTCCCCGGTGGTGACCAGTGCTTCCTGCTGTAATTGTCCAGGAGGGAAATTCCTGAGAGGCTCACCAGCCGGAGGTGGCCGTGTCCTGCACTATATGACTGACCGCAATTTAACGGCAGCACTGAATCCATCACCCAATAGGCAAACTGACCAGGTCGGCTCCAGGTTTCAGTAGGCCCCTGGGCGACAGAACCTCAGTGGCCGCTTTGCAGTAAACTCACATGGTGGAATTAAAAATTCAGAAACTAAAACAGTCTCCTGTTACCTAGTTTATCATCCCAAACAGCCTCCTCATGGTTATTTTACATAAAGCTCCCTCACCCCCTATGGATTCATTAGAAACTTCCGCCTCTCACCCCATGGATTATTCATGTTACAGCAAGTTCTGACCCCTGGCACTTGCCCAGGTATACTCAGTGCTGGCGCCGGGCCCTGCTACTGACTAGTCCATTTCCAGGACATTATGTTGATTTGGGAAAAAAGTCATGTAGTGTGCAATTCTTTTTAATGGGATTGTTGTCCAATGCAGAGAATAAAATAATGTCACTTTTCCTTTTTACGTTGTAGTCTATGGGACCACAGATTAGGTGGAACAAAGGAGATATAAAAAGACACATGCAGAGAAAAATGGTTATAAATCCGCTTAGAATCTGCACTACAAATAACACAAATTGGCAAATACAACATTACACATAATAAATTGCATGCATTAGGTGCAGACTGCCTGATGGTTGTGGATGCTGGACCATTATCTGCCATTGTCCTTCTAATTGAGCTGCGAATACAGATGTGAATTAATGAATGTAGCAGTTGCATCGATTGGGGGAGTGGGGGGCTTCTGACCGCAGGTACCCTCCTAAGTCGTGGTAGGGGTGTAGGTGTAGGTTACAGGAGAGGCATGTGCCAAGGGGGGATAGATTGCAGATGCAGCATGTGCTCAGGGGGGTGGGTGGCTTCTAGAGAGTGAGGGCGCATTCACACAATGTGTCGCGTTGCACATAACGTTTTTGGCGCAGTCCACTGGCTTCAGCCTTGATTAAATGGTAAGGTTACATTGTGTTTCCACTGCATGTGATCAAGGCTGAAGCCAGTGCAATGCATGGAAAATGCAACACACGATCGCATCACGTGAATGCGCCCTTCAGGTAATTGTGTGGCAGGTGTGGGGGAGGCTTGTGCTTCAGAGCCATATATTCATTTTTGTGCCATAGGGTATGAGGGGCTTTTGTAGAGTCATGGGATTGGTGTGGGGAGGGGTGTGTGCCTTTGAGGGGTGCTGAAGAGACATTTGTTCTGTGTACCAGAGGGTATGAAAGGCTTTTGGAGTGACGCGGATGTGTGCGCCCAGTGGAGGGGTAACCATTGGGGGATTATGCATAGGCAGCCCACATGCTGTACACACCCGCAGTAGTGGATTATAATGCAGGGTTGGGCAGTAGTTCGGGGCCCAAACCTCCCACCAAATGTTATACTCAGAAGGACCTTCACCCATGAACTAACAATCATTTGAGGACCTTTGAAGGTCCAAGGGCTCTGAAGCTGCAGATTAATAGCAGGCAGAAGGGACACGTCCTCCATTCCCCCAGAAGCTGATTCTAGTACCACATGTAGGGAGTGATTCCAGACCTGTAGGGCCCATAATATCCCTCCAGTCCAGGGCCCATTGAGGTCTTATGACACATATTAGCAGTGGTAAACATCTAGTAACCAGATTCACTATACACTACAGCGCATGCGTGGCCGCCACGACCTTCTACCACGCATGCGCATTTTCACAATTGTCACCGGTATGACAACAATGTAACAAGCTACGCAGCTTCCAATTCCACCCCGCGCGGCCTCCAACAAGCCACACCCCTCGTACGGATTGGTCAACTCTCCGGAAGTTGCAGAGACTTCCGTTTGTACACTTCCGCTCTGCGATATTATTGGCTAATCCTCTGCAGAGGGCGGAGTTTTGCCTCCTGTAGGGTAATTTTCCCTGTCAGGCGGTGGGTTGTTACATCCATTCCTGTCCGGAGGCTCCTGAGCGCCGCACCATGGGCAAGAAGGATAAGTGGGACCGAGGTAGGAGAGTGAGGAGACTACAACCCTCAGCAGACTCCTCCAGTATCCCCTGTACCCCTAGTATGGCTATGGAGGGGATGCTGGGAGTTGTAGTTCACCACTCAGCCTGTGCAACTGTATAGTGTGCCCTGCTCAGACTTGTGGTCCTCCCCGGGAGATGCTCTTAAAGGGATTCTCTGTCCATACTAAATATTTACCCAGACTGGATATATATATATATATATATATATATATATATATATATGAATCTGACTGTCCCTACTGATCCGCACTACTCTGAGGGAAACGGCAGGAGATCAGGGGTTCAGGATCAGTACAGACATCCCCTTTAAGATGTTGCCATCTCCTGTGATGAGGAGTCTGCACAGCATTGGCGGCCGAGGTCACTCCCATCGTCTGATGGGACTTCCCCCTCCTAATAACTTGTATTACCTTTGCTGCGTGACTATTATTCCTAATGGAAACGTGGGAGTAAATAAGATCCAAATAGAGGCACATGAGATCAGTGGTCACTGTAGGTACACGCCCCTTTGACTGGTAACGCCCTGTTGACATTTTGTTCCCAGGAGGAATAACAGTGATGCAGTACACAAAATAAGAAATAATGCAGAATCGTTGTCAGATGAGGGGAGGTTTCCCTTTTCTGTGATCTAGTTCTGGTTACCGGATCTATTGGGCTTCCTGCTGTAATCGTGTTCTTATTTATTCATAATGATTCACATGATTTTGTGCAGACGTGATGTCAGTGTGTTGTCAGCTGGTTGTGTATGTAGCCGTGTTCTACTTCTGGATGTTTTTGTCCCTACAGACAAGAAAAAATCTAAAAAGCGTCACTATGATGAAGAGGAGGAGGATGAGGACGATGCGCCCTCCAATGACCAGGAGGCCGTGCCCTCTGCAGCGGGAAAGCAAGTGGACGAGGACGGCACCAAACTGGACGAGTACAACGCCAAGGACTACAGGTTACAGATGCCCCTGAAGGGCGACCATGTGTCACGCCCACTCTGGGTGGTAGGTGTCTTTATCATGGATCTTCTTGCTTTTCCTGCCAACTGTGACAGAATCCCAGCTGTGATAAGGCAGGTTGGACTTCAAGTTGCATCACGGCAGTGCCAATTACAGATTTTAGGGACTGTTGGGAATGTTTATCCATAACCATGTTCTATTTTATACTAGATATATTCTGCTCCAGCCATTGTGTGTGCCTTGAACATTTTGTATTTGTTTTCTGACATCTTATATGAAATATAGACTGCACCTATTTCTGGAAATTACCTGGTGCAGCTATGACCACACCACACATGGGACAGGGAAATGCTAATTGACTCATGTCATGTGATAACGTTACGTCATTGTGGATATATGTATCCAGAATTAAGAGGAAGTCCTTAATAATAATAATAATTCCTTTATTTATATAGCGCACACAGATTACGCAGCGCTGCACAAAGCATGTCAAATTGGTCCCTGTCCCCATGGGGCTCACAATCTAAACAACCTACCAGTATGTTTTTTTGAAGTGTGGGAGGAAACCGGAGTACCCGGAGGAAACCCACGCAAACACGGAGAGAACATACAAACTCTTTGCAGATGTTGACCTGGGTGGGATTCGAACCCAGGACCCCAGTGCTGCAAGGCAGATGTGCTACCCACTCAGCCACCGTGCCGCCCAAGTCCTTGTTCATGAACACTCCAGCATTTGTGATAATTGAATAAATTAAGCAATCAATACAGCAATAGGGAATAGTCCATTTGGGATGACCCCTAACAGGAACAAGTCGTCCTGACCTGAAATTTCTCAGTTGTATCCAGACCAGACAATCCTCTTACATAAACCGTTTGATTTGTACATTGTACTATATACACTTGTACAGCTGTTGTGGTGGGTTGATGGAGGATCACTGCTATTAAAGTTTTATATTCTCTTATCCTGAAATAGGGGTTTGCAGCTCACTATTAGGACCCCTACGGATTTCCAGGATGATCAGAGTACACTAGCCCTGCCATAGAATGAATGGCGTTGCTTGATTTATGGGGGGTAGGGGGCTGGTTAGTGGGGTCCCAGAAGTGAAGTTGGACCCCAGCCATTAAGCATCATGGTTCCCTATCCTGTAAATATGATTAAAGATTTTCTTTGGCCAACCCCTTTATACTATAAGTGGAGGGAAGTGTTACCCTTGGATGATTCTGTAACGACACATCAGTGACTTGTCTTCCCCTCAGGCTCCGGATGGACACATCTTCTTGGAAGCCTTCTCTCCAGTCTATAAATACGCCCAGGATTTTCTTGTTGCTATCTCGGAGCCCGTCTGCCGCCCGGTGCATGTACATGAGTATAAGCTGACGGCCTACTCTCTGTACGCTGCCGTCAGTGTGGGGCTGCAGACCTCGGACATCATCGAGTATTTACAGAAGCTGAGCAAAACCGGAGTCCCTGAGGGGATCGTGCAGTTCATAAAGGTGAGCGGCAGGACACAGGTCTAGATACTGGAGGGTCAGTATCACTGGTGATTGTCTCTTCATTCCCTATATTAACTCGCTGAGCAAATTGTCATGAATATTAGGGGCCAGTTTAGACTGAGGTGTGTAGGTCTGTGCGATCGGTCCAGCAAAATGGGACAGTAGCCTGGACCAAACGTGACTCTGACCTGTCCCTGAGATACGGACTGAAAACCAGAGGACCCCTTTAATTCTGAATATTGGACAATCTTTGTCTTTCACCCAATTAAATTGTTTTTAATCAAATGTTCAAGGTCTCTGCTTGCTGTCAGTGAATTATCACATTCATTGAGATACTGAGTTGCGATGGTGACATAGCTGTGTAGTTTGTTATATTATTAGGATGTCTCACTTACACCTGGGTATGGGCTTTTGGTCAGGATGGGACACCCTCAATGTAGGAGTTGGAAGGAATGAGACTTTGCACTGCAGGTGTGATTATTTTTCCTTGCTCTTGCGTGAATGTCTCTGTTCCTCCTCTGCAGCTCTGTACTGTCAGCTATGGGAAGCTGAAGCTGGTGCTGAAGCATAACAGGTAAGTCATGTAATGTAATACATGGTGGGCAATTTTTGGCTTGTAGTGTCCTGTCAGCCGCTTATATCGCCTGTCCCTTTAAAATAGGTAGCAAGCCCCTAATACTTTTCAGGGGACCCTCAATACATGATCTTGCCCTAATCTTGTGACCTCCCTGCAGGTACTTTGTAGAGAGCGCTCACCCTGAAGTCATCCAGGATCTCCTTAAAGATAACACCATCCGCAGCTGTAGACTGAGGAACGAGGAGGGTGAGGAGACGGAGCTGATCACCGAGACCTTTACTAGTAAATCTGCTGTAAGTCCATTCACTGACGCTGTATTGTCATTTGTGGACAGACGAATTGATCCATTAAAGGGTCTCTGGAGTCCTGAAAGTTCCTCCTTCATGTTTTAAACTGCAGCTCATTGTCCTAAATGAACGTGACTTCTTATAATTTCTGGTGTTAACACCTTCCCAGATCTCTAAGACAACTGATGCAGCTGGCGGACCCTCCACCTCCCAGGTCCCAGAGTCGCAGAATAAGACCGATGTCCCGGCCGACTTGTTTGAATTCTACGAACAGATGGACAAAGAGGAAGAAGAGGAGGAGGAGACGCAGACGGTATCATTCGAGGTTAAGCAGGTAAAGGGTTTTCATATTATCGTCTTCTCCTTCTCTAAGCTGCTATTTCTGCCTGCCCACAAGCTTGCTGACTGTTTCCAGTAGCATAGAGCACAGCCATCTGCAGTTTCCACCTGTGTTACTAGTATTGGGACAGCTTATTCCATGCATTAATGTTTCCCTCGTTCCCGCCGCCTCATTTAGGAAATGATTGAGGTCCTCCAGAAGCGCTGCATCCACTTGGAGTACCCGCTCCTGGCAGAATACGACTTCAGGAACGACACGATGAACCCGGACATCAACATCGACCTGAAGCCCACCGCCGTGCTGCGCCCCTACCAGGAGAAGAGTCTACGAAAGATGTTCGGCAATGGACGCGCCCGCTCTGGGGTGATTGTGCTGCCCTGCGGTGAGGAGTTAGTGATCGGTGGGGTGTTACCTCCCCTATAGCTGCCCTTTCATGTTCTTAAAGGGGTTGTCCAGGAATAACTGTTGATGGCTTGACCTCAGAATAAGCCATCAATAGTTGACGCACTGATCAGCCCATGGACACTATGTAAGCAAGCAACTAATCTGAGGAACGGCCATCAAAAATTTTTCCAAGTCTGAGTAGAGCGATTCAACTTGTCATAGCTAACAGCAGGGGGCGCCATCCATCCGTAGATTGAAGCAGAGTAGATTGAACAGAGGTCGTGCAGATCTCATGTCATGGAGAACCCATTATTTGTTGATGACTCTACACTGACTCACGAGCTTTGGGCCATGTTATGGACTTGGCTTGGCTTCTGGGCACTAATAAATTACATACTTGTCTACCCAATTCTTCTTACAGCTGAGCGTTTGCTATAGTATAAACCTTGAACATCTCTCCCATTTCCTGTTAGTTTGCTGCAATTTTTCAGGTGTGAGAAATGTTAGGTCAGGATGGTCTGTTAAGATTTGTGTTCTCATTCACTGACTGCAAGCAGAATTTACAGTACAAGTTGTATTAGTAGCAGAACTTTGAATTAAATGATGGCCCTATAGGTTCTGCACGACTGATGATGGTGGATGATTTCTCTCTCTTTCCTCAGGTGCGGGGAAGTCTCTGGTCGGTGTCACTGCCGCCTGCACGGTGCGTAAGAGGTGCCTGGTGCTGGGGAACTCTGCTGTGTCAGTGGAGCAGTGGAAGGCGCAGTTTAAGATGTGGTCAACCATAGATGACAGTCAGATCTGTCGCTTCACCTCCGATGCCAAGGACAAGCCCATCGGCTGCTCCATAGCCATCAGCACATACTCCATGCTGGGGCACACGACAAAGAGGTCATGGGAGGCCGAGCGGGTGATGGAGTGGCTGAAGAGTCAGGAGTGGGGGCTGATGATACTGGATGAGGTGCACACTATCCCAGGTACAGGACACAAGTCACATCGAAAGCTGTATTAACAATGTATGTCACTTGGATTGTATCAGAATCTTGCTGACAGTCATATGATGATGCTGTACAATAACTCAGGATGCTGGACATCATAGATGTTACATTACACAACGTATTCCAGCAGATGGCAGCAGGGAGTTATCAGGACCTGTAATTGCTGTGAATCATAAATGCAGCTCTAGATCTAGACCAGAGTATAATTTGAAATGTTTGCATTTATAACTATGTTATAACATAATTGATTTCTATGTCTTTGTTTTGTTTTTTTTTTCCTAGCAAAAATGTTCCGTCGCGTCCTGACCATCGTCCAGGCTCATTGTAAGCTGGGCCTTACAGCCACCCTGGTCCGAGAGGACGACAAGATAGTGGACCTGAATTTTTTGATTGGTCCAAAATTGTACGAAGCCAACTGGATGGAGCTGCAGAACAACGGC
Source organism: Engystomops pustulosus (assembly GCA_019512145.1). Taxonomy (NCBI): domain Eukaryota; kingdom Metazoa; phylum Chordata; class Amphibia; order Anura; family Leptodactylidae; genus Engystomops; species Engystomops pustulosus. The sequence goes on from CM033648.1 coordinate 89,727,838, forward strand.
TACATCGCCAAGGTGCAGTGTGCAGAGGTAAGGATTGATCAGGGCTCTACGTGAGGAGGTGTCCTCTTATTGGTGCTAATAGAGAGTGGTGGGGGTGGGGGGGGGATTGGTGCCCATGCAAATACATAAGGCACATAGAGGGGATTGGATCCACAGCACAGGTGGGGGAGGGCTCAGTGTTTGGTTCTACGCTTCAAGGCTTTCATTTAGACATTTGGTGGAGGTCTTGCCCTCCCTCCAGTCTCCTCCAGTGATTAAAACTTCTTAGGATTTTGAAAGTGAGGTCCATTGAAAAGGTTTCCTGGAGCCCCTAGGGCAGTGATGGCGAACCTTTTACAGACAGAGTGCCCAAACTACATCCAAAATCGACTTATTTACCATGAAGTGCCAGCATGGAATATTATACAGTAACTTACTGCTACCTGTTCTTCCACATTTTTCAATTGCATCGGCCGCCTGAGGCCACCAATATATTTGACAGAAGGAAGGCAAATTCAAACTATCATTGTAGCTTCTTTCCAGGAAGAAATGGTGAGTCCAGCAAGATGACCTCCAAAGCTAATGCAGTCAACAGCTTCTTACATTCCCCGCAGTTCCAAACAGCCAATAAAGTGTCGCTTTAAAATAGCGCTGAGAGCAGCATCTCTTGGAAGATTCAGTGTTTGGTGAACTCTGTCCTTGGACAATAGCTTGAGTGCCCGCAGAAAGGGCTCAGAGTGCCACCTGTGGCACCCGTGCCATTGGTTCGCCACCACTGCCCTAGGGTCATTAGTATATGATCTGTGGAGGTTCTGCACTATCTATGTAGTTGTGTTTGGAGGGGACGGGGGATTATTTCCTTCCTTTTTCTGTGTTTGCTTTATGTGTTGCACTGCTCCCGTCTTGCAATGTTTTTGTTTGTTGTTGCTGCTTTTGCTTTTTCATCATCTAATCCCATGAAGACTTGGTCCTTTCTTCTTTACGACGGTGGCTGTTGCCTTGGTGAGCGGCTCTTGTGCCCGGTGGCCAGTATTGAGGCTATTCATCCCCTTCCTCTAGGCCTCCACATCAGCCGTCTTCCCCTCTCCTCTTTTCTTCCCTCAGGTCTGGTGCCCCATGTCCCCCGAGTTTTACAGAGAATACGTCGCCATCAAGACAAAGAAGAGGATCCTGTTGTATACCATGAACCCAAATAAATTCCGCGCCTGCCAGTTCCTGATTAAGTTCCATGAGCGCAGGAACGACAAGATCATTGTGTTTGCGGACAATGTGTTTGCGCTGAAGGAGTACGCCATCAGGCTCAACAAGTAAGTGGCTCTGCATAGCAATGAGGCGCGGGATGCCCGCCAGCTCCCAGGGATGCAGGCTCCTAAGTTCACTGCTGTGCACTCCCAACTAGTGCTGGAAAGATTTCATGTAGGGATTTCTTATTCTAGATGGGAAAATGGGCGTTTCATGCTAATGGTTTTTTTTTTTTGTCAGCATCTCATCCAAGTTGTCAGATTTTCACTTATACTTTCTGGATTTATAGTTCTGCGTTGTAGGTTCCCTAAATGCATAGGGGTGTCTTCTGACACTGCTATGCTCTGTGCTTGCTATGTTGAGATGCCACCTTGTAGCATTAAACAAAAAGGGACAGGGCTGTGGAACAAGCCAATGCACAGAGTACACACAGTCCTGCTGCTACTAACATCATACACAAGTCTGATTACACATCTCTCCAGGGACAATACATAACACAGGGGCAGTCTGAATGTTCACACCAGACTCTAAGTTATTATAAAGCTCTTTAGTCCAGACGGATATTTACTGGAAAGATCCTTTAATCCGAGTTAAATCGGCCTAAACGGAGTTTAGCTGAAGCCCAGCTCAAGGAATGTTATTAGACGTGTTCACTGTTCCGGGTGATCGGACAAGGAATGAACTCGGGGAGACGGTAATAAGGTGTCACCTCTCCCTCTGCCCCGGATGCGGCCCCTTCACCACATGCCGCCTCTTCCTACTGTCACAAAATTCACATGAAAAATTTGTGTAAAACTGAACTCCCCTGTTAATTAAGCCCAAAGACTCTAACATCCAGTTTTACCCCAAACCGCAAGGTCTGAGGGTGCAGTAGCCATCGTATTGTGTGTTTGAGTTGTAATGTTTTTGGATAATTTCTGACCCATTTCCTTAATTTTCAGACCTTATATCTACGGCCCAACCTCTCAGGGGGAAAGGATGCAAATTCTGCAAAACTTCAAGCACAATCCAAAAATCAACACTATCTTTATATCAAAGGTTGGTGACACTTCCTTTGATTTACCTGAAGCCAATGTACTGATCCAGATCTCATCACACGGAGGATCACGTAGGCAGGAGGCACAACGTCTGGGCCGTGTCCTGAGAGCAAAGAAAGGTACAGATGTGTAATTTACTAGCAGAACAGTGAATGCAGCTCTGGAGTGTAATACAGGGGGGAAAAAGTTAATGTATATATTGTGTATTATTTTTAGTTTGTGTTCTATATTATGTTTTTTACTTTTATATAAAATAAAAGATCTACAGGATGTAACTCAGGATCAGCACAGGATAAGTAATGTTTATGTATGTAACACAGGACTGCACCAGCAGCAGATGTGAGTGCAGCTCTGGGGTATTATACACGATGTAACTCGGGATCAGTACAGGGATAATAATGTCATGTATGGATCACAGTGACTGCAACAGCAGCAGAATATTAAGTGCAGCTCTGGGGTATAATACGGGATGTAACTCGGATCGTAAAGGATTAGTAATGTCATGTATGTACACAGTGATGCACCAGCAGACACAGAATAGTGAGTGCAGCTCTGGGGTATAATACTGATGTACTCAGGATCAGTACAGGATAAGTAAGTAATGTCATGTATGTACACAGTGACTGCACCAGCAGCAGAATAGTGAGTGCAGCTCTGGAGTATAATCTCCCTCCCTAATTGGGTAATCATCTTTCCTGTAGTTGTGGATCTGCCATCACCATACGATTATACAGACGGTGGTTCTGGAGACCCGTGTAGATTGTGTATCGTGTTGTGTGTGTTTGGATGGGTTTCTTGTTCTGTATCTGGAGAGCTGCGGCTCTTGGCGGTGATGTGTTGGGTGATGTGGTGAGACGCTCCTGGCCTCTGCATTTCCTTCACTTATTAATGCAGTTAATAGGCTTGAACGTTTCTCACGGCCTTCTGCGCCAGCACTTTGTTACCTTGTGGTGAGGGGGGGAAGGGGGGGGCGTCTGAGCTTTCCTTTCGGCGCCCCCTGCCCCGGCCCTTACATAATTCACTTTCTTCCATCACCCCCTCCTCTCTGCTGCCTGCGCTCGCTCTGATTGATGCTTCTTTATAAGATTCCCAGCGGCAGCTCAGCCCCCCAGATGTTTTGGCCTCGTACCTGTTACTGCCCGCGCTGCTACGTCTGAATCCATCTCACTTTACATTTATAAAGTTATTCAGATTTACAGAGATTTCGGGTTGTTGCTGGATCTTGGCAGCACAGTGTTGTAGGTTGTGGTGGCCAAGTTATGGTCTGACCCTTAGCATTTCTATATGATTGGTGTAATATGTACCTAATAGGTACTGCAGATTTATTGTACACATGTTATAGAGCAGGAGGAGCTGAGCACATTGTACATGGTGTCCTATATGGAGGCAGCATGTTATACAGCAGGAGGGGCTGAGCAGGTTGTACATGGTGTCCTATATGCAGGCAGCATGTTATACAGCAGGAGGGGCTGAGCAGGTTGTACATGGTGTCCTATATGCAGGCAGCATGTTATACAGCAGGAGGGGCTGAGCACATTATACATGGTGTCCTCCTATGTGCATTTACATGGTTATATATACATCATTCCGTCTTCTCTTCCAGGAATGGTCGCTGAGAGTACAACGCTTCTTCTACTCTGGTGTAACGGACACTAGGAATGCCTATTCCCCAGGGCAGACGGTTCCTGGTAGATCAGGGCTACAGTTTTAAGGTATTGACTGTGCAGGGTTATCACACAAGTGGAGGAAAAGTCAGTGTGACCAGCGAGGGCATGGAAATGGATAGATGTACAGCAGATATAGGGCGATGTGTGTATTTTGGTATCTAGTACACTGTACAGCAGAGTAATACATGGTGTGTAGTATATTGAGCATGCACTGTAAGCATTAATACAGGGGCTGTGAGTATATAGAGGCACGTGCCCCACTGTACAGCAGATAAGCACACAGGGCTGTGTAGTATATAGAGGAGAGTGCACTGTTACAGTCAGATACATACAGGGCTGTCGTAGTATATAGAGGCTGGTCAGGTCTGTACAGCAGAATACATAAGGGTGCTGTATGGTATATAGAGGCAGTGTACTGTACAGCAGATAATACAGGGTGTGTAGTATAGAGAAGCAGTGCACTGTACAGCAGATAATACGGGCTGTGTATAGTATAGAAGGCAGTGCACGTACAGCAGATAATACAGGCTGTGTAGTATATTGAGGCAGTGCACTGTACAGCAGGTTAATACAGGGCTGTGTAGTATATTGACGTGCACTGTACAGCAGATAATACGGAGCTTGTAGGTTATTAGAGGCGTGCACTGTACGCAGAAATACAGGTCTGTGTAGTATATAGAGGCAGTGCACTGAGCAGCAGAGGGGTTAATACAGGACGGTGTTGTGTATATAGAGGCAGTGCACTGTAAGCAGTAATACATGGCTGTGTAGATATGAGGCAGTGCAACTGTACAGCAGATAATACAGGGTGTTTGTAGTAGTATAGAGCGCAGTGCACTGTACAGCAGGTAATACGGATGTGTAGTATATGAGGCAGACGCAGCAGATTATCAGTCTGTGTAGTATATAGAGGCAGTGCATGGCAAGCAGATTAATACGGGCTGTGTAGTATATATAGAGCAGTGCACTGTAAGCAGGTAATACAGGCTGTGTAGTATATAGAGGCAGTGCACTGTACAGCAGGTAATACAGGGCTGTGTAGTATATAGAGGCAGTGTACTGGTACAGCAGATAATACAGGGCTTGGTAGTATATAGAGGCAGTGCACTGTTACAGCAGATAATACAGGGCGTGTGTAGTATATAAGGCAGTGCACTGTAACGCAGGTAATACAGGGCTGTGTTAGTTATAGAGGCAGTGCACTGTACAAAGGTAATACAGGGATTGTGTAGTCTATATAGAGGCAGGTACTGTACAGCAGATAATACAGGGCTGTGTAGGTATATAGAGGCAGTGCACTGTACAGCAGATAATACAGGGTGTTGTGTATATAGAGGCAGTTGCACTGTACGCAGGTAATACAGGGCTGTGTAGTTATCTATAGAGGCAGGTGCAACTTTGTACAGCAGGTTAATATACAGGGGTGTAGTATATAGAGGCAGTGCACTGTACAGCAGATAATACAGGGGCTGTGATAGTATTAAGAGGCAGTGCACTGTACAGCAGATAATACAGTGTCCTGTGTAGTATAGAGGGCAGTGCATGTACAGGCAATAAACAGGTCTGTGTAGTAATAGAGGCAGTGCACTGTACAGCAGATAATAACAGGTCTTGGTAGTTATATAGAGGCAGTGCACTGTACAGCAGGAATATCAACGGTCTGGTAGATATAGAGGCAGTGCATGTACAGCAGATAATACAGGTCTGTTGTTATATAGAGGCAGTGCACTACAGCAGGAGATTAATACAGTGGCTGGTGTAGGTATATAGAGGCCAGTGCACTGTAACAGCAATAATACAGGTTGTGTAGTATATAGAGGCAGTGCACTGCTACAGCAGATAATACAGGTGTGTGTAGTATAAGGCAGTGCACGTACAAGCAGATAATACAGGGGGCTGGTATGGTATATAGAGCAGAGGCCAGTGACTGTACAGCAAGATAATACAGGTCTGTGTAGTATATAGAGCAGTGCACTGTTACAGCAGAAATTACAGGGCTGGTAAGTCTAAGAGAGGCAGTGCACGTGTACAGCAGATAATACAGGGCTGGTAGATAGACAGTGTATTAGCATAACAGTTTGTAGATACGCAGTTGCACTACAGCAAGGAATATACAGGGCTGTGTAGTAATATACGAGCAGGGCATGACAGCGATAAGTACCTAGGGCTGTGTTGGTAATATAGATGGCAGTGGCCCGTTACAGAAGATATAACGGGCTGGTAGTATATAGCGGAGTGGGGGGGTGGGGAGGGGGGGGGGGGGGGGGGTGGGCGGCTTGGGGGGGGGGCGGTGGCCCTGTGGCTCGGGGGGGTGGGGGGGGGGCGGTGGTGGGGCGGGGGGGTGGTTCGGGGGGGGGGTGGGGCGGGGGGGGGGGGGGGGTGTGGGTGGGGAGGGGGGGGGCGGGGGGGGGGGTGGGGGGGGGGGGGGGGGGGTAGGGGGGGAGGGGGTGGTGGGGGGGGGGGGGAGGGGGGGTGTTGGGGGGGGGTGAGGGGGGGTGGGGGATTATGGGGGGTTGGGTGTGGGGGGGGGGTCCTAAAATTCACCAACCCCACACTCCTCCCCACACCACCCCCTTCCCCCCAACCCCAATCACAACAAAAAAAGATCGAATTTTGAACTAAACCCTGAACACCACCAACTAAATGAAACCCACCCTCGTGGGTTGGGTGGTGGGGGGGGGGGTGCCCATTTCTCCCGATCATTTGTCTTTGCCTTTCTTGGTGTGTACAAAAATAAAAACAAAAAATAAAAATAATTAAACCCACCCAAGCAAAATATAAATAAAAAAAATAAGACGATACGAAATCCATCAACACCGCAAACAAAAATTAAAACACAATAACAAAAATTAAGCTCTGCCTACTATTGAACAAATCATGTACTCAAACAACACTTCCACAACATCCCCTACAACCTACCCATCATTTTAAAACACGACCCATACCCATCACAACCCCTTTCCATTTAATAAAAACAAAACCAAACAATTGGTATCCTACTACAAAATAACAACAAAGTAACTAATCCAAAACACACCACACTTCCCAGAATATTAGAAAACCCCTCTTTGTTCTGCTAATACACCAATTCTTGGTCTATGAATTCCCTTTTTTTTTCTTCGCCACACAACTTTTTTACATATACGCCGTTCTGCTTACAAAAAAAAAAAAGGGGGGGGGGGGGGGGGCGGTGGTGGGGGGGTGGGGGGGGGGGGGGGGGGGGGGGGCTGGGGGGGGGGGGGCGCGGGGGGGGGGGGGGGGGGGGTACCCACCCGACCCAAAAAACAGTCAAGACACACACTATAACGCTGCCAAACGTCATCCAACACCAACTAAAACATCAATAAAAAAAAAGAAAATAACCAAAACAAAAACAAAAACAAAAAACCAAAATAAAAAATAAAACTTAGGGGGGGGGGGGGTGGGGGGGGGGGTGGCGGGCTGCGGTCTGGGGTGGGGGCGGGGGGGGGGGGGGGGGGGGGGGGGGGGGGGGGGGGGGGGGGGGGGGGGGGGGGGGTCGGTGGGGGGGGGGGGGGGGTGGGGGGTTCTTGTGGGGGCGGTTGGGGGGGGGGGGGGGGGGGGGGGGGGGGGCGGGGGGTGTCCGGGGGGGGGGTGTGGTCTGCGGTGTGGTGGGGGGGGTTGGGGGAAAAAAATCGAACAAGTAAAAAGAAAAAATAAAACATTTGTGGTTTTGGTGGGGGGGGGGGGTGGGGGTGGGGGTGTGTGGGGCGCCAAATAACACATCAAAACCAATAACTATTCTTAAAAAAAACCATTACACTCCACACGTAAAGCCTCACAATAACAAAAAAACAAAAATGACTAGATAAACAGACAATACCCAAAAACAAACAGGCCTATGCAAATAACACATCGACGAAAAAACATACTACCCCAGTAACAACAATCTCAACTAAACAACAAAAAACAAAAGCAATTTTGTGGGGGGGGGTTGGGGGTGTGGGGGTGGGGGTTGGTGGGGGGGGGGGGTGGGGGGGGGGGAAAAAGAAAACAAAAAAACTAACACATAGAAACACCCAAAACCAACCACACTCAGACAATCTACACCAACCAACCCACCAAAGGTCACACAAAACACAACCACCCAACAAAACCTCTTTATACAACCCCCCCGCCCCCACATCAACTCTTGCACACACCGTCCCACACCAAAACCCCACCCCAAAACACAAAAAAACAAAGGTAGGGGGTGGTGGGGGGGGTGGGGGGGGGGGGGGGGGGGGGTGGGGGGGGGGTGGGGGGGGGGGGGGGGGGGGGGGGGGGGGGGGGGGGGGGGGGGGGGGGGGGGGGGGGGGGGCTGGCGGGCCGGGGGGGGGGGGGGGGGGGGTGGGGGGGGGTGGTGGGTGGGGGGTGGGGGGGGGGGGGGGGGCGGGGGAGGGGGGGGGGGGGCCCCCACCCTTTGTTTTTGTTTTCTGTTATGGTATATAGAGGCAGTGCACTGTACCGGAGCGTATAATGAGCAGCGGCATAAGTAATACAGGGGTTATGGTATATAGAGGCAGTGCACTACACAGCAGATACAAGTAGGAGCTGTAAGAAGAGGAAATTACTATAGATCCTCCAGGGGCGGAGTCATCGTTAGCGTTTCGTGCTTATTTACATAACTGTGACTGTTGTATGTATCAGTTGATCACTAAGCTGGCCGGCATGGAGGACGAGGACTTTGTTTCTCCACCAAGGAGGATCAGCAGCAGCTTCTTCAGAAAGTTTTAGCCGCCTCCGACCTGGACGCCGAGGAGGAAGTGGTGGCCGGAGAGTTTGGATCCAAATCTTCCCAGGTAAGTACAACCCCCATCATCTAGATGAGTGGACTCCTCCTATCAGTAACATAGATCTGATGCCTTTGTCTGCTTCCTCTCCGCAGATGGCCCGGCGTGTGGGCACAATGAGCTCCATGTCCGGGGCGGACGACACCCTCTACATGGAGTACCAGGCCCCCCGGAACAAGGGCGCCAATAACAAGCACGTGCACCCGCTATTCAAGCGCTTCCGCAAGTGACCCTGCCCCACACCATGTACCTGCACAACAGGGAAGACTTGGCAACATTTTTTCTTGAGAAAAGAAAATTTTTTTTAAAAAAAAACTATATTTATTTGCGCATCTTCCTGTGGCTGCGGTCGCTGGCGCATGCGCAGAGATAAACGTTCCTTACAGGAATAAGAACGAAGGTTATGTCAATTTACTCCCTGTCACTCCCTTTTCTTCCGTCCTTTCATCCATTTTGTTTTTTTTACTGTCGTAATGTACATGATACATTGACACGGATGATCTGCTGTGTGAGACACAGGCAGAGACGCATCTTTATACCACTGTGTATAATAGGAGACTCTATGGGATGTCTGACTGACGACCCAAAATAAAAAGTTACTTTGTTGCAGATTGTGTCATGTGCTCTCTGGTTATCGCTCTCTCTACTGATACGTCGGGTTGGGGTATTGTCCTTGTAGAGAGATCGAATAGCGACCCACACTGCTGTGCTCTGTGCTCTCTGCGAGCCGTGTTATGTATTTGTCCCTGGAGAGCGTGTCATCCGACCTCACATTGCTGTGATCTGTTCGCTCTCTGCAGCCAGTGTTATGTACTGTCCTGGAGAGATGGTAATCAGACCTACACAGTGCTGTGCTCTGTGCTCTCCTGCAGCCAAGGGTATGTTACTGTCCCTGGAAGAGGGTGAATCAGAACTCCACTGCTGTGTCTGGTGCTCTCTGCAGCCAGTGTAGTATGTCTGGAGAGCATGTGTAATGGGACCCCAATGCTGTGTCTTGTGCTCGTCTGCCGCAGTGTGTATGTATTGGTCCTGGAGAGATGTGTAATCAGCCTTGTGTGGTAGTAGTAACAGCTGGACGTGATATGAATTTTATTCCAGGAGTGTAGCTTTCGAATGGGCAATGGGGGTATATGTCCTACACTGCTTTTTGTGCTTGTTTTGAGCAGTATTACAGATGTTATGCTTGGGTTGTATTCCTTTTGTAGTAGACTGAATGCAGCTCTGGATGTGATTGGAGTAGATGTTCCACAGACTTGTCCCTATGACGCTGCTTCTCTGTACATTGTGATACAATCTTCCAGGACTGGCGACTCTTCCGATTATTCCGGGGGGGGGGGGGGGGTATAACTGTGTGCCGCTGCACCAAAATCTGGTTGATATTTCAAATTTTCCTTTTTTTTGCCAACAATTTATTTTCTTTCAGGTTTTGGCTCAAACTGGGAATAAAAAATACTAATAATCATTCATACGAGACGCCGGTACCAGAGGGGCGACGCCGGGGAGGGGCGGACATATCATTTTCTGCATAGTCTCTGGTATTTGATTCAGTGTTATCCATATGGCTGATAACTGGGGACAATAGATTGCATTCAAATGTACAATTACTGAGATCCCTACTTCATTTATCAGATTAGTCTGACGTTTCTCCATGGCCCAGTTATGACGCTTGTGTGTAAACAGCTTTTAAAGAGGGGTCAGAGGGCGATCTGACCCTCTGTGACAACACACAATACCACAGCAGAGGCTGCCATGTCCTGTGTTCTGACACCGCTTCTATCATAGCCAGCAGTGGTCAGGGGTCGAAGCATGGGCACTCTGGACACCATATGTGACTCACACCCCCATACAAAGGGCAGGCTGCCCGTCTGTGTCACTGAAAACCTTTCTACCATAGCCGCCAGTGGTAGGGTCAGCAATGGGCGCTCTGACCCCTCTGTGACTACACCCACCTACACACGAGCTGCCATGTCCTGTGTTCCTGAACACCTTTCTATCTAGCCAGCAGTGGTAGGGCTCAGCATGGGCGCTATGACCCACTCTGTGGACTACACACCCATACAGCGAGAGTGCCAGTTTTCCTGTGGGTGTCCGGACACCTTCTATCATAAGCCAGAGCAGTGGTTAGGGGCTCAGATGGGCGCTCTGACCTCTGTGACTAACCCCCCATACACAGCGAGCTGCCATGTCCGTTGTGTCTGATACTTATATCATAGCCAGCAAGTGGTCAGGGGTCACATGGGTGCTCTGACTCTGTGGATACACCCCCCATACACAGCGATAGCTGCCATGTCTGTCGGTCCTGCACCTTTCTATCATAGCCAGCGGTGGTCAGGGGTCAGCATGGGGGCTCTGGACCCCTTGTGACTAACACCCAATACACAGCGAGCTGCCATGTCCTGTGTGTCCTGACACCTTTTCGATCATAGCCAGCATGGTCAGGGGTCAGCATGGGCACTCTGACCTTCGTGACTACACCCCCCTATACAACGTGAGCTGCCCATGTCCTGTGTGTCCTGACACCTCCTATCATAGCAAGCAGTGGTCAGGATGCTCAGACAGGGGGACGCTCTGACCCTCTGGTGACTACACCCCCATACACAGCGAGCTGCCATGTCGTGTGTCCTGACACCTTTCATCATAGCCAGCAGTGGTCGGGAGGTAAAGCATGGGCGCTCCTGACCCCTCTGTGACTACACCCCCCATACACAGGAGCTGCATGTCCTGTGTGTCTACTGACACCTTTTTATATAGCACAGCAGTGGTGAGGGTCAGTATGGGGCTTGACCTCTCTGGACTACACCCCCCCCCCAACACAGCGAGTGAGTCCTGTGTGTCTGACACCTTTTCTATCATAGCCAGCAGTGGTCAGGGGTCAGCATGGGTCGCTCGGACACCCTGTGACTACACCCCCATACACAGACGAGCTGCCCATGTCCTGTGTGTCCTGACACCTTTCTATCATAGCCAGCAGGGCCAGGGGTCAGCATGGGCGCTCTGACCCTCTGTGATACACCCCCTACACAGCGAGCTGCCATGTCCTGTGGTGTCCTGCACCTTTCTATCTAGCAGCAGTGGTCAGGGGTCAGTCATGGGAGCGCTGACCTCCTGTGACTACAACCCCCATACATCAGCGAGCTGCCAGTGTCTGTGGTGTCCTGACCACCTTTCTATCATAGCCAGCAGTGGTCGGGTCAGGGGTCGCATGGGCGCTTGACCCCTCTGTGACTACACCATACACAGCGAGCTGCCATTGTCTGTGGTCCTGAAACCTTTCTATCATAGCCAGCAGTGGTCAGGGGTCAGCATGGGCCTCGACCCCTCTGTGACTACACCCCCCATACACAGGAGCTGCCATGTCCTGTGTGGTCCTGACACTTTCTATCATAGCCAGCAGTGGTCAGGGGTCAGCATGGGGGCCTGACCCTCTCTGTGATACACCCCCCATACACAGCGAGCTGCCATGTGACTGTGTGTTCCTGACACCTTTCTATCATAGCCAGCAGTGGTCAGGGGTACAGCATGGGCGCTCTGACCCCTCTGGCTACACCCCCCATACACAGCGAGCTGCATTCCTGTGTGTCCGAAACCTTTCTATATAGCCAGCAGTGGTAAGGGGTCAGCATGGCGCTTGACCCTCTGTGACTACACCCCCCATACAAGCGACGAGCTGCCAGTCCCAGTCTGTGTGTCCTGGACACTTCTATATAGCCGCAGTGGTCAGGGGTCAGCATGGGCGCTATGGACCCTCTGTGACTACACACCCATACACAGCGAGTGCCATTGTCCTGGTGTCTGACACCTTTCATCAAGCAGCAGTGGTCCGGGTCAGCATGGGCGCTTTGACCCCTCTGTGACTACACCACCCTTACCAAGGAGGCTGCCTGTCGTGTGTGTCCCTCTGACCTACACCTTTCTATCAAGCCGCAGTGGCAGGGGCAGTGGAATGGGGCGCCTCGACCCCTGTGACTACACCCCCCCATCATCAGGGAGCTGCCATGTCCTGGTGGTCCTGACACCTTTCACATAGCCACAGGGTAAGGGGTAGTATGGGCGCTATGACCTCTCTGTGACTAACCCCCCATACACAGCGGAGAGTGCCATGTCTGTGTGTCCTGCACCTTTCAGTATCTAGCCAAGCAGTGGGTCGGGCGTCAGATAGGGCGCTCTGACCCCTCTGTGGACTACCACACAACACAGCGGAGCTGCCATGCATGTGTGTTCCTGACACCTGTTCTATCAGATAGCAAGCAGTGGTCAGGGGTCAGCTATGGGCGCTCTGAGCCCTCTTGTGACTACACCCCCCATAACAAGCGAGCTGCAATGTCTGTGTGTCCTGACACCGTTCTATCATAGCCATGCAGTGGTCAGGGGTCAAGCATGGGCGCTCTGACCCTCTCTGTTGAACTACACCACCCACAGCGAGCTGCCATGTCCTGTGTGTCCTGACACCTTTCTATCATAGCCATCAGTGGTCAGGGGCAGCATGGGCGCTCTGGAACCCCTGACTGACTACACCCCCCATACACAGGAGGCTGCCATGTGCCTGTGTGTCGACACCCGTTCTATCATAGCCATCAGTGGTAAGGAGGTCAGCATGGGCGCTCTGAACCCATTGTGACTCACCTATACACAGCGAGCTGCCATGTCCTGTGTGTCCTGACACCTTTCTATCATAGCCAGCAGTGGTCAGGGGTCAGCATGGGGGCTCTGACCCCTCTGTGACTACACCCCTCATACACAGTGAGCTGCCATGTCCTGTGTGTCCTGACACCTTTCTATCATGGCCAGCAGTAGTCACAATATAAGTGAGGATGGATGATAGGGGGCCACAATAAGAGGAGGGAGAGGGGTATAAATGGAGGATAAAGAGGGGGTATTATATGTTACTGAGTTGCATTAGGGGGTATCATATGGGTCCTTAGAAGGTTGGCTACAGGAGATGGCATTATTCTATGGTGGGGGCTATAAAGGACAGTATTATAATATGTTGGGGGTGGGGTGCATAAGATGGAACAAGGGGTGTGGTTTAGAAAAAGGGGAGGGCTTTTGGTTCCTCTTGCTCCAGCCCATTGTATGCATCAGTGGTCAGGTGTCAGCATTTTGTGGACTTGCAGGATCTTTGAATGCAATTTGTTCCGGGTGGCCAGAGAAGGAAATCCATTGGGATATATAACAATTGCAAGATGCAAACATTGTTTGTACCTGTGTAATGTCAGATTCATTCATGGTACAGAGCAGCCTGCAGTACCAGACACAACCGATCACTAGATGTGTTGCTCTCATGTGTTTCTAGTCCTGGATATTCCCTTTATTCCAGTCCGTCTTCTCCTCTGCAGACCGTCCCATATCCTTGGGGGCAGACGGGACGACGTGAATGACAAATAGCTCAAGTATTTCATGTCTTCAGCCAAGTCTCATGAATCACACTCTGACGAGAAGCAGACCTGGGCGATGATCAGGGGTAGACCCAGCGGCCGCGTCACCCACACACCCCATAAATGAGGAGATTTCCCGCTCGGCCTTTCCCCAGCTGCTCATTTGTCAGATTCAGACCTCATACAGAAGAAAGTGACGCGTCTGATCCTGCACCGATACAGTATCCGGCACACGTGATTGCGGGTGATGCGAATATCTCGAGCTAAAACTTCACCTTCCTGAGTTACGTTGTGCCTTCTGCTCCAGTCACATCTAAAGCTGCACAACATCCAGTATATGAAGATATGATTGTGGCTGTAAGATATTCATCCAGGGGGCCATATCCTTAATGTCTTAGGGAGAAAACCCAGGGTCCCCTTCTGACAGCCAGCAGAACCTCATTTACATAATTTACTAACAACGTGTAAATAACACACGCCTCTTCTCCCCTCATTTGCATTTTGTATTTTTCCATTGACTTTTGTTCAAAAACATCAGACAGAAATGTAAAATAGCAAAGAGTTAAATATCTCCATCTTCCAGAAAGATCTTTTATAGTGGACTTGGTATTTGATACAGGGATGAGTTGTGATAATCAGTCACATAATAAAGACCCCAGACCAAGCTGCGCAATAGAGAAAGATCCATAAATTCCCACAAATACAGAACCAGAGAAAAACTCTTCAAATTACTAAAGACTATTCTGAAAAACATGGAGACTCCAGATCAGACCCTAGAAAACTATGGATGTCCTAACAAAAACAAGTCCCAAACATATCTCAGAAGAGATACCCCAAAACAGACTCTCAACCAGACTTCATGAGCACAGAACCAAAACCCAAATGAAAGAACAGATTCCTTATCGAAGACCCAAGATCAGACCTCAAACGTAATAGCTACAGCCCCCAAGCCAGATCCATTAATAAATATGAGCTCAAAACTGGGACAATATAACCCCCCCTCCAAAAAATCTGGGGAATCTGCTGCACAGGACACAAGAGCTTCCATCACATATTACATCTGATATCAGCGAGAGGCTCCTTTAAATCCCAGATCGTCGGGGAAAACTGCTGAATGTCTGTGAAGATGGAAGAAAAACAAGACTAACACGGAGCAGAACCGTAACGCTGGATGCAGCCGCCCCATATGATACACATACTGTGTTATGAGAAGTTATAAGGCCCCAGAAATCAAGGAAATATCACACAATATGGAATAAGATCCTATATCCTCCCCCGTATACGATGTTCAGTATCCAGTCCTGAGTTTTGTACATTACATAATGGCGCACTGCTCTCGGTTACTGACAAATCTGTTCTCTAGAAATACATGTGTCCAGCAATGGGGATCCTGGAAGGAACCAGAACTGGAGCTGCAGAGGGAAAGGGTTCTGTTTGGGACCCCTGCTGCCACAACTTTGTTGTCTACCTGAGGACCTTAATGTGGGGCCCCCTGAGTCGCTGTGGGCCCCAAGCAGCTGCACTGGAGGATTCATGGTTACATCCATGTCACGGGCACCGCTGCAATCCATATTGCGGATCGTGGGTGCACCCGTGCCCCTTTCCGCTCCAGCGGCCCTGCTCCCGTGGATTTACCTCTCCGGGTTCCCTCTCCCATCTGGACTAGGCGCGCGTCCTCGCACCCTAGGGTGTGCGGGCTAGTCCGTTCCAGTGTTCCTGATCCGTGTGCCCACTCCTATGTTTCCTGATGTGAGTCCTAGGCTGTTCTCACACTGTCACCCCAGGTACAGTCTGTATCCTGCATTACTACCTTGGCTACCACCGCGGGATAGTTGCTAGTTTCTTTGCGGTGGGCTCTGGTGAAGACCGGGTGCCGGCTAGTACCATCTCCCACGGTGGTCCAGAGGGTCCACTGACTCGCAGCCCTGACAATCCGACATCCTTGTCCCCCCCCCCCCCCCCATGTGGATGCTGAGATATGACCTGACTAGGGCGCTGCAGGCATCCAGATATATTGATGAATACTGGTTTATAGGTTGGAAAGTTTCTAGATTTCCTCATCGTTGTTTCTTATTTTCAGCTCCAGGAACCAATAAGTGATCACTGCTAAAGGTTATTAGATCCAAGGGTTCACTTACTTGTTGTCCATCCAATGGCCAGTACAACAATGTACATCAGTTACATTGTATTTGTCTATAATTATATCCTACATACATTGTATCAGTGACCTCAGCAGAAATTGAGGTAATTCCAAGGGGTTCACTTACTTTTCTTGCAAATGTATTTCAGGTTAACTTCAATATATATTCAGGTATCAGAGCATCTATATGTGGCACCGTACTCCAATCACATCCAAAGCTGCATACATGACTCTATTGTTTACTAATTTCCTGTCAGTAGGAAAGCGAAAACCTTTGTTTCTACATTGGATCTGAGACTACAACTCCCAGCATGCCCTCGCAGCGTGTTTTTTATTCACAAAGATTTTCATTAGGACGGACATAAAACACGAGGGGCCACATGACAACCTCCTAAGGGTGACCCCGGCCTGAACCCAGGGTGACACCACAAATTCTCCAATCTTAATGAAGAGGTCACAACCTGTCACCCATGGTCTCAGCCATTGTTTCCTGGAAAATACATGGAATTAATTTGCAAGATTTGAGGTCTGAGGATTCCTGCATTCATATAGATCGGTATCCGGGAGATAATTCTCAGGACATAAAATATGTGATGCTTTATACATTGTGAGATGGAGATAGATAAATATGAGAAAGAGAGAGATAGATATGAGATAGATAGTTGATAGATAGGAGATAGATATGATATAGATAGAGATAGATAGGAGATAGATATGATATAGATAGATATGATATAGATAGAGATAGATATGAGATAGTTGATAGATAGGAGATAGATATGATATAGATAGATAAGATATGATATAGATAGAGATAGATATGAGATAGTTGATAGATAGGAGATAGATATGATATAGATAGATAAGATATGAGATAGATAGCGATAGATAGGAGATAGATATGATATAGATAGATAAGATATGAGATAGATAGCGATAGATAGGAGATAGATATGATATAGATAGATAAGATATGATATAGATAGAGATAGATATGAGAGAGATATGATATAGATATGAGATAGATATGCTATTGATAGATAAGATATGAGACAGATAATAGATAGAGAGATAGATATGAGATAGATAGATAGATAGATATGAGATAGATATCCAGCAGACGAGCCAGAAATATTGGGGACGGCCTTGTCCCCCTCAGACCTCGGCCCATTAGAATCATCAATACAGAGGGGTATTTTAGGCAGCGTGCGCACTGGTAGCCTCCCCTGCAGATCTTGCATTAATTGTTCACTAATGCAGAGGGATGAAACCTTCGGACAATGCAGGACAGACCTAAAAAACACATCATTATCTTACCTGCAATAGTGACTGTGATCTACATGTTAATTTGCACTTGGTGAATCCACCAATGAGTGCAAAGTCAGAATCACCCATCATAGATACACGATATGTGAGAAAAAAACGTGATTTACCCGTTAGCCGGCATTTCAGTAAACTGGGACATAACGAATCGCAATTGCGATTTATTCTCATTGACCACATACGTTCTGTGAGGAGAGGAGGGGACAGAGCGACGTTATTAAGGAAATGTGAACTTAATTGGATCCATCGCCTAAACATTGACTACAATATGACAAGTATTATCTAGAGTAAGGGGTACTACAAGTATGGATGTATAGGACCTGTATCCTGACACTGTCTCTCTCATCTCATGTACAGTGTGGAATTTCGGGAGATTCCCTTATATCCTTATATATGCTGTACCTGGCATATAGTGTGTCCTGTTTATATAGGGGACTCATGATATGTGCTAGCCCAGTATACATGCGCCTTTTTCATCTGTATTCATATACATACCTTATTGCACTTTGTGGCCAACTGATATGGAATAGGTCTGCCCAGGGGCGTAACTAGGAGAGACGGGGCCCCATAGCGGACTTCTGAATGCGGCCCCCTTTTCTGCTTTAAACTATGCATATTAGACTCACATATACACACACATATTTATATACCTATATACAGTACATAAAGTTCATACACATCTATTTGTACACTCTTACACATTCGCACACATAAAGAGCATATGCACATCACATATACACACACATACAGTGCCATATACAGACGTACAGCATATATACACACATACAGTATATTCACAAAACATATACACACATACAGTTCTTAATAGACACAAATTTCTCCACTCTTACACACATACAGAGCATATACACATCACATATACACACATACATTGACATATACGTACATAGACGTACAGCATATATCAACACATACAGTATATACACCTCACATATACACACATTTACATACACACATATACATTGCCATATAAAGACATACAGCACATATACACACCATGCACACATCACATATACGCACATTTACATACACACATATACAGACGTACAGCACATATACGCACAGATACAGTACCGTATACAGATGTACTATATATATATATATATATATATATATATATATATATATACACTCACCGGCCACTTTATTAGGTACACCTGTCCAACTGCTCGTTAACACTTAATTTCTAATCAGTCAATCACATGGCGGCAACTCAGTGCATTTAGGCATGTAGACATGGTCAAGACAATCTCCTGCAGTTCTCCCGAGCATCAGTACGGGGAAGAAAGGTGATTTGATGCCTTTGAACGTGGCATGGGTTTTGGTGCCAGAAGGGGCTGGTGTGAGGTAATTTCAGAAAACTTGCTGATACACTGGGATTTTCCACGCACACCACTTAGGGTTTACAGAGAATGTGCGAAATAAGAAAAAACATCAGTGAGCGGCGAGTTCTGTGGGCGGAAAGCCTTTTGAGGCCAGAGGTCAGAGGGAGAATGGGCGAAGGACTGGTTCGAGCTGATAGAAAGGAAACATGACTCATCGCACCCGTTAAACCAAGTTAGGCAGAAGAGCATTTGAACGCAAGTACGCTCGAACTTTGAGGCAGAATGGGCTACAGCGCAGAAGACCCAACCGGGTGCCACTCCTTTCAGCTAAGAACAGGAAACTGAGCTACATTTGCACAAGGCTCTCGAAATTGGACAATAGAAGATTGGAACAACATTGCTGGTTGTGAGTCTCGATTTCTTTATGCTGCGACATTGTGATGGTAGGGTCAGAATTGTGGCGTCACCAAATGAAAGCATGGATACATCACCTGCTGTAAAACGGTTAGGCTGGTGGTGGTTGGTGTCTGGTGTGGGGAATATTTTCTTGGCACTCTTTGGGCCCCTTGTACAACGCCACAGCCTACCTGAGTATTGTTGCGCCATATGTCCATCCCTTTATGAGCACAATTACCCTGTAACATCTGATGGTACTTTCAGCAGGATAATGCGCCATGTCATAAAGCTGGATCATCTCACTGGTTTCTTGAAATGACAATGAGGTCACTGGACACAATGGCTCCACAGTCACCAGATCTCGCCAATAGAGCATCTTGGGATGTGGTGGAACGGGAGCTTCGCCTCATGGATGTGCAGCCGACAAATCTGCGGACATGTGTGATGCCATCATGTCAATATGGACAAAACTCTCTGGGGAGCTTCCAGCACCTTGTTGAATCTATGCCACGAAGAATTGCGAGCAGTTCGAAGGCAAAAAGGGGGTCAACCCGTTTACTAGTCATGGTACCTAATAAAGTGGCCGGTGAGTGTATATATTGGTGAACCATTCAAGTGGTCCTCCAATTTTTTGTGTCAGATCAGATGACTGCCCCCCTGACACTGTGGGCCCCATAGTGGCTGCTATGGCTGCCACCACTTTAGTTACGCCCCTGGGTCCGCCCAGACCCAAGATGGCTACCGTTAACTCAACATGCTGAAAGTGCATGCGCGCTCATCGCCGGTACCGATGAATAGATCCTTACTCCTAGTACTTCCGCTTTTACACCTTGCATTTCCGGTCAGAGGAGATTCTTGGCACGCCACTACAGGTAACTTCTTCCGACAATCTAATTTTTATGAATGAACAGGAGGAGACGTGGGGCTGACTTCAGGCAATCAACATCAGTATCGCCACATGTCACTGGCTATTTCCACCAATTCTAATACAATATGCAGTTGTGCACTTGTTTTTAAGTCTATTGATTATCACACATTATAAATGATGTTTTTATATACATCATGTTAAAACCTTTGTACACTTTGTGCTTTGTCCAATCAGAACATCTGTTGGTCCTTAGAATGCTTGAAAAAGGTGCGTTACTACACCGAAACGTTGCACTGAAGGAATAAAAATTCACCCTTTTCCACATACATCGGAGTGCTGCCTCTTACCTGGATATATAGATAGATGTGAGATAGATAGATAGATAGATAGATATGAGATAGATAGATAGTTAGATAGATAGATAGATATGAGATAGATAGATATGAGATAGATATGAGAGAGAGAGATAGATAGATAGATATGAGATAGATATGAGAGAGAGAGATAGATAGATAGCTACATAGATAGATAGATAGATAGATAGATAGATAGATACTGAGCGAGATAATAGTATGGATAAGATAGATAGAAGAATGAGATAGATAGATAGATGGAGATCGATAGATATGAGATAGATAGATAGATATGAGATAGATAGATATGAGAGAGATAGATAGAGACATAGATACATAGAGACAGATAGAACCCTAGAAGCCGCTGTATGGAGATCCATTATGTGCAGCAGGGACCAGCACTGATCTCTGAGCCCCTCAATACGGTCTTTGTTTCTAGGTAAAAAAAAAACAAGGATTGTTTGCAGAGCGGAGGCCGGAGGATTTGATGTATTTCGGATTCTATAGAATGTACTTAATGCAGATAATTCCAGTGACGCAAATATATGCAGCTTTATACATCATAGGACGGTTTAATGGGATTATAGACAAAGTCGTTAATTTATATACCAAATATTATAAGTACAATCCCCCAGAATATGTCACTAATCAGAGAGCCACGTGCAAGGGATAGGAAGGCGCCCCCCACACTGTGCTGTGCCCATGTATACAGGATAGGACTAATTGTACTGTGCTGTGCCCATATATACAGGATAGGAGTAGTAGTACTGTGCGGCCATATCTACAGGATAGGAGTAGGTATTTGCTGTGCCCATATCTACGGCTAGGAGTAGTGTACTGTGCTGTGCCTAGATAAGGAGACTGGAGTAGTAGTACTGTCAGTGCCCATATTACAGGATAGGAGTAGTAGTACTGTGCTGTGGCCCATATATACAGGATAGGAGTAGTATGTACTTGCTGTGCCCATATATACAGATAGGAGAGTGTACGTGCTCAGTACCAATATAAGGCTAGGAGTAGTAGTACTGTGCAGTGCTCATAATAAAGGATAGGAGTAGTAAGATGTGCTGGCCCATATATACAGGATAGGAGTAGTAAGTAGTACTGTGCTGTGCCATATATACAGGATAGGAGTAGTAGTACTGTGCTGTGCCCCATATATACAGAATAGAGTAGTAGTAGTGCAGTACCATATATACAGGATAGGAGTCAGTGAGTACTGTGGCTGTGCCCATATATACAGGATAGGATAGTAGTATGTGCAGTGCCCAAATACAGGATAGAGTAGTAGTAATGTGCTGTGCCCATATACAGGATGGACAGTGTAGTACTGTGCGTGTGCAATATATACCGGGTAGAGTAGTAGATACTGTGCTGTGCCCATATATACAGGATAGGAGTAGTAGTACTGTGCTGTGCCCATATATACAGGATAGGAGTAGTAGTGCTGAGCTGTGCTCATATATACATGATAGGAGTAGTAGTACTGTGCTGTGCCCATATATACAGGATAGTAGTAGTACTGTGCTGTGCCCATATATACAGGATAGGAGTAGTAGTACTGTGCTGTGCCATATATACAGGTAGGAGTAGTAGTACTGGCTGTGCCATGTATACAGGATAGGATAGTTGTACTGTGCTGTGCCCATATATACAGGATAGGAGTAGTAGTACTGTGCTGTGCCCATATATACAGGATAGGAGTAGTAGTACTTGCTGTGCCATATATACAGGAGAGGAGTAGTAGTACTGTGCTGTGCCCCATATAACAGGATAGGAGTAGTAGTACTGTGCTGTGGCCATTATACAGGATAGGAGTGTAGTACTGTGCTGTGCCCATATATACAGGAGGAGTAGTAGTACTGTGCTGTGCCCATATATACAGAATAGGAGTAGTAGTACTGTGCAGTACCCATATATACAGGATAGGAGTAGTAGTTCTGTGCAGTGCTCATATATACAGGATAGGAGTAGTAGTACTGTGCTGTGCCTCATTATACAGAGGGTAGTAGTACTGTGCTGTGGTCCATATATACAGGATAGGAGTAGTAGTATGTACTGTGCCCATATATACAGGATAGGAGTATAGTAATGTGCTGTGCCCAGGATACAGGATAGGAGTAGTAGTAATGTGCTGTGCCCATATATACAGGATAGAGTAGTAGTACGGTGCTGTGCCATATATACAGGGTAGGAGTAGTAGTACTGTGCTGTGCCCATATATACAGGAAGGAGTAGTAGTGCTGAGCTGTGCTCATATATACAGGATAGGAGTAGTAGTTACTGTGCTGTGCCATATATACAGGATAGTAGTAGTACTGTGCTGTGCCCATATACAGGATAGGAGTAGTAGTACTGTGCTGTGCCCATAATACGGATAGGAGTAGTAGTACTTGCTGTGGCCATTATACAGGATAGGAGTAGTAGTACTGTGCTGTGCCCATATATACAGGTGAAGGAAGTAGTAGTACGTGCTGTGCCCAATATATACGGATAGGATAGTGACTGTGCTGTGCCCATGTATACAGGATAGGAATAGTTGTACTGTGCTGTGCCCATATATACAGGATAGGAGTATAGTACTGTGCTGTGCCATATTACAGGATAGGAGTAGTAGTACTGGCTGTGCCCATATATACAGGATAGGAGAGTAGTAGTTACTGTGCTGTGCCCATATATACAGGATGGAGTAGTAGTACTGTGCTGTGCCCATATTATACAGGATAGGAGTAGTAGTATGTGCTGTGCCATATTATACAGGATAGGAGTAGTAGTACTGTGTTGTGCATATATACGGATAGGAG
Source organism: Engystomops pustulosus (assembly GCA_019512145.1). NCBI lineage: Eukaryota > Metazoa > Chordata > Amphibia > Anura > Leptodactylidae > Engystomops > Engystomops pustulosus. The sequence goes on from CM033648.1 coordinate 89,751,158, forward strand.
TAGTAGTACTGGTGCAGTTACCCATATATACAGGATAGGAGTAGTAGTACTTGCAGTGCTCATATATACAGGATAGGAGTAGTAGTACTGTGCTGTGCTTCATTATACAAGGATAGGAGAGTAGTATGTGCTGGTACATATATACAGGATAGGAGTAGTAGTACGTGTCGTGCCCAATATTACAGGAGGAGTAATAGATGTGCTGTGCCCATATACAGGAAGGAGTAGTAGAATTGCTGTGCCCATATATACAGGATAGGAGTAGTAGTACTGTGTTGTGCCCATATATACAGGGAGGAGTAGTAGTACTGTGCTGTGCCCATATATACAGGATAGGAGTAGTAGTGCTGAGCTGTGCTCATATACAGGATAGAGTAGTAGTACTGTGCTGTGCCATATATACAGGATAGTAGTAGTACTGTGCTGTGCCCATAATACAGGATAGGAGTAGTAGTACTGTGCTGTGCCATATATACAGGATAGGAGTAGTAGTACTGTGCTGTGCCCATATATACAGGATAGGAGTAGTAGTACTGTGCTGTGCCCATAATACAGGATAGAAGTAGTAGTTACTGTTCTGTGCCCATATATAGGATAGGAGAGTAGTGCTGAGCTGTGCTCATATATACAGGATAGGACTAGTGTACGTGCTGTCCCATATATACAGGATAGGAGTGTAGACAGTGCTGTGCCCATATAACAGGATAGGAGTAGTAGTACTGTGCTGTGCCCATATATACAGGATAGGAGTAGTAGTGCTGGCTGGCTCATAATACGGATAGGACTAGTTGTACTGTGCTGTGCCCATATATACAGGATAGGAGTAGTAGCACTGTGCTGTGCCCTATATACAGGATAGGGTGTAGTAGTGTGCAGTGCCCATATATACAGATAGGAGTAGTAGTACGTGCAGTGCTCATATATACAGGATAGGAGTAGTAGTACTGTACGGCCCATATAAAGGATAGGAAGTAGTAATGTGCTGTGCCCAGGTATACAGGATAGGAGTAGTAGTAAGGTGCTTGTGCCCATATAATACTGGATAGGAGTAGTAGTCTTGCTGTTCCCATATATACAGGATAGGAGTATTAGTACAGTGCTGTTTCTATACATTCAGGATAGAAGTAGTAGTACTTTGTCCATATATACGGATGGGTGTAGTAGTAGTAGAAGGTGTGTAGAGTGTGTAGTCACTGGTGGAGTGGGTCAGCGCGGGGCATTGCCCCCGCTACTTTCTAAAAATCTGTATGTTTGAGGTTTTTACTCATACTTCACCTGGTTAGACCTAGCATATTCTTGCCTGGTAGCGTGGGTAGCAGATAATCAGAGGTTACACCGGCATAGATAAATCTCTCCTGAGGTTATAGATGAGCGCAGAAGTTGGGTCAGGGGCCCTTGCTGCCATAGGACCCATTGCCTGAAGTTTAGCCCTGTTTAAACTAAACAGAAAGGAGAAGGTGAACAAGCAAATACAAGTAATAATTACAGTAAATCTTAGAGACGTCCTGTGCTCAAATACAATAGAGGCATTATCACATTAGGATTGACAACAACAAAGGTTGCAAACTGCTGATTTGGGAGGGTTTTTAACCTCATTACAAAGATTTAGCAAACATTTTATTTTTCTACCTCCCTCCCCATATTCAGGAGAGAGTAATTGTGGAAGATAAAAGAAGGGCGTGGGAGCTGGGATAGAAACATGTACCTGGTCCGAAATCCTGGCAGCACCGAGAACATGTCCGCGCCCCCTAAAACCACCTCAATATGCCCAAGTTAGGTGAATATAACAGGATGTTTGCAGAGCGGAGACCGGAGGATTTGAGTATTTCGGATTCTAAGAATGTATTAGTGCAGATAATTCCAGTGACGCAAAGAATGAGTTTATACATCATAGGACGGTAATTAATGGGATTAGAGATAAAAGTCATTAAGTGATATCCCAAATTATATGTCACTAATCAGAGAGATAGAGAGGAGATACGCAAAATACAAAGCAAAAGCCACGGTTGAACATGGACTAATCTAGGCATTAGGGACCCCAAGGACTTAATCGCTCTCCTGATTATAGATGAGATGTTATGATGGTCAGTATTGGGGAGGGTGACCCCAGCATTTATAACTATCTGGGGGGCCCAATGTATCTAGGACCATCACATCTGCACGGTTTAACCCCTTGTGTTGTACCCTATGAGGAAGACGTTGAACCCTCGTCCCCCCCCCCCCCCCCCCATGTCTCATCTGGTGTTCCTTCCTATTACAACAAATGTAACAAATTTTAAATGAAAAAACACCAAAGGGTTAATGCAAAAAGCAGACACAGAAAGTGGAGGAAAAGCGAAAAAGTTTGTTTCGGAGCTGGGAGGGTTAATGCTGGGGGGGGGGGGGGTGTCTGACTGTGCAGAGGGGTCCCCCCTGTGTTGCCAGAACTGTATGAAGAAGCCATTGGATTGCAGCTGGTGTGACCACCCCTTCCTCTGGGATGGGGGGAGGGAGCCTTAATAAGGTGTAAGCTGATGCCCAGGCAGTGAGTCTGCAGCTCAGCACCAGGCACAGCACACATGGCTTGCTAGGGAGGGAGGCCCAGGGCAGTGGGGGGCTCTGCACCCAGGGGGGTGCACAGGACCCCCAGCCAGGGATGCAGGGCAGGCGTGAGAGGAGAGGAGATGGGGAGGGGTGTGGCAAGAGCTGAAGGAGATGCCAGGACCCAGCACCATCACCAACCTGCTGGGTTCTTCTGGAGGGATGGATTCAGCAGGATCCATGAGATCCAGGAAGGATTGGGGCTCCTGGTACATGTTTACTACTATATTAGGGGGATGTTTGGTTTTGGGGGGTCTCCTTATACAGAACTCTATGTGGGGAATATTTCTGGGGGTGATCCATCACACTGGGGGAAAGTGATTTCTAGTTTGCCATTTGGTGGTCTCCCTGTATCTTATAATTTGGGGTCCCATCCTGTTTATGTGGGGAGCACTGCTGAGACTTTTCTCTTGTAGGGATATTTAATCTGTTAAACTGTGTGACCTGGGGTGGGGGTCTGTCCCTACATTCTTTGTTTTATTGGATTATTAGCAGTTTTACCTTGTGGGGGGGGGGGGAGTCTCAGGTGATATCAGTTGCTGCCAATCACATTGGTGGTTCCAGGATGTAAGGGTTATGTTGCCTGCATGTTTAGGAGTAAGAGGAGGGATCCCGGGCAGCAAGGGGTTAAAACTTATAATAACCCCTCTCCTTTCCATACCCACGTGTTCCGATCTGTAGTTATACAACAGGGGCGGGCCTCGAGAGCTGCTGGCCCAGCGGGTCCGCCCACTCGCGTGTGGTTGTAATGCAGGGCGTGGCTTCTGTGGGTGTGTTTTATTGTAAATGATACATTGTAACGTGGGAAGTTGAGAGCTGAGATACAGAGGCGCAAGTGACGGCTTAGATAAATCGGGTCACACATGTGATTTCTGGCATTGAATTTGGCAAAGGGTGACAAACTTATTCAGATGGTGTTATCCAAACGTCCAGGTATCAAGCCTGTTGTGTGACCCATGTATTCAGATGGTGTATCCAAACTTAGCCCGTGTATTAAGACTGTCATGTGTGACCCACTGTATTCAGATGGTGTATCCAAACTTGCCCAGTGTATCTAGCGAGTAAAGCGAGATAGTGTCTGCGGTATCTATCCTATCTCAAATACTGTGCATTTATCAGTCTGCTTGGATACATGGCTCAGCAGGCATTCATAACTTGCTTAGATACATGTCTCTCTGCAGGTGAAGGCTCTTGTCCTTGATTCGTCTCATGGATGGGTGCTTGGGGTAATCTACCTGCGCTTCGTGTATTCCCCCCCCTAGATCATTAGACCAGGATGATGGGAGTGGTGGTCCTGGGGGGGGGGGGGGGCTTCTGTAGGGATGGATTGTGGATATAATCTACAGGACTCATGTAAGATCTGTGATTGCTGCCTCATCTCTGTATACCGATCCAGAACCTCTGCTTGGCTGTTATACAATCTCTGCTGTCCATCACTCATAACACACATCCTCACATGTGATTGTGTATGACCACCATTCTGCTGGGCTTTGTTACAGTTGTATCGGGCTGACAAATCTGATACATTGTATAGGTCCAGGAATTCCTGTCGAAGACTGATAACCACATTGACAGCGGAGTGCAGGGATTGTAAGGGTTATAGTCTATTTTACATTCAGATCTCACATGACCGCAAGCAGAGCTAGTGATTATCTCAATGGGAGTGAGGCGTGACCATACAGACTGCAGTGTTATTGTCCTGGGAGAAAAGTGTAATCAGACCTTTGTGTATGTAGTTAGTAGCTGCAGGACTGTGATTATATAGATTTATATTTCAGGATTGAGTGTTGTGACCTGGGGGGGTGTCCTCACACTGCTGCTCGATGCTCTGCAGCCAGTGTTGGATATTGGCTCATGAGAGATGGATTATACCATACAAAGTTTATAACAAAGTTGTAGAACTTTCCAGCGGGAATTTGTTCTCTATGTCCATCTCAAGCAGCTGCATTTCTGATTGGTACTGGGGATCCGGGGAAACTAATGAATTTCTACCGCGCTCAGCGCATTCAAGTGTTCGGATTTCCTGCCTCCTGCCAAGCAGCTGCCGAGACATCCTCACTATCCCCCTGCGAAATGGACAAACGAAATTCCACGGTCCACAGACAAATCCGTCCACCAGATCTTTGTACTTAGGGGCGTTCACACGTTCCGCTATCGTCGCGTCTTAATGCGACGCTAGCGCACAGTGGGCGGTGCTCGGCTGATCGCATATGGTTTCCGGGAAAGCATGCGATTAATAACCCGTTGCATGGTTTCTCTGGAAACGGCATATGCGATCGCCCCAAACTCCGCCCCCTGTGCGCTAGGTTGCGTTATGAACACGGCTCTAGCGGAACGTGTGAACGCGCCCTTTAGGGTGAAGACACACGTGGCGTTTTTGGGCTCGTTGTAGTTGTACGTTTCAGATCGGTAAAACGCACGTGTTTTTAAAAACGCATGACTTTTACAGATTGAAAACGCACTAACTAAAAACGCCTAAAAAACGGCATGTGTGTCTTCACTTTATGCTCTGGTGTGGTTGAGTAACAGGCGGAGGGGGTGGGGTGACGTTCCGGCTTCCATATATTAGTGTAGAAGCTCTACCTGTGCAGGTGTCAGTCTGTAAAAATTAAAGCTCAAACCACTTTTTTTAATTTTATATGCTCTTAATGAGGACCTTTCATCACATTGCAAATGTGGAGATAGATATTACCTGTAGGGGCTGCTACACAGATGCAGGGGTACATTGAATTTTCCTTCGCCCCCACCATCATTCCCGGTTTCTCACCATTGTAATCTGTGTTGTGTCAGAGAGGAGGAGCTGGAGGTGTGTATATGCTAATAATCTCCATACTGTCCAATCAGTGGCGGCAATGAATAGTAGTGAGCGTGTATTTTTTTTTACATGTTCATCTGAGGGCGCGTTCAAACGTTGCGCTTTGGTTGCGTTTTTATTGCAGTTTTAGGCCGCGGTACACGATCCGCTAGGCGTCCGTTCATAATGCGACGCTAGCGCACAGGGGCGGTCCTCGGCCCGACCGCACATGCGTTAACAGGGAAACGCATGCGATTGATGAGCCGATCGCATGCGTCCCTGTTAACGCATGTGCGAGGGGGCCGAGGAACCGCCCCTGGCGCTAGCGTTCGAGTTATGAACGGACGCCTAGCGGATCGTGTGACCGCGGCCTAAAATGCAATAAAAACGCAACCAAAGCACAACGTCATACGTACCCCTAGGCGTCCGTTCATAACGCGACGCTAGCGCACAGGGGGAGGTCCTCAGCCCGAACGCACATGCGTTTCCAGAGAAACGCATGCCATCGGCTTAACAATCCCTGGAAACGCATGTGCGCTCGGGCCAAGGACCTCCCCCTGTGCGCTAGCGTCGTGTTATGACTGACGCCTAGCGGTACGTGTGACCGCGGCCTAAAATGCATTACAACAGGTGATTTGCCTAATTACACTACTGTTAACATTTACAAAACACATTGTAAACATATGTTAACATGGCATTAACAAATGTAAATGGTAATGTAACATTGTGATTATGTAAACGCGAAGTCAACAGAATATTAGTGAACACAGCCTAAGGGCGCGGTCACATGTTCCACTAGCAGTTCGTTCATAACGCAACGCTAGCGCGCAGGGGGTGGGCCCCGGCCTGATTGCATATGCATTTCCCGAGTTACGCATGCGATCGGGTTATATTGCATTTACACAATCACAATGTTTCAAAATTGCGTGGACGTTCTGTTTACATCACAAGTTGTGAGAGCAAATGCAATGTTCCCACAAACGCAAGGTTAATGCAAACATAAATTGTAAAAGTTTACATGGCGTTTACACTAGCATCGCATTTATGTCGCATTTTCGTTTTAAATGGCGTTTAAATTTAAAGGTTTTTTTCCATTTCAGCAACTAAATGTTTGTTTTTTATAATGAAAAATTACGCAACTTTTAAATATACTTCTGTATCAGTTCCCAATAGTTTTCTAGATCTCTGCTTGCTGTCATTGTTTACTTCCAGTGGATAGAAATCAGACACAATGGTCACACAGGTGCGCGGCTCGTTATATCACACGGCTCTGATTACTCCTTGTGATACTAACTAACTGTGCACCTGTGTGACCAGGGTCAGATATCCATTAACTGGGAGTAAACATGGAAGCTTTTTATAGCAGGACAGCAAGCAGAGATCTAGAAAAAAATGAGGAATTGATAAGTCTTTTTAAAAATAAAAATAACATTCATTTGCTGAAATGAGATTACCCCTTTAATTTCCGCTTATGTGATGTTTTGTTGCATTTGTGTCACACTAACGCTTGCTCGGCGTTTGCGCTACACTTAACACAACGTGTGAATGTGCCCTTTGGCCTGTGTTGGAAACACATTACAACAGCTGAGGAGAGGTGACATGCCTAATTACAATACTATTAACATTTCCGCTGACAAAACGCATCGTAAACGCAATGTGTTAATATTTTGTTAACAAATGTAAACAGTAATGTAATTGGGCATATCACCGCTCATCAGCTATTGTAATTGGTTTCAAACGCAATGAAAACGCAACATGTGAACGCGTCCTCACGGTGAGGCCCCCACACGTTTTTGAAAACGCATCAGTTTTTGACAGGTTTTACTAATTATCTTAATTAAAACTGGTCAAGAACGGGTGCTTTTTTTAACGCATGCGTTTTTGGACAGACTGTTTAAAAACGGACCAATAATGCCATGTGTGGCATCATCCTTACGCGTCCTCTCGTGCAATATTTTGGAGACATTTTGCAAGTTTTGTTTATAAAAAAAAAAAAAAAAAAAAAAAGTTGCAATATCACTAAAGATTTTACTCCCTGTATGGAACGGACTCGTCTGAGCAGCAGAAAAGACAAAAGCACAAAACTGCATCTTCTGTTGTGTCCGGAGGAGCCTTACACCTGCGCCCCCCAGTTATAACTGCAGTATGGGAGCGCCTCCTGGTGGACAGTACTGTGAAGGGCATCCTGGAGAAGTTTTGGGGTGCATTTTTATGCAGGATGACCTTCATTCTTTTTGTGGGTGTCATTATGTGGCAACTGAATGGGCACTTTTCGTTTTGATTCTGTAAATCCAAATAAGCAAATTTAAAAAATATTTTAGGCTTGGGAGGGTGGGGCGTTTGATGGCTGTTATTTTATTAATAATTTTAAATGAATTTCTATTGATTTAAATTTTTTGGGCAACTAGACCATGTGATTTCTGATACTGGTCACTAATTGGCCGCAGCATCAAAGGGGTTAAATACTTGTGCTTAATAATGTAAACTGCTCACACTCCCACTCCATTCACAGCAAAAGCACATCCGAGAATATGGCCGAATCTTCAAGTCACACTTTGGTCCTCAGTTTGTGGTATCGATTGCTGACAGAGACATGGTGGCTCAGGTTCTCCGAGCTGAGAGAGACGCCCCACAGAGAGCCAACATGGAGTCCTGGCAGGAATACCGGGATCTGAGAGGACGATCAACAGGACTTATATCAGCGTAAGTAATTATTGTATACAGGAGATCCCCAGGTTATACCGGCTGTACATATATCAATATATACAGGAGATCCCCAGGTTATACCGGCTGTACATATATCATTATATACAGGAGATCCCCAGGTTATACCGGCTGTACACATATCATTATATACAGGAGATCCCCAGGTTATACCGGCTGTACATATATCATTATATACAGGAGATCCCCAGAGGGGTGGTGGGGGATGGGAGGAGGGGTGGGGTGCGGTGGATGGGGGGGGGGGGGGAGTCCGGGAATTGATACTCTTATGATAAGCTGATTCTGATCCTAGAAAACAGAGGTGGACACATTGTTCCACTCTCTATGTAGTGACTGCGCCTAAGCGCTATTCATATGACTGGAAGCTGGACTGCAGTAACATAGCGTGGCCAATACACAGAGAACGGAGCTGTTCTTAGGAATCCTTTCTCTGTGAGGAAGGTTGAGTCATCTTGTTATTCATGGATCTATCTTATCGATATCAAGTTATCAATATATACAGACTGAAAGACCCCTTAAAAAGGCAGACTGACAGATTTTTAGCCCATTAAAGGGGTTTGCCCATGAAAGAAAGTTGTCATTTATAACCCCTTACTTTGCAATTTTACTCAGTGTTATTGATGTCTTTGCTCCTATCACTCTCTAGGTTGGTCACTAAAATTCAGCAGTATGGGCGGGCACTAGCCGAGCAGACACTTCATGATTCCTCTGTGCTATGAGATGCGTCATATTTTGAATGAAATTAGTCAAGTTTAGGCTGCATAGGGAGGGTCACTTCAGACTCCCCTATCATCTTTCTATAACACCTAGAAATATCCTGGTGTCATATTAAGGTTAAGAATCTCATCTTTCAGATGACATTAAGGTTTTGCTTCTCTGACCTACAGAACCAGAGATACAGGCAGTTATAGACATAGTTGAAATACCAGCTGCAGAGCCAATTACTGCAATCTGAAAGATGAGGTTCTTTACTATGACACCAGAATTATGTTTCGAGGTACTATATGCTGAAGATAGGGGAATCTTAAGTGACACTTCCCTTGCAGCTTCTGAAAATGACTCATCTCAGGCAATACATGACTCTTCTCTGCTCAATATCTCGTGACTTTGGAGAAGATTTTTTACAGAGATTTCACATAAAAGAGGGGATTATAGATAGGACATTGCATCCCCTACTTGAGGGGCTGGTAGTGTAGTGGGTTTGAAATCTCATGACGGGTTCTCTTTAAGGAAGTGTAGTGGGTTGAAAATCTGCTGACAGGTTCCCTTTAAGGACTTGTGATTTTACAGGATTTTAGAGAATATTTTTACTGTGGTTTTGGGATTAGATATCTTCATGTCCCAGTATTCTGTTATTTCTCTCTATAAGATATCTGGCGTTCCTAGTCATTATAAGCAGCATCGGCGGCCGCTCACAGGGGACAGCCGTCCTCCTGTCCTCATTTTGTCAGCCAAAGTGCTTAGCACAAAGATCTTGCACTGTCAAACTGTATTCTTCTCGGCGTCGCCTTCCTGATCCCCCAGGAGTCGGGAGGAGAAAATGTTTCTGTAGCAGCGGGCTGGAGCCTATAGTCTTATACCGAGCACCATACATTATCTGCCCCTCGCTGCTTCCTCAACATCACCGGACCCCGAACACGTAAAGGGGCGAGAGGGAGATAAAGGAACCAAAGGAAATGCTAAAAATCAAGCAAACAACATGAGCCGGACTCATTCAGTCCCAGGTAACCATAAAGCTCCTGACAGTGATCTGCCCCAGTCCTGGAGAGCTGGTTAGTCACATCATTGTGTAAAATGGATTTATATTCCACTGCACTGAGATGTCCTCACACTGCTGTGCTCTTAGCTCTCTTCAGTGAGCTGCCCCACAGCCTATCCCTTCTGTTCTGCATAAAAGCTGTGGCATGCTTTTTGATAAATACTATGGGTAAGGTAGTCGGCCTGTGGAGCAGCTCAATGCAGAGAACTAAGGGCACAGAAGTGTGAGGACACGCCCCTAGTGCAGAGTCCATTCCCTCTGTTCCGAATGACAGTTTTATCTAACCACGAACCTAGTGTCATGCAGAGGGCTGAGAACTCTATACAGTTACAATCCTGGAATATAAACCTATTTTTCACAGTCTTGCTGCCACTAACACCACAATGAATGGTATGATCTCCAGGGATAATACAGAACACTGGCTGCAGAGAGACCAGAGCACAGCAGTGTGAGGACACACTACAATTCTGGTATTTAAATCAATGTTTCACAGTGTTGCTGCCACTATTGCTGACAACTGCTATTCACCTTCTCAAGATTTTCAAGATCTCTGCTTGCTGTAAATGAGTTTGAACAGAAGCTCTAATCCCACTTGTTACAATGTATCAAACTGGAGTCTTATGGACAAGAGTTATAATACAAAAGAGGCTTATATTATGTACATTGTCACAAGTCTTCTGCTATACAGGCAGGGTTCAGACAAGATAGGGTCTTGACCTCTTAAAGGGGCAATCATCATCCAGTAGTAGCTCCAGGGCAGCCTGTGTATAGTGGGGGATGTGATTTTTGCCCTTTTGCCTCCTGTCATGTCCCGATGGGTGTAGTAGTATCCAGCCTGTTCACACATGTGGCTTCTCTTACATCATTTATCAGGACTTGTGTTCTATAAATGACATATCTGATGCTTGTGAATGGAGCCGTATTGTAAGAATCACCTGGAGCAGATACCCCCAGGCCACCACATCTTGGCCTTCTCCTTATGAGGAGTCTGGGTACACAGATGGCAGGACGCTGACATTAATATAACATTAGTTTTGGATGCCGGCAGTGTGCTCGGGGCGCTCTACACTCAGCACACAGCTCAGCCCCATATGACAAGACTTACAGACCAAACCATGACAATAGGTACTCAGGGCAATGGCCATGGAGCTTCTATATAGAATAAGACACTCTATGTAAACTACATGTGAGGCTACATACAAGGGGACAGATTCAGATCACCCTCCATTGCTGTGGATCTTGATGTGTTTTTGAGCATGTACCAGCCCCCTCAGGTAGGATATAAGATGTCCTTTATAGAATCCCCTCCTTTATGTGACATCTTACCCATTTACCTAAAAAAAAACTCCAGAAAAAGTCATGTAAAAATTAGCAGAGAAAAGTAATATTTTACCTGAGATAAGCCAAGTTTGGATGCTGCAAAAGGTGAGTCACCTCAGATGCCCCTGTCTTCTGTTCCTTAACACCTAGCAAAAACTTTTGGTGTCATATTAAAGATAAGAATCTTATCTTTCAGATCCCAACAGGCTTGTGGTCCTGTAATCTACAGATTCGGCGATACAAGCAGTTTAAGACATAAGTGGGAACTGGATCTTAATTTGCATCTCGCATTTACAACTATGGGGCAGATTTACTTACCCGGCCCATTCGCGATCCAGCGCCGCGTTCTCTGCGCTGGATTCGGGTCCGGCCGGGATTTATGATGGTAGTTCCTCCGCCGTCCACCAGGTGGCGCTGCTGTGCTGAAGTCCGCTGGAATGCCTCGAAATACACCGGCCTATCCTGGATGAAGGTGAGTGAAATTTTCGCGACACAATTTTCGTCGGGTTTTCGTTCGGCCACGCCCCCCGATTTCCGTTGCATGCATGCCGGCGCCGATGCGCCACAATCCGATCGCGTGCGCCAAAATCCCGGGGCAATTCAGGTACAATCAGCGCAAATCGGAAATATTCGGGTAACACATCGGGAAAACGCGAATCGGGCCCTTAGTAAATGACCCCCTATGTCTGTTTGTATCTCCGATTCTGTAGCTTACAGAACTTTCTCTTCTGAAAGATGATACAGTTATCTCTAACATGACACTAGCAGCATGTTTCTAGGTAGTACAGAACCAAAGATAAGGACATATGCAGAGACACTCTCCCATCAGCCTCTAAACTTGACACATCTAGGGCAAACTAAGACTCTTCTCTGCTCATTGTAACATAATATTGAAAGAGACAAACCTGCGGAGGGGAGAGCCTCCTGCTGGAGCCAGTTATCTTTCATTCAGTTCACTAAATGTAGTCCCATTTCTCCTGTGAGGGGCGCAGTGGAAGCAGGTATCTTTATTTAGAGACATTTCTAATTCCTGGGTGTATCTTGTATGTTAGCACCAGGGAGTCAGTCAAAGTCATGACCTTGATGGTGTCCTGATAACCAAACACTTAATTGGGACCAATTATCCGAGAAATCCAGTCTCCTGAAAGCAGAATTGTCAAGAAGGCGGGGGTTCACCTACCCTGTCCGCTCTGTGATTTGCATATTACAGGGCGCACTTTAATGATGTCCCCGCACAACAAGAACAACATCCGGATACGGACTAAATAATAAGAGGAGACACCAAAGTGGAACAAATGGCAAACACAGGCGCCGGGCGTCTCTAATAATAATATAATAGCCAGAGGTTGTGCACAATTGATTCTTATTGCTTTGTGGCTTCATTGCGCAGATATTATCAGGAGAGGCCGGAGATTGCGGCCGCGCTCTGTCCTGCAGAGGTGTCGGAGAAGTCTCTGGGTAATAAGACTTTCCCTTCTTTCCTGTCTTTACAGCCGCTCCGAGAGGTCCTAAAATATCCATGACTCCCTTGAGAGCCCGGGTGGGGGACACAGTCCGGATGACAGTGCAAGGATTTCAGGTAATGATGGTGAATGCTGGTTGTGTGGGAAGGCAGATTTACCCATAAACCTGCCAAAGTAATTACTGGGGGGACCCAGAGACCACAAGGGGAAGGGGGGTGGGGGGCACTGATGTCCTATGGATGCCAAAATGGTTTAAGCTGAAAGCAATAAACTCCTTTCTTTGCCATATGGAATGGATCCATATATTAGATGGCCACAAGACTTAAAAGGGTTTTCTATATTCCTGTATACTTGGAAATCCCCTTAAAGTCTGGTGGTTTTCTAATACATGGGTCCATTCTGAATAGTGAAACAAGGGGTTTATTGGTTTGGGTCGGGGGTTAGAAAAAAAATAAAAACTCATACTCACCCTGCTTCGGTTCCTGGTTTCCAGTCCTACACCCGAAGTTGCAGGGGGTCATGGGACCCAATTAATTCAATGATTGGCCTCCGTGGACCAGAGGATCTCAATTCTAATGTCATCCCCTGCCCCGTGCTGGCCACTCATATAGGCAGCTGTTATAGATTCTCCATGCAGAAGGTAAACCATAGGTGACCGGAGGCTTGTCCCACATGGTGCACATCACTGTCCCTACTATACGGGGGATTTTGTTTCCCCCTGAGATACTTATCTCCCCCTACACTGACAGAACATGATTGTTGGACTAGACTTGGACATTTTGCCATAAGGCCACCTTCCTAATAGCATTAACCCTCTCTATTGCCCGTTACAGAATGAAGTGTTCCCGGAGCCCCTCTTTACATGGACGAGGGTCGGAGGGCGACTTCTAGACGGCAGCTCTGAGCACGACGGCAAAGAACTGGTCCTGGAGAGAGTCCCGGCAGAACTGAACGGCACCATGTACCGCTGCACAGCTCAGAACCCGATGGGCTCTACAGACACACACACACGGTTAATAGTATTTGGTAAGTTCAGCAGAACATGATACTGAGAATGGGGGAGTCTTCTAAGATGATCTGCACCAAACCACCAAGAAATGTAGTGTATGAAATGATAGCAGTCCTAGCTACACATCTTACTGGTCCTACAGAGTGGAGAGACTCTTCTTCCAGGGAGCCAGGTGATACTTGGAGGAAGGAGACCTGGGATGTTCCATCATGAGGAGAAGATGTCTTGGGTCAAGACTCCAGGTTCCCCGAAGCTGAATATCACAACTTTTATTCCTTTATGATTAGAATCGCCATAGCTTATACCTGTACCAAGAGTCTGATGGTGTAGGGACTCACCCATTTGAGAAGGGAAAGTATAACAACCAATTTATGGATAAATATTCAGGAGGAATTACTGAGTAATCACACAATGATACCTCAGACCTTGTAATTACTAATGCAGAGCTGAGAGGTTCTCCTGAAAGTTAGTAGAATTTGGTCCACATTTATACTCCAGAGGTACCAGGATCTGTTACGGTCAACATAAAGGGGACCCCTGTAACTATACTGGACTCTGTAGAGAGGGGCCCCGTTCATCACACACCATGAGGACCCTATAGGTGAGAGTATGACCATCCATCTGTAGTATTAGTGATACATTGTATTCGTGGAGGGCACAGTGCACATTGTAAACATCTCTAACAAATTATCTGTTTCCTCACAGAAAATCCCAATATTCCGAGGGGAACAGAGGATTCAAACGGTGAGTTCAGACCAGAAAGTCTATCGGCAAACGAGACTAGAATAGATCTCCACCGCTTCCATCCCGCAGCTTTGGAGGGTTTTTTTTATTTTTCCCTCAGAAATAAATTAGCGACTGTCTCCATTAGCAACAGGAGCAACAAATAGATGGCGGCTCCTAAAGATAAACTGTTCAGAAGATAAAAGCAAAAATTAAGTAGCAAATGCAGGACAGAGGAGATGATATCAACAGGCGGCAGCGCACTTAATATCCGCAATATATGGCTCCGAGTCCGGTGCGAGGCCGAGGAGGGAGAGAACCAGATGTTACACTGCAGCAATTACTGACTGTATACATGTAACCGAGATCTCACTCGCATATTAGGAGTTTACCTGCACTGAAACATTGTAACAAATTACGATTTAGGGTCAGAACCCAGCACAAACCTCTTTCCCCTCCTCTGTGTAACCTCAGACTTCTTATCCCTCTACATAAAACCACCCCAGGTCTCCTCTCCTCCCAGCACTCTCCTTCCTTCATACTAACACCTGACCCTGCTCCTCCATGTGTCACTCTTATGTAGGCATGCTGCATGATGGTATAATGTAGGGATGCAGGGGTGCTGTGTATGATATGTGCATGATGTACCTCACCTTGTAGAACCCACTGGTCACATGACAGAATGAGCTGTAGTAGTCAGATGTTTGGAGGAGATGTAGTAGTAAGATGACAGGAGGAGATGTAGTAGTCACATATATACAGGAGATCAGGTTATACGGCACGTACATATATCATTATATACAGGAGATCCCCAGTTATACCGCTGTACACATATCATTATATAAGGAGATCCCCAGGTTTTATACGGCTTGTACATATATCATTATATACAGGAGATCCCCAGGTTATACCGGCTGTACATATATCATTATATACAGGAGATCCCCAGGTTATACCAGCTGTACATATATCATTATATACAGGAGATCCCCAGGTTATACCGGTTGTACATATATCATTATATAGGAGATCCCAGGTTATACCGGCTGTACATTATCATGTATACAGGAGATCCCAGTTATACCAGCTGTACATATATCATTATATCACAGGAGATCCCCAGGTTAACAGCTGTACTATCATCTATATACAGGAGATCCCCAGGTTATACCAGCTGTACATATCATTATATACAGGAGATCCCCAGTTATACCGGCTGTACATATATCATTAATACAGGAGATCCCCAGGTTACCGGTTGTACATATATCATTATATACAGGAGATCCCCAGGTTATACCAGCTGTACATATATCATTATATACAGGAGATCCCCAGGTTATACCAGCTGTACATATATTATTATATACAGGGGATCCCCAGGTTATAGCAGCTGTACATATATCATTATATACAGGAGATCCCCATGTTATCCGGCTGTACATATATCATTAATACAGGGAGTCCCCAGGTTACCGGTTGTACATATATCATTATATACAGGAATCCCCAGGTTATACCGTCTGTACATATATCATTATATACAGGAGATCCCCAGGTATACCGCTGTACTATTCATTATATACGGAGATCCCCAGTTATACCGCGGTACTATATCGTATAATACAGGAGATCCCCAGGTTATACCGGCTGTACATATATCATTATATACAGGGGATCCCCAGGTTATACCGGCTGTACATATAGCATTATATTCCCAGGTTATACCGGCTTGCTCACTCACTATATACAGATCTGTGTTGTCTCTTGCAGGGAGGGTAAGAAGTGGCTCTCTATGCGCAGTGTTCTTCGTCAGAAGATCCTGAAGCCTCGCGATGTGTTTGTATTTTCTGGGGGGGTGAATGAAGTCGTTGAGGACTTGATAAAGAGAATAAATTATCTCCGATCTCAGGAAGATGATGGAGAAACTGTGACCAACGTCAATGACCTCTACTTTAAATACTCCATGGAAGGTCAGTCCTCGTCTATGACCTTGTCCGTCCTTCATGTCTTGATATTTGTTTGACGTTTTTTTGACGCCTCATCCTTTGTGTCCAGCGGTGGCCACCATCCTGTACGAGTGTCGCCTCGGCTGCCTGAACCAGCGCGTCCCCCAGCAGACCCTGGAGTACATCGAGGCCCTGGAGCTTATGTTCAGCATGTTCAAGACCACAATGTATGCGGGGGCCATCCCAAAGTGGCTGCGGCCATTCATCCCCAAGCCATGGGAGGAGTTCTGCCGCTCATGGGACGGACTCTTCAAATTTAGTAAGAATGGAAATGTCCTATCAGGAATTCTGGGACAATTATGGGGTTCTTCTGATATGTTTGTAATATTTTGGGATGTTCAGGTCAGATCCATGTGGACGACAAGCTGAAGGAGATCGAGTCCCAGCTGGAGAAGGGGGAGGAGGTTAAAGGGGGACTCCTGACGTCTCTGCTGATCAGTAAGGAGCTGTCTCTGGAGGAACTCTACGCCAACATGACGGAGATGCTCCTGGCCGGAGTGGATACGGTAAGCGCTTGTGTGGATGGGATGGGGCGGAGCTTGTTGTTTAACCACTTCACTCCCAATGTCCTCTTTCCAGACCTCGTTTACTCTGTCTTGGGCGACCTACCTCCTGGCCAAGAACCCTCAGATCCAGCAGTCCGTGTACAATGAGATTGTCCAGAACCTGGGGAAGGATGTTGTACCCTCCGCAGAGGATGTCCCCCGACTGCCGCTAGTGAGAGCCGTGCTGAAGGAGACGCTCAGGTGAGGGGGAGATGTTGTGCCCTGGATCAGTAGAACATTGATCTTTGGACATTTGTGGACCTTTGACAAGTTCCCCTATAAGAAGTCAGCACTTTTTACTTTATTTGACATCAAGGGTTAACTTGCATTAATCTATGCCTCGTTATAAACATTCTGTTTATTATTACTGCATCTGTATAGAACTGTAGAAAGGGTTAATGAACACTGAGACATTTCTGACTGTATCTTTTAAAGCCTAACTGTAAAGTAGTAATAATATTACCAAATTGTGATATCCAATCCCCCCCCCCCTCCTTAAAAACAGAACAAGACCTCCTTTTTTCCATATTGATATGTGAAAAAAAAAAACCTTAACCGAAAGAGCATCTAATAATTATCTACGGCTACTGAAAATGTTTTTCTCTGCCAAAACCAGACTTGTTTACCAGAAAAGCAGGCAGTCAGATCTTTAAAAATGACATACAATACAATAGAAGTATATAGGATCCAAAATAAATCATACTTCGTACTGCTAAATTCAATGTAATCGATGCACAAAGTTTATTAAGTGGCCATCAAAAAGAAAATATTAAAAACACACATTAAAATCCACAAGACAAAAAGTGTGGCGATGGTCAACAGTATTACAAATACATGATAAACACTATCCAAGTATCAGACAAATCACAGTGTATCCAATTTCGTCTGTAAACAGTTATATTACCCACCCGGGTGTTGCATGATACCAAAATTGTTAGACCAATGGGATTTGCACTTGTCACTTTAAGGCTACATGCACACTACCGCGTGCCCGCCGCACTGTAGCCCGGCGAGCACACGGCAGCGTGCAGGGAGAGGAGGAGGTGAGCGCAGCTCTCCCCCCGCTCCTCTCCATAGGAAGATATGGGCCACGGTGCCGTAATACGGGATCTTTTCCCGGGCTACGGAGCGGTACGGGGTAATGTAAATTGTCAGGTTTCATCTCCATCCATGTCTAGTCCAATGCTTACTGTCTCTGTTACTGACTCTATAAATTCGGTGCACTTATTGGTTTAATTACCACAAATAGGCTATCTGTCATTTGCCCTTACCGCAGCCCTGTCCCAAGATGGCAGTTGGGTGTACATCGCTTCAGTGCATGCGCGCGCGTCTTGGTGGTGGCACCAGACTTCCGGATCCCGATGAGGCGCACTGTGTGCGCGTTGTGCGTCTTCCGGAATTCGGTCCCGCCTCCGGACATGCGTGTGCTGACTGCGGCAATGCGCCGTTATACACACCTGCCGTCTACTCAGTTACCAGGTACGACGCATTCTGATTGGCTCTAAAGCACCATCTAATCTGCGATATCAGTTATATAGGTTGGGCACCTACCACACCACAGCACACCCCCTGGAGGTGACGGCGAAACATGCATCGGGGTGCTGTGGCGGTGGTCTTATCCCATTGGCCTAACAATTTTGGTATCATGCGACACCCGGGTGGGTAATATAACTGTTTACAGACAAAATTGGATACACTGTGATTTGTCTGATACTTGGATAGTGTTTATCATGTATTTGTAATACTGTTGACCATCGCCACACTTTTTTTCATTTTGATGGCCACTTAATAAAGTTTGTGCATTGATTACATTGAATTTAGTAGTACGAAGTATGATTTATTTTAGATCCTATATACTTCTATTGGTATTGTATGCTTTTGATTAGTAATAGGAGTTGTTTATTAAGTATTGGGTTTTCTCCTTTTTGGTATTCACTTTTTAAAAATGACAGTTGCTGTCCGGAAAGTTGTTTACCACTTTATATTCTATGGCAGAAAGTTTCTAATGGGGACTCAGTGTAAGTCTATGGGAGAATGCTTTGTCATAGTTTGTGCTGAAAGGTATATAAAGGGCACAGTCCCAGCCCCAAGTGTCCTGCAGTTAAGAAATAGAGCTTGGAGGAGACTAAGACAGCCAGTCTACCTGAACAAGCTGAGACAGGGGTCCTGTGCCATTGACTCTGGGCTCCTAGCCTTTGGTCAGCCAGTCCTGTGATTTGCTTCTATTGTAATGTACCTAAATTTTTCTTGGTAAAGAAGCAGACTGTTCACTGCAGACCCTGACCCTGACGGATAGCAGCAATACCTGTTGACGCCTCGATGGTGCCTGGCGGACCCAGTGTAGCGTGGGCTCTGCAGAAGTCGTCAGGGTCATGTCATTTTACTATCCTGTTTCTATTGTACATGGTTTACCAGTTTTCTCAGTGCAGCCTGCAGTGTAAAGAATGGAGGGATTTCCAAACTGGTTGTCATGGTTTCATTCAGTGTTTTGTAAATATTTATGTTTTTTACCTTCTGATCATTATACAATGTTGTGATAAGTGGTGTCAGCCGTATCTGGCGGCCGCTTATCCCTACATAGAAATCTAACCTACAATGATTCAGTGATTGGTCTGATCTACTGGGGAGCGGGGGACCCCTGAAATTTTAGCAACCAATTTTGTCACAATCTGAATTTTATATTTTTCTCTTTTTCTAGATTGTTTCCAGTGTTACCAGGGAATGGGCGCGTGATGCAGGACGATATGGTGATAGGCGGATATCTGATCCCTAAAGGAGTGAGTACCCTGAGTCACGTCCATGACGTAGTTGTATGTTGTAGTTGTATGTGCTGAGGCTGTGACTATAGTCCTGCTCCAACTGGATACATTGTAACAATATACATAGACTGGACACAATTGTCTCCACTTCTCACCTGGGACCCCGAGTTAAATGAAAAAAATCCTATTCCTTCTAGACAGCGCTCTGTGAGCTGAACAGCCTGGACTCCAGACTGATGCAATTAGATCCAGTCTGTGTATATTATCAGTCTGGAGTCCAGGCTGTGGAGCTCACAGAGCGTTGTCTCCACTTCTCAGGGAGCAGGATTCGCTCTTTCTGGGGTCTCTGCCTCTGTTTGAGCAGGAAGCTTCTTATTCACTCCCAGCAGGCAGAGATCTTTTGAAATGAAACCTAACATTTGTTACAATGTCACATTTTCTAATTTGGAGATTATAAGGAACTACTCTATTGCCTTTCCGAAGCCTCCAAAACGCATAAGGTGAAAATTGGAATTCTGAATGTTTGGCTTATGTTTGATGATTGTCTCTGGGACATGTGGATGACAATGCGGAGTATTGTGCTAGAAGTCAGTGATGTCCTGTGTGTGCCGCAGACCCAGCTGGCGCTCTGCCACTACTCCACCTCCTATGATGAGGACTACTTCTCGGCAGCAGAGGATTTCCGGCCCAGCCGCTGGTTACGGCACGGACACCTGGACCGAGTGGAGAACTTTGGATCTATTCCTTTTGGCTACGGTATCCGTAGCTGCATTGGGAGGAGGATTGCGGAGCTGGAGATTCACCTGGCGCTCATACAGGTAGATGGGAAAGGGGGGATGAGCTGCAGCAGAAATGGGGTGAAAACATGTTTGTACAGCCTGCCCCCTAGAGGTGACCTCGCACTGGTACATCCAGGGGCAGACTGGGAATTTAAATTGGCCCTGGAAAAAACTATAAAAGTGACCCCATTCTATGGGCGGAGTCAAAACAAGTGGGTGTGGTCAGATAATGTGGGTGGGGTTATAACAGACAAATTGTTGGTAGATGGCCTTACTGGAAAAGATGTTCTTGTTTTGCATTAAGTGAATTTAATGTGCAAAGAATGTGACCTGTCGATCAGTAAATGATGCAAAAACACGACCCTGTAAGCCTTCAATACCTTTCCCCTGTGCCATACATGTACAAGTCAGAGAAAGAATATATTGATACTGCCTCCTATGTACAAAAATAATGCTGCAATAACACGTTCAATCCTGCCTTCTATATACAAAATAAAACTACTACCATACCTTCTCCCGTATACAAGCCAACTACTATAATACTGCCCCTTATGTACAACAATATAACTACTATAATACTGCCTCCTATGTACAAGAATATAACTACTATAATACTGCCCCTATGTACAAGAATATAACTACTATAATACTAATATATATATATATATATATATACAGAAGCGAACATGACAAAAAACTTAGTATCTATCATATACATCTACAGAAAACACATGAGATCCTCACCTTTTGCATCCAGTGACATCAGGTGACATTTCCTCGGATTGTACTTGTTCCTTATCTCCTCCATTAGTTGCACCATCACCTTGTCTCTTCCTCCAGGTACACAGCTTTCCTGCAGAGTTTACCATACAGACGTCTTATGTTCGGCACTTTCCCATTGTTCCCTCTTCTGCGACATAGAATATATGCCGCCAACCTACCCCATACATAGAATTTATGCCCCCAGCCAGCCCCAGTAATAGAATTAATTGCCCCAGCTTACCACAAAAATAGAATTAATGGCCCAGCCTACCCCAGATACAGAATAATGCCCCCCTGCCTGCCCCAGATACAGAATAATGCCCCCCGCCCCAGACCTATAATTAATGCCCCCCTGCCTGCCCCAGATAAAGAATAATGTTCCAATTCTATAATTTAAACAAAAAACCCCCATAATACTCACCTCTATGGCGCAGGTTTGTCTGGTCCCCGTTCTTCAGCAGCTTGGTGTAGAGGCACGGGATAGTGACGTCACTGCTCCGCGCCTCTTACACCAAGCCGCGGAGCTGCATGGAGGCAGGCTGACATCTGGTAAGTGTCAGCGCTCCTCTACTGAGTGTATACATAGACGCAGAAGCAGTGGTGCTGTGCTGCGTCTGTGTACTAATCAATAGTACCTGCATCGTACGATCTACTATAGAGTAGATGAAAAGTTGAAGGGAGGGAGTGCGGACCGGCCCAGCACCAACCGGCCCACCGGGAAAATTCCCGGTGGGTACAACGGCCAGTCCGCCCCTGGGTACATCTCATCCTGCTTCCTCTCTGTATCCCATTCAGTTACCCCAGGACCCCTCTTACAAGGCTCCGCTCCATTTGCTGCCGCTCAGAATTGGGTAAATCCATCCCTGTATTGAGCAGCAGAGCTGTCAGGGGATGTAGGATTTTTTTTTTTTTTTTCCTGCAGCATTAGGACATCACATTTTTCATAGTGAAGGGCAGTGGAAGGGTTAATGCTAAATACCTGGAGGGCAGTGGTCCATCGCCTCTCCTAAATCTCCAACCACAATCCAGAGCATTAATCATAGCAACATTATGCTAATAAGCCAGAAGAGCTCTGGGCAGCGTAACCAGAGCACCTCAGTGTTGTAGCTTCACAGACTGATACCATGAGCACAGCAGGGTTTTTTTTTTCTCACCCTGCACTTCTGCTAGAATACACAGGCAGGAAGGGGATTTTAGACTTGTTCTGCTCATTATAACAGCCTTTGAAGCTGCAGCATGGAGTGGTTCTGTTAGTCCCCCCCCCCCCCCCCTCGAGCCCTTCAGGTACATTTAGTACCACAGTCTCGGTGCCTGGATATACCTTATATACTCGAGTATAAGCCTAGTTTTTTAGCACCAAAAAATGTGCTGAAAACCCAAACTCGGCTTATACTCGAGTAAAAAATATATACATTTTACCAGGTTTTTGTGGTAAAATTAGGGGCCTCGGCTTATACTTGGGTCGGCTTATACTCGAGTATATACGGTATGTGTAAGTGTCAGGATGGAATTTGATGGGAGATTTTGTGTCTCTTGTTGGATAAGAATCTAAGTCATGTGCCTGAAATAAGATGGGTTCATGCTAATCAATCCAAGGATAAATGGTCCAATTGTATGACAAGGTTTTAGTATGAAATGTTGCAGAATCTCCATGTTCTGTCGTCCGGTTCTAATTTTGCGTTTCTCTTGCACATTCTCCTGCAGCTGCTGCAAAAATTTCAGATCAAAACCTCCCCAAAGACCCAAAGCGTCACTGCAAAGACGCATGGACTGCTGTGCCCTGCGGGGGCCATCAATGTGCGCTACGTGGACCGCGTCTGAGGACCGCACCCCCCCCACCCCCTGTGATGGACTGAAACCTCCATTTGGAGAAGTTATTAATCGCCTGTGGCCTCAGAAGCTGCGGAGCCTCTTACATGAAGGAGATTGGGACGGATCTTCACCAATCTACCTTGCACTTTCTATGTACTGTACAGAGGAGCCCAGAAATCTGCCCCAGGGTGTCCCTAGAGCGCCCCCTATGCCTATGGGGCGGAGAATACTGACATTTTTAATATATATCTTTTTTTAATCAAATTGGATTTTTTGCAGAACATAGTTGATGGTCCCATGACATGGGGGGGGTCTCTGTCTGCCACATGATTGGAGCTTTAGTTGTGCGCGGTCACTGCTGCTGCATTCAGCTTTAAGGAGCTAAGATTACGTCTCGGAGATCGGACCCTTCACCCGGCTATGACTCCTTGTGCCCCTTGGCATCTGCCAGTAGAGGGTGTAGTCTCCTGCAATGTATCTGCGCCGTCTCTATGTTGGAATCTTTTCTGTCTTCATCCTCCACCCTCTGAGCTGCCACTAGGGGGCGCACTGTGCTCTCTAATCTGTGAAATTTGCCTTTTGGAGTTATTATATTGAGTCTTGAAATGATTCTTATAATAATTGTATCACCAGCAATTCTACCCTAAAATCTCTGCTTGCTGTCAGTGAATGAACATCCAGAGGATTAAAATCTGTACATGGTAGAACCAATTTTTATCAAAATATCTTTAAGATCTTCATAGGTGTTTTAGCTACTGGATAGGAATAAGATTTCCTTTCACTGACAGCAAGCGGTGACCCTGGACATAAATCATAACTGTGCAAAACTTCTCATTCTACAATTGTTTGAGTAAATACTGGAAAATCCTGTAACTCTCCATGAGATGTTGGTTGCTTTTAATTTTCTGTCACTCTATGAATTCACTAAAGTCTTCTAGTTGCCTTCAGAGCAGCGATCAGAATTCTGCTGAAGTGTCATCCGCTGCCAAGATGTAAAGAATCACAGAACATGTGCTGGTGCTGTTGTGCATTGTGGGAGATGTGGTGTTTTGTATAATGTCCCACAATGCATTGCATAGCTGGAAATTCGGTGCTGACCTTGGAGAGATTGTTTCGCGATTCCAGCTCTGGATGTGACTTGTTTCTGCAGTAGATGTAGTTAAAACTTCTTTTGTGTTAACATTGTGCAGAACCCACCAATGAGACTTGACGAGATCACATCTCTGCATGTCTGTGCCCGCCCCCTATACTGGTGCCACATGACCCCTCCCTCATGACACTTCTGTGACCAAAATTTCCCCCCATGTTACTATGTAAAAACTGTTATTTCTATTGTTCTGTATCTGTGATTTGTCTCCAGTGAATCATTTGTATTTCTGTCTCATCTAGAATTGTATGTGGATAAATCTTGGAATGTTTTTATAAAATAGTATGTGCCCCCCATCCAATATTCCCCCCACCCCCCCATTATGTTCTTATTTATGTTACTTTCTATGGTGATTTTTTAATTTTGTAGTTTTAGTGATGATACATTTTTACACGATTAGTAATAAAATATTTATTGGTTTATGCAGGGTCTCAGTTTGTCCTTGAGCTCATGGTAAGGGATGTACATTAGAGTGCAGCACAGAGGGGACCTAGAAGGGAGAAGACGCCCAGAGCCAATGGCTGTAGGGGGTGATACATACCCTCAGGGCCGGCGCTATGGGTAGGCAAAGTGGGCAATTGCCATGGATCCAGAGAAATTCAGGTTTAAAGTGAGAATATCCGGTGCCATTTTTATAAATAAACATCACTCCCAAAGGCAGTTTAACAGTTAATATCTCAGATTTCCTGACACTTAGAAACATAAATTTAGATTCTTATAAAAGAGGAGACTCTTTTCTTTCATATTAAAAAAAGTGAAGTTCTATGTGTCACAGAGCCAGAGATACAGCCCCCTGAGGATGACGACTATGGAAATCTTCTGCATCACAATATCCAGCAGGACGGAGATATCACTGATGTGTCTCATGTGTGGAGTCATCCTATTATCCCCATGGAACATGAGCCGCATATAATATATCTAATGTATCCAGTATTATATCTATACCCAACCCTGACCCACAGCATCATACACCCCCCATACCATTATATCCACAGCACCCCAACACCTTATATCCAATAGTAGTTATATTCTTGTACATAGGGGGCAGTATTATAGTAGTTATATTCCTGTACATAGGGGGCAGTATTATAGTAGTTATATTCCTGTACATAGGGGGCAGTATTATAGTAGTTATATTCTTGCACTTAGCAGTAGTATTATAGTAGTTATATTCTTGCACTTAGCAGTAGTATTATAGTAGTTGTACTCCTGTACATTAGTCACTTGTATTGTATTCACTTTCTTGTATATAGGGGGCAGTATTGCAACATCATTAATTTCTCCTTGTAGAATTGAGTAATTAAGCAGAAGTTCCATGGGAATGTTAGGAATATCGCACGCTGCAGCTTGTCTTACACGTTGTGGCTTCTGGGATGTAGAATATGGATAAGTTGTACTTAAACCGGTTATCTGGTGGGTAACAGATGGCCCCTATGGATTTAGATTACTGGACATTAATGTTACTTGTGTCTTTATTGTAGAATCTTTGACAAAATGTTTACAATTTATTTAAAATAAAAAGTGTAATAATCTCCCCTATTATATTTCCCCCTTGCTTTAGTATAATGTACAGGGCAGCACAATGCCTGGCGATGGATTCCTGTATTGGGAGGTGGTGAGGACCTCCCTTCTCCTCTAGGTCCTGCCTGATGTATGTTTGTACAGTCCCCTCCACCCTCCTGATCCTGGCACAGCAGATGGCTGGATGTGTCACTGTGACACTGCAGAGCCTGCATACACCTCTGCCTCCCTTCCAGCTCTGCCCCTTTAAGGAGTTCCTAGCTGCTGTGTGCACTGTCTCTTTAAAAGGCTGTCCCAGCAGCCAGGAGGGGGGTGTATAGCCATTGTTTCTGCCAAAGGTTTTTTTTTTTCCTCTCTCTCTGATCTGATTATTTTAACTCCAGTTAAAGGAAAGGCAAGATGGCTGAGATGGGGAAGGGAGTCTCTGCAGGGAAGATAGCCAGCAATGTGCAGAAGAAGCTGACCAGGGCACAGGAGAAGGTAAGGCTGCCATGGGGGAGGTGGGTAAGGAGGGCAGGGGGATGGCTGACAGCTCCTGCATAGAGTGTCAGCTCTGCAGTGTAATGTAAGGGGACATGATCTGCAGCTCTGCTCTATAAATCTACATATTCTGCAGCAGAAGGTGTAATGTGTGGCTCCTGCTGTGCCAGGGGCTGGGCACAGGCTGCTTGGATGTATGTGCAGGGGCTGCAGGCACTGGCAGCTCCTCCATAGAGTGTCAGCTCTGCGTAGCAATGTCATGCAGTACCCTGCTCCCCCCATGTAGCCAGTCCTGGGGGGCTCAGCTCTGCATGGAAGTAATATGGAATGTAATTTACTATGATGTTATGTAAGGAGGCAGCACTTTGCACCCCCTGATCTCCAGGTATTAGCTGTAATCCTCCTCCCTGCTCTGGAGCAGCTCGGGAAGACGATTGCAATGGAGGGAAGGATGTGACACTATGGAGCATGGGCTGTCATTGAATGGTGGGGAAATCGATGTGACAGCAGAGGAGGTTTCCTGCAGAGGAGCAGCAGCAGTGACCTGCATGGGCCGAGCAGCAGATCCCTGTGTATGGATGTCTATACACTGTGTGTGTTCTGCTACAATGTAACATTTGTCTCAATGAAGTTTCCTTGTTTTGTAAATAATGATACAATAATCTTACAGTTTCCTGGGAAGGAGGGGGAGGGGGAGTTTGTGGATTTAGGAGACTGTGCTGTTACCTCTTGTTGTGATTTCAGGGTAATTATCAGTAATGATATGGTGGGGTCCCTGTGCTAATAATAGGGTGCTCAGGGCCCTGCCTGTGCCTAGTATGTGTATGTATCATTTAGTATCTGTGATGGCAATGCTGTCACCTTAAAGGGGTTTTATTAATAGTTGGACTTTTGTGGATCCAGTTTAGGTGTATAGGAGGGTGTAACCTGCACCCCCTCTTCTGTGTTCCCCCCTGTAGCTCGATTCCTTTTATATAGACCCCTGTATATCCTCCTGTCACTATGCAGCCCCTACAGAATATGTCACCACTATAATATATAACCTCATGCTCCTAGTGGGGGTGCGGGCCTGTGGAGCCAACAGGGGCCATGAAAAGGGCTAAACAATATATGGCCTGATTCTGAATTGGGGTGCTGCAGCTCTTGAAGTGGAGATCACCCCTGTTTTTGGTGTCTTCTGAACTGGATATTAAATGTTGGTTATATATAACATCTTGGTACCATGTTACTTTTTTCCAGCTTCCCTCTTTAATTTGCTCGGCTGGTCCAGGTACATGGATTGCCCAATGCTGGGACCCTACATAGAGGTACATGGAGTCCCTATGCTTCTGTATTTTGGAACTGTATGGGACACCATGGAAGAGGATATATTGTTTCCTTATGGATTTCATATGATTATATGTATCACATCAGAGGGACATGATGTACAGTTTATGTATAATATGGGACGTGTATAATGGAATCACATGTCGCTTGCTCCTTAATGTACCTATGTAATATCCTATAGCCGCCCTGTATAGCGCCTCTATCTTCATGTACATAATGTGCAGATATAAAATATACAAGCCCTGCCTTGTGGAAATACAGGACTAGAGATACAGGTGCTGGAGGTCAGAGGTCACTGCTGGAATTTGGAGAGGTTTCCCATGTAGATTATTGATTATACTAATGTTATTATAGTCCTGATAACATAATGCGCAGCAGGCAGGTGTGACATTATACAGCAGGAGTTACAGTATAAGGTGTTTGGGAGGACCACCCCCCCATATCTCCCCCATCAGACCTCCTATATCTGGATTCAGCCCCTTGATTGATATACAACAGCAGGAGACATGTGTGCAGCTAGTGGATCAGAGGTCACAGCTGGTTTTGGAGACTTGGATCATTCTGGACACTTGATACTGGTCTATATTTAACCTATGAGTTGCTGTGTTACAGAGGGTCTTGTGCTGGAGGTGCAGAGGAATCCTTAGTCTGAATGAGACCAAAGCTTCCTGCGCTAAGCTCTAAATGAGAAGTTTCATCCAGACGTGGAGATCCTGTGCCATTGTTGTCCCCCTCCCTCCTGGGGAGACAGGAATATTTAATATAATGGATCATTTCCTGCTGCTATTTGGGTTAGTTGTCACATGACTGTGCACCTGACAACCTATACCTGGAGAGTGACAACCTGCTGACAGAGCAGAATAGTTGTCATGGAAATAGCGACCTTGTGTTGTTACAATGTATAAACGTTACTGTAACACTAAAGACCAAGAACCCATCAGAAGTTGTGACCATGTAGCCAGTCTTATGTATTGTCCCTGGAGGGATGTGTACTCAGACCTTTATGTATGTTGTTAGTAGCAGCAGGACTGTGATATATGGATTTATATTCCAAAATTGTAGCTACACCAAGTGCACTGGGGGTGTCCTCACACTGCTGTGCTCTGTGCTCTTTGCAGCTAGTGTTATGTATTGTCCCTGGAGAGATGAGTAATCATACCTCACACTGCTGTGCTCTGTGCTCTCTGCAGCCAGTGTTATGTATTGTCCCTGGAGAGATGTGCAATCAGACCTCACACTGCTGTGCTCTGTGCTCTTTGCAGCTAGTGTTATGTATTGTCCCTGGAGCGATGTGTTATAAGACATTTGTGTATGTTGTTAGTAGCAGCAGGACTGTGAAATATGGATTTATATTACAGAATGATAACTTCTACAAGTGCACTGGGGATGTGTCCTCACACTGCTGTGTTCTGAGCTTATTGTATTAACGCTTAATGCTGCCTGATTCTCTTTAAAGTGATGACCCCTTATTATAGTGTAAATACCACACATAGCAGGAATGAGCCCTTTATTCTGGCTGAACCTGCCTATAGGCTGCAGTGTTATATCCCCCCAGGGTGCACAGCTCTGCCCCTTACAGCTGCGCCCCTGCTCTTCTCATGTTTGGAAGCTGATTTTATCTTCCTTGACCTCTGACCTTGTTTTCCAACTTTTTGATCTTAAAACTTTTTTTGTGTGACTTTCCCAAGATTCCCAGGGGAAAACGGTTTATTGGCACAAAGTCTTTGTCATAAAATTCACAGCGCTCCCGGAATATCAAAGAGCGGGTGGTGGCAATCTGGTCACAGCCACATCAGTCGCCGCTCACATGTAGCCGCCCCCCTCCGCTCCTCCAAATTATGAGAAAGTAATAGAATGGAATATAGCAGTGGGAGACAAGAAGTCACTGGGAGATTGAAGGCTGAGGAGTGTGGGAACCAGTCAGCAGCTAGCCAACGAGGCTGGGGAGTGTGGGAACCAGTCAGCAGCTAGCTAACGAGGCTGGGCAGTGTGGGAACCAGTCAGCAGCTAGCCACGAATATCAGGGAGTGTGGGAACCAGTCAGCAGCTAGCCACGTATATCAGGGAGTGTGGGAACGAGTCAGCAGCTAACCACTGATATTGGGGAGTGTGGGAACCAGTCAGCAGCTAGCCACTTATATCAGCAAGTGTGGGAACCAGTCAGCAGCTAGCCACCAATATTGGAGAGTGGCTAACCATCGAGGCCGGAGAATCTGAGAACCAGTCATCGGCTAACCACCAATATCGGGGAGTGTGGGAACCAGTCAGCAGCTAGTCACCAATATCTGGGAGTGGCTAACCATCGAGGCCGGCGATTGTGGGAATCTGTCATCAGCTAGCCAACGAGCAGCAAGCCACCAATATCGGGGAGTGTGGGAACTAGTCATTGAATCATTTGCCACATTTCTGATTCTGGAAAAGCTGGGTGAGAACCAATAGGTGATGTCACTGTAGTTGTCACCCAAGAGGGCGCCACAGAATTGGGAAACACGGGGTGACAACCCATAGAGGTTATTAACAATAGTAATAAATATTCATGACTTTGATGGCTAGTTATGTACATCTGAGATTTGTGCAGTTATGCAGCAGGATATCCAGAGTTCTGTATCCCATATATTACATAACACTGTCATAAGGAGCCCTAATAATACTCCTATACAACACTCAAAGAACAATCATTATCCAAATAGTATATTCCTGGACATACTGTATGTGATGGGAAAGGGCTTCCTGTTACTCGGAGGAGTGGGAATGCTGACTGTCACTTCTCAGTCTGGATGATGTCACAGTAGATACATAATGTCAGATGGTGAGAGGGGGGGGGGTATCCTTGGGGGGTCACCTTTGAACCCTAGGAACAATCCGGGCTATTTACGGCCATGGAATCCCTTACTCTCCACCATAGGATCCAGTTGCTCCTCCAGCAGGTGACGGGTTTAAAGCACAGAGGCCCCTTTAAAAATAATGAGTGGCCTCCCATGTGGTTACATCTCATCCACCGCGTCACATTGTGTTCCTACATCACAGATAATTGCTCCAAATCCCAAAGGGCAAGTCCAATTGTCATGGCGATCTACATGGAAACATCTATTTCTCATATCTACATTATATATTATAGAATATCTGTCTATCTCATAGATATTAGTGGTACAATCTTGCTGGGTTGTGAAGTTCGGTAATTGTCGTATGATTTGACTTTATAGGTCGGTTCTATTGCGGCATCTATAGATCCATGAAACCCTATACAATACTCTGGGGCCCAGGAGCTTCCAGCTGTAGATCTGTTACAGTGGGTCAGGATCCGGCTGGCGCTCAGTTCTGCCACCTTTGTCCAGTAACATTTCCTGTCTTTTCTCTAAAACAGCAGTTTTTGCCCCAGACACAACATTCCTGATGTATCCCGATGTGCTCGGATACCACAGAATATTCCCTGCGCTGGTCAGACATGGGGGGGGGGATCAGATGGCGCTCTTATTACTCAGCACCCTGTGCACCGCTGACTTTTCGTTTCAGTGTGTTGACCGGACAGGATCTACAGAACCTTCCATGAGGGAAGAAATCCATATTTAGAAATGCTTGTCCTCAGATAATTGTTGTTTGTGTTTTCTCTATCAGTCACATCGTAGAATTTCTCCTAAATATGGTGAAGTCATATGGTGAGTCGTAACAATACCGGTCAGTCAAGGGGAGAAGAATCCAAAACTTAAAGGAAGAGGCTATAGAGGGGGGGTCTGTGGGTACGGCTCAGTCCTGGTTTATGTATGGGACTATAGAATGGTCCATGGTAAGATCCAGTAACCTGACATCCTAAATAGGAGGTTCTCTAGGAATCGTTCCCCTCCCCACATTGTTGCGGCACAGATATTTGCGCCTCTATGACATCAGCAGTGGACATCGGGGTGAGGGGTCAGGATTGGAAGTGACATCATAAGATGAAGAGTGAGAGCGCAGACTGGATGCAATCACTGCACATCGATACATTGTTACAAATCCACATGGATAATTCAGGCAAAAGTATCGCTGGTGGGTGGCGGATGCTGATATACGGAGTATGAAATGTTACCATGTGACCGGCATCTTATGTGTAGGACACAAACAATAAACTGATCTTTGGGGCCCAGTAGCCTATAAATTGGCTGATCTTAACCTTCCAGCATAAAATTAGCACCTGGGCTTTTCAAAATTTTCTAGTGGACTTGTGCTATACTTCTCCCACCTCCTTCACTTTCTGGATTTCAGGTTTACGATTGTATAGACATCAGTGTTTTGCCTCCATTATAGACCATTGGATAAAGTCTACATTTTATATGATTTCTGGATAGTATATAAGGTGGACGGGGACAATCTTGGGGGCTCGTCCGGGATGACAGTGACACATATGTGCACTAAGCCCCTGCACAAAAGTTTAGAGTGATTTCAAGAAGAAAGCTCTATGGCCTCTTCCTTTAAGTCTTGGATTCTTCTCCCCTTGACTGACTGGTAGGTAACAGTTTTCCCTACAGGCAAGTGCTATGTTCATATTTGGGCAGGGCCAAAATATGAACAAAGCACTTCCCAGTAGGGAAAACTGTGACACCTTGTATCTTGTTAAAAGGAAGTGGCCAACAATGACCAAGCTGGATTCCAAAAATGATGGAAAGTACCTGAGGTTTTCTCCTGATGTTTCACTTCAATGATGGTCACTGTTTAGGATTTGTTTTCAGTGATGTTTTGTGTGATATGTGACCCTGAGTATGAGGAGGAATAGATTAGACCTAACTCTGACCCATCCTAAGAGTTCACCCACATAGTCCTGCCTACTGGTCATCTCTTTGGT
This sequence comes from Engystomops pustulosus, assembly GCA_019512145.1. NCBI lineage: Eukaryota > Metazoa > Chordata > Amphibia > Anura > Leptodactylidae > Engystomops > Engystomops pustulosus. Next base: position 89,783,486 of record CM033648.1, read on the forward strand.
GTCTGAGGATCTTCCCTTGTCTTCCTGGCATTCTCTCCTCTCCTGCTGGTCCTGGGGTCACAGTCCAGGTCATGGTCCCCCCAGTCCCACCCCTCATGCCAGAGACAATGATTACCAAGTGCACCTCAGAATCTGTATCCTAGATCTGTGCTGGGTTGCAGATGCTGTTTCGGTTGTGGACTTTGTCCTGGCAATTTCCTTCTGTCTTCTGGATAATCGCTTAAAAGGCAATTCCTTTAGTTCAGTCTTCCCTTAGTGATATTCTCCAAGTGACTGGTTGCCAAGCTATTAGCACTATTGTATACAAGATTAGGACTGCTGTGATGGAATGGGACGAGAGATGAGCGGATCATTCAAGATTCGATCCGTAGAAGCCTCATATTATTTGATTTTGGTCCTAAATCTATTCAGTCCAAACCAATGTTGCTTTAATTGTTCTGGAAATTGGTATGCAAGTCCCTTTAGTTCTGTAAGACACTGATTTCTGAGAAAAAGGTCAAATCTTTAAATTCTAGCAAATTGTTACATTTTCCGTTTTCACATAAATGATAATAGAGGAACCAGTAACGGTCCATGGAAATCAATGGTCCCTTTAACTGATGTTTTAAACGTTATTATCTTATGTTACTAAATAGATTGTCTCATCTCATCGTCTATGACTCTCAGCCCCTCTTGTTCTGTCATTTCATTCCTATCCTATGGACAATCCCTTTAAGGAGAGCGCAGGGGAGAAAGGGCTTTCCATTGTGTGCTCTCTGCTTCCCTCAAGAGAAATATTTGCCATAAATATCTGTGTTGCCTAAAATACTCCAAAATTCCTCTTCTGTCACTAACACTTGATGCATGTGAGGTCCCCGCGGGCTCCGCTCACGTATCTGCTGCCCGTGACCCCTTCCTGCTCTGAGAACCTGCTCTTCTTCTTCTGTGTCAGACATTGGGGGTCATTTACTAAGGGCCTGAATCGCTTTTTTTAGTCGGGTTTACCGAAAATGACCGATTTGCACCGGATTTGCCCCGGGTTTTTGGCGCACGCAATCGGATTGTGGTGCATCGGCACCAGCATGCACGCGAAGGAAATGGGGGGGGGCTTGGCCGTCGTAAAACCCGACGGATTAGGAAAAACCGGGGAATTTTTTTAAAAAATGTGTCGCTTGACACCGAGGGTAGGACGGTGAACTTAAGTGAACTCCGACAGACTTCAGCGCAGCAGCGACACCTGGTGGACATCGGGCGCATTACCTTAGTGAATGGGCACAGAGAAAGCGCCGCTGGATCGCGAATGGACCGGGTAAGTAAATGAACCCCATTGTGCAGCAGTTTTTATGATCTTCCCACTGGTGTGCAAGAGATTCTGATCTATAAGCAATTTTTGCGCAGCGCTCATACACCGAACTGTGCCAGGTTCAGCTATTTCATGTATAGCCAAAACCTAACATTGGCGGCAGAGAGCACAGAGCACAGCAGTGTAAGAAAACGCTTCCAGTGCACTACAAATCCTATGATATATATCCATTTTTCCAAATCCGGCTACTAACAAGATGCACAAAGGTCTGATGACACATCTCTCCAGGGACAGTACATAATAGTGGCTGCAATCTCTATGGTCACACCTGCTGACAGGTTCCCTTTAGAGGGGTTTTATATGAATTTACAGAAGTTTCTCATAGTAATCCAATATATCAACATGAAAAGTAGGTTTGTATACTGAGGGCTCCCCCGTATAATGCCCAACCGCTCAATGTCGGCCATTTTGAAATGACTGTTCCCATTGGCTTGTAGGTCACATGACCTCATGGCAGAGATCGGGGACATGAGTCTCCCATTCATATCTCCGGGTGATCTCTTGTCTACTTTTTCTGTCCTTTGCGAGCATCACATGAGAATGTGGAGCAGCTGCTGGTAATGAAGCCCCACGTCACCGCGTCGCCCTCTCGTGCAGCTGTCACATGGCAGGAGATATCACTGCTACTCTCATACGTGACACCCACCAGCCCCAGGGCTTAGAGTGGGGAGCAAAAGCACCCGGGTTTGAGGATTCTGGTGTCAGTGACTCATTTTTTGTTTAAATTTTCCAAATCCTGTTCTATGTTATCTTGGTAAGAAGTGGTCAAGACCCCCCCCCCATCCCCAGCCCAAAATAAACCCCCCCATACAGCTGCTACCCCCTCATAATCTCCTTCAAAATAGTGACAGGGTCTGAACAGGTGTCGAGCTTAACCTCTCCATGTAACACAGTCTCATTCTCCAAAAGCCTCACACAGAACAGCTGAGAGTAATGAGTATAACTGAGCCGCATTGTCATACTGATAATGGGGGGCTGTTCACTAACAAGGGGGTCAGAGGGCAACTGCCGACAACCTGGGCATTAACATCAATGGTTCACTTATCATTCCTAATGGATTGTAAAGATTTTAAGAACTTAGTTATACATCAAGTTATAGTAAAGTCTCCTACCTACAAAAATATAACTATAATATAACTATAATACTGCCCCCTATGTACAAGAATATAACTACTATAATACTGCCCCCTATGTACAAGAATATAACTACTATAATACTGCCCCCTATGTACAAGAATATAACTACTATAATACTGCCCCCTATGTACAAGAATATAACTACTATAATACTGCTCCCTATGTACAAGAATATAACCCCTATAATACTGCCATACCTATGACAGGGAATATAAATTCATATCTAATAATGCCTCCTATGTACCAGACAATAACATCTCTAATTATGCCCGCTATCGTCCAATAATATAACCTACCTCTTCCTGTCCCTATGTTACAGAATATAACTCTATAATACTGCGCCTCACCAGTACCACGCATTAACTTACTAGAATACTGCCCCCTATGTACAAGAATAAAACTACTATAATACCCCCCTAGGTACAAGATATAATCTAGAATACTGCCCCATTTGTACAGGAATAACTTATCATAATACTGCCCCATATGTACAGATAAACTATAATAACTATAGAATGCTCCCCTAGTGACGAATATAAACTACTATATTACTGCCCCTATGTACAAGCATATAAACTATAATACTGCCCCTATGTACAAGAACTACTAACTACATACTGCCCCTATGTACAAGAATATAACTACTATAATATAGCCGTCCCCTGTACAAGAATCTAACTACATAATATGCACCCCATGCTACAGGAATATAACTACTTAATATGCCCCTATGTACAAGAATATAACTAACTCCTATTACAATCTAATAACTATATAGCCCCCTATGTACAAGAATATAACTACTATATACTGCTCCCTATGACAAGACTAAACTATATAATACTGCCCCCTATTACAAGAATATAACATACTATAATACTGCCCTATGTACAAGATATAATACTATCCTATCAAAAATAACTACGCCCTATGTACAAGAATATAACTACTAAAATATGCCCCTCTATGTCAGTGACAATATAACTACTATAAATGCCCCCATTATGTACTAAGAATATACTACTATAAGTACTGCCCACTATGTACAAGTATAATTACTACATATAACTTGCCCCCTATGTACAAGAATATATACTAATAATCTGCCCCTATGTACAAGAATAAACTAATTAATACTGCACCCTAGACAGAATAGAATATACTTATAATACTGCCCCCTATGTACAAAGAATTAAACTATAATATAACCTGCCCCCTGTTACAGAATTAATAACTATATCCTACTGCCCCCTATGCGAAAGTTAACTACTATTTATACTCTGCCCCTAGTACAGGATATACCTACTTACTCTATAATGACCTCTCGTACAAAACCCAATATAACTACTATATACTGCCTCCCATATGTACAATGAATATAATTACTTGGAATAATACTTCCCCCCTATGTACAAGAACATAACACTACTATAATACTGCCCTCTATGTAAAAGAATATACTACTATAAGTATTACCCCTATGTAGAAAGCAGATAACTGCAATGAATACTGCCCCTATGTAGGACTAGAACTGTACTACTAATACTGCCCCTTGTACAGATATAACCACTTAAGTAAGCCCACTATGGTACAAGAATATAACACTATAATACTGCCCTCCATTATGTACACAAATAGTATTTACATATCTACTTGCCCCTAGTACAAGAACTAAACTACTATAATACTGCCCTATGTTACAGCGAATATAACTTACTTATATTACTGCCCCTATGTATAGGAAGATACTATATATACGCCCCCTATGTACAAGAGAATATAAACTACTATAATACTGCCCATATGTAATAGGAATTTTATAAATATTACTACTAATATGCCCCTATGTACAAGAATATAACGACTTCTATATAACTGCCCCCTATGTACCGAAGATTAATATAACTACTATAATACTTTCGCCCCTATGTACAAGAATATAATTATAATATACTGCCCCTATGCACAAGAATATAACTATTATAATACTGCCCCTAGTACAGAATATATACACTTAATACTGCCCCACTATGCACAAGAATATAACACTACTAATGCGCCCCATATGTACAAGGAATAACTACTATAATACTGCCCCCTATGTACAAGAATATAACTACTATAATACTGCCCCCTATTGTATAGGAAATAATACTATATACTGCCCCCTATGTACAAGAATATAACTAATATAATACTGCACCCTATGTATAGGAATATAACTACTATAATACGCCCCTATGTACAAGAAATAAACTACTATAATATGCCCCTATGTACAAGAAATAACTACTATAATACTGCCCCCTATGCACAGAATAGAACTACTATAATACGGTGCTTTGGTGATGCTCCATGTTGGAGGTGATGCCGTAGAGAGCGCAGGTCTGGGAATAGACAGCACACTGAGGCATGTGACAGCTGGAGATGCTGGTGATACAGTTATCCTCCTTGAGCCGACATTCCTGGCAGGGGCACCACTCCGCCTACATCAGGCTCCATTTGGGGATTTTTAGTTGGTTGACATTGGAGAATGGCTGCTCTGGGGCGTCTATAATAGAGCGTCATAATTCTCATGGAAAGAGAGGAGACTGGTTAACTGGGCTTTTGGGAACATGATGATGTGTGTCAGTAGTCAGCGGGAAATTGAGTGATTCAACAGTAGGAAAACCATTACAGTTGATTATACGACGCACCATATGGGCACCATAATTAACAATACTAGTGGAGAGGCCAACTTACCCGTGTTCAGGGCTTATAACCGAGGGGTTGCAGCCACACAGCTCGAAATGCGCGGCAGCGTAGGGCGGGGGGCATGGAATCTCACCTGGAACACACTAAAAAACGTCAGGGATGTTTTGCCCCATATATTTTATTTGTACTCTTCTTATTCTTTTTAATATGTATATCTTTTTGTTTTTATCTTTGTCTCTTATGGCAATCATTTAGTCTTAGGCTTATCTGGTACAGTCCAATAAGAAATGACAGCAAATGTATTTCCAATCATAAATTTTGTAATTTTTCTTCAAGTCATAGTACTACAGTTTCCCGGCCTGGCGAACTATGGCACCTGTCGTGTTCCAGAGGCTCGGCATAGAGCACCTTCTCTATGTGGACATATCTAGGCCACTCTCAACCCCAGCATTGTGCAAGTCACTTCTCAGAAGGACTCCAAGCTCTGCCTGCATAATACTTCATTGTCCCAATGTATAGATGATTTGCCCTCTCATTTCAATTTTGGAGTTGTGTCTTTTAGACGAGCCGTCCCCTGTGAAACGCAATTGACATGTCAAACTTGAAAACTCTAACTTGAGCAATTTACTTCTTGCTTAAAAGGTGCACCAACACAACGCAATTACCTACTTAAGGTATGTATAGGTGTGGTTCACTAGTTGGATGTCGTGGGATCGTCGGGATAGATCTCTACTTCATTTAGAGCTAACTGCATTACGTCTTTACGATACGTTCCTAGATAAACTTTATTGCCCTCCATGTTAATTAATTAAGCGGCTACACGGTGGCGTGGAGTAGCCGGACAACGCATGGACTTAACGGCGCGGCTATTATTCACTGCCACACATTGGTAGCTGCATTTCTTCTTCCCTAATAACTGTGTCTCTATTTCGGTCGCGTCAGTCCTTTGCTTTTTAGTTTTTTGTTCCCTGCAGGCTCCTCCCCATCCCCTCCGCTCGAGACTAGCCGGAGCTGTTCTGAGAATGCGCTTAGTTCTACTTTTTTTTCAGTTTACCTTTGGCCCCGTTATTCCCCTTCCCGTCGTCCAAGCCAAGATGCCCGATCTCTTTCTTGGGAATATGAGGCCGGAGTTTACTGCGCATGCGCAGAGACTACTGGCTTCTCGACGTAGGGCACGCAGCTTGCCTAACGTCTGCTGCGCGCACTGAAGATCACATTGGGAAGGGGGTCGAGGTTCTGGAACTTGCGAAAGAAGCTACACGTTTGTTTGGCGTGGATAGCCGAGCGTGAGCTCGTGTCCAGCTACTGTCCACGCCACCTGCGCTGCATCTCTTTGCCCGCATTCAGAAATTAACAATCTTAGGGCAATGAAAAAGTTACTCGGCTAGCGGCTACGTCCCTGGGGATGTGCCAGCTAGCTCCTTTTAAATTAAGGGCTATCATGACGTCTACCCTCACTACATCACACCCTACCACCAGATCTTACCTTTAAGGTAGATCGGGTGGTTAGGTTCCCTTTAAAGAGTACTTGTGTGGCACTTTGCAATAATTAAGTGCTTTTGGGTTGAAGTTTGGGCACTCAGGCTCTAAAAGGTTCGCCTCATGCTTATACAGTTCCCCAGCAATCACTATATTAAAGCTCCACCCAGCAAGTCCCGTAGTACAGCTCCCCCAGCATTTTTATCACGTTTTATCCAGCCCTCTTAAGGCATACACATAGTACAAGCTCCCCTCGTAATTACTATTTATTACAGTCCTCCCCTAGTAATCACTATATACAGCTCTCCTCAAGAAACTCATATTCTACGGCAATACCAGAAAATCACTAGCTACAGCCTTCCCCCAGCACTCACTATATCTCAGACTCCCAGCATTTTATCATTATATAATAGCTGACCCCTAGCATATCAACTATTTGTATTAACCAGCTCCCCTCAAGCTGAATCACGTTTCTATTATATATTATATATATATATGATGATTATATGGATATATTATATCTATATTTATGTATCGTACCTGATAGATCTAACCTATTTATAAAGTCCTCATTCAATTTTTACAAAAAAAATTCAGAAAATTGTACGCCCCTCTTCACATCGTTCTGCCCTCCCCATTACTGTGGACCGCCCACCTCCTTCCCTTTACCTACTGGTGTCAGTTGCGTGATATTTGGATGTACCACTAAAGACTGGCGGCACCTGCTACGTCTCGTTGCGCCGTGATCCACTGCGATTCGCCTTTTTTTTTTTTGTGTAGTAAATTACGCTGCCGACGTCACCACTCTCCGCCTCCAGTGAGCCAAAATCTTTTTTTTTTTTTTGTTTTTAAATCCAGATCGCTATTCTTTATGACGCTGTTAGCCGGAACGTATTGTTCTCCTGTTCTTCTGCAGGAGACTAATTGTCAGGTCGGTGGGATTCAGCTTCGGGAGCAACGGAGCCAAATCACTGTCATCTGCGATAGGTGAAAAGCACACAGTTGTGGGGGGCACTCTTAAGCCTGGCAAGTGGTGGGTGGGCCAAACGGCACGCCATCCTGCCGGCACTTCCCCTATGATTTCCGTGCCCAGCCCCCTTCTTCTTCTGGTGGTTGTTCCTGAAGGCATCAGGACTTTACCATTATATGTCCAATGGGTTGTGGATGGGGGGAGCCATGTGACTCAATGAACTTGCCTCTGTTTCTCATGTATCTCTGACTGCAGAACATTCTTCTCTTGCCTCGCTCTAACAGCTACAGCCATGCGTATATGCAGTCGGTCAGATACTTATTTCTGCACTTGTAACCAACTCCAGATGTTAAAAATAAAAACTGTGAGACTCACTGATCCGCATATCTGAGAGCGGGAATCTCACGCGACTGAGATGAAGACAATTGGCAAGGACCAGGTTGCGCTGGAATTCCAGTGCTTGAGTTATTTCAAGGAACAGTCATGTGAGGGTTAAAAGAATAACATGATGAGGCTGCCGCACTGCTACAAGCAACCCCAGTAACATTCCCAGGGGCACCGGCTACCATTGGGAGCAAGGACACGCCCATGGCCAATTATGCTATACAGTATACTACCCGAGCTGCACTCCATTATTTGCTAACAGTTGTTTTAGAGAAAGTCTTTACTTAAAGCAGAGAACTGTATAATTCGAACATCTTCCCTTTGTTGAAACAGCTTTACCCATATTGCATTTATATATAGATCTTTAGTTCTGTGTTTATAACGTGTAACTTTAAATATATTGTTGCCAAGGATTCACTTCTCTTTTTAACATCGCGGGCGAACTGACATGTGTTTGTCACTAGTCCAGCGCAGCTGCTCATGGGCCCCCAAAGTACCTCCTGGGGACCCCGCAGTGGGTTAATTGGTGTGCTCGTTTTATGCGCTGATGTGTGTACTTCTGTGATGTGTCTATGCTCTAAAGGACGTATGCGTATGTGATGGTAATTTGCTGTAGGTCTGTGTAATGGTGTGTTTTATTACAGGTCTGTTATATTTTTTACGATTGTTGTATGGGTGGCCCATTCTGAACGTGCACTGATGCGGCTGCCCTATCTCTTTTCCTAGTTATCGCCACTGTTTCCTACCTTTTGCCATGTTCAATGGTCCGCCATCCCCAGCCTCTTTGCGGTTTTGGCTCCTCTTCACTTTTATCTCTGGCATTCTGCGATGTCTCAAGAAGAGTCAAGTAATGACACAGGGGGCCACCGGAGAGGCCCACTCGGAGTTTAGGAGTGGTGGAGGTTGGGGTGTGGCGGGTGGTGGCTTTGCAATGTTCTCATTCTGTTTTATCTGTATATTCCACATGGAATTTCAGCAGGGAAGGTGCCCTAGCTTTATCCGCTACAGTCTGCCCTCCTGTTCCACATACAGTCATCTTTCAACCCTCCACTGTGCTCCCACAAACGAACTCTAGTTTTGTCATCTACAATCTGCTCTTGCACATCACCATCCTCTACTCCAGTTGCTTACAGGGCTTTTGCAGTTTTTAGTCGTTGGGGAGAAGCTGGGAGGGTAAGCAGTTTCTGCTATGTAGGCTGAATGAAGATGCTTATTTTTCTGTCGTGCTCTGTCTTCTCCTCCCTTTTTGTCAGCCGCACTTTCCTCTCCTTCTCTCTCCTCCCGCTTCCCTACTGTCCTGGGACGCAGATTGTGCGACTTTGATATGCTTTTAGTCATGCAGGTCGTGTTTTTGGATCGTGAGTTCTGATACTGTAATAGTGTTTAAGGTTTATCTGTCTCGAACGCTTGCCTTGGTGTAATGTTGTGTGGTAATAATATGTGTGTAACTCTATGTGTATTCTGTTACGTATGGATGTGAGTATGTAAAATGACATTTTCTTGTTCGATTCGGGTCACATCGTGTTGTTCCCTGGTTGGTTTGGCCAGTGCTCTCTTTCTTCTGTCCTCCACCATAACCGGCTTAGGAAACTCAGCGGGTTTGTAATTAGGAGAGCTACGTTTGGTCCCATGTTTAGCAGGCCTTTCAGCCTGGGCGCCCTACCCTGCACGCTCTTCCACACTATATCACAACCTTTTCCACACTCATGAGCCAATTTATGATTGTGTCGACACACAGTGGCAGGAATTATGGTACTGAGACATAAAGCAATACTTAATATATAACAGCATTTACATAAGATTAATTATATCTTTTTATTTATAGTGCCTCAAATTAACGTGATCTTTACACAAGCTAGCTGTCCTTTGGCTGCACCCAACACTGTCCGGGATCTTTGATTCTGCTAACTGGCAGCATAATGTATATATAGGGTGCACACGCCTCCATTCTTAGTTGTGTCAGCGTTAGTATGCGGTGGCCCCTCTGACCGCTTTCCGGGTTCCCCCCATAGCAGTATTTATGGTGCTATCCCATGTAGGTACGCCCTGCTAACGGAAACCACAATTGTCACGGTGAAGTGATTGGTGGCTGGTGCTTCCTTTCTCCTTTAATTTGCTCATCACGCACCACTAAGACCGGTTCCTTTGCTAACGGTGTTTCATTCAAGCTGGGTTACCTACGCTCATGTGCCTGCGGTTTGTTTGTGTATCGGAGTAATGCTCAGTAGCACGCCTTGCACTGAGATCTGTGTTCCTGCATGGCTGGGCTGCTCAGTCGGCCCCTTATGAGAAACTGAGGAAAAGCCCCCTTCCTTTCAGAGGCTGAGGAGACGGAAGTACAAGGTAGTGGCTCGGTCTGTAATTGTTGGAATGTTGTGAAGATCTACTCACAGCTGTGGCTGTAAACTTTTGGTCAGGTAACCCGAGTTATGCTTAATCTAAAGGAACTACCATCTGTAGTGCAGGTTTCTGATGGAATAGGCACCAGCTCCAGGTGAGCTGTGCTGGAGCTTATTCGTTAGTGTTTAATACCGCGGTATCACGGTTTTTAAAACCACTTGTTAAAACTTTATACGCGCGCCAGGACGGGTACGCGTCCGGCGCTTACCATGCGGCTTCATTCACTTCTATGTAGCGCGCTCAGGTAAGCGCCTACGCGTACCTGGCCTGCGCCGGCTATAAAGTTTAAAAGTGTTTTAAATCCCGCGTATTACCGCGGTTTAACACACTAAACGAAAATAAGCTCCGGCATACGCCCGTCACCTGAGCTGGTGCCGCATTTTCATCAGAACCGCACTACAAGTGGTAGGTTTCCTTTAAGAATAAAACAGACAGTAATAAAATCAGATCTGTGTGACATCCCCTTTAAGATCTTGATTCACCTGAAAATCCTATCCCTCCTCTGCACTGAGCGTCTGATGTCTAATAATAGACGGTAATTATCCACTATGTAACGGGCTGAGATGTTGCAGGATGTGACACTTTTGCTCCTGACATAGACAAGTGTTTATATCAACTTCCCCAATCTTCCGCTGACGTCTGCGGGGCTCTCAGGTGTATGGCTTAGTATTATTGTTGGCTGTATGGGCGGTATTGAGCACTGTTGTGGTATTTGTATTGTGGGCGCTCTGGTCGTTTGTTTGTGGCAGTATTATAGTTGGTGTAGTTGGGAGGTACTTGAGTATACATTGTGTATTGTGGTATTGTTGGGGCTCGGTGTTGTTTTTGGCAGTATTATTGTTGGTGTGTGGCATATACTCTGAGCACTGTATGTGGTATTGTTGGGAGAGCGTCATGGTCGGCAGTATGTATTGTTGGTGTAATGGCGGTACTTGAGCACTGTATTGTGGTATCTTTGGGGGTGCTCGGTCCTGGTGGCGATATATATGTGGGTTATGGTTCTCCGGTTACTTGGTACCTGTATTTAGTGTAAAATTGTTGTGTGGCTCCAGAGCTGTTACGGCAGTTTATGTTGTAGTATGCGGCTCAATGGCGCCGACTGCATGTATAGTGTGTATTGTGGGTGTTGCTAGTCGGGAAGCTCATATATGTTGGTGTTTTCGTATTTTTGTCTGCGGTCGAGCACTGTATTGTGGTGAGTGTACTGTTGCGGCTGCTCGGGTTGGCAGCTATATTGTTGGTGTAGGGTGGTACCTTGTGGCCACTGTTAGTTGGGTATGTGGTTGCGGTTGATTTTTGGTTTTCTCTCGTTCCTTCTGGTGGCAGTATTATATGTTGGTGTATGGCGGTACTTGAGCACTGTATTGTGGTATTGTTGGGTGCTAGGTGGTGGCAGTATTATATGTTGGTGTATGGCGGTACTTGAGCACTGTATTGTGGTATTGTATTGTTGGGCGCTCTGGGTTGGCAGTATTATATGTTGGTGTATGGGGGTACTTGAGCACTGTATTGTGGTATTGTTGGGTGCTCGGTGGTGGCAGTATTATATGTTGGTGTATGGCGATACTTGAGCACTGTATTGTGGTATTGTTGGGCTCTCAGGTGTATGGCAGTATTATATGTTGGTGTATGGGGGTACTTGAGCACTGTATTGTGGTATTGTTGGGTGCTCGGTGGTGGCAGCATTACTTTGTTACTCTAGTGGTGCTATCGTAAGCTTACAACACAGTTACAGCACTGTATGGCAGTATTATTTGGCCACTGTAATATGATATAATTTGTCTGCCTTATAGTAGTAGTATTATTTTGGCTCTGTGTTTTGATGACATTATTTTACGTACTATAGTGTCACTATATGTTCACATTTGGGGTTCTGTACGTTGGTATAAGCCGCATTTCTGCGCTGGGAGATTATGTGATGCAATTTTGTCACTGTATTATTTTGCAGGTGTCATAGTCTTTTGGCAGTGTGGGGTGCTATGTAGACAAAGCATTGCAGGATTATTGGGGCATTATATGCTTTTATTTAACTACTGTGTTGCAGTATTATTTTATCAGTGAGTGTTATTTTGATATTGTATTATGCAATCAAATACATGAGATCTTCCATCTACGGAGCTTCTGTGTGTCTGGCACAATGTTATCAGGACATAACATCACCTCATCGCTACGAAAGGAGACACCAATCAACATTCAGAAGTAAAATGAACCGTGCATCCTATTTGTCATGGATGCCCCTGCGACCCATATCCCAGGTCGCAGGTGCACCCGTGTACCTCCGTGTGCCCCAGCCAGCCTGCACGGCAACACGCCTTTGCCGGGATGCTGTATGGTTTTATTAGTATATTGGTCTTTGTATTGTAGTATTATTCAGTCCCCCAGAAGAAGGCAGCGTGGTGACGGATGCATTGGGATGTCGGTCACCTTAGTAGGTGCTGGCGTCCACTGTCACAGGTAAAATCACCATTTATATCACGTTTAGATAGTAAGGTAAGGATATGATAGTAATCATATGCAGACTCCTACAGTCCTCATGTCTTATTAAAGTGACTTATTTATGCCAGAGGCCATTAAGACAACGTATTTTACAGCTCCGTCAGCCTTATAGATCCTGGTAAAGTTAGACCTTCCTGTGGTCTCTGCGGTGTCTCCCAGGGCACTTGATTTGTAATGTCTCTTTCCCCTTTTTGAGATATTTAAGAAAATGTGCGTAAAATATTTTGATAAAACGGTCACTAAAAGGGGATGTCCACTTTAAGCCCATTATAGCAAGTAATTCTGATTGGTTCTACAGCGAGAAGTTATTACATTTTCCATTATACTTTCTGTATCAATTCGTGACCGTTTTCTAGATCTCTGCTTGCTGTCATTCAACAAGAAGCTTCATGGTTTAGTTTCTATAGATAAACACTGGTCCATGGTCGTGTGATGTCACACAGGTGCAGGGCTCAGTATATCACACAGCTCTTATTACATTCTGGTATAACGAGCTGTGCTTCTGTGTGACATCACATGACCATGGACTTGTGTCTATCTATTGAAAGTAAACCATGACGCCTCCTGCTGAATGACAGCAAGCGGAGATCTAGGAAATATCAATTATTTGTGGGAATGTTCTTAAAATGTGGACAACCCCTTTAAGTCTGACTTATTTTGTGTAGGTTTATCTATAGGCTGCCGGTCTTAAAGGTGACTACTATAAGGGGTTAAAGGTGACTACTATAAGGGGTTAAAGGTGTCTAATATGGGGGACTTGTATAAAACTAGACTGATCAGTCACAGAGAAGTGCTCCTTCCCCTCATATTTGGAATTGTTCCGTCTATACTATTTGGTCTCTGTGCGGTTGTATGTATTGTGCACCATATGGCAGTATTATTATCCACAATACTGTATTGTCTACTGTAATAATTCTGCTATATATAATCCTCACACACATCGTAGCGGTATAATCTCTGGTTTTCCTCACTCAGTCTTTGTGTTTAGTTTTAGTAATATTCCCCCTCGGAGCGCCCCCCCCCCCCCACGTGTCTGATATAAAATACGGGAGATTCCTCCTCGGATCATCTTTTTCATCCTTCTGCCATGGAAACAATCTAATAATAGATAAAAGAATGGCGTCAGATAGAAAGAGGCAGGACGGGCACAGACGGGCGAGTGGCGGCAAGAGCCAAGAGGGTGACCAGGGGGGAATAATACGGGAACATGTCTACAGGGGTCCATAGTGTCGGCAACTGTGATGCATCTCTCCACTAGGGGGTGGGGTCGCCCCTTGTCTGTATTTTGTATCAGATCCCTTATAGACCTGTCCTTGTCCTCTAGTCCATCCATTCCCCGTATTCCCTGCTCTGTTATTGCTCTAGTTCAGCTCTGTCTTTCTTATACACAGGTACTTGGTGCTGTACACAATGGGGGTCATTTACTAAGGGCCTGATTTGCGGTTCCCCGACGTCTTACCCGAATATTTCCGATTTGCACCGATTTCCCCTGAATTGCCCCGGGATTTTGGCGCATCAGCGCCGGCATGCAAGTGACGGAAATCAGGGGGCGTGGTCGAACGAAAACCCGACGGATTCGGAAAAACCGCCGCATTTAAAAAAAAAGTGTTGCAGGACTCGCGCTTACTTTCACCAGGTATAGGCCGGTGTACTTCAGGGCATTTCGGCGGGCCTCGACGGACTTCAGCGCAGCAGCGACACCTGGTGGACGTCGGAGGAACTACCTTAATGAATCCCGGCCGGACCCGAATCCACCGCAGAGAACGCGCTGCTGGATCATGAATGGACCGGCTAAGTAAATCTGCCCCCCTTACATTACTCAGAAATTGGGGGCAGTATGAACACCCGGGCTTGTTCAGATTGATACACCAGGGCACATTTATTAAAGCCCCTGCGCCAGTTTTCTGTCTTTGCACGTCCTTTTCAGTATAAACTGATTGTACATGTATTTATAAAGAGTAGCAGCTGCTCTACACACGATGGGACACAAGTTTCGGCACTGAAGGGGGGCGTCCGGTGCACCAGATTATCATGTAAAGTCCGACAGAATTGTGCTGCACGCTCTATGAAAAAGGTGCACCAAGAAAAAATTGGTGCGCTCTGTTGGGGCAGTGCAGGGGGATTCATGAAGAACAAGCACCAGAAATCCTGAATCTGGCGCCCCCTGCACACTACACAGGACACTGCACATAGTACGCACTGCACATAGCACACCCTGCACACTGCATGTAGTACACAGGACACTGCACATAGTACATACCCTGCACATGGCACACTCACTGCACTATACACAGGACACTGCACATATTACACACTGCATATAGTACACACTGCACATATTACACACTGCACATAGTACACACTGTTCACAGTACACACTGCACATAGTACACACTGTTCACAGTACACACTGCATATAGTACACACTGCACATAATACACACTGCACATAGTACACACTATTCACAGTACACACTGCATATAGTACACACTGCACACTGCACAGGACACTGCACATAGTACACTCACTGCACATGGCACACTCACTGCACTATACACAGGACACTGCACACTACACAGGACACTGCACATAGTACACACTGCATATAGTACACACACTGCACATATTACACACTGCATATAGTACACACTGCATATAGTACACACTGCACATAGTACACACACTGCACATATTACACACTGCATATAGTACACACTGCACATAGTACACACTGCACATAGTACACACTGTTCACAGTACACACTGCATATAGTACACACTGCACATAGTACACCCTGCACATAGTACACCCTGCACATAGTACACCCTGCACATAGTACACACACTGCACATAGCACACACTGCACATAGTACACCCTGCACATAGCACACACTGCACATAGTACACACACTGCACATAGTACACACTGCATATAGTACACACTGCACATAGTACACACTGCACATAGTACACACTGCACATAGTACACACTGCGCTGTTTTTGGCCATTGTGTCAAGATCCCTTTAAACAGGAAGGAACTTGATGGTGAACTTTCACTTATACTCGTCCTCCCTGAAAAGTTTGTACACTTTGGAAAAGATGACTCACGCTCAGGAGAGGCGGCATGTTTCTGGCGAACGCTCATTAGATCTGCGGTCAAACATCTGTTTTTACATTTTTTTGTGGAATCTGGGCTTTTACCAACAGATGAGATGAGTTTTGTAGTCTGGCAGGACTCGTTCTTGGCTTGTATGTAACACATCCGTCATGTGGGGAATAGAACCGCCCCTGGATATTCCCAATCATCTCTTATGGGCTGTTCCTAAAGAGAGAATCTACACGTTCAGCTCTGCTACATCAGGAGGTGAAATTATCAGGGTTTATATTAGGGATATATCCACATGCTGCAGATTTGTCCCATTCATCTTAAATTCCCCGACCACATCCCCTATCACATGTACAGATGAAGTGTCGCTGATGGGGGAGCTGTGTCCAGTGAGGATGGGAAACCCTGCATGACCTGGGGCTCATTCAAATGAACGCACAACCACAAGAGATTGTATCTTCTCCAAGTTCACTGCTGTTCTCTGTGCTCTCTGCACACATTATTACCCCTTTCCCTTTTGAGATGTGTAATCAGACCCTTGTGTCTTTTTTTTAGTAGCAGCAGTACTGTGAAAAATGGTTTTTACATTCCAGAATTATAGCTTCTCCAAGTGCACTGCTGGGGACATGTCCTCACTCTGCTGTGCTCTGCGCTCTCTGCAGTCTGTGTTGGATTCTGTCCCTGTAGAGATATGTAATCAGACCTTTGTGCATGTTGTTAGTAGCCGCAGGACTGTGATATATGGATTTATATTCCAGGATTGTAGCTTCTTAAAGTGCACTGTGGGCGTGGCCTCACACTTCTGTACTCTACAGTATTTTCTACAGTCATTGTTCTGTATTGACCCTGGAGAGATGTGTATGTTGTTAGTAGCATCAGGACTGTGAAATATGAGTTTATAATCCAGGATTGGAATATGATCACCTGGACTGACAACCCCTGGTAGTGTAAACTGGACTTCTCCTTTAAGCAGGTTGTGTTATTCTTGTGGGCAGGTGAGAGATAAGAAAAACTTGAGGTAAATCTTTTCTCCATGATTCATGCGGCTCAGTAAATGAATGGAGCGCGCCGGTTGTTCCATTGCGTTTCCTATACTCTATGATATCCCATAGATACATTGGGGCAGATTTACTTACCCAGTCCCGTCCCGATCCCGCGGTGCATTGTCCGACGAGGATTCGGGTCCGACGCGATTCACTAAGATCGTGAGTCTGAGTTCCTACATGTGTCGCTTCTGTGCCGAAGTCCACTGGAGTTCACCTTCTTCTTCCTGGTGCATGTGAGTGCTGATCTTGCGACACAATTCCTTTTTTTAAATTCTGCGGCTTGTCCGACTGTCCGCCCCCGGCCCATTTCTGTTGTGTGCAATACGACACAGATGTGCCAAAATACGATCACGTGCGCTAAAATCCCGGGGCAATTCGGTGCAAAACTGAAATATTCGGGAAACATGATGAAAGTGCGGTGTACGGACCCTTAGTAAATGAGCCCCATTATAAGAGCTGGGATGAATACAATCTTTTCTCCATAGTTACTGAGACGTTGTCCATGTGAAGGGTAAGACTAATATATATAATATACAGCACTGGTTCATCTCCAAGTGTAACTTTCATGGGGGCTTTTACTTCTACAGTGATGACTCGTCCTCCATGCTGGAGGTCCGACAATGGGACCCCAAATGGATCAGAACACCCAGCAGTGTTACTATGGATGGAGGTGGAAGCAGAAGTTTCTATATAATGGGCCTCATTTATTAAAGTGTCTGCGCCAGTTTTCTGTCTGACTTTGCACTGGATAGAACATGGAAGCTGCTTGTACCTGTGTTTATAAAGTTTCTGCGCCAGTTTTGCTTCGCGGCTGCTCTGTGTCCGTCAAGACAGAAAAAATCTCACATGAAGAGGCTGTTACTACTTAGTCTGACCTTGCGCCACATTTATTACTGACCATGCGTCACATTTATTTTACTGGACCGTGCGGGCAACATTTTTACTGACCATTGCGGTTTCACCTTATTTTACTGGGGGGGGACCCCGTTGCAGCCCACATTATTTACGACCATGCGTCACATTTATTACTGACCGTGCGCCACATTTATTACTGACCATGCGTCACATTTATTACTGACGGTGCGCCACATTTATTACTGACCATGCGCCACATTTATTACTGACCGTGCACTACATTTATTACTGAACGTGCGCCACATTTATTACTGACTGTGCGCCCCATTTATTACTGACTGTGCGCCCCATTTATTACTGACTGTGTGCCCCATTTATTACTGACTGTGCGCCACATTTATTACTGACTGTGCGCCCCATTTATTACTGACTGTGTGCCCCATTTATTACTGACCGTGCGCCACATTTATTACTGACCGTGCACCACATTTATTACTGACCGTGCGCCCCATTTATTACTGACTGTGTGCCCCATTTATTACTGACCGTGCGCCACATTTATTACTGACCGTGCACCACATTTATTACTGACCGTGCGCCACATTTATTACTGACCGTGCGCCACATTTATTACTGACCGTGCGCTACATTTATTACTGACCGTGCACAACATTTATTACTGACCGTGCGCCACATTTATTACTGACTGTCCGTCCCATTTATTACTGACCGTGTGCCACATTTATTACTGACCGTGCGCCACATTTTTTACTGACCGTGCACTACATTTATTACTGACTGTGCGCCCCATTTATTACTGACCGTGCACAACATTTATTACGAACCTGCTCCACAATTCCGCAGCATGAACAAAGTGCAGCAAAAAAAAAAAATTGTGCAGCTTAGGGGGCGCCAGAATGATGAAGACCTGGCACCAGTTGTCTTAGATCTAGTGCCCCTTGCACACTACACAGGGCACTGCACTAGTTTTTATAAATGTGTCCCAATATATAGACTCAGAGGCTGCAAGATGAGCGTATCCATACCTGGTCCTGGTGTTGGACCCATCACACAACGAGGGACTGGATTATCATGGAACTTAGAGGGGAAGCAAGAAAATCCCTGTGAATGTTGTGCCTGTAGCTTTGCCTTAGCTCTGGGGGCACTGGCTGCGCAGCATTTTGCCTTTTGACACCGGGTGACTCATTCTGCGACGTCCTGGGGCAGATCTTACTACAGCGAAATCTGTCATCACCCTAAGGTGTGTCCGATAGACAATGGGGGTCATTTACTAAGGGCCCGATTCGCGTTTTCCCGACGTGTTACCCGAATATTTCCGATTTGCGCCGATTGTACCTGAATTGCCCCGGGATTTTGGCGCACGCGATCGGATTGTGGCGCATCGGCGCCGGCATGCGCGCGACGGAAATCGGGGGGCGTGGCCGAACGAAAACCCGACGTATTCGGAAAAACCGCCGCATTTAAGAACCGAAAATGTGTCGCTCGGGACCCGCTTACCTTCACTCAGACGGCCTCGGTGAATTCCGGCGCGTTAAAATGCTTTTCAGCGCAGCAGCGCCACCTGCTGGACGGCGGAGGAACTACCTTATTAAATCCCGGCCGGACCCGAATCCAGTGCAGAGAACCCGCCGCTGGATCGCGACTGGACCGGGTAAGTAAATGTGCCCCAATGTGATTACCTCCCCCGTCACCCGGGCGTTCCACATTACTGCACGGATCTATCAGACAGGTTCCCCAGGACTTGTGCTACAGCAGAATCACCTCAGAATTTTGAGTAAATAAATGCATCTTACAACATTACGGATATGACAGCCCTCTGTGTCATACGATGCAAGGATTCTACAATTGGGAGCCTCAGGCGTACCGTAGGGTGTACGGGAGGGGGGGGGCAGGGGCGAGAAAGTAGTATCAAGTGATTGATTTTATATGCTATCATGTATTTATGGAATGATGTAAACAAGTCCCCTGCAAACAAAGTTACATGAAACAATTCTGTCCTTCCTGCAGACAACACGAGGGGGAGCTCTGGAGCTTATTGTGGCATCAGGTTAAATACTACAGTTAAAGGAGCTGTAGAACATTTCAATGCAGAGAGCAAATAGAACATCAGTGTGAGGACACGGCCCCAGTCATATGGAGCCCAGTCACATGCAGTCCTGGAATATAAATCCATATATCACAGTCCTGCTGCTACTAACAACACACATAAAGGTACACATCTCTCCAGGGATAATACTGAACATTGGATGCAGAGAACACAGAGCACAGCAGTGTGAGGACACACCCCAGTGCATCTGGTAAAGCAACAATCCTGGAATATAAATCCATATTTCAGTCCTGCAGCTACTAACAACACACACAAGGGGGGTCATTTACTAAAGGCCCGATTCGCGTTTTCCCGACGTGTTACCCGAATATTTCCGATTTGCGCCGATTGTACCTGAATTGCCCCGGGATTGTGGCGCACGCGATCGGATTGTGGCGCATCGGCGCCGGCATGCGCGCGACGAAAATCGGGGGGCGTGACCGAACGAAAACCCGACGTATTCGGAAAAACCGCCGCATTTAAAAACCGAAAAAGTGTCGCTGAGGAAGCGCTTACCTTCACCTGGTCCGAGGTGGTGCATTCCGGCGCGATGAGATGACTTTCAGCGCAGCAGCGCCACCTGGTGGACGGCGGAAGAACTACATTCATAAATCCCGGCCGGACCCGAATGCAGAGCAGAGAACGCGCCGCTGGATCGCGACTGGACCGGGTAAGTAAATGTGCCCCAAGGTGTACAGAAAACACTGGCTGCACAGAGCACAGCAGTGCAAGGACATGCCCCCTGTGCATATGGAGCATCTAAAATCCTGGAATATGAATCCATATATCACAGTTCTGCTTCCATTAATAACACACATAAAGTTATGATTACACATATCTCCAGCGACAATACATAACACTGGCTGCAGAGAGCACAGAGCACAGCAGTGTGAGGTATGATTACACATCTCTGCAGGGATAATACATAATACTGGATGCAGAGAGCACAGGGCACAGCAGTGTAA
Source organism: Engystomops pustulosus (assembly GCA_019512145.1). Lineage (NCBI taxonomy): Eukaryota > Metazoa > Chordata > Amphibia > Anura > Leptodactylidae > Engystomops > Engystomops pustulosus. The sequence goes on from CM033648.1 coordinate 89,804,469, forward strand.
GGTCTGATTACACAGCTCTCCAGCGACAATACATAACACTGGCTGCAGAGAGCACAGAGCACAGCAGTGTGAGGTATGACTACACATCTCTCCAGGGACAATACATAACACTGGCTGCAGAGAGCACAGAGCACAGCAGTGTGAGGTCTGATTACACATCTCTGCGGGGACAATACATAACACTGGCTCACACTTGCTGCAGAGAGCCAGATCACAGCTTGGTGAGGGTCCCTGAATTACACATCCTCTCCAGGAACAATCCCATAACACTGCTGCAAGAGCAACAAGCCACAGCAGTGTGAGGTCTGATTACAATCTTCTGCGGGGGACGGGGGAACAATCATATACACTGCTTGCACAGAGAGGCACAGAGCACAGCAGTGTGGGTAAGTCTTAATATCTTTTCCAGGGGGACCAATACATTAAACACTGGCCCTGCAGAGACAACAGAGCACAGCAGTGTGAGGTCTGATTAAACCCATCTCTCAGCCAGGGACCAATAACAAACACTGGCTTGGCAGAGAGGCAAAAGAAGCACAGCAGTTGAGGTTTGATTACACATCTCTGCGGGGGAACCAATACATTACACACTGGCGTGCAGAGCATCACGAGCACATGCAGTTTGTGGAGGTTCCCCTGATTACACAATTCTCCAGGGGGGACCAATACATAGCAACAAGGCTGGAGAAGCACAGAGCACAAGCATGTGCAGGTTCTGATGTAGACATCTCCTGGGGGAAAACCACATAACCACTGGCTGGCAAGAGAGCACAGAGAACAGCAAGTGTTGAGGTCTGGGATTACACATTCTTCTGCGGGACAATACATACACACTGGTTTTTTGAAGAGAAGCACACAGAGCACAGGCAGTTGTTGAGGTATAAATTACAATCTCTCCCAGGGGACTAATACCATACACATGGCTGCAGCAAGCACAGAGCACAGCAGTGGTGAGGTCTGGATTACACATCTCTGGCGGGGGAACATTAACATTAACAACTGTGCGGCCTTGCAGAGAGCACAGAGAACAAGCAGTGTGAGGTTTTTGATTGTACCACAATCTCTCACAGGGGACAAATCATAAACAACTGGTCCTGCAGAGAGGCACAGAGCCACATCAGTGTTGAGGTCCCTGGATTACAATCTCCTCCAGGGCAATGACATAAAACCACATGGCTGCAAGGAGAAGCACAGGAGCACGCCAGGCAGTGTTGAGGTTGGATTCACATTCCTCTCCAGGGGAACAATACATAACCAACTGGCTGCAGAGAGCACAGGCACAGCCATTGGTGAGGTCTGATTAACACCTCTCTTCCGAGGGACATACAGACCGGGTGGCACTGGCGGCGCAGTCATTTGCCTTTTGGGACACCCGGTGACTCATTCTGCGACGTCCGTGGGGCCAGATCTTAGACAGCGAAATTCTGTCATCACCCCTTAAGGTGTGTCGATTAGACATGGGGGTCATTTACTAAGGGCCCGAATCGCGTTTCCTCCCCGACGTGGCTAACTCGAATATTTCCGATTGGCCGATTGTACCTGAATTGACCCGGGATTTTGGCCCGCAACGCGATACGGATTGTGCGCGCATCGGTCGCTCGGCATGCGCGCGACGGAAATCCGTGGGCGCCCGTGGTACCGACGAAAACCCGACGGTAATGTCGGTAAAAAACCGCCGCCATTAAATAACCGAAAATGTGTTCGTCGGGACACCCTACTACCTTCACTCGACGGCCTCGGTGAATCTCCGGCGCGCTTAAATGCTATCTTCAGCTCGCAGCAGCGCACTTAGTCTGGAGCGGCGGACCCTGGTAACTTACCTTATTAAACCGGTTCCATCAGCGGACCCGATCCAGTGCCAGATACCCCGCCGGCTGGATCGCGACTGGACCGGTGTAAGTTATATGTGCCCCATCGTTGTGAGTTACCTCCCACGTCACCCCGGGCGTTCCACATTACTGCAAGGATCTATCAGACAGGTTCCAGGACTATGTGCTACAGCAGTAATCCCTCAGAATTTTTGATTAATAAATGGCCTATTACAACAGGTACGTGATATACACGCCCTCGTGTGTCCCATACGCATCGAAGAGTCTACAATTGGGAGCCTCAGGCGTCCGTAGGGTGTACTGGAGGGGGGGGCAGCGAGGCCCTAGAAGAGAAAGTAGAAAGTCAGCTAAGTTAATTGATTTTATAGAGCCTATCATGTATTTATGGAATTATGTACACAAGTCCCCTGCAACAAAGTTACCCATGAACACCATTTGTCTCTCTGCAGACAACACGTAGGGCGGAGCTCTGGGCTTACTTGTGGAGTTCATCGTTATTACTACAGTTAAAGGAGCTGTTAGAACATTCTTCAATGACAGAGAGCACATGAGAACCACTCCAGTGTTGAGGACCGGCCCCAGGTCAATGAGTCTAGCCAGTCATCATGATTAGGTCCCTGGAATATAAATGCATCATATATACAAGTACCCTGCTTGCTACTAACAACCACACATAAAGGTAAAACTCTCAAGGGATAATCACTGAAATTGGAGCAGACGACACAGAGCACCACGCAGTGTGAGGAACACCCAGTGCATCTGGTAAACAACAATCCTGGAAAATAAATCACATAGCTTTCGTCCTCAGTCTACTAACAACAACACACAAGGCGGGGTCATATTTACTACTAAAGCCGATTCAGCGTTTCCCGCGTGTTCACCCGAATATTCGCCGATTCTGGCGCCGATTGTACCTGTAATTTGCACCGTGGACTTGTGGGCGCACGCGACTCGGATTGTGGCGATCGGCGCGGCATGCGCGAACGAACTAATCTGGGGGGCCGTGACCGAACACGAAACCACCTGTTAACCGACGCTTATTTCAAAATCCGAAACTAAACCCGAAGTGCTCGCTGATGGAAGCGCTTACCTTCACCCTGTGTCCAGAGGTGGTGCAGTCTCTCCGGCGCGTTGAGATGACTTTCGATCGCAGCAGCGCACACCTGGTGGTACGGACGGAAGAACTATACCATTTCATAAATCCCGGCCGGACCCGAATGCAGAGCAGAGTTAACGCGACGTGGATCGCGACTGGACCGGGTAAGTAAATGTGCCCCATAGTGTACAGAAAACACTGGCTGCACGAGAATACAGCAGTGCAAGTACAATGCCCCCTGGTGCATAGGAGCATCGAAAAACTCCTGGAATCATGCAATCCATATATCACAGCTGCCTTCCATTAATCCCAACACACATACAGTCATTCTGATTACACATACTCTCCATGCACAATACATACTACACTGGCTGCAGAGAGCACAGAGCACAGCAGTGTGATGGTATGATTACAACATCTCTGAGGGATAATACATAACATAATGATGAAGCGAGCACAGAGGCACAGCCTATGGGTAGGTCTGATACCAAACTCTCCAGCGACAATACATAACACGGCTGCAGAGAGCACAGAGCACAAGCAGTGTGAGGTGTTGACTACACATCTCTCCAGGGACAATACATAACACTGGCTGTCATGAGATGCCAGAGCACCAGCAGCTGTGCCTGGTCTGATTTACACCCTTCTGCGGACAATACATAACTGGCTACCCCAGCAGAGCACCGAGCACAGCATGTCGTGAGGTCTGATTACATTTTTCATCTCTCTGCTTTCGGGACAATATTATAACCTTGATGCTTCCATAGAGCAAGAGCACATGTTCAGTGTGATTTGGTCTGATTCACACTCTCTCTCAAGGTCAATACACTCAAACACTGGCGCAGGCAGAGAGCACAGAGAACCCTTTTTAGAGTGTGAGGTCCTGATTACACATTCTCTTCGCCGGGCGACCCCAATATCATAACAAGGCTCAGAGAGCACAGAGCCACGCAAGCTTGTTGATTTTGGGTTGTCTAATTTACCTATTTCCAGGTTTCCCCCCCCCCCTGTCTTTTTTTTCCGTTTGATACAATCACCTTATTAACACTGGATGCAGAGAAAACATTTGAAGAAACCGCAGTGTGAGGTTGGATTATCACCATTCTCTTCAGGGCAACTACATCAACACCTGGCTGACCCCACGAGTAGCACAGAGCACCCCTTTTAGACTACGTCGTGTTAGTGTCTGCATTTACCACCATTCCTATCTTCTTGGTGGCGAATCACTACTATTCACCCCCCTAATCAACCGGCCGCAGATTGTAGCATCAGAGACATTCTACCGCAGTTTCTTCTGTGAGTGTCTTGACTATCACATTATCTCCAGGGACACTTTAAACTAGCAACAGGCTGCAGCAGAGCACAGCCAGACACAGCCAGTCTGTGACTGACCTGTATTAGACATTTTACTCCTGCTTTTTTTTTCGGGGGGTATCTTTATTAACACATATTAATCAACTGGCTGCGAGAGCACAGAGCAACCAGACAGTGGGGACGGTCTGATACACCCCATCTATGCGGTTGTTTTTTGCACCAATAATACATCACTGGTGCAATGAGCACAGAGCACAAGCAGTGTGACCCTTCGGTTACATTACATACCACACTCTCTCCATGGGACTAATACCATATAACACGGCTGCAGAGCGCCACAGTTAAGCACACCGTATAGTGTGACCGGTCTGACCTAAACACTCCTGCGGTTTGACAATACCCCATAATAACCTGGCTGAAGAGAGCACAGTGCACTAGCACGTGTCGACCGGCTATCGTAACAATCTCTCCAGGGACAATAACTAACACTGCTTGTACTTAGCGAGCACAGTAGATCCAGCAGTGTGACGCGGTCTGATTACCACAATCTACTCAGGGGTACAATTAAATAATCACTGGCTGTCAGAGAGCAATGATGCAGACAGGCATCTTGTTCGGACTCGGTATCTGATCTACAATTCTCTCCAGGGACAATACCATAATCAATGGACTGCAGAGTAGCACAGAGTACAGGCGTGTTGCGTTCGTTCTGATTATCACATTTCTCTCATGTTTTTGGCTACATATACCCACATAACACCTGGCTGCATGAGAGCAACAGAGCATCAGCAGTGTTTTGACTTTTTTTCTCGGTCTGTTATTGATTACACATCTCTCCAGGGACAATACATAACACTGGCTGCAGTCTAGATCGTCATAACTGCTGACATTTTTGTTGCATTTGGTTCTTTAACTGCAGGTTGTGCTCTTGTCACCTGAACATACGTCCTCTGACAACTCCTCTACATGACAGATAATTCTCCCTGAAGGTTGTTTGTGTGAAGATGCTGCACTGTCTGATCATGCGTGGCCCTTTAAATAATTTAATGATATGAGTAAAATGTAGCAGCAGTGAAGGATTCTGGGAGGTCGCGCGCTGTTCATGTCAAGTCAGGTCAGGAGCTGTGACATGTTACACGGGAAAGAGAAACCCTGCACAACAGCGACATATCCTGCTCCAAAAGGCTGAAAAACAAACGTGTTCCCTGTGTTATACCATAAGAAGAAAGAAGAAATGGAATTATTGTTATCAGGATCAAATGATGAGTCCAGGAATGTACATAGTAACCTACTCCTATCATATTATATGTATCTACCCCCCAAGTATTACATAAAGAATATCCAATCCAATAGAATACATGTAGTTTACCTAACATAGGGGGCAGTATTACAGTAGTTATATTCTTGTACATAGGGGGCAGTATTATAGTAGTTATATTCCTGTACATAGGGGGCAGTATTATAGTAGTTATATTTGTACATAGGGGGCAGTATTATAGTAGTTATATTCTTGTACATAGGGGGCAGTATTATAGTAGTTTCATCACTACACATAACATATAATACCGCTCACATGGGTCTGGGGAAGGTATTATATACATATGGTTTGGCTTACAGGTTCTCTTGATGGCTTTTGCTGTGAGTAGATGTTGTGGCTGTTGAACTGTAGATATGAAGAGATAAGTGACAAGTTGCTGTTAGGAGCCACTTTGTCTTTGTCATCGCTGAGAGCTGACTGACATCATCCATGTTCCTGTCCTTACAGATAGTTGGCTGCGGTGCTGTAGCCATAGATGAATGTGCGGCTGCTGTAGGGGGGGGGGGGGGGGGTTATTACTTTTATACTTTAAGGAGGTTTTTTTCTATAATTGAAGGTTACCAGTATCTTAATGTATTTATTTATTGGAACAATTTTTGGTAGTTTTCACCCTTTATCTCTTTGTGTCTCTTGGATTCAGTAGCATTGTCCAGATTCTCCTGGGTGTTGGTGTTTATGTGGCTGTGGTTTCCAGGGTCTTTGCCTTCTGACGCTCCACAGCTGCCGGAGCGCAGTGCATGCTGGGGTTGGGGTACCACGGGGTCAGGTCTCTCCAGGGACCCTTCATTCTTACACAGACAGTAAGCAGTTCTAGAAGAATAAACCACAGCAAACAGTGTTATATATTGTTCGTGAAGAGATATGTAATCAGACCTCACACTGCTGTGCTCTGTGCTTTCTGCAGCCAGTGTTATGTATTGTCCCTGGAGAGATGTGTAATCAGACCTCACACTGCTGTGCCCTGTGCTCTCTGCAGCTTGTTATGTATTGTCCCTGGCCTGGAGAGATGTGTAATCAGACCTCACACTGCTGTGCTCTGTGCTCTCTGCAGTCAGTGTTATGTATTGTCCCAGGGGATATGTGTAATCAGACCTCACACTTAGTACACACTCACCTAATGCACACTGCACATAGGACACACTATTCACAGACAAACCCTGCATATATACAACACTGCACACGCCAGGACGACTGGCACATTTCCACTCATGCACATTGCACGACTCACTGCAACCTACACAGGACCTGCACCACTACAATAACACAGGCCAACTGTCACATAGTACACACGCATATAGTACCCACACTGACCTATTACCACTGCATATAGTACACACTGCATATAGTACACACTGCACTAGTACACACACTGCAAACATATTCACACTGCATATAGTACACACTGCACATTACATACACACTGCACATAGTACACAACAACATGTTCACACAGTACACACTGCATATAGTAACACTGCACATAGTACACCTGCCATCTACACAACAACCCTGCCATATACCCCCCTGCACCTAGTACCACACTGCACATAGCACACCTGCTGCACATAGTACAAAGACCCTGCACATATAGCACACACTGGCCACATAGTACACACAAGACTGAACATAGTAACACAACTTGCATATAGTACCCACTGCACATCGTACAACACTTCCACAATTACACACCACTGCACATAGTACACTACTGCGCTTTTTTTGGCCATTGTGTCAAGATCCCTTTAAACAGGAAGAATTGATGGTGGACTTCTTTCACTTATACTCGTCCTCTCCCTGAAAGTTGTCACTTGTAAAAGAATGACTCACGCCAGGAAGAGCGGGCATGTTTCTGGCGAACGCTCATTAGATCTCGTCGAAACATCTGTTTTTTTTAACATTTTTTTGGTGGAACTCTGGGCTTTTACACAGATGGAGATGAGTTTTGTAGTGCTGCAGACTCGTTTCTTGGCTTGTATTAAACAATCCGTCATGTGGGGAATAGAACCGCCTCGCCCCTGGATATTCCCCAATCATCTCTTATGGGCGAGCTTGTTCGCTCAAGATAGAATCTATCTCACGTTCAGCTCTGCCTAACACATCAGGAGGGAACTTATCCAGGGTTTATATTAGGGATATATCCACATGCTTCCTATTGTCCCATTCATCTTACATTCCCGACCACATCCCTATATCACATGTACAGATAAGTGTCCGCGGATGGGGAGCTGGCCATTGAGGATGGGAAACCCTGCATGACCCGGGGGCTCATTTCACAAATGAAACGTACAACCCCAAGAAGATTGTATCTTTCTCCCAGTTCACTTGCTGTTCTCTGTGCTCTCTGCACACATTTTACCCCATTACCCCTTTCCCTTTTGAGATGTGTAATCAGCGCCTTGTGTCCTTTTTTTAGTAAGCAGCATTACTGTGAAAAACTGTTTTTTTTGGAAATTCCAGAATTATAGCTTTCTCCAAGCACTGCTGGGGACAGTCCCTCACTCTGCTGTGTCTGCGCTCTTCTCGAGTCTTGTTGATTCTGTCCCGTAGAGATAGTAATCAGACCTTGTGCATGTTGTTTCGTAGCCGCAGGACTGTGATATATGGATTTATATTCCAGTTGTATCTTCTTAAGTGCAACTGTGGGCGTGGCCCTCCCACACTTCTGTACTCTACAGTATTTTCCTTCTTTTCTAGCAGTCATTGTTCTGTATTGACCCTAGGAGAGATGTGTATTTGTTGTAGGCATCAGGACTGTGAAATAAGTTTATAATCCAGGATTGGAATATTATCACCTGGACCTGACAACCCTGGTAGTGTACCCGGACTTCTCCTTTACGCTGTTTGTGTTATTCTTTGGGCAGGTGATAGATAAGAACCTTGAGGTAAATCTTTTCTCCATGAGTCATGCGGCTCAGTAAATGAAGAGCGCCGCCGGTTGTTCCATTGCGTTTCCTATACTCTAGATTCCCATAATACATTGGGGCCGGATTTACTTACCCCGGTCCCGTCCCATCCCGCCGCGGTGCATGTCCGACGAGATTCGGGTCCGACTCTATTCACTAAGATCGTGATTCTGAGTTCCTACATGGTCGCTTCTGTGCCGAAGTCCACTGGAGTTTCACCTTCTCTTCTTCCTTCTGGTGCATGTGCGTGCTGATCTTGCGACACAATTCCTTTTTTTTAAATTCTGGCGGCTTGTCCACTGTCCGCCCCCGGCCCATTTCTGTTGGTGGCAATCCGACACAGATGTGGGCCAAATAACGATCACGTGCGCTAAAAATCCCGGGGCACTTCGGTGCAAAACTGAAATATTCGGAACAATATGAAAGTGCGGTGTACGGACCCTTAGTAAATGAGCCCCATTATAAGAGCTGGGGATGATTACAAATCTTTTCTCCATATTACTGAGACGTTGTCCATGTGAAGGGTAAGACTAATATATATATATACAAGCACTGGTTCATCTCCAAGTGTAACTTTCAATGTGGGCTTTTACTTCTAACAGTAGATGGACTGACTCGATCCTCCATGTGGAGGTCCACAATGGGGACCCCAAATGGATCAGAACACCCAGCGTGTTACTATGGATGGAGGTGGAAGCAGAAATTTCTATAATAATGGGAATGGGCCGCATTTATTAAGTGTCTGCGCCAGTGTTTTCTGTCTGACTTTGGCACTGGATAGAACATGGAAGCTGCTTGTACCTGTGTTTATAACGTTTTTTCTTCTTCCTCTGCGCCAGTGTTTGCTTCGCGGCTGCTCTGTGTCGGCAAGACAGAAAAAAATCTCACATGAAGAGGCGGTTACTACTACTTAGTCTGACCTGCGCCACATTTCTTACTGACTCATCGGCACATTTCGTACTGACCGTGCTCCACATTATTACTGACCATGGCGTCACATTTATTAACTGAACCGTGCCGCCACATGTATTACTTCCATGCGTCACTTTATTACTGACGTGGCTCCACATTTTTACTGACCATGCTTCACATTTATTACTCTGACCGTGGCGCCACATTTATTACTGACCATGCGTCACATTTCTTACGGACGGTGCGCCACATTTATTACTGCCTGCCCACAGTTATTACTGACCTGTGCACTAACATTTATTTACTGAACGTGCGCCACCTTTATTACGACTGTGCGCCCCCCATTTATTACGACTGTGCGCCCCATTTATTACTGAACTGTGTGCCCCATTTATTACTGACGTGGCCACATTTATTACTGACTGTGCTGCCCCGATTTCTTCTGACTGGTGTGCCCCCTTTCTTTCTGATGTCCGTGCGCCACATTTATTACTGACCGTGCACCCATTTAGTCTTACCGTGCGCCCCATTTATTACTGACTACTGTGTGCCCCATTTATTACTGACCTTGCGCCACATTTATTACTGCCGTGCACCACATTTATTACTGACCGTGCGCCCCACATTTTATTACGACCGTGCGCCACATTTCTTACTGACCGTGCGCCTACATTTATTACTGACCTCGTGCACACAGTTATTACTGAACCGTGCCGCCACATTTATTCTGACTGTCCGTCCCATTTATTACTGACTGTGCCATTTATTACTACTGACCGTGCGCCACATTTTTTACTGAAACCGTAGCATACATGTATTTACTGCGTGCGCCCGCCCCATTTATTACGACCGTGCACAACTTTATTACAACCTGCTCCCAATTCCGCAGCATTAACAAAGTGCAGCAAAAAAAAAAAAATTGTGGCAGCTAGGGGGCCGCCGCAGAAATGATGAAACCTGGCACCAGTTGTCTTAGATTAAGTGCCCCTTGCACCCTACAACAGGGCACTGCAACTAGTTTTTATAAATGTTCCTCAATATATAGACTCCGAGGCTGCAAGATGACGTATCCATACCTTGTCCTGGTGTTTGACCCATCACACACAGGGACTGGGATTATCACACATAGATTAGATGGGAAGCAGAAATCCCGGTGAATTTGGCCTGTACTTTGCCTTAGCTCTGGGTGCACTGGCGGCGCAGCATTTGCCTTTTGGGGACAAACCGGTGACTCATTCGCGACGTCCTGGGGCAGATCTTAGCTACAGCGAAATCTGTCATCACCCTAAGTGTGTCCGATAGACAATGGGGGTCATTTACTAAGGGGGCCCGAATCCTTTTCCCCCTCCCCCGACGTGTTACCTCGAATATTTCCGATTTGGGGCCGATTGTACCTGAATTGCCCGGGATTTTGCGTCAAACGCGATCGGATTGTGGGCAATGCGCCGGCATGCGCGCGACGGAAATCTGGGGCCCGTGGCCGACGAAAACCCCGACGTAATTCGGGGAAAAAACCGCCGCATTTAATAACCGAAAATGTGTCGCTCGGGAACCCTTACCTACCTTCACTCAGACGGCCTCGGTGAATTCCTCCGGCGCGTTAAATGCTTTCAGCGCAGCAGCGCCACCAGTCTGGAGCGGCGGAGGAACTACCTTATTAAATCCCGATCCCGATCCCAGGCGGACCCGAATCCAGTGCAGAGAACCCGCCGCTGGATCGCGACTGGACCGGGTAAGTAATGTGCCCCATGTTGGATTACCTCCCCGTCACCCCGGGCGTTCCACATTACTGCACGGATCCTATCAGACAGGTTCCCAGGACTTGTCTACAGCATAATCCCTCCGAATTTTTGATTAATAAATGGCCTCTTACACATTACTGATATACACGCCCTCTGTGTCATACGATTCAAGTATTCTACAATTGGGACCTCAGGCGTCCGTAGGGTGTACTTGGAGGGGGGGGCAGGGGCGAGAAAGTAGTATCTAGTTAGATTGATTTTAGAGGCCTAATCATGTATTTAATGGAATTATTGTACACAAGTCCCCTGCAACAAAGTTACATGAAACATCTGTCCTCTGCGACAACACTAGGGGAGCTCTGGGCTTCTTTGGGTTGCATCAGTTTCATACTAACAAGTTCAAGGAGCTGTAGAACATTTCATTCAATGCAGAGAGCAATAGACCATCAGTGTGAGGACCCGGCCCCAGTACAGATGGAGCCCAGTCACATGCAGGTCCCTGGAATATAAAGCCATATATACAGTCCCTGCTTGCTACTAACACCACACATAAAGGTAAACACCCTCTCCAGGATAATACTGAACATTGGATGCAGAGACACAGAGCACGCAGTGGTGAGGACACACCCCAGTGCATCTGGTAAATCAACAATCCTGGGAATAATAAATCCATATTTCTTCCTCAATCTCTAACAACACACCAAGGGGGGTCATATTTACTACTAAAGCCCGATTCGCGTTTTTCCCGCGTGTTACACCCCGAATAGTCGCCGATTTGCGCCGATGTACTTAATTGCCCCTGGATTGTGGGCGCACGCATCGGATTGTGGCGCATCGGCGCGGCATGCGCGCGAACTAATCTGGGGGGCGTGACCGAACGAAACCCGACGTATTCGGAAAACCCCGATTTAAAACCCGGAAAAGTGTCGCTGAGGAAGCGCTTACCTTCACCCCTGGTCCGAGGTGGTGCATTCTTCCGGCGCTTGAGATGACTTTCATCGCAGCAGCGCCACCTGGTGGGACGGCTGAAGAACTACATTTCATAAATCCCGGCCGGACCCGAATGCAGAGCAGAGTAACCGCCGCTGATCGCGACTGGACCGGTAAGTAAATGTGCCCCAATGTGTACAGAAAACACTGGCTGCACAGATCACAGCAGTGCAAGTACAATGCCCCCGTGCATAGGAGCTCGAAAAACTCCTGGAATATGAATCCAATATACATCTGTCCTTCCATTAATCCCACACATACAGTTATGATTACACATTCTCCAGCGACAATACATAACACTGGCTGCAGAGAGCACAGATCACAGCAGTGTGATGTATATTACACATCTCTGCAGGATAATACATAATAATGGATGCAGAGAGCATCAAGGCACAGCAGTGTAGGTCTGTTACACATCTCTCCAGCGACAATACATAACACTGGCTGCAAGAGCACAGAGCACAGCAGTGTGAGGTTTACTACACATCTCTCCAGGGACATACATAACCTGGCTGCAGAGAGCACAGAGCACAGCAGTGTGAGGTCTGATTCACCCCTTCTGCGGACATACATAACCGGCTACAGAGAGCACAGAGCACAGCATGTGTGAGGTCTGATTACACATCTCTGCGGGACAATACATACCCTTGCTTCCGAGAGCACAGGAGCACAGCAGTGTGAGGTCTGATTACACTCTCTCTCCAGGTCAATACATAACACGGGCGGGCAGAGAGCACAGAGCACAGCAGTGTGATGTCCTGATTACACATCTCTGCGGGGACAATACATACACGGCTTCAGAGAGCACAGACAACAGCATGTGAGTCTATATAACATATCCAGGGACAAATACAATAACCTGGCTGCAGAGAACACGGAGCACATCACGTTTGGTCTGATACCATCTCTCCCGGGACAATACATCACCTGGCTGCATAGAGATCACAGACACAGCAGTGTGAGGTCTGATTACACATCTCTGTTGGCGGGTACAATCAACACTGCGTGCTGCAAGAGCACAGAGCACAGCAGTGTGAGGTCCGGATTCACTATCTCCAGTGACAATACATAGCACGGCTGCAGAGGCCAGAGCACAGCAGTGTGAGGTCTGATTAGACATCTCTGCGGGGACAAACACATAACACTGCTCAGAAGCACAGAGACAGCAGTTTGAGGTCTGATTACACTCCTCTGCGGGACAATACATACACTGGTTTCAGAGAGCACAGAGCACAGCATTGTGAGGTATAATTACACATCTCTCCAGGGACATACTAACACTGGCTGCAGAGAGCACGAGCCCAGCAGTGTGAGGTCTGAAACTTACACATCTCTCTGCGGGGACAATACATAACACTGGCTGCAGAGAGCACGAGCACAGCAGTGTTAGGTCTGATTACACAGCTCCTCCAGGACAATACATAACACTGGCTGCATGAGAGCCACAGATCACAGATGCAGTGTGAGGTCTGAATACCGCGTCCAGGGACAATACATCACACTGGCTGCAGATAGCACAGATCAACAGCATTGGAGGTCTGATTACACATCTCTCCAGGACATACTAACACTGGCTGCAGAGAGCACAGAGCACAGCAGTGTGAGGGTCGGATGACACATCTCTCCAGGGACAATACATAACACTGGCTGAGAGAGCCAGAGCACAGCAGTGTAGGTCTGATTACACATCTCTCCAGGTACATACATACCACTGGCTGTCAGTCTAGATCGTCATAACTGCTGACTTTTGTTGCATTTGGTTCTTTAAACTGGCAGGTTGTGCTCTTGTCACCTAACATCACGTCCTCCTCTGCAACTCCTCTACTGACATCTAATTCTCCCTGAAGTTGTTTGTGTGAAGATGCTGCACTGTCTGATCTGCGTGGTCCCTTTAATATTTAATGATTGAGTAAAATGTTAGCAGCAGTGAGGGTTCGGGGAGGTCGCGCGCTGGTTCATGTCAAGATCCATGTCAGGAGGCTTGACATGTTACAACGGAAACGAGAACCCTGCACAACACGACATCTCCTGCTCCAAAAGGCTGACAAACAACTTGTTCCCTGTGTTATAATAAGAAGAAGAAGAAATGAATTATTTGTTATCATGATCAAATATGAGTCCAGGAATGTACAGTAGTAACCTACCCTATCAATATGATATGTATCTCCCCCCAAGTATTACATAAAGAATATCCAATCCAATATGAATACATGTAGTTTACCTAACATAGGGGCATTATACAGTAGTTATATTCTTGTACATAGTGGGCAGTATTATCGTAGTTATATTTCCTGTACTAGGGGGCATATTATCGTAGTTATATCCTTGTACATAGGCGTATTATAGTAGTTATATTCTTGTACATAGGGGGCATAATTATAGTAGTTATATTCCTGTACCTAGGGGGCAGTATTCTAGATAGTTAATATCCTTGTCTAGGGGTCAGTATTATAGAGTTAATTCCTGTACATGGGGGCAGTAAATGATCGTAGTTATCTCTCCTGTACTTGGGGGCAGTATTATAGTATTATATTCCTGTACATAGGGGCAGTATTAGTAGTAGTTATATTCCGTACATAGGGGCAGTATTATAGTAGCTATATGCCTGTACCTAGGGCAGTATAATAGTAGTTATTCTTGTACATAGGGGGCAGTAAAATTATATACTTATATTCTTGGTAATAGGGGGCAGTATTATAGTATTTATATTCTTGTACATAGGGAGCAGTATTATAGTAGTTATATTCCTGTACATAGGGGCAGTATTATAGTCGTTAATTCTTGTACATAGGGGGTAGTACTTAATATTTACATTCTTGTACATAGGAGGCAGATTAGAGCGTTATAATTCCGTACATAGGGAAGTATTATGTCGTTAATTATTCTTTTACATAGGGGCAGTATTATATTAGTTTATCTTGTACATAGGGGTGCAGTATTATAGATTTATATTTTGTACATAGGGGCAGTATTATAGTAGTTAAATTCTTGTACATAGGAGGCAGTAATGATAGTATTATATTTCTTGTAGCAATAGCCGCAGTATTATAGTAGTTTATTCTTGTACATAGTGGGCAGTATTATAGTAGTTAATTCCCCTGTAACATAGGAGGCAGTATTATAGTAGTTATATTCTGTCACATAGGGGCAGTATTATAGTAGTTTATATCTTGTACATTAGGGGCAGTATTAGAGTATTATAATTCTTTACATGGGGCAGTATTAGTAGTTATCATCTTGTCCATAGGGGGCGTATTAAGTAGTTATATTCTTGTACAGAGGAGGCAGTATTATAGTGTTTATATTCTTGTCCTAGGGGCAGTATTAATAGTAGTTATATTCTTGTACAATAGGGGCAGTATTATAGTGTTAGATTTTTGTACATAGGGGGGGCAGTATTATAGTAGTTAATTCTTTACATAGGGGGCTATTATAGTAGTTTTCATCACTACACATAACATATAATACCCTCACATGGGTCTGGGGAAGTATTAATACATATGGTTTTTGGCTTACAGGTTCTCTTGATGGCTTTTGGCTGTGAGTAGCTGTTGTGGCTGTTGAATCTGTAGATAATGAAGAGATAAGTGACCAGTTTGCTGTTAGGAGCCACTTTGTCTTGGTCATCTGCCTGAGAGCTTGACTGACATCATCCTGTTCCTGTCCTTACAGAAGGTTTGGCTGCGTGCTGTAGCCATAGATGAATGTGCGGCGCTGAGGGGGGGGGGGGAGGTTATTCCTTTTATACTTTAAGGAGGTTTTTTTCTATATTGAAGGTGACCAGTATCTTAATGTATTTATTTATGGAACAATTTTTGTAGTTTTTCAACCCTTTAATCCTTTGTGTTCTTTGGATTCATTACATTGTCCAGATTCTCTCCGGGGGTTGGTGTTATGTGGCTGTGGTTTCCAGTTCTTTCCTTGCTGACGCTCCATAAACAGCTGCCGGGGGCAGTGCATGCTGGGGGTTGGGGTACCACGGGGGTCATGTCTCTCCAGGGACCCTTCATTCTTCATACACAGACACGTACGCGTTCTAGAAGAATAACCACAGCAAACAGTGTTATATATTGTTCGTGATAGATATGTAATCAGACCTCACCTGCTGTGCTCTGTGCTTTCTGCAGCATGTAGTATTGTCCCTGGAGAGATGTTACTCAGACCTCCACTGCGTGCCGCTTTGCTCTCCTGCAGCTTGTTATGTAGTGTCCTGGCCTGGAGAGATGTTAATCAACCTTCACACACTGCTGTGCTTCTGTCTCTCTGCAGGTCCAGTGTTATGTATTGTCCCCAGGGATATGTGTACTCAGACCTCACACTGGCTGTGCCCTGTGCTCGTCTGCGCCAGTGGTTATGGATTGTTCCCAGTGGTATGGTCATCAGACCCACACTGCTGTTCTCTTGCTCTCTTCAGCCAGTTGTTATGTATTGTCCCCAGAGAGATGTGTATCCGACCTCACACACACTGCTGTTTCTGTGGCTCTCTTCAGCCAGTGTTTATGTATTGTCCCCAGAGAGATGTGTAATACAGCCTCACCGGCTGTTCTCTTGTGCTCTCTCAGCCAGTGTTATTATTTTCCCTGGAGAGAGTGTATCCGAACCTCACACTGCTGTGCTCTGTTCTTCAGACCAGTGTTTATGTATTGTCCCCGCAGAGATTGTATCCGACCTCCACACACTGCTGTTCTGTGGCTCCTCTGCAGCGTAATCCGACCTCACACTGCTATGCTCTCTGCTATCTGACGCCAGTGTTAGTTATGGTTCCTAGAGAGATACATAATCAGACCATTGTGTATGTAGTTGTGTAGCAGCAGGACTGTGAAATATATATTTATATATACTGCGGGATTGTAGCCTCTCCGAGTGCACTGGCGGTGTCCTCACACTGCTGTGACAATAGCTTGCTGTATAGAAACTCCTCCCCCTTGGTCTGTGTAACTTCTGTTGTAGCTTGCTATAGGTATTACTCATTGTAAAGAGCACAAAGCACAGCAGTGTGAGGAGATACAATCCTGTAATATAAATCCATATATCACAGTTCTGCTGCTACTAACTGGTTACACGTCTCTCCAGGGACAATGCATAACCCTGGCTGCAGTCTGTAGGGTCAGGGGATTGGGGTGGATTTGACCGTCCATAAATAGTTTTATTAATTTTTTTTCTCACTTTTGTTTTTCTTCAGGTGTTACAGAAACTGGGGAAAGCAGACGAGACGAAAGACGAGCAGTTTGAGCAATGTGTGCAGAACTTCAACAAGCAGCTGGTGAGTGCGGAAGCAGCGCGGCGCCATTATTTACTGGACCAGAAGGGGAGACGCGGAGGAGGCGCCTGAAGACATCCAGCATCTGTGTATATTATCAGTCATCAACGAGGGGAAAGCAACAGAACAAATGATTTATAGAAATCGCTTACATAGCAATCCCTCAACGTGATCAGGTCAGGATAGTCTGGGGGTCACAGCCCTCAAGTCACCTCCCAAGTGTCCATCAAGAAAAATGCAACACAATACAGACCGTAGCGAAAGTCTAAGATTAGGAAACTATTTCTTAAAGGGGTTGTCCCCTGTTTTCAGAAATGAATAAACAGAGAATACAACAGGAAGCGGACAGCGCCTTTCTCTGTGTAGTGGCTGAAACGGGGCGCTGCAGCTTAGGTCACATGAACAGGAAAAGATGTGTAGTAACCTGATCTCACCACTACACAGAGAATGGCGCTGTCTTCTTCCTGCTTATTCTCTGTGCAGTAACAGCTGATCTGTAGCTGCTGGTGATTAGGTGTGGAGTCAGGATTTTTCAGATACTAAGCAAAGTTATATTTGGATTGTCACATTCTTCACAACCCCCCCCCCCTTAGCTTTTCTTTACTTATTTTTGCCCTAAATTTCCCCTTGCACAATCCCCTGAGGACATAGTGGGCTGTCGGGGTGTGTTCTAGTGAGGGAATACAAAGTATAACACAGACAAAGGGTTAGCAAACACTGTGCTGTAATATCCCTTTAAGTGGGATCAGTGCCGGCCCCCATCTGTCATGTGACTGTCGGGGGTGAGAGGATTTCTTCATACCGGAAGCCGCAATGTGTCCTGCAGGATGTTTTCATCCTCAAAGACTCCAGGATAGGAATGACTCAACCTCCAGAAAACGCAGACGAGGTGCTGAGCGAGGACTTCTGGGTCACTCCCGTGACAACATCTGGGAGCAAAAACCAAGGAGGAAAATAGAAATGTAGCTCCAGATGTCAGAAAAGCATCAGGAAACAAAATGTGCCCCCCCCCCCCCCCCCCAGAGCTCACGAGATGTTAACTATTGGTTAAAATGAGGGCATCAATGCCCTATCCTACACAGGGCATTAGGGACTGAAGTGACCACAGGCTGCCCTGCTGTCCATGTTATACTGATATACCAACACTGACCACAGGCTGCACTGCTGTCCATGGTATACAGATATACCAACACTGACCACAGGCTGCACTGCTGTCCATGTTATATAGATATACCAACACTGACCACAGGCTGCACTGCTGTCCATAGACACCGAAAGACCAATAATGTCCACGGGCTGCATTGCTGTCTATGGACCGAGACAGACAAATACTGTCCATAGGCTGCACTGCTGTCTATGGACACAGAAGGATCAATACTGTCCATAGGCTGCTCTTCTGTCAAGTCAATGGAAGCAGAAAGAGCAATACTGTCCACAGGCTGCACTGCTGTCTATGGACCCAGAAACACCAATACTGTCCACATGCTGCGGGGAGGCAGGAAGCCTATCAGTGACCAGTGATTTCTACCAATAATCTGGAAAGTGCAAGATGGGCGTTCCCGTTCCTGGCAGGTGCTTTCCAAGTGTGGCTGGACAACCTTTGACAATACTGTCCACAGGCTGCTCTTCTGTCCAGTCAATGGAAGTCTATGGACCCAGAAAGACCAATACTGTCCATAGGCTGCATTGCTGTCCATGTTATACAGATATACCAACACTGACCACAGGCTGCACTGCTGTCCATGTTATATAGATATACCAACACTGACCACAGGCTGCATTGCTGTCTATGGACCCAGAAAAGGAAGGAAGTGAGGACCCGCAGCAGACATCTTGTTATTGTTGTTGTTTTTATGTTTCTATCCTGCACATGTTTTCGATGCGGCTGAGTCATTGTTATTGAGGATGGATACAAAATGCCTCCGCTGCCCCCTCATTATACTAAGACAAAAGCAAATAACAAGAAAACAATGCAAATCACATGAAATGCCTGACTCCTGTCCAGTGGTGGGCTGCAGCCATAGCGAGGAGATTCCCACCCCATCCAGGGAGCTGCATTATGATGACATAGTGTTTGGATCGTGGGCCCCTTCAGAGCTGAGCAACAGATAGAAAACATATGTAACTCCCCCACAGATGGATGACACAACGTTCTACTATATAATCATTATTAACCAGCGGCTTTCTGGATTCCAAATTCTACTGATTGCAAAGGTCAAAACTTCTGGTGACATGTTCCTATTAATTTGCTGCAGCTTGGGTAGGGGTATAATAACAGGTGATATCCACCCATGTATACTAAATATAGACCCTAAGGGAGAACAACATGAGCAAATCCGCCTTATGGGCTAAAATGTTCTTTTGATGTCTTTCTTAAAGGATCCTTTGGTAAAGTCAAATGATCTAATCCTTATCTGTGGGTATAAAATTGGTGGAACCCCCGTTCATCATATAAAGGAGGTTTTTTTTAACCATAAATTTGAATGTATTCATTGTGTGGGAATATTGTGACTGTCTGTCCCCAGCAATAACAAAGTGCTCCCCCTAGTGGTGGCTGCAGGCAGAATCTTATCAATTGAATCTATAGCTATGCAGAAGATTGTGAGTTCTGTATAATAACCTACACATCTGCTTGGGGATTTAGCTATGTTTATAACTGATGTCCCTCGCCGCTCACCCATGGGGGCACTGGTGGTCAGGGGCATCACTTGTGCCATAGATACATTGTTACAGTTTCAGTCTGTTTTGGAAACATTATTATTGATTGTATATAATGACCCTCCCCTCTGCCTCTTATTTCACAGACAGAAGGCAGCAAACTTCAGAAGGATCTCAGGACATATCTGGCCTCAGTAAAAGGTGAGTAATTCCTTGCAGATGGAGAAATGTGGCTTTGCCTTTTATCGTTATGTTAATAAGAAAATGACCCCCATCATGTCTGCAAAACAAAGATCAAGATTATGAGCAATAGATATTACCCAAAAGGCTTGTCCCCAGCTTTCCCAGACACATTATGGGTTATCCATTGGTATGGGGGAGGGTAATATAGTACAGCAGATCTGCCTTTATAGAGAAATATATACACATATATAGTGCTTTATATAATAAGCTCTGTGCAGGAGAGGACAGATGGGTCTGGAGGAGGAGGGCAGAGAGGTCTGGAGGAGGACATAGGGGTCTGGAGGAGGAAGAGCACAGTGGAGTCTGGAGGAGTAGAAGGACAGACTGATCTGGAGGAGGACAGAGGATTTTGGAGAAGGAGGACAGAGGGATCTGGAGGAGGACAGAGGGGTCTGGAGGAGTAGAAGGACAGACTGATCTGGAGGAGGACAGAGGATTTTGGAGAAGGAGGACAGAGGGATCTGAAGGAAGACAGAGGGGTCTGGAGGAGTAGAAGAAAAGACTGATCTGGAGGAGGTGGAGGACAAAGGATTTTGGAGGAGGAGGACATAGGGAGCTGGAGGAGGAGGATAGTGGGGTCTGGAGGAGGAGGACATGGGGGTCTGGAGGAGGAGGACAGAGGAGTCTGGAGGAAGAGGATATAGGGGGCTAGAGGAGGATAGTGGGGTCTGGATAAGGAAGACAGAGGAGTCTGGAGGAGGAGGATATGGGGGTCTGGAGGAGGAGGACAGATGGGTCTGGAGGAGGAGGAGGACAGAGGAGGAAGACATAGGGGGCTGGAGGGAGGGAGGATAGTGGGGTCTGGAGGAGGAGGAGGACAAGAGAGTCTGGAGGAGGAGGAGGACAGAGGAGTCTGGAGGAGGAGGAGGATAGAGGAGTCTGGAGGAGGAGGAGGACAGAGGAGTCTGGAGGAGGAGGATAGAGGGGTCTGGAGGAGGACAGAGGATTTTGGAGGAGCAGGTCAGAGGGGTCTGGAAGAGGATGTCAGAGAGGTCTCGGGGAGGAGGACAGAAGGGTCTGCAAGAGGAGGCTCTGGAGGAGGAGGAGGACAGTCTTTGCTCTCACAATTTATCTCATGACATCGCTCCTAATCCTAATCCTGACCCTTCATCGTATAGTCTTCAGCTACAGCAGATAACTGTGCCAGGAGGTTGGGGCCTCAGTGGTGGCAGCTGGTATTTTGCGGATAGATACTGGTAATAGGTTTGGTCTTTTATGGCATTTCTGACCCTGTGAAAGTAGTAAACTCTGAAAGTACCCCACTCCGCTGTCTGTATCAGATGGTGTCTCCCCCTATGCTCATGGACACTCCCTATTATTGTCCTGTTATTCACATCTCCACCTCATCAGAGATAATTACTGATGATCTCATGGAAACTCTCTGTTTACTTGGATGAAGCAGGTGCCGGGAAGGGGGGGGGGGGGCAGGCAGATAGTTATTACATCAGGCGCTGGGATGGATATGTATGTATATCCTATGCCCCAGGGGTCACTAACAGGAGGGAGGTCCGTGTGATAGCGGCCAGAACACCAGATCCAACCCAGTGCCCAGAGATGAGAGATATGATAGAATATTAGATCCGTCAACAGCAACTGCTCAGGAGTCCAAGTATTAATAGGTGATAAAACTAATGTTAAAGGGGTTTCTTAGTAAGGACTTTCAATGTACAATTGCTGGGGGGCTTAGCCAAAATTAGCAGAATCAAAGGGTCATAATGCTTTTATAGGTGGTCCTTTAGTAATCTGAACACACAGCCCAAGGATATGAGGTTCATAGTTCAGATTCCTCGACTGGGAACTAGATGTCTGACTCCAGGAATAAGATATTGATGACCTGTTGCAAGGATCGGTCATCAGTATCAAAAATTGTCCCCCGTGTCTGGAAAACCCATTTTAATGTAATCCTCAATCCATGTGAATCTGTCTGAGCTCTATGTCGCCCCCTGATGAGCGGAGGAAGGGATGTCACTTTTCAGCCACTTTCCCCATTGTCCTGACACACTGTCACGATCCGATGACCCACGGACATTATGTTCGCTGCTTGCTCTGCATTAGTTACAAGTAACTGGATCCTTCCTATTTTCTATCGCACGTAGGTGGTGAAACTGGATCTAGATCTCAGCACTCACTGTAAAAACCTCTGTGGGCATAGGAATACGTTTTGTGTCCTTGACCAGGGCAGGGGGTTATTTTTGGCTTTGCTTTCTTATCCAGAGTGGAAAATTCCTTTAAGATGTTTGTATAACTGGACATGTGTAGGATGGTCTTTAGGCCTGTGTTGTATGTTTGTGGTTTGCTGATACATCTGTAGCTTCTGTTATTTGATACATTTATCCTTATATATTTATGTTTCAGATTGTTATAGTTTATATCTTATTGACCTCTATACATTTCATTATCTATAGACTCCCATTGCTGTGGTGCCACCTTGTGGCCAGACAGTAGTATTATATGTAATTGCTTCCTAGTGCAGGACATTTGGATCTCATGGTCCTAGTCTGCAGGTCCTCAAGACAGTAAGACTGTTTTTCAGTGATGTTTGGTCCCTATCGGGTTGTATGTAGATTGGTCACATCTATATGGACCTCTGCATCTGTATAAGGGAAAACTGATTTAGTGTTATGCGAAATAGCTGGACAGGGACAGGTTGCGAGGATGTCCCGGCACGATAGGTGGTGCTACTGAGCAGGGAAGATCATCCCACTGAGGGAGACACCGGCAGCACCCAGTTGGGCCATTCTGGTTCCTATTCTCTACTGTCATATTAGAGTACAATAGGCCAGAGGTCCCTCAACCTCTTATTACAAGGTGACCCGATAGAGCGTTCCCCCTGATGAACTGTGTGACCCCAGTGACCTGACATCATTGGCCATGACATTAAAGTCGGGAGAGGGTTGATCCGCTGTGATCCCTACCTGTCATGGACAGAACAGACGTCTGGGGATCTTCCTTCACGTTACTGGGAAGATCCTGCAGATAATAAATTCTTTGTCTTGCAGCGATGCACGAGGCCTCCAAGAAACTGACAGAATGTCTGCAGGACATCTATGAGCCGGAGTGGCCCGGGAGAGACGACATGAACAGGATTGCAGAGGTGAGGGCCACACGTCTTCTGCTCTCCTCTTCCTATGTCCTCTCATTCTTCTTTCTCCCCTTCCCTTGTTTTCTTTTGTGTCTTCCTCTCCTCTTTCTCCTTTATCTTCTTAAATTTTTACTCAGCTCTTTTCTACTCTCACTGTTTCCTCCCCTCTTCTACTTTTTTGAATTCTTCTCTTCCTTTCCTCTCTTCTTTTTCTCTTTTTTTCTATTCTTCTCTTCTTTCCTTTCCTCTCTCCTGTTTTTCTTTTCCTTTTTCTTCTTTCCTTTCCTCTCTCCTCTCTTATTCCTACACTTTCCTTCTTTATTTTCTTTCTTTACTTTACATTTTTCTCTTCCCTTCCAATTCCTCTCCTCTCCTCTTTATCTTTTCTTCTTCTATCCTCTTCTCTTCCTCTCACCATTTTCTTATGGTATTCCCTTCTTATTTTTCTCTTGTATCCTTCTTCTCTTCATTTCCCTCTTTTCGCTTTTTTCTTATTTTTCTGTTCATCTTCTCTCCCTCTTCACATCTTCTTCCTGTCCACGTTCTCCTTTCACTTCTTCTCTTGCTTTTCTTTTTTCTTTCGTCTTATTTTACCCTTCTTCTCTTCCTCTTTTTTCTCTTCTTCTCATCCTCTTTTCTATCCTTCTTTTCCTCTTCCTCTCCACTTTCTCCTTTTACTTCTACTCTTACTTTCCTCTCTCACTGTCCTCTCCTTTTCTCCTTGCTTTCTCCTCTTTACTTCCTTCTCTCTTCCTTTCTTGTTCCTCCACTCTTCCTCTCATTCTTCTTCTCATCTTCCACTTTCGTTCTTTTCTCTCTTCCTTTTCTCTTTTTTCCTTTACTCTTCTCTCTTCTATTCCTCTCTTCTGTTATTCTTCTTCTTTTCTTCTGCCTGTTCTGCATTTATTTTCAGTTTGCTTATTTTTCAGATTGTTTGAGGTTTTTATGGATATTTTTATGTTGTGTTTGTTGTATTTTGCTTGACTTTCCACTTCCTGTATTTATTGCTATTCTCTACATTTACACTCAGTGACTGAAACCATAGAATCATTTCAGAGCCTTTCTTTTAATCATTCAGCCCCGGGTCTGCAGCGATTACGTTATCTGTTAGCTTCAGGGCGACGCGTGTATCCAGCAATCTGTGTAATTGTAGCTGTAAAATATTTTGAAAGACACAACTGCAGTAGGAGATTATCTCCAGACGGGTGTATCTAAGCTCGTCTTATTATCTAATCACATTGTATTCTATGTTGTGTGTTTGACCTTATTTAACTCTTCATGTGTGTCTGCTGAGCTGTGTATCTAATCCTATCCTGTGTGATACTGTCTGCTCAATCCATCATGTGTGATTGATACTGTCTGCAAGCCGGTATCTTACTCCATCCGTGTGTGATACTTCTGCTGAGCTGTGTGTCTAATCCTATCAGTGTGGGTGGTACTCGCCATTGTGAACTGTGTATCTAACACTTTTTGTGTTCTACTTTTTTCTGAGCTATATCTTATCCGTGATACATTTATTGGCCCTGCACACTGAACCCATTGGGGGTCATTTACTAAGGGCCCGATTGGCGGGTTACCCGATTTTCCCCTGCATTCCCCGGGACTTGGGCGCACACGTCGGATTGTGTCGCATCGGCGCCGGCAGTCTCACGCACAAAATCGGTGCAAGGTCCTATCCTGTGTGATACTGTCTGCTGAGCTGTGTATCTAATCCTATACTGTGTGATACTGTCTGCAGAGCTGTGTATCTAATCCCATCCTGTGTGATACTGTCTGCTGAGCTGTGTATCTAATCCTATCCTGTGTGATACTGTCTGCTGAGCTGTGTATCTAATCCCACCATGTGTGATACTGTCTGCAGAGCTGTGTATCTAATCCTATACTGTGTGATACTGTCTGCAGAGCTGTGTATCTAATCCTATCCTGTGTGATACTGTCTGCTGAGCTGTGTATCTAATCCTATACTGTGTGATACTGTCTGCAGAGCTGTGTATCTAATCCTATCCTGTGTTCCTAACCCATTCTACTTTTTGAATCCCTTCTCGTTCCGTCCGTTCCCTCCTCTTCGTTTGGCTCTTTTTTCGATGATGAGAGGAGGAATTCCGCCTCCTGTTTTGCTTTCCTTTGTCTCTGTCCGTTCCTCTCTCCGCTTCCTTATTCCTACAAAACTGTCCTTCTTATGTTCTTTCGTTCTTACATTTTTCTCTTCCCTTCAAATTCCTCTCCTCTCCTCTCTCTTTTCCTTCGTCGATCCGGCATTCTCGTCCTCTCACCATTTTCTTAGGGTATTCCTTCTTATTTTCTCTTTGTATCCGCTCTTTCTCTGTGCTCTATTCCCTCGTTGCGCTTTTTCTATTTTTCTCTGATTCAGCTTCGCTTTGCATCGCGATCGTCACAGCTTCTTCCTGTCCACGTTCTTCCTTTTCACTTCTTCTCTTGCGTGTCTTTTTTCTTCCGTCTTATTTTAACCCTTCTTCTCTTGCCTCTTTTTCTCTTCTTCTTCCTCTTTTCTTCTCTTTTCTTTCCGCGACTTCTGCTCCTGTTTAATTCTACTCTTACTATTCTCTCTCTCACTGTCCGCTCCTTTCTCTGCTTCTCTCTTTACTCCTTCCGCTCTTCCTTTCTTGTTCCTCCACTCTTCCTCTGATTCTTTCTTTTCTCATCTTCCACTTTCTTCTTCTTCTTCCTTTCTCTTTTTTCCTTTACTCTTCTCTCTTCTATTCCTCTCTTCTGTTATTCTTCTTCTTTTCTTCTGCCTGTTCTGCATTTATTTCAGTTTTGCTTATTTTTCAGATTGTTTGAGGTTTTTATGGATATTTTTATGTTGTGTTTGTTGATGTTTTGCTTGATTTTCCACTTCCGGTATTTATTGCTATTCTCACCTATTTACACTCAGTGACTGAAACCATATGAAGATCATTTCAGAGCCTTTCTTTTAATCATTCAGCCCCGGGTCTGCAGCGATTACGTTATCTGTTAGCTTCAGGGCGCGCGTGTATCCAGCAATCTGTGTAAATGTAGCTGTAATATTTGAAAGACACAACTGCAGTAGGAGATTATCTCCAGACGTGTTTATCTAAGCTCGTCTTATTATCTAATCACATTGTATTCTATGTTGTGTGTTTGACCTTATTTAACTCTTCATGTGTGTCTGCTAGCTGTGTATCTAATCCTATCAGATGCTAATCCTATCCGTGCTGATACTGTCTGCTGAGCTGTGTATCTATCCTTCCTGTGTGATACGTCTGCAGACGGTGTAATCTTACTCCTACATCCTGTGTGATACTGTCTGCTGAGCTGTGTATCTAATCCTATCCTGTGTGATACTGTCTGCTGAGCTGTGTATCTAATCCTATCATGTGTGGTACTGCCTGCTGAACTGTGTATCTACACTTTTTGTGTTCTACTTTTTCCTGAGCTAGTATCTTATCCTGTGATACATTTTATTGGCCCTGCACACTTGAACCCATTGGGGGTCATTTACTAAGGGCCCGATTCGGCGGGTTACCCGAATTTTTTCAGTTTTGCACCGATTTTCCCTGTATTGGGCGCACGCGATCCGATTGTGTCGCATCGGCGCCGGCATGCACGCGACAGAAATCGGGGGCCTTGCTGTAGGAAAACCCGACGGATTCGGAAAAAGCGCTGCACATTCTAGAGTATCACAAAAAATGGGGCAGATTTACTTACCCGGTCCATTCGCGATCCAGCGGCGCGTTCTCTGCGGTGGATTCGGGTCTTCCGGCGATTTATTAAGGCAGTTCCTCCGACGTCCACCAGGTGTCGCTGCTGTGCT
Source organism: Engystomops pustulosus (assembly GCA_019512145.1). NCBI lineage: Eukaryota > Metazoa > Chordata > Amphibia > Anura > Leptodactylidae > Engystomops > Engystomops pustulosus. Next base: position 89,831,612 of record CM033648.1, read on the forward strand.
GAATGCACTGAAGTTCACCAAGCCGTGCCGAGTGAAGGTAAGCGCGTGTCCAGCGACACTTTTTTTTTTTTTTAAATGCGGCGGTTTTTCCGAATCTGTCGGGATTTGGTATGCCCACGCCCCCCAATTTCCGTCGTGTACATGCCGGCGCCGATGCGACACAATCTGATTTCGCACTCCAAAATCCCGGAGCAATACAGGGAAAATCGGCGCAAAACTGAAAAATTCGGGTAATCCGCTGTAAAAACGCGAATCGGGCCCTTAGTAAATGACCCCCATGTTGTTGTTATTGACTGAAATCTACCACCATCATCAAAATTTATTGTGAATGTCTGTGTTTTCGTCCGCTGCTGTATCTAATCTCTCACATGTGATGTTGATGTTGCCTTCGCTTTGGTACATTAATATTTAGTATGTGACCCGTTAGTGAAGACATGAAAACAAACATGTTATGTGGGTAAAATGCAGAGATTTGACCAATCACCCTCTAGAAGATCTGGGGAGAAGAGGTTAAGCTCCTCACTTCTGTAGATATGACACTTACAGAAGGCATCATGATTCATCTCCATGAAAATAGTAATAGTCTGACTGAAAGGGCTGATAACAGAGAGGAATAGACCGATGTTGATAATGTAATAACTAATAACTAATATTTCTTTGATAGAACAATGACCTGTTGTGGACGGATTATCACCAGAAGCTGGTGGACCAGGCCCTCCTCACCATGGACACCTACCTTGGCCAGTTCCCTGATATCAAGGTAAGTGGCCAGTGCGAGATATCAGAGTATATACTGCACCAGCGGCGTCAGGTGTAGACGTGGTCACCGTCTGCCGCTGCTGGAGACCCCCTGGGATTCTTCACTTTTGAGAATTCTGATAAGAAAAGAAGTGTTCCTGCTGTAATAACATCTAAGGAATAACATTACTACCTTTGTCCTCCCCTCTTTCCCCTCTCTAGCTTCTTCCTTCTTTACCTTCCTTTTTCTCCTTCCTTCCATCATCTCTTTCTTGCTTTTTCCTTTTCTTCATCCCTACACAACTTCCTCCTTCCTTTTTAGCTTCCTTCACTTGCACTTTTACATTCCTCCTTTGTTCTTCCTTTCTTTTCTTGCTTCCCCATCCTTCTCTTCCTTTCCCCTCTCTTCCTTGTCTTTCCTTTCTCATTCTTTGCACTTTTCATCTTTTATTCTCCTGCCTTGACCCTGTCCTCTTTTCTTCTTTTGTTGCTTCCACTCTTGCGTTCATCCTTTCTTTTCTTGCTCCCCATTCCCTCTTTTTCCTAATTTCCCTCCTTCCCCTTTCTCTTTCCTTGTCTCTTGTCCTTCCTCTCATCTTCTATATTTGTGCCTGTGACCCTGATTTCCCATTACCTTTCTTTCTTCTCCATTTTCCTTCCTGATATTTTTTCTTCTTTTCTTCTTTAGTCTTTCTTTACCCTTTTCATTCCTCCTATTCTCTTTCTCTCTTCCTCCTCTTGTCTTTTTCATTCTCTCTTTTTTTGTCTCTCCATTTATAATTCATCTTTTATTCTTTGGTGTTTTCGTCAGGTCCTTTGTTTCTTATTTCCTTCCATTGTATGTATTTTCTTCCTTTCCTCCTTCCTTCTCTCTGTCTCTCTCCATACTCTCATGACTTACTAGTTTCCATTCTTCCTTTTATTATGTTTCCATCTTCCTTCCTCTATGTTTCCTCCCTACTTTCTTCCTTACATGTTCCATACAGTGATCAGAATATGTTTCCTCTTTTCCCTTCTCTCAGTCACGGATTGCAAAGCGAGGGAGGAAGCTGGTGGATTATGACAGTGCGAGACATCACTTCGAATCTCTACAAAATGCAAAAAAGAAGGATGAAACAAAAATTGCCAAGGTAAGTCCATCCTTCTGAGACCCAAAGGTCCTTTAACAAAAGGCAGAGAACTGTCCCATATAGTAGCATAAGGTATATAAAGTTATTACAGCATATCACCTCTTATACTCCAGTCACCTCCAAAGCTGCAGTGCCAATTTTTCTGCCATGTGTCTCTATTAACCCCTTCTATTGCAGTATCTACACAAGGCACTTTCTGTTGTCTCATCCTCCTGTCTGACAGACGTGCTCCTATGGTAATAGGAATGCAGCTTTGGTTATGATTGGAGTATAAAATGCGTTGTATCATTTATAGATGTGCCCAGTATCGGGTGCAGTCCTCACATTCCCTCTATGTCTAGTGCATGATAATTAACACTGATTTGACACAATTAAAGGGATATTGGGACTTGTACTGTAGTTATGACCTGTGACTAATGGCTCTTGTTGTTCTCCGCAGCTCTGGTTGTGTTTGCAGCAGTGATTCTTTCTATCTGGAAATCTAATTGCTTTTCTCTTGGCATGCTGCCCGCACAGGATGGCCTAACCCTGGCGCTCTGCTCCTGGTTGTCTCTCTGAATGTCACATATTGAAGTGTCTTCTTCTGTCTCTGTCTCTCTCTTTGTGTTAATCGCTTGCAGCCCGTCTCGTTGCTTGAGAAGGCGGCACCGCAGTGGTGCCAGGGGAAAATACAGGCACATCTGGTTGCCCAGACTAACCTGCTCCGAAACCAGGTGATTCCCTGGATCAATCCTAACCCTGCATGTGCAGATCATCCCTGTGTGCCTCCGGAGCTGCGCTCAGTCTCAGTGGCCTTTACCAGTGTGTAGCCACCATCAATACTAACCTACCCCCGCGGCTAACCCAACGTATCTAGGCCAATCATGTATGATACTGTCTGCGGAGCTGCTGTATCTAAGCCTGCCTTCCTACTGAAGCTTTGTATCTAAGCCTATTCAGCCTTCAGAGAACTGCACATTTGGGTCAGCAATTACATTTTGTTGCTGTCCTGACATTTTCCGTTACTGTGTGTCAGCAGATCTGTCCCGGGGGAGATCTTGCAGTTTTCTCTCAGGCTTCTCCATGGCCCGGGGTGATGACCTCAGTAATAAACCAAATTCTTCTGCATTTTACAATTTAAGAGAAAATACAACTTTAATATTTCAGTTTTCTTTAAATATAATGGGATGTCCACTTCAGACTGAGCTCAGGTCTCTGCTCTCTGTATGTTCTGTCCTGGAGGGATGTCACATGATCTCCGGCCACATGACACTGATGGAAGTTGTAGTCATACAGGACGGGTGTGACCAGTCACTGGTTGGTCTTCCCTCTTATGGGGTACAGCAGATGAAACATTATTACTATTGTATCCTGTCCATAATGACAGCTTTATCTTGTGCCCATTAAATGGGTAGTGAGGTGACAAGATGAGTCTTGTGCATCTGGGATATCGCTGTCATTGAGTCCTGTGCTCCTGGGATATCGCTGTCATTGAGTCCTGTGCTCCTGGGATATCACTATCAGTGAGTCCTGTGCTCCTGGGATATCGCTGTCATTGAGTCCTGTGCTCCTGGGATATCGCTGTCAGTGTGTCCTGTGCTCCTGGGATATCGCTGTCATTGAGTCCTGTGCTCCTGGGATATCGCTGTCATTGAGTCCTGTGCTCCTGGGATATCGCTGTCAGTGAGTCTTGTGCTCCTGGGATATCACTATCAGTGAGTCCTGTGCTCCTGGGATATCACTGTCAGTGAGTCCTGTTTGGGTCGCTGCGTGTGTCCTGTGCTCCTGGGATATCACTGTCAGTGAGTCTCGTGCTCCTGGGATATCGCTGTCAGTGAGTCCTGTGCTCCTGGGATATCCCTGTCAGTGAGTCCTTTACTCCTGGGATATCGCTGTCAGTGAGTCCTGGGATATCGCTGGAAGTGAGTCCTGTGCTCCTGGGATATCGCTGTCAGTGAGTCCTGTGCTCCTGGAATATCATTGTCAGTGAGTTCTGTGCTCCTGGGATATCGCTGTCAGTGAGTCCTGTGCTCCTGGGATATCGCTGTCAGTGAGTCCTGTGCTCCTGGGATATGTATGTTGGTGAGTCCTGTGCTCCTCTGACATTCTTGCTAGTTATGTGTCTGTGGTGTGCAGTAGATTTGTGTGTTGCTACATTGTATCATTGTATGGTTACAATATCTTATGTTTATAAACAATGTAATTAAGGCAGCATACAGGATACATTATACTTGGGAATGGGCTTGACCCATTGGCATCATAAGCGTCTATATATGTTACAAAACAAATAAAATGCAAAACAAGTTTCTAAAACAATAGAACCTTAAGCCATAGATGGGGCAAAGAGGAACCAAGGGGTAACAGCTCCATAGAAAAGAACAGCTGCAGAAGGAGTGAAATTCTTATAATCTGGCATCATACGGATCACTGCTATATTATTGTGTTACACATTAGTGCAGATCACAGGCTGAGATTTCTGCTGTGGGAGGGGAAGAAGGAGCTGCAGGAGTGAGGTAACAGAACGGCTCTGCAGCCCGGAGCCCAGAGACAGATAATGCAGGGAATACAAGTCTCTTGTTGCTTCTTGTTCTCATATTTTGGTTTCTTAGGCCGAGGAAGAGCTCGTAAAATCCCAGAAGGTGTTTGAGGAGATGAACGTTGACTTACAGGAGGAGCTTCCTTCATTATGGAATAGGTATGTACAGGAGGGCACCATGTCAACCTCTGCACACAGCATATCCCTCCCCCTCCCCATGTTAAAGGGATGAGAAGCTGAGATATAACTTGCCGTTTAATGAACTATTTTGCTTCCTGTTATACTTTGTATCACTCCCTCACTATTTCCAGCACTGCATGCTGGAAGTGAATAGAAATTCAATCATGTGTCAATCAATAATGATGGTAAATCCCCATATCTGGGAAATGACTGAATGTTTGTGATCTATTTTCAGCCGTGTTGGTTTCTATGTCAACACATTCCACAGTATTGCTGGACTGGAGGAGAACTTCCATAAAGAGATGAGTAAGGTAAGACCCTGACCCCAAATGTGACCCCAAAAGTGCACATTGAATGTTTCCTGGTTTCATTAGCCAAAAAATATTGGCCCACATTTATCCGAACCAGTGCAGTCTGTACCATGTGCCGGGTTTTCATGGATCCGGCGCCCCCTGCACAGCTCGGGAAGCGGGCACCAGAGCCAAATTCTTCTAGTTGTTCATGGCCACCAATCAGAGCTCAGCTTTTATTTAATAAACTGCTGTGGAAAACTGAAAGCTGAGCTCTGATTGGTACCCATGAGCGACTAGAACAGTTTTACCTCAGAAACTTCTGATAAATCTCCTGTATAGAATCTTTGGAGTATAGCGCCTCCTCCAGGGACCAGGAAGTCATGTAATATATTTTCTGATCTTGGTTCCAGTCGTACATCACATCTGTCACTCTCCTGCCCTCTCTATAATGATACTGAGACGACTCTGCTCACCTTGTCCCATTCTGTACAGAAGAGCTGAGAAGGCTGTAGCCTTGTGCGCTTGGAGTGATGTTATCTTCTTACCTTTACTTTTTGCAGCTACATCAAAACCTGAATGATGTCATGAATACACTGGAGACTCAGGAGGGAAAACCTTCCACAAACGCCTTCACTGTGAAAGCCCAACCAAGGTGAGGGCGAGCGCCGCACGCAGGAGGAGCCTCTGGAATCGTACCTGAGGCTATGTCTGGGGCGGAGCCCGGCTCAATGTCTGGGGCGGAGCCCGGCTCAATGTCTGGGGCGGAGCGTCCAACTCAGTGTCTGGGGGATGGGGGGCTTGGTCAGGCTCAGTGTCTGGGGTGGGGGCTGCTGGCTAAGTGTCTGGGGGGGGGGGCGCCCGGCTCAGTGGCTTTGGGGGATCCGGGATTAGTGTCTAATGGGGGTTGGGGGGGGGGGCGTCTGGCTCAGTGTCTTGGTATAGGGATTGGGGGGGGCGTCAGGTTCAGTGTCTGCAGGGAGAGCTGGCGTGTGTTGGGGGGGGGGGGGGGGTCGGTCTTAGTGTCTGTGGGGCATCCTGCTTACTGTCTAGGGCGCCCTCTGGCTCAGTGTCTGGTGGGGGGAGCATTAGGTTTAGTTTCTGGGGTTGAGTCCGGCTCAGTGTCTGGGGGGGTGTCTGGCTCAGTGTCTGGGGGGGGGGGGGGTGTTTAGCTCAGTGTCTGGGGGGGGTAGCTCTGTGTCTGGGGGGGCTCTGGCTAGTGTCTGGGGGGGGCCTTAGCTCAGTGTTGGGGGGGGGGGGGATTAGCTCTGTGTCTGGGGGGGGTCTGGCTCAGGTTGGGGGGGGGCATAGTTGTTCTGGGGTGTTGAGTCTGCCAGTGTCTGGGGGGGGGGATTAGCTCTGTGTCTGGGGGGGCGTCTGGCTCAGTGGCTGGGGGGGGGAGCATCAGGTTTAGTGTCTGGGGTTGAGTCCGGCTCAGTGTCTGGGGGGGCATTTAGCTCAGTGTCTGGGGGGGGCGTCTGGCTCAGTGACTGAGGGGGGGGGGGCGCGTCTGGCTTAGTGCCTGCCACATAATTGGGTGGGTCATCTGTCACTTTGTCTCCTTTTCTGTCTGTTTCTGTAAGAGAATCCTTGGAGTTAAGTTTTGTTTTATTGATCAGCTGGTAGTGACCCTGCACCACAGATATTATGTCGGACATCTTTGGTCGTTGCTGTCACTCAGCTTTCCTTGATAGAAAATAGACCATATGGCTGCCTTTATTCATCATATACAGTATACAGACCCAGACCAGAACCCTCATATACAGTATACAGACCCAGACGCATACCTCATTACAGTACTACAGCCCCAGACCCAGAACCCCATATACAGATATACAGACCTCAGCGAACTCCTCATATACGAGTGAATAAGATAGACCCCAGGACCAGAACCCTCATATACAGTATACAGACCCAGCAGACCAGAAACCCTCTATACATTATCCAGACCCCAGACCAGAACCCCCGGATTACCGTGATAATAACCGGGGGCCAGACCAAACCCTCGTATACAGTATCTGACGGCCCCAGACCAGAACCCTGCGTGGATACAGTTATACGAACCCCAGACCAGAACCCTCGGATTTTTCAGTATACAGACCCCAGACCTGAAACCCTCATTTACAGAATACAGACCCCAAGACCAGAACCCTCATTACAGTATATAGTACCCAGACAGAAGCCTCATATAAGACTTAACAGTACCCAGACCAGAAACCCTCGGATACAGCTACAGACCCCAGCCAGAACCCTCTTACATATAGACCCGAGAACTAATACAGTATCAGACCCCCAGACTGCAAACCTCATATGACAGTATCAAACCCAGGCCAGAACCCCACGATTAGCCAGAACAACTGTATACATAAAGACCCACAGACCAGAACCCTCATTATACAGTATACAACCCCGAACAGAACCCTTTTTTTCATATACATATATAGACCACAGACCAGACCCTCATATACCGTATAATAGACCCCAGACCAGAACCCTCATTATACATATACAGACCCCAGACCAGAACCCTCATATACGTATTACAGAACCCAGACCAGAACCCCGGCATCAGTTATATAGATCCCCAGACCAGACCCTCTATACAGTATACATAACCCCAGACCCAGAAACCCCTGGCTATCAGTATATTAGACCCCAGACCAGAACCTCGGATACAGGTATCAGACCCCAGACCTGAACCCTCTCATATACAGTATACAGACCCAGCATACGAAGAACCTATATACGTATAGACCCAAACCATGAAGCATCATATACAGTATACCACCCAGACCAAGGAACCCTCCGGTTCCAGTTAATACAGACCCCAGACCAGAACCCTCTATACAGTTATTAGACCCAGACCTGAACCCTCATATACAGTTACAAGACCCAGAGCCAAAACCCTTCCTATATACAGTATATAGGACCCCCAGCCAGAACCCTCGGATACAGTATACAGACCCCCAGCCAAACCCTCATATACAGTTACAGACCCCAGAGAACCCCCACCCTCATATACAGTATATAGACCACAGGACCAAACCCTCATATACAGTATATAGACCACAGACCAGAACCCTCAGAGTACAGTATACAACCCGACCAGACACCCTCAGTATACAGTATAAGACCCAAGACCAGAACCCCCGATACGATTATAGGTAGACCCCAGACCAGACCCTCGTATACAGTATATAGACCCAGACCCCAGACTAACCCTCGTTACAGTATATAGACCCAGACCAGAACCCCCGAGATACAAGTATATAGACCCCAGACCAGAACCCTCTATACAGTATATAGACCCCAGACCAGAACCTCGGATTACAGTATCAGACCCCAGACATAACCCTCCGATTACAGTATCAGACCCCAGACCAGAACCCTCGATCAGTATAATACAACCCAGACCAGAACCCTCATATACAGTATAACAGACCCCAGACCAGAACCTCATATACAGTAATCAGACCCATACAGAAACCCTCATATACAGATACAGACCCCAACAAACCTCAAACACGTATACAGACCCCAGACCAGAACCACCATATACGATAAGACCACAGACCAAACCCATCTATTACAGTATACAGACGCCAGACCAGAAAACCCTCATATACATTATACAGAACCCCAACAGAACCCTCGGATACAGTATACAGACCCCAGACCAACCTCTCATCTATACAGTATATAGACCCCAGAACCAGAACCCTCATATACATTATATAGACCACAGACCAGAACCTCATATACAGTAATACAGACCCCATACCAGAACCTCGATACCAGTAATAGATCCCAGACCAGAACCTTCTTATACAGTATTAACCCCAGACCAGAACCTCGGATACCAGTATAACAGACCCCAGACAGAAACCCTAAACAGTATATAGACCCCAGACCAGAACCCTCGGATACAGTATACAGACTCAGACCAGAACCCTCTATACAGTATATAGACCCCAGACCAGAACCTCGAATACAGTATGCAGACCCCAGACACCAGACCCTCAAGACACAGTATATAGAACCCCAGACCAGAACCCTCGGATACGTATACAGAAACAAACCTGACCAAACCCTCGGAACAGTATACGAGGACCCAGCCAGAACCCCCCTCATAAACAGTATATAGCCCCAGGGACCAGACCCTCATAGACAGTATACAGACCCCCGACCAGACCCTCGTGATACAGTAGTATAGACCCCAGACCAGAACCCTCATATACAGTATATAGACCCCAGACCAGAACCCTCATATACAGTATACAGACCCCAGACCAGAACCCTCGTATACAGTATACAGACCCCAGACCAGAACCCCTGGATACAGTATATAGACCCCAGACCAGAACCCTCGGATACAGTATACAGACCCCAGACCTGAACCCTCATATACAGTATACAGACCCCAGACCAGAACCCTCATATACAGTATATAGACCCCAGACCAGAAGCCTCATATACAGTATACAGCCCCGACTACAGACCAGAACCTCGGATACAGATACAGACCCCAGACCACGAAGAAACTAAGATACAGTTATATAGACCCCAGACCTGAACCCTCATATACAGTATACAACCACAGACCAAAAACCCTTCATATACAGTATATAGACCCCAGGACAAGACCTCGGATTACAGTATACCGCACCCCAGACCAAGAACCCTCATATACAGTATCAGACCCACAGACCAAAACCCTCATAGACAGTAATAGACCACAGACCAGAACCCTCATATACAGTATATAGACCCCAGACCAGAACCACCATATACAGTAGACAGACCCCAGGACCAGAACCCTCATATACAGTATACAGACCCCAGACCAGAACCCCCGGCTACAGTATATAGACCCAGACCAGAAACCTCGTATACAGTATAAGACCCCAGACCAGAACCCCTGGATACAGTATATAGACCCCAGACCAGAACCCTCGGATACAGTATACAGACCCCAGACTGAACCCTCATATACAGTATACAGACCCCAGACCAGAACCCTCATATACAGTATATAGACCCCAGACCAGAAGCCTCATATACAGTATACAGACCCCAGACCAGAACCTCGGATACAGTATACAGACCCCCAGACCAGACCCTCATATACAGTATATAACCCCAGACCTGAACCATCAGATACAGTATACCGACCCCCCCGACCAAAACCCTCATAGTACAGATATAGACCCCAGACAAGAAACCCTCGGATACAGTATACAGACCCCAGACCAGAACCCTCATATACAGTATACAGACCCCAGACCAGAACCCTCATATACAGTATATAGGACCACAGACCAGAACCCTCATATACAGTATATAGACCACAGACCAGAACCCTAGATACAGTATACAGACCCCAGACCAGAACCTAAGATTACAGTATACAGACCCCAGACCAGAACCCCCGGATACAGTATATAGACCCCAGACCAGAACCCTCGTATACAGTATATAGACCCCAGCCCAGAACCCTAGTTTACAGTAATAGACACCAGACCAGAACCCCCGGATACAGTATATAGACCAGACCAGAACCCTCATATAAAGTATATAGACCCCAGACCAGAACCCTCGGATACAGTATACAGACCCAGACCAGAACCCTCAGATACAGTATACAGACCCCAGACCAGAACCCTCAGATACAGTATACAGACCCAGACCAGAACCCTCATTATTACAGGATACAGAACCCAGACCAGAACCCTCATATACAGTTATACAGACCCCAGACCGAAACCCTTCATATACAGTATACAGACCCCAGACCAGAACCCTCATACACAGTATACAGACCCCAGACCAGAACCACCATATACAGTATACAGACCACAGACCAGAACCCTCATATACAGTATACAGACCCCAGACCAGAACCCTCATATACCAGTATCAGACCCCAGACAGAAAACCCTCGGATACAGTATACAGACCCCAGACCAGAACCCTCATATACAGTATATAGACCCACAGACCAGACCCCTCATATACAGTATTCAGTATATTAGACCACAGACCAGAACCCTCCTATACAGTATACAGACCCCCATGACCAGGGGGGGAACCCTCGTATACAGTATATAGACCCCAGACCAGAACCCTCGTATACCAGTATATCGACCCCAGACCAGAACCCTCGGATACAGTATACAGACCCCAGACCAGAACCCTCATATACAAGTATATAGAACCCCAGACCAGAACCCTCGGATACAGTATACAGACCTCAGACCAGAACCCTCATATACAGTATATAGACCCCAGACCAGAACCCTCGAATACAGTATGCAGACACCAGACCAGAACCCTCATATACAGTATATAGACCCCAGACCAGAACCCTCGGATACAGTATACAGACACCTGACCAGAACCCTCGGATACAGTATACAGACCACAGACCAGAAACCCCTCATATACAGTATATAGACCCCAGACCAGAATCCTCATATACAGTATACAGAACCCAGACCAGAACCCTCGGATACAGTATATAGAACCCAGACCAGAACCCTCATATAACGGATATTAGACCCCCGACAGAACCCTCATTACAGTATACAGACCCCAGACCAGAACCTCGGATACAGGAGTAGACCCCCAGACCAGAACCACCATATTACAGTATACAGACCCCAGACGCAGAACCTCATAACAGTATACAGACCCAAGAACAGAACCTCGGATACAGTATATATACCCCAGACCAGACCACCATATACAGGTATTACAGACCCCAGACCAGAACCCTCATATTACAGTATACAGACCCCCAGACCAGAACCCCGGATACAGTATATAGGACCCCAGACCAGAACCCTCGTAACAGTATACAGACCCCAGACCAGGAACCCATGGATTACAGTATATGACCCAGACCAGAACCCTCGGATAAGTATACAGACCCCAGGAACCTGAACCCTCATAACAGTATACAGACCCCAGACCAGAACCCTCATATACAGTATTAGACCCAGACCAGAAGCCTCATATACAGTATACAGACTCCAGACCAGAACCCTCGGATACAGTATACAGACCCCAGACCAGAACCCTCATATACAGTATATAGACCCCAGACCTGAACCCTCATATACAGTATACAGGACCCCAGACCAAAACCCTCATATACAGTATATTAGGACCCCAGACCAGAACCCTCGGATACAGTATTACAGACCCCAGACCAGAACCCTCATATACAGTATACAGACCCAGACCCAGAACCCTCATATACAGTATATAGGACCCCAGACCAGAACCCTCATATACAGTATATAGACCCCAGACAGAACCATCTATACAGTATTACAGACCCCCAGACCCGAACCCTCATATACAGTATACAGACCCCAGACCAGGAACCCCCGGTACAGTATATAGACCCCAGACCAGAACCTCGTATACAGTATACAGACCCAGACCAGAACCCCTGGATACAGTATATAGACCCCAGACCAGAACCCTCGGATACAGTATACAGACCCCAGACCTGAACCTCATATACAGTATACAGACCCCAGACCAGAACCCTCAGATACAGATCTAGCCCACAGACCAGAAGCCTCATATACAGTATACAGACCCCAGACCAGAACCCTCGGATACAGTATACAGACCCCAGACCAGAACCCTCATATACAGTATATAGACCCAGACCTGAACCATCATATACAGATTACAGACCCCAGACCAAAACCCTCAGATACAGTATATAGACCCCAGACCAGAACCCTCGGATACAGTATACAGACCCCAGACCAGAACCCATATATACAGTATACAGACCCCAGACCAGAACCCTCATATACAGTATATAGACCACCAGACCAGAACCCTCATATACAGTATATAGACCACAGGACCAGAACCTCAGAGACAGATACAGACCCAGACCAGAACCTAGATACAGTATACAGGGACCCCAGAACAGCAACCCCCGGATACAGTTATAGACCCCAGAACCAGAAAACCCTCGTATACAGTATATAGACCCCAGACCAGAACCCTATTTACAGTTATATAGACACCAGGGACCAGCCAGAACCCCGGATACAAGTATATAGACCCCAGACCAGAACCCTTCATATACAGTATATAGACCCCAGACAGAACCCTTCGGATACAAGTAACAGACCCCAGGACCAGAAGCCTCAGATACAGTCATACAGACCCCCAGACCAGAACCCTCAAGATGACAGTAGACAGGACCCCAGACCAAACCCTCAGATCCCAGTTATACAGGACCCCAGACCAGAACCCTCATATACAGTTTACAGGACCCCAGGGACCAGAACCCTCATATACAGTATACAGACCCCAGATCAAAACCCTCATACCACAGATACAGACCCAGACCAGAACCACAATATAAGTATAAGACACAGACCAGAAACCCTCATATACAGTATACAGACCCCGACCAGAAAAACCCTCTATTTACAGTATACGACCCCAGACCAGAAACCTCGGATACAGTTATACAGGGACCCCAGGTGACCAGAAACCCTCATATACAGTATATAGACCCCCAGACCCAGAAACCATCATATTAACAGTATTAGGCCACAGACCAGAACCCTTTGCATTATACAAGTATACAGACCCCATTACAGAACCCCGGGGATACAGAGATAGACCCCAGACCAGGAACCCCTCTTCAGTTGATAGACCCCAGACCAGAAACCCTCGGATACAGTATACAGAACCCCACCAGACCAGACCATCATTATTACAGATATAGGACATCCAGACCGACCCCGGAGACATGATACAGACCCAGGACCAGAACCCCTCATAGACATATATAGACCCCAGACCAGAACCCTCGAATAAGTATGCAGACCCAGACCAGGAACCCCATATAACAGTATATAGACCCCAGACCAGAACCCTCGGATACAGTATACAGACAACTGACCAGAACCCTCGGATACAGTATACAGACCCAGACCAGAAACCCTCATATCTACAGTATATAGACCCCAGACCAGAACCCTCATATACAGTATACAGACCCCAGACCAGAAGAACCCTCGGTACAGGATATAGACCCAAGACCAGAACCCTCATATCAGATATCGACCCCAGAACCAGAGCCCTCATATACAGTATACAGACCCCAGACCAGAAACCCTCGGATTACAGTATATAGACCCCAGACAGAAACACCATAACAGTATACAGGACCACAGACCAGAACCCCTCATATACAGCTTATACAGACCCCCAGATCAGAACCCTCATATACAGTATAGACCCCAGACCAGAACCCTCGGATACAGTATACAGACCCCAGAACCAGAAACCCTCATTACAGTATATCAGACCCAGACCAGACACCCGTCGTATAAAGGCTCTTCTTAGTTCTTAACAGCCCAGACCAAAACCCTCATATACAGTATATAGACCCCAGACCAGAACCCTCGGATACAGTATACAGACCCCAGACCAGAACCCTCATATACAGTATACAGACCCCAGACCAGAACCCTCATATACAGTATACAGACCCCAGACCAGAACCCTCAGATACAGTATACAGACCCCAGACCAGAAACACTCAATAAACAGTATACAGACCCAGAACAGAACCCATCGGATTACAGTTATAACAACCCCCAGACCAGAACCCTCATATACAGTATATAGACCCCAGACCAGAACCCTCATATACAGTATATAGACCACAGACCAGAACCTCATATACAGTATACAGCCCATTACCAGAACCCTCGGATACAGTATATAGACCCCCAGACCAGGAACCCTCTTATACAGTATATAGACCCCAGACCAGAACCCTCGGATACAGTATACAGAAAACCAGACCAGAACCCGCTACAGTATATAGGACCCCAGACCAAACCCTCGGGATTACAGTATAACAGACCTTCAGACCAGAACCCTCATATGACAGTCTATAACCCCCAGAGCCAGAACCCTAGGAATACAGTATCAGACCCCAGACCAGAACCCTTCAGATACAGATATAGACCCCAGACCAGAAAAACCCCCCTCGGATACAGTATTACAGACACCTGACCATGAAGAACCCTGGAACAGTATACAGACCCCAGACCAGAACCCTCATATACAGTATATAGACCCCAGACCAGAACCCTCATATACAGTATACAGGGAACCCCCAGAACCAGAACACTGGATACAGTATATAGGACCCCAGACCAGAACCCTCATTACCGTATTATAGACCAGACGAACCCTCCATTACAGTATACAGACCCCAGAGCAGAACCCTCGGATACAGTTTATATAGACCCCCGACCAGAACACCACCATATACAGTATACAGACACAGACCAGAACCCTCATATACGTATACAGCCCCAGATCAGAACCCCTCATAACAGTAATGAGACCCCAGACCGAACCTCGGATTTACAGTATACAGACCCCAGACCAGACCCTCATATACCAGTATAATAGACCCGACCAGAACCCTCGTATACAGTATACAGACCCCAGACCAGAACCCATATCAGTATATAGACCCCAGACCAGAAAAACCCTGATATACAGTATACAGACCCCCAGACCAGAACCCCCGGCTACAGTATACAGAACCCCAGCCCAGAACCCCGGATACAGTTTATTATAGACCCAGACCAACCCTCGTTTACAGTATATAGACCCAGACCAGAACCCTCATATTACATTATATAGACCACAGACCAGAACCCTCATATACAGTATACAGACCCCAGCACCAGACCCTAATATACAGTATACAGACCCCAGACCAGACCCTCGGCTACGTAAACAGACCCCCAGACCAGAACCTGGATTACAGTATACAGGACACCAGACCAGAACCCTCGGATACAGTATAAAACCCCAGACCAGAAACCCCATATACAGTATTACAGACCCAGACCCAGAACCATATCAGTATAGCCCGCGAGAACCTATATTACAGATACACGACCCAGGACCAAACCCTCATATAAGTATATAGACCCAGACCAGAACCCTCATATCCAACCCAAGTGACCTAATACAGTCTAGACCCAGGACCAGAACCTCATATTACAGTATATAGACCCAGACAGAACCTCGATAACAGTATACAGGACCCCAGACCCGAACCACCAATAGTACACCAGACCAGACCATATATATACAGACCCAAGACCAAAACCTTATACACAGTATAAACCCAGCAACCCTCAACAACGTCAGACACCGACCAGAACCACCATATACAGTTATAGACCCCAGACCAGAACCCTCATATATCAGTATACAGGACCCCAGACCAGATCACCTCATATACAGTATACAGACCCCAGGACCAAAAACCCTTCATACACAGTATAACAGACCCCAGACCAGAACCCCCCATATTATAGATACAGAACCCCAGACCTCAGATTGCTGCTATAGGTGAAGTACACCCTAATTCCAGGGGGTTATGCACCGGTTTCATTAATTTTGTTCCATTGTCTGGCGCTTTACAATCTTGAAGTTAAGCCCATTCCCCTCCCCCGCCTCTCCCAACAGGAAAGAAAGCAAATCTTTTCTTCGACTGAACATAAAGAGGAGCAGGTAGTGATGGCTTGCGGCGTATGTGTATATAACCGTGATATGGATTAATATCTTAATGATACGACTGTCTCCCCGAGCCCCTTGCTTATAAGTCCCCCCACTGCATGTGGTAGCATCCGGGTCCCGTCCGGTATGTACCAATGGATAGACCCATGTGTAACCCTGAGGTGTGAGGCCGCGATGCCATCAGTGAAGGGATATGCAGTGACTATAGGTCCTAACCCGAACTTGTGCCTGATTTTGGGGTCTTCTGGTATCTGCATTGCTGCCATAGTTCATATATAATATTATGCAAAATTATCAGTGAAATGGGTGTGTTTAATGATTTAAAGGCGCCTCTCCTAGCTTACTCTCCCCTTTCCTCCACGATGAGGATGTGCAGTCTGGTTGCAGGTATTGATACCACCACATGGTGGCCCCTTTTCCACTTTTGGTAACCTATGAGGGTGATTAATTTGAAAACTTTAATTTATCGCCAAAGCTACAGAAAGAAGGCGCCCCTAACAGCCGCATAGATGTCCATAGATGTGGAGTCTTACTTGGTCTCTGTTCCCTTTCCTCAGTGACTTCCAGCCCGCAAGGCGAACAAGACTCCATCCCACCCTCCTGTGGCATCTCCTGCCGCCAGCGACAGCCACCCAAGGACACAACCACGAGGAACCCGCTGATGGCCCCACATCTTGGTGGACACCCCCTCGTGTGGTGTGTCCAAATCGCCTTCTCAGGTATACTCATGACCAACAGAATCCATAAGTTGAGTCACTAGAAAAAGTTGTTTTTGCATGAGAAAACCAGTCTTAGAGCGGGCCACATAGGTGTCCAGATACTGGTCTCTACAGTCACATTGAGACCCGAACACTTGTATTTTAGGGCCTAAGTCTTGAGCCATGGCCGGCTTACAATGTATCTTTCTGAGAGTGGAGGAGTCCATGAGCTCAGATCCCATTGATTCTTTCCAATGAAGTGGTTCTCTTCTGTAGATGGCCCAAACCATCTGGTTAATCGCTTGGATTAGAATTAGCAGTGTTTTGGAGAGGTTTGGGTGGTCTACGAGACACCAGGCCTCATCATGGAGGGAGATCATTGAAGTCTAGCTCATGGTTCATCCACCACCAAGTTGTATCAATACCCAGTCCAATCACCAGGTCCGCCACTTTCTCGTGTCTTCCATGGATCATTCCTTGTAAAAGTCTTCTCCATCTAACCCACAACATGTGGTCTCTTACGCTGGTGTAGACCTCAGGATTCACGTGTTATCTCAGTTCAATCACAGTTTGCTCTTAAAGTCTGCCGACTTCTCCTGACGTCCTCAGCCTGTAGCAGGTACTGACGACGTTTACTCTCTGCTTATTTACTGCGATATGAAATCTGTTCTTCTTGCCTAGTAGCTGGTTGTGGGAGACTTGGGGGGAATAATCATAGTGCTGTTAGACTGTTTTTTTTGAGCGTCTTTTAGCCGCAAAAATTTCTGCGCCTCTCGTTAATTGGTGCATTATGCGCACGGCAAAGTTCGGCACTTAGTGTTTTTGGTTGTTGACGTCTATGTCTGCGCCCTTATCTGACATAGTGAGGGCTGTCCTTACAGATGTTGACGGGATCGTATGCCTAATTTGGCTAAAAGGCTGCAAAAAAGGCAAATTCACATACGTGAGGCAGGTGCACTTCAGGAAAAAACTTCAATTGTCATTACTAAAACATACATTTTAGGTTCCCAATGAAAAGTTCCCTCTATGCAACATGGAAAAAATCGGCAGGCAGTTTTTAAATGTAACAGTTATCCATAGCACATGTCTATGGGATCATCTCTGGGAGTGTTATTGTCTTATTGTAAAGATCTGAGAATGTATCAGTCTCATTTCATGTAAATTATATAAAAAAGGGAACGACTCATTTCACGACAGAAATTTTTTTGGTTTCTTACATATCTGTAACTTGTTAGTCCCTGTCATTTGACATCACAATGATAGGTTTTTTGGCAGAAGATGCGCCCTAACTGAAGTGTCTGTCTCACCTCTTTCATTAGCTCGACAAATGAGATTAACAATTGAGACAATTTGAGCAAATGAATGCGGATATGCGGACCATCCAAAGTGCATTTACTAAGGCAGAAACTAGATCCATCATAGATCAGGAGCCAAAAGAAGAGCCAAACCAGCGCAAAAAAAACAGGCGACTGAGACCCACTATGATTAATGGTCCCCCTGTAATTGTTTCGTGTAGAGGGGGGATTCACAGGGGGCGCTCCCTCACGATCTATGGGTCAGTGGGAATAGATCTGTGGTTACATCTTAATATGTCCTAGTTTCTAGAGTGGAGCTTTGTAAAATTTCCTTTGTCACCCTTAAGATGCTAGAAAACAATGGCCACATTATCACCTTGTTTTTTCTGTGTTTTTGCGCCTTTCCGTTTAGGCACACCGTTTTGCGCCCGTTTTGCGAATTAAACGTTCAAATTAGACCGACGCAGCTTAAAAATAACCACCTTTCCTAATCTAAGTCCATTCCGATGTTATGCTGCGCCATAATGATATTCATCACGTGCGACTTTGATTTGGCCGCAAAAACGGGCGCAAAACACTCCAGCCGCAAGGTGGAGATCTGCGAAGAAAGCACTGAGCCCCTTTGCAGAAGAGCTTCAATTCTAGCAGCAAAGCTAAGCCAGACACTGGAAACCACATAATCGATACATTAGATTAATCTGCAGGCCAGGAGTGCAACTATATTTACAGTCATCTCCTTTATTCTAAATATCTGCAAAAAACGCTGAGCTACAGCAGCAGAGAGAGAAGTTGCACAAGTTGCAGGACAGGTTGCAGATACTACAACAAGGTGTCCCCATGTAATTCTGCACGTGTTTTTCTGAGGGGGATATTGTTGCAGAATTCAAAGGGTGGCAGCAGGAGACAAGCACTGGGGATCCCCTCCAGGAGAAGGCCACTGATGAGGAGGTCACTGGGTGCTGGGTGTCACACACCTGGGTGTGCGTGAGTGTATCTTCATTCTGGGCTGTGGTCGAGAAGCAGAGAGGAGCTTGAGCAGTTATGACATGTAAGTGCCGAATCTAACATTGCGCCTAAACTGCCGCCTCTTATAAACTGTTTTTTAAAGTAAAGTGATTAAGAAGAGGCAGAAAAAATATACTTATCACCGATGGGTTTTGGTAGCTTGTGTGTGATAATTCTGGGCAAAACATTCGGGCGCCTGAATTTTAGGCGCAACTACTACAGTAGGCGCCACAAAAGTGGATAAATGTGGCCCCAGTGTAACCAGAATGTATAAACTATCTATCGAGCTAAGATCTATTATCGATCTGCCTATCTATTATCTATCGTAGCTATCTACCGATCGCCGATCTTGCGAGCGAGCGATCGGCGAGCGAGCGAGAGCGAGCTAGCGAGCGAGGCCGCGCGAGCGAGCGCCGAGCGAGCGAGCGAGCGAGCGAGCGAGCGCCGAGCTAGCGATCGATCGAGGCGAGCCGAGCATCGGTGCGAGCGAGCGCCGAGCGAGCGAGCTAGCGAGGAGCAGCTAGAGCGAGCGAGCTAGCGACGCAGAATCTATCTATCTATGCTCCTATCGTATCTATCTACGATCTATATTATCGATATGATAAGACTATCTATCTAGCTCATAGCTATCTAGCGTCTAGAGCGATCTGAATCTATATATACTATCTACCTCCTATACTCCAATCTATATATCGTCTATCTATCTATCTATCTATCTATCTATCTATCTCCTATCTGCAGTAATGCACAATTTCGGACATTAATTACCAGCATTCTTTATGGATCTTTCTAGTCTATCCTGCATGTGTCCTGGCAGGATGGTGAAGATGCCTCCTGTCATGGCTGTATCTTAAGGGCTCAGGGCTTGATGGATAAACTTCTCTGCTGCGCACGTTGTATGTATTACTGAATTCTCTGCTGCTTCCTCCCCCAGAAATCCTACTTTCTGCAACAACGGCTAGTAGTAATAGGTCAGCTCCTGGGAGTGACTGATAGGAGGGTGGTGTGACACTGTGCCACAGCCCAGCGCTGACTATTACCCAATCACCAGCCGCACAGGAATAGTCCGGAGAGAAATCTTTTATAAAGAGCAGCAGCGCCACCTCCTGGTAGATTATCAAATTACAAGTTATTGTAAAAACTAAAGAAATTAGAGTCCGATAAACTCCCAATTGATTCTATTTTTTCCTCCTAACATAATGAGTATTGAGAATAGGTTCCATATTTTGCAATAAAGCTTCACGTTACTTCCTATATACAAGACTATAAATACTATAATACTGCCCCCTAATGTACAAGACTATAACACTACTATATACGTCGAGATGTACCAGAATATAAAAAACTACTATATTACTGCCCCCTATGTGACAAACTATATGCCACTAAGTTCTATATCAATTACGCTCCATACTAGAATGATAACATGCTGAACCCCCTAGTACAAAGAATATAACTACTATAATCTGCCCCCTATGTACAAGGAATTATTAACTACTCAATACTTGCCTACTATGACAGGAATATAACCCACTATAATACTCGCCCCTATTGTACAAGATATAACCATACTTATAATACTTGCCCCCTAGTACAGATATAACATGACTATACATACTGCCCTATGTACAAGGTATATAATATAACTTACTTAATACTGCCCCCCTATTGTACAAGGAATTAACTACATATAATACTGCCCCCCCTAGTACAGGAGAATGAAATTTATAATCACTATATACGCCCCCTATGCAAAGAATTAAACTACTATCATTATAGCACCTACTAGTACAAGATATATAATACTATAATAAGCTGCCACCTACAATGGTACCAGGAAGATAACTACATTATAATACTCCATGTACAGGAATATAACGTGCGAAATTAGGCCCCTATGTACCAGAATATAACTACATAATACTCCCCCTATGTACAAAGAATATAACGTACTATAAATATCCCCTGAGTACAGAGAATTATGACAATACTATAATTACTGCCCCTAGTACAAGAATAGTATTAACTAATATAAACTGCCCCTGGGAATATGACTCTAATACTCCCGTAAGGAAAATAACCTTACGCAATACTGCCCCCAGTTAAGGATATTATAGATACTAAAGCTGCCCCTCCTAGTGTACAGAATATAACTACTATAATTACGGCCCCCCTATGTACACAGAGAAAGTATAAGACCCATGATATGACCATTCTCCTATAAGAAAGAATTATAACTACATATTTAATACGTGCCCCTAGTTTCAAGAATTATAACTACTAAATATTGCCCCTATGTACATGTAATTTAAATAACTGCTATCAATACTGCCCCTATGTACAAGAATATAACGTACTATAATAACTGACCCCTATGTACAAGGAATATAACTAACAATATCATAGTACTAACATGTACTGCCCCTATGTACAAGAAAGATAAACTATATAATAGGCTACCCCTATGTACAAGAATATAACTGCTATAATCACTGCCCCTAAGTACAAGAATATAACTACTAAATACTGCCCTATGTAAAGAAATAACTACTCAATATGCCCCCATATGTACTAAGCAGATAACTATATGACCCCTATGTTACGAAGATATAACTACTATAATCCTGCCCTATGTACTACAGTTAATATACACGACTTATAATACTGCCCCCTATGTACAAGAATAATACTAAAATCCCCTACAATATATATAATACTGCTCCCCTATGTACAAGAATAGAACTACTATAATACTGCCCCCTATGTAAGCAATATAACTACTAATAATACTGCCCCTATGTACAAGAATATAATACTATAATACTGCCCCTATGGACAAAGAATATAACTCTATAATACTTGCCCCTAGTACAAGACATAACTACGTATTAATACTGACCTATGTACAAGAATATAACTACTATAATACTGCCCCCTATGTACAAGAATATAACTACTATTATACTGCCCTCTATGTACAAGAATATAACTACTATAATACTGCCCCTTTGTTCACTGGAAAACAAGTTGTAAATTTGTGTATTTGGTTACATTGTAACATTCTTCATACCTCATACTTTCTGTTACATTGTACATTATGTGCGGTATATATACAGTGTTTTGATTGTCGGTCTGTGTGGTGTTCATGTTGCTTTGAATCCTTGTAACTTTATTTGTATCTGTGCCTGTTTTGTTGTCTTTGTACGAGGTTCATCCATTGCAGCGGTGACGTCACCTGACATGTGATGGATCCTTACAACTTGTGGTTTTCTTTTTTTTTTTGCTAATTATATTTTTGTATGTTTGTGTTTTTTCCCCTTTTCTTTTTTGGGTGGGGGGTCGTGTGGATTGTCTTTGCTGTTATTTACTTGCATGTAGCTGAGGAGAGGCCCTCCGGTTCCACCGCCACCAAAACACACGCCCTCCAAGGACATCAAGCAGGAGAATATCATCGGTCTGTTTGATGACAATTTTGTGCCCGAGATAAGTGTGACCACCCCCTCACAGGTCAGCGGCTGCACCCACCTCCCCTCCCCCACTACTAACACTGCATGAGATCCGCAGGAGGTGTCACTTGTGGAGCAGAGAGGATAGGGGGCGTTCACACATGCTTTTTGTTCCTGAACATCTTCTTGCAGATTTCACCTAATATTGAGTAACTTCACAAATGTTATATTCTATTTTATACTCCAGTCACATCCAGAGCAGCATTCACCAGTCATGTTACATCTTAAACTCTGGTCACATCCAGAGCAGCATTCACTAGTCATGTTACATCTTAAACTCTGGTCACATTCAGAGCAGCATTTACTAGTCCTGTTGCATCTTGTACTCCAGTCACATCCAGAGCAGCATTTACTAGTCCTGTTGCATCTTGTACTCCAGTCACATCCAGAGCAGCATTTACTAGTCATGTTACATCTTATACTCCGGTCACATCCAGAGCAGAATTCACTAGTAATGTTACATCTTATACTCTGGTCACATCCAGAGCAGCATTCACTAGTCATGTTACATCTTATACTCCGGTCACATCCAGAGCAGCATTCACTAGTCATGTTGAATTGTATACTCCAGTCACATCCAGAGCAGCATTCACTAGTCATTCTACATCTTATACACCAGTCACATCCAGCGCAGCTTTCACTAGTCATTCTGCATATTATGCTTCAGTCACATCCACAGCAGCATACAGTAGTCATTCTTATACTCCAATTACAGTCAGAGCTGCATTTACCATTGTAGGATTGCTTGGAGTCCATTCATAATGAGCCGATGTCCACTTGTTCTGTAATGTTAGCTTGATGCTACACCATTGCAGAGCGGATCTTGAACCTATAAGGGGCAGTAGGGGAATATGAAGTCTCATTGTCTGTATAAAGGTTAAATGCAGCTCTAGATGTGACTGTAGTATATGATCAGGGTAAACACTTTGCAAGTTGCTCAATATCAGATATTAAGGGAGATGGTGAGTAACATGTAATCCGTGTCCTGTAACACGTTACTGGTGGTGACCCCTGGGGTATTACTGGCAGTGACCTCTGGGGTATTACTGGCAGTGACCTCCGGGGTATTACTGGCAGTGACCTTCGGGGTATTACTGGCAGTGACCCCCAGGGTATTGCTGGCAGTGACCCCCCAGAGTATTGCTGGCAGTGACCCCCCAGAGTATTGCTGGCAGTGTCCCCCCAGGCTATTGCTGGCAGTGACCCCTAGGGTATTACTGGCAGTAACCTACGGGGTATTACTAATAGTGACCCCCGGGGTATTACTGGTAGTGACCCCCGGGGTATTACTGGTAGTGACCCCCAGGGTATTACTGGCAGTGACCCCTGGGGTATTTCTGGCAGTGACCCCCAGGGTATTATTGACAGTGACTCCTGGGGTATTATTGGCAGTGATCCCCGGGGTATTACTGACAGTGACCCCCAGGGTATTACTTCCGGAGACCCCCGGAGCAATAGATTAGGGGTCTGGCCTCTGCTTTGTATAAGGAGTGACACCTCTAATATATTTAACCCTCTATACCTACGGTTTGCAACCTGCAATGCAGCTCAACTACAGGTCTCAGCATGCCCCTCGCCACAGGTTGTAGACCCCCACACTCTCAGCAGCGGACACTGGGTAGAATGGAAATCTCTCCCAGAATGCAATGTGGGGATTTATCAAAACTGGTGCAAAGTGGATGAGACGCCCCTATCCTGCGCCAGATCTGATGAAGCTCCGGCCCTGAGATGTCAGGATCCTGCAGAGATGAAGGGGTACCTCCGCACTCCGGCCCCCTATACACCCGCCTTCTCACCAGTGGGGACTATAGGGATCCGGACAAGTGGAAGTTTCCTGCTTTCCTATAAGTCGCAGGGGGCTCTGTCCGCTCGGCCCCTTGATCTGTGCTTGTCTGCTGCTCGCTGTTTGCATGTTCATTGCTTGTGATTATTGTGCATGTTATTTATATGCTTAAAGTAACAGTTTACAGATGCTTCTATAGAAACTATATGGTCCATAAGTCACCGGGGAAACTGTCAGCAGGAGTGACCATACAGACTGCAGCCAGTGTTATGCATTGTCCCAGGAGAGATGTGTAATCAGACCTCACACTGCTGTGCTCTGTGCTCTCTGCAGCCAGTGTTATTTATTGTCCCTGGAGAGATGTGTAATCAGACATCACACTGCTGTGCTCTGTGCATTCTGCAGCCAGTGATATGCATTGTCCCTGGAGAGATGTGTAATCAGACCTTTGTGTATGTTGTTAGTAGCAGCAGGACTGTGATATATGGATTTATATACCAGCTTTGAAGTTAAGGTGCATTATCAGTGTGTCCTCACACTGCTGTGCTCAAAGACACTCCCGATGTCCTGAGAAAAAAGTAGCAGCTTTCTCATTGGATACTGCTGCAGTAACTCAGAGGGGAGGAACATCTATATACAGAAAGCACAGAGCACAGCAGTGTGAGGACACGTGCACTCGGAGAAGCTACAATCCTGGAATATAAATACATATAGGAGTCTTGCTGCTACTAACAACATATACAAAGATCTGATTACACATCTCTCCAGGGACAATACATAACACTGGCTGCAGATCCTGCTGCTACTAACAACATACACAAAGCGCAACAAGCTGCTTCCTGGACAAGAAGGGCTCATTAATGGAAAGGGTTAATGCTACATGATTGGGGTCAATAATTCTAAAAGAAATTAAGTCATAAGAAATTCAATATCAAATTCAGGATGAAGGATTATAAACTAAGCACTTACCTGCTGGTGTGTGCTCCCTCTGCCAGGATCTGCTCTTCTTTTAGATTCTTATGCCCTGCTTTTTTCAAAAAAGGCTTTAAAAATGATGCAAATGAGCCTGAGGGGTTTCGGCTGTAATAGCAGATATGGAGCCAGCAACCTTTTTGGCTCATTTGCATAATTTTTAAAGACTTTTTCATAAAAATGAAAGCATATGGAGCTAAAATAAGAGCATATCTTGTCAGGGGGGCACACACCAGCAGGTAAGTGCTTGGTTTACAATCATGGACCTTCCCAGCAAATAGCAACAAGACTTGGCGCAAGCTGTGAGATTGGTAAGTGGTGGTGAACTCACCCTGGGATGTCCGTGCAGGCTAAGGGCCCACTTACAACAGCTAAGAGCGCCCTGACAAGGGAGTACCTGCTATCTAGATCCTAGCTAATGGACCCTCAGAGACCCTTCAGGTGACAGAAACTTACTTCATCTACTGGATGGTGGACAGGTAAGTGGAATACAGAGATAGACCAGTGTTCACACTGTCAAGCCACAACCAAACAAAGCTGGGACAGAAGAAGCAGGGAAACACTGGGAAATACACAACACTGATTTACAAAGAACAGATACAAACAGACAAGCAAAGTCGGAGAGAACTGGGTCAAAACGAAGATGTTAGCAATGGTAAAGAATTGTATAGGGATAGAATGGTTAATAAGTCAGAGAACACACAGAATAGCAAACAAAGTAATAGCACTAGATATACAAAGACAAGGCAAATACCCAGCACCCATTGACCTGGGCAGAATATATTTTATCACCAGATACACCACAGACCACAAAACCATCAGAAATATCTTGGCCAAACATTGGAACATCCTACTCAAGGACCCCCATATCACCAAGCCATCACTGAGAATACAGCCTATCCATCACTAGAGAGCAGCGGTGCCATCACTGAGAATACAGCCTATCCATCACTAGAGAGCAGCGGTGCCATCACTGAGAATACAGCCTATCCATCACTAGAGAGCAGCGGCGCCATCACTGAGAATACAGCCTATCCATCACTAGAGAGCAGCGGTGCCATCACTGAGAATACAGCCTATCCATCACTAGAGAGTAGCGGTGCCATCACTGAGAATACAGCCTATCCATCACTAGAGAGCAGCGGTACATCACAGTGTAGCTGGGGGCGCCTTTGATTATGTGTTTTCTCTTGGTATCATTGTTGGGGTCCCCATTATTTTGTGGGTGTCCACGTCTTTGGGGTCCACCTGTTGTGACGCTGTCCCCCACTACCCTGACGTCTCTTGTAGTGAGTGTTTTTACATGTAGAGAGGTGTAGGTTTGGCGCTGGTCCAGGTCCTGCGGGGTGAGGTCCTATGATCGGAGGGGGGGGGGCGGCGTTCCGAACCACAAATGACTTATACGAAAAATTAAGAGCTAATTCCATGTCCAGAGGTTTTAAACCAGCTGCAACTGGATTGTAATTCGCCACCCCCCCCCCCTCGCCCACGCTATGAATCATGGGTAAAAGTATGCATCTTCCCCCCCCCCCCCTTCCTTTCCTTCTTATTTTTTTCCTCTTTTGTTTAATGGCAGCGTGAGGTTATGATTGGCTGGATGGCAGATCAGTGCCCACACTCAGGGCAGGAATCCCGCAGGGCGCGGGGAGGGGGCGCGGGCTGGTGTCACGCTGCTGCCTGAGCCCACCCAACACAATCCTTACATCCCAGGGAAAAAAATCTCACCTCTCCCCCTCCCGCAGCCCCCCCTTCCTTCCCTCCTCCTCCGTCTGTCTCTCTCGTCTACCTTCTTCCTATGTAATAATATTTCCTGGAGCCCCCCTCCCCGCGTCCCCCCGGACAGCTGCCGGAGATCTGTGAGTATGCTGTGGAATGTGGGGTCTGCTTGGGGGTCCGCCGGCCGGGGCTCAGCCTCGTTTAGGGCTTATCGATTCTTTTGTTGGTTACGGTGTGCGGATGGGGGTCCGGAGGTGATTGTGCCCCCTCGTCACCCCCCCACCTCTCCGGCTCTGTGAATGAGGGTAGTCAGCTGACGGGCGGCTGGGGGTGGCGCGGTGCCAGGCTCCGGTGTGTGTGCGAGCGGCGAGGCCTGGAATATTGTGAATGTAAGCGGGGCCTGTGTCACTGAAGGCTCGAGGAAGAGGAGGAGGGGGGGAGGGGGACCTCCTCCATTTCTTCCTCCCCTCCTTATTGTGAGGGAAGAGGAGGGGGATCTGTCTGGCCCGTGGAATACGAGAGTCATGATATGCCAGGTAAATGCAGCAGATTCTTCAGCCCTGGGGTTGGTGTCGTCACTGGTGGGGGGATTGCATGGACCCCCGCTGTTACCCGGCTGTTGTGTGCAGGCCGGAGGTGCCGGCGCTGGGATCAGGAATCAGGGGCGCTCTCCGGTGATGGATGGGGAGCAGGGACGTGAACGCGGGGTAGGTGTATTGTGTGCCTGATGTACCTGAATTCACCCCCATGTGGTGCCCGGGCAGCGCTGCCCCTCTACCCTGCATGTCCTCTGCAGGCGTCACGGATCATGGAGGGGCTCTGCAGGACAGAGGGGGGGGCCGCCGTGTGATCGGCACGGCCGAGACATCTGGAGGGATGCATGAACACAGCCACCATTATGTAAAAAGATGTCGGGGCACGCACGCTCCCCTCCCCCGCCGCATGTGTCACCACCACAAGCAGGTGCACCGCACGCCAGGCGCCTCCATGTTTGCTGTGGGCACCCGGGATGCTCCGAGCTCAATCCTCAGTTAACTCTTTGCTGCTTTTGGGTTCATTGTTTGTGCTGTTATAACATAAGACATACTGCAGGCACACGTGTATATATATGTATAGTGCAGGGGCAGACTGTATACAATAACCTCCTAATATCCAGTCACTAGATCCCTGTACATTAGTATCAAACATGTCACCAGTTTTCTGAGTAAACCTCTTTGTAGCAGATCTGTCGACGTGAAAATCCCCACAGATGTCCATAAATGATGAGAAAGGAGAAGGTCGGAGAGTCGTGGCACAAGCTCAAATGTGTCAGTAATTAGAAAGCAATCCCGACTCCGATACATAATATCAGCTTCACCTTATCACCAGGGAGTCTCACGAGAGGCAACACCACCGACCTTTCTCAAGACCCTGACACCACGTGCTGATGGTTATCTACTGAAGGTTCCCGTCATCTCTGCTGAGTCCAGGATCCTCAAGTGGAAAGAAGATCATTTCACCATAAACCTTCCACCACCAAGTGTCCCCATAAGAAGTCACAGGGAAAAGAAGTATCAGAAGAGTTGTCCACCAGCCAAGGACCAGGAAGCACCAGAAAGACCTGGAATCACCACCCTCCATGGCCTGTAGGCACCATCACCTTGGGATAACATCATCTGTTTAGATACCACAAGGGAGTCTCTGGAGGCCATAATACACCATGTCTGGAGGCCACAGGAGGATTGGAGTGAGGCCTTCAGGAGATCTCTTCTATCTATGAGGAGGATGAGGTGGGACGTTTCGTCAGATCCATGATCCCAAACACAAGTAAAAGACGATAAATCTCCTGGAACTTCTAAGGAAGACACCGGAATTGAAACTATGGGGGGAACTAAACCTCAATGTCCATAGAAAGAACCTACAGAACCTCCAGGGTGTGGAGGACGGGTCAGAATCTCCCCTGAGCAATGCAGAACCTTAGTGTCTGCATACAGGCGCGTCATATACGCAGTATTACATACGTGTACGTAACGTGGCCCCTGCTCAGTAATGCACATCAGTGGTGGACCTCTCGGGTGGGATGTCTTCTCCAGTAGATTTACTCTGTGACTTATTTCAGCCGCTGTATAATAACCCCTGACTGATAATATCCAGGTGACATGTAGTAGATAGATCGCTTTATGTCGTACCTTATTTATAGTAATTCGGGTCTTTTCCCCGCAGGATGGACAGAGTGACAGAAGATGCCCTGCGCCTCAATCTGCTAAAGCGCGGCCTGGAGCAGTCTGATGACCGCGAAGATGTCCTGGCCAAACAGCTTAAGATGGAAGGACATGAGGCAATGGAGCGGCTGAAGATGTTGGCGTTGTTGAAGAGGAAAGACCTTCCCGGCCTGGAGCTGCCGCATGAGCACGCACCAAAACAGGACGGACTGAAACTGTATGAGGAGAAGATGAACGGCAACCTGAGGTCTCACATGGAAACCCGGCCAGCAGGGAGACACGGCAAGGAGAACATCAACGAGGAACCGGTGGACATGAGCTCCAGGCGGAGGTGAGTACCGTGTGTAGATGTATTCTGGAGTCCTTGGTGGTAGACCAGGGTGACCAGGAAGTCCTCCAGGAGGAGGTCTCCTTCTTCAGGCTCGTTGTCTGTGACCACCACATCCTGCTAAAAAAATGTTGTCAGTAGAGTTCTCAGGAGGTGTATGTGACCACCCTGTGATTACCCTATTATACATCACAATATCTCCATTACCCAGCATTCCCTGCTTTGGATTCTACCCATTGATATTGCTGAAGACCACTCACGGTGCTGTCGATTTGGACCATGATTGTGCTGGTGAGGCTCACATGCTCTCCAATACAGTCATGGAAGTTCAGAATAGTCACTGGTTCTCTTGCTGGACAATCTTCAGTAGGTGACCTCTTGATGCCCAGTGATCATCTTTTGTGTCTCCCATCAGTGACCAGGACCGGGCCGGATTGACTCCTTCTCCAGACATCATTGTACTGTCAGACAATGAAGCCTCCAGTCCTCGATCCACCTCCAGATTAGAAGACCGCATCAAGGGAGCAAATTTGGAGATGTTTAAGGTATCATCACTTTCAGTCAATGCCGTGTCCCTCAGATGGGTCCATCAGACCTGTTGGTGTGAGGACATTGCGGGAGGATGTCGCATGAGCTGCTCCAAGCATCTGAGCAGTATCATTCAGCATATGTGGTCTTCTCTCTCAACAGGGCAAGACCCTAGAGGAACGGCAGCAGCTCATCAAACAGCTAAAGGACGAGCTGCGACTGGAGGAGGCACGACTGGTCCTGCTGAAGAAGCTGCGGCAGAGTCAGCTCCAAAAGGAAAACGTCCTACAAAAGGTGCGATTGGCCGTGACACATGTCCTATTACTCGCCTAGCTGTCCTACATAGAAGTCCCCAATATTACATTCATTGTATGTTCTTTTGCAGACTCCTGTCGTTCAGAATGCAGCGACCATCGTCCAGCCGTCTCCGGCCCATGTGGGGCAGCCCAGCATCGCAAAAGTCCCATCACGGCCAGGGGTACCAGGACTGGAGGTGCAGAATCTGAGGAACGTCCAGGTGAGTGGAGTCCAGCTTCTGTTTTGTGACAAGTTGGTAGTGTGTGACCTCTTATGACCCTTGTCCTTGGTTCCCTTTAGACCCACAGCGTCATCAGATCCTCCTCAAATGCTCCTCTCCCCCATATGATGATGTCCCAGAGAGTCATCGCTCCAAACCCCACCCAGCTCCAGGGACAGTGTGTGCCACCGAAAGCAACTCTGATCCGCAACAGCACTCCGGGCATGACACAAGCCCTGAACTACCCACAGGTAATGGTGCCTAGCAGTTGGGGGTCATGGGTGGTATTTTTGGACCACTAATCTGAATATTTGATGACTTGGTAACGTTGTGTCACTCTGTTGCTCCAGACCAGCTCTTCAGTCCCCTGTCAGCGTAACTCGTCCACGTCGGCCATGTACATGAACTTGGGCTCTCACATGCAGGCGGGTCCTGTGAACCGAGTGTCTTCCCCGCTGCCCAGCCCCAGCGCCATGGCAGATCCTGTCAGCTCTCAGGCGGCTGCTAAACTGGCTCTACGGAAGCAGCTGGAGAAGACACTGTTGGAAATCCCCCCGCCCAAGCCCCCGGCACCGCTTCTACACTTCCTGCCCAGCGCTGCCAACAGTGAATTTATCTACATGGTGGGACTGGAAGAGGTGGTGCAGAGCGTCATAGATAGCCAAGGTACGTGCAGCACCCTGAGGATGCTGGGTGGGCTGGGGTCCATAACCAGGCCTTGTGTAATCTCTCCATTCACCCATAAGGAAAGGGCCACTCCTCGTTCCTGCACATGGACCCCTTCATGTGTGCTCAGTGTCGCACCGACTTCACTCCTCACTGGAAGCAGGAGAAGAGCGGGAAGATCCTGTGTGAGCAGTGCATGACATCCAACCAGAAGAAGGCTCTGAAAGCCGAGCACACAAACCGGCTAAAGAACGCCTTTGTGAAAGCCTTGCAGCAAGAGCAGGTAAGTGCACCCCCTGAGGAACCTACCCCCTGGTCCTCTCGTCTGCCTGACCCAACCCCCTGGTCCTCTCGGGTCATGTCTCCCAGTATGTAGGTAGCCCAGCACATGCCCCCAGTATGTAGATAGTCGAGGAACATGCCCCCAGTATATAGGTGGTACAACACATGTCCGCCAGTATATAGGCAGCACAACACATGCCCCAAGTATATAGGTAGCCCAACACATGTGCAAAGTTTATAGGTAGCCCCAGCACATGCTCCAGTATGAAGATAAACCAGCATATGTCCCCTGTATATAGATAGTACATCACATGTCCCCAGTATAGATAGGCAGCACAGCATATGTCCCCAGTATATAGGTAGCCAGGCACATCCTATGTACAAGAATATAACTAATATAATACTGCTCCTATGTACAAGAATATAACTACTATAATACTGCCCCCTATGTACAAGAATATAACCACTATAATACTGCCCCCTATGTGCAAGAATATAACCACTATAATACTGCCCCTTGTGTACAAGAATATAACTACTATAATACTGCCCCCTATGTACAAGAATATAACTACTATAATACTACCTCCTAAGTACAAGAATATAACTACTATAATACTGCCCCCTATGTACAGGAATATAACTACTATAATACTGCTCCCCTATGTACAAGAATAGAACTACTATAATACTGCCCCCAATGTACAAGAATATAACTACTATAATACTGACCCTATGTACAGGAATATAACTACTATAATACTGCCCCCTATGTACAGGAATATAACTACTATAATACTGCCCCTATGTACAAGAATATAACTACTATAATACTGTCCCTATGTACAAGAATATAACTACTATAATACTGCCCCCTATGTACAAGAATATAACGACTATAATACTGCCCCCTATGTACAAGAATATAACTACTACTGATCAGTCGCTGACATGTGATCAGTAAGAGTTCAGCCCTAAACCTGCGTCCCTATTACTTTGGAGATGATGAACGGCGTCTTTGCATATTTATCGGCGTCTTTCCCTCCTGGCGGCGCAGGCGGTGGGTGGTGAGGACTTTGTGCCGTGTTGTTGGATGTAATTACCTTCTAATAGAGTTGCGGCTTTGTACATAATCCGCTCGCACCTGTCACTGCGCTAATTACACGGATGATGGAGACGGTCACCTCCGCACAGAGGAGCCGCCATCAGGAAGGGCTCGGACTGTGGGACAAGCGCCGGCTCCTTCTCTCTGTGGTGCTGCCGTTTCTCAATGTCATCCGTACAGCTCCAGGCGTCCATTATACACCGGCGCGGCGGCTACGCACTAAGTGACTGCTGGAGAGATTCTGGAAATGTAAACATTGTGCAGCGAAATAAAAAGTTTCCTTTAATAAAATCCCATTTTTACTCTTTGCCTTTAGGTAGACGAGAATCTTACATTATCCGCTATTATGTTATTAAGTTGTCATTTCTACCTAAAAGTTCCTTTCATCCCATCCAACCCCCCATCAGAAATGACTCCGGCTGTCTCATGGGTCACGATCTCAGCCCCCGGATGATGTAATGGCACAGACTCTCCACTGAGGGGCGCAGCGTTACTGCTAGAGATTAGACCATGGTAGTAGATGAGAACAGCTTCCCTGACTGTATACTCATGGTTAGAAGAATGTAGTGAGAAGGGTCTGTTACATTGTATCAGTTCTGACACTGTGTATAATAAAGATCATTATTTACATAGCGCCATCATATTACGTAGTTTCACAACTCATAGGTGACATATACAAATATAATATTACATTACAGTGTATAAACAGTCATATAGAACACTAGGACTGAGGGCCCTGATCACAAGAGCTTACAGTCCATGAGGGTGAAGGGGTGACACAAGAGCTTAGAGTCTATGAGGATGAGGGGGACACAAGAGCTTACAGTCTATGAGGATGAAGGGGGGGCACAAGAGCTTACAGTCTATGAGGATGAGGGCTTGACACAAGAGCTTACAGTCTATGAGGATGAGGGAGTGACATAAGAGCTTACAGTCTATGAGGATGAGGGGGGGACACAAGAGCTTACAGTCTATGAGGATGAGGGGGTGACACAAGAGCTTACAGTCTATGAGGATGAGGGGGTGACAACCAAGAGCTTACAAGTCTGAATGGGTGGTGACACACGCGCTTACAGTCTATGGGCTGGTTGATGACACAAAAGAGTTACATCTATGAGAATGAGGGGATGAACACAAGAGCTTCTACAATTCTGAGTATGATATAGGTGATGACAACAGAAGCTTTACAGGTCTGAGGGGTATGAGGGGGTAACACAGAGCTTACATTCTATGAGGATGCACAGGGGTGGGACACCAGATCTATACAGTCTATGAGAAGTGAGGGGTTAGGTACACAATAGCTTACAGTCTAGGATGATGAGGGGTGCACAAGAGCTTTACAAAATTCTTAGGATGAGGGGGGGTACCAATAGCTTACAGTCCTAGGAGGATGAAGGGGTTGACACAAAGCTTACAGTCTACTGTAGGATGAGGGGGTGACACAATATCTTCGTCCTATGAGGCATGAAAGAGGACAGACACGAGCTTACCTGTCTATGGAAACGGATGAGAGGGTTACACAGGACCATACCGTCTATGAGGATGAAGGGGTGACCAAACTTACAGTCTATGAGGTGAAGGAGGGTGACACAAGAGCTTACAGTCTATTAGGATAGGGGGCACAAAGAAAGACTTTACGTCTATGAGGAATAAGGGGGTACACAAGAGCTTACAGAATCCTATGAGGATGAGGGGGTGACACAGAGAGCTTATCAAACGTCTCATGAGGAAATATAGGGTGACACAAATAGCTTACAGTTATGAGGCTAGAGGGTAATGACACAAGAGCTGACAGTCATGAGATGAGGGGGGGACCCAAGATAAAACTAATAACAGTACAATATGGAGGAATGAGGGGTGACACACGAGCTTACAGTTTATGAGGACTCGTGGTAACCAACAGCTTACAGTCCTAGTCGATGAAGGAAAACTACAAGGCGACACCAAGAAGTCTAATGGGAGGATGAGCAAGGACTACACAAAGAGCTCACAGTCCTATGAGGAGAGGGGATTTGACAAACAAGAGCTTACAGATCTATGAGGATGAAAATTAGTTGCCACAGAGCTTACCGTCTATTAGGATTATGAGGGATGAACCACTAGCTTACCGTCGTAGGAATAGGGGGTACACAAGAGCTACAGTGATGGGGATTAGGATGGAGACAACCAAGATCTTACGTCTAGTGAGGATGAAAAAGGTTACACAAGAGCTTACATGTCTATGAGGATGAGGGGTGACACAGATCTTACAGTATATGAGGATTAAAAGGTGACACCGAGCTTACAGTCTAATAGAGGATGAGGGTGACACAGAGAGCTACAGTCCTATGAAGGATCAGGAGGTTAACACACAAAGCTTACAGTCTATGAGAGATGAGTGGGGTGGCACTCAGATCTTACATCTGTTAGTAAGGAGAAGGGACGACAAGAGCTTACCGTCTATGAGGATGAGGGGGTGACGCACGAAGCTTTACAGTCTGTGATAACTGAAGGGGGTGACACAAGAGCAATTACAGTCCTATGAGATAAGGGGGTGACACAAAAGCTTAACAATCTAATGCAGGATGAGGAGGTGTACAACAATAGCTTCATTCTAATTAAATAATGAGGAGGTGAACCCAAGAGCTAGCGTCTACAGAGGATTAGGGTGGTGACACAAGCATCTTAACCGTCGAGAGGATGAGGATGTAGAGACAAGAGCTTTCCAGTCTCTGAGGAAGGGAGTAACACAAGAGCTTACAGTCTACATTAGGATGAGGGAGTGACACCCAGAGCATGTACAGTCTATGAGGCTATGGAGTGACACAAGATCTGAACCACGTCTATGAGAATGAGGGGGTGGACACAATAGCTGACATTCTCAGGAGGAAGTGAGGAGCCTTTGACCCAAGGGCTTACAGCTATGAGATGAGGGGGTGACCACAAAGCTTAGCAGTCATGTGAGGAAAGAGGGCGTGAACACAAGAGTTACAAGTCTAGGAGGATGAGGGGTGACATAAAAGAGCCTTCTACAATCTATGAGGATGAGAGAGGGGGGCACAAGGCTACAGTCTATGGGATGTGGGGGTGACATAAGACAGCTTACAGTCTATGGAGGATGTGGGGGGCAATAAAGACTTACAGTCCTTATGAGGATGAGGGGGTTGACATAAGAAGCTTACAGTCTATGCGGATGAGGGATGACACAAAGGCTACGTTACAGTCTATGAGGATGAGGGTGACACAAGCTTACAGTCTATAGGATGAGGATGGGACACAATGAGTTTTACGTCTAATGAGGATGAGGGGTGACAACAGAAGTTACAAGGTCTATGAGGATGAGGTGACACAAACGAGCTTTACGTCGATGAGGATAGGGGTGAACACAAGAGCTTACCGTCCTATGAGATGAGAAGTGACACAAGAGCTTACAGTCTATGAGATGTAGGGGCTTGACACCAATAGCTTACAGTTCTATTAGGATTGAGGTGGAGGACACAGAGCTTACATGTCTATGATGTGGAAGGGGGGTGACACAAGAGCTTACAGTCTATGGAGAGGGGGTGACACAAGGCTTACAGTCTAATGAGGATGGAAGGGGGGTGACACAAGAGCTTACCGGTCCCTATGAATGATGAGGGGTGACACAAGATCCTTACCGTCTACTGAGGAGGAGAAGTTGACCAAGAAGGCCGTACATTCCCTCTGAGGATGATGTCTTGACACATAGCTTACAGTCTATGAAGATGAGGGGAGGACACAATAGCTTAAGTCTATGATGGTTGAGGGGGTGACACAAGAGCTTACAGACTTGTTCCATTTGAAACTCCCCCCCCATGACTCACCACACAATGTGGTCGGGGAGCCATGGTATTTAAAATAATAAAAATAAAAATGCTGAATTTATTCATCTCACGACAAAGGCATTTCTTAATGAACATTCCAATAGGTACTTGACTGCATCTGTTTTTACAGGCAGACTCTTTC
This sequence comes from Engystomops pustulosus, assembly GCA_019512145.1. Taxonomy (NCBI): domain Eukaryota; kingdom Metazoa; phylum Chordata; class Amphibia; order Anura; family Leptodactylidae; genus Engystomops; species Engystomops pustulosus. The sequence goes on from CM033648.1 coordinate 89,868,631, forward strand.
TAAATTGCCTTATACATGTGCTCGTTTTTCATTATCACAGTGAATAATCTACACAATATCTACTAGCATTGATATAAACGTCTCACTGGTTGCCCAACACTAGGGGAGCTCCGATGCTACGATTATATAAGCTTTACTAAACTCAAAGGAACTGTCAACACCTTTTTTGCCTTGGTTCCTCTATTTTCTGTGTGACCTTGAAATAAGGAAAATGAATTTAGGGAAGGTTAGGAGTACTATCCAGGCAGGGTTTCCCTTTTTCCTATGTGGAGCCATGGTCAACCAAATATTAATAGAGTAACCTAACCTGAACCACCTGGTCCAGAGCCCTCTGTAAAGTGCATGGTATACACACTACCACTGGGCCGATTTAACTACCGGCCCATTTCGCGATCCAGCGTTGTGGTTCTCTCTCTGCGCTCTGGATTCGGTCCCGGCCGGGATTCATTAAGGTAGTTTTTCCTCCGTCCGCGTCCACCAGGTGCGCTTTTGCTGTGTGGCGCTGCTGCGCGGAAAAGCAATCCGAATCCCTGAATTCACGAGCCGACCTAAGTTGAAGGTAGCGCGTGTCCCGACCCACACTTTTTTTAAAAAAAATTCGGCTGTTTCCCTCAGAATCCATCGGTTTTCTCGTTCTTGGTCACGTGCCCACGTGCCCCGCTTTCCGTCGCGGCATGCGCGGCCGATGCCCCAACAAATCCGATCGCGTGCGCCAAAAACCAGGGCATCACAGTGAAAATCGTTGCAGAATCTAAATCTTCGGTAACACGGTCGGGACAACCGAATCGGGCCTTAGTAACATGACCCCGCATTAACCAAGGTTACAATAACCTGAATGCACATGTACCTATGACTAATGCAAGAAGACACGCGCAGCTCTGTTGACCTCCCAGTAGTTGATGACGCTCAGCACTGGACACAGGTCCCGGACAGTATCATCTCCCTCCGCCTCAGCCTGGTTCCTGGAGACCCCTCCATTTCACCCTCAAACAAGACAATGAGACTCTGTAAGATGTCCAAGGAGGCATGAATATTAACTCAATAGATTACAGTAGAAATAATCCCAAGGCGCCTATTGAGGACTACGAGCCGAGCCTCGAAATCCTGAATTCAACACTCAAATACAATGAACAGTTGTTAATATTGAATATGTAATTCTATATTTAAAAGAGATCAGGGGATTTATTTTAGCTGCATTAAAGGAATCATAAAAACAAGGAACTTTCCTGCTGGAGGGATAATAAGTTGAGTACTTAGAACGATTTATACATCGGATCTGACATTTGGGGAGTAACATTCCGATTTCTGTTTTTGAATGCCTTCATATAATGACAGCCCCCCAGATTGTACTCTGATGACTATGGTGCACAACTGATAGCCTCATCCTCAGACAGACTAGCCAGGGGAACCCTCTGCAGGACTATTTCAGTGATTGTTATTATGGTGGAGAACAATTGATAACCTCTAAATTCTAAAGGCGCCACGGTGGTGGTTTGGTCATCTCATCGAGAAGACGTGGTGGATTTGCTTTTTATGACTTTTGGAGCCCATGTTTATCCACCTTTGCAAGTCTATAAGGGTTTCCCAAACTCAACTGGAACAAAAGACGAACCAGCAGCGCAAGTCTGTAGGTTCACAGTTTACTACCCACAATCCTTTGCCTGGTGTAGACCAAGGTAGATTCAATGCAGCAGAAGTCAAGCATGATTTTATATAGGCTATGAGCTGTGATGGTGACCTGAAATGCATAGTAGAAGGCCACTTGTTTTTGTGGCTACAAATCTTTCATCAGATCGGGATGACGAAACCCAAAACGGGAGTGTTTCATGTCCTGTGGCCTTCTTTCAGCCATAAAATTGGGGTTCAGCGTTTGGGCTCACTCCGCCAGTAACCCCGATCGATCGGTGTTTTGCCTTGTTAATGCTGCCAGCGTATTGTGTAAAATTTGCCTGAACGTGCAGTGGTCAGGTGGTGTGTTAAGCGTTGGGTCCAGGTGATTTTCACGTTCGACTGAATGTGGTTAAACCTGAACCTGAACAGGTCCACTCTTACAGTTCTGAGGTGCTGAATGGGGGCGTTCTTGATGAACAGCACACATTCCTTTAAAAAACCTACGTCCTTACGTGAAAAAATTGCATCAAATGTGAGGATACCCAATAGTTTTAAAGCTGATTGCCCGTGTGGGATGTAATTTTGTGGATGAGCTGACCCACAATTATCAACCTCTTCACAGCCTGAAGGAAGAGTGGAGATTTTTCCACTTTTACATTTGAATTTCAACACCCGTAAACACAATGTTAACACATGCATTACCGTGGCGTGTTAATATGGCCGTGTTTTAAATTGCAAATTGTTACAGTAGTGACTAACGCAAATCAACCTTCCTCAGCTGTTTTGTACAATTATTTCAAAAATGCATTAAAAACGGCAATAAACCGCTACGGTTGACCTCACCCTTGAGTAACCAATAAAAAAAAAATGCAAAAATGTTTAAAATTTTGCAAAGAGGTCCTGTTGCAAATGTTAACAGTTAAAGCAATGTGAATAATTCCAATTTCCATGTTAAAATCCGATCCATGAAAAAAAAATTTCCTTTGCACCTGCCCTGGACAGGTGCAGATTGCGCCAAAATTGGCGCAAAAAATGGTACAAAAACGGCAAAAATGTTGCCGGACATCTTTAAAACAAGATACCATTTAGGCAACCCTGCACAATCTGCAGAACAAGTTACTTGCAAAAAGAACAAGAGTTTAACAGTCGCCCAAAACGGCAAAAGCCCTAAAATTAGACAATTTGGCTAGCTGAAACTATGGATACATGTGCCCCAGAGCCCGTTCGTCAGCAACCCGGCTGACCCGGGCAAGTGCCAGGGCCCCAGCTCAAAAGGGGCCCACCACGACTATGTTGCGCCGTAATTAACGTGCCCAAGTTTTACAGCTGATTGCCAGAGTGGCCGGAGAGTGTAGTGGGACGGGCCCCTCCACTGACTGCTGTTAAGAGACTTAGCAGCGCCTCCCACCTCGCATGTTTTACCGGCCCGCCTTGCGCTCCCCGGACCCGACTCCGCTTTCCGGCCCTCCCTGCGTCTCCCCCGTTACCTGCGCGCCTTTCGTCTGACCCGCGAGCACCTCGCATAACCTTCCCATGGCCTGCCGCCTCATGCCCAACCTCGGCAGAGCGCCTCGCGTCGGCCTGCGCGCCGATTTTTCCGACCCACGCCCTCTTCCTACACGGTCCACTCGACCTGCCACCAAGGCCCGACCGAGGACATCCAGAGGGTTGGAGTAATTTTCTACTGCGTGTCAAATGCATGGTGATACATAGTGGGTTAGAGTAGGCTTGTTATTAGCTGATGTTGTGGTGTATATATGCTGTTATTTGTATATAGTGTGCATATATGCCCGTAGTACCAGTGTGTATGCCGAGAATATTCTTGGTGTGTGGTAATAATAGTGCGTATATACGGTGTTGGGTGTGATTACACATCTCTCCAGGGACAATACATAACACTGGCTGCGGAGATTACAGAGCACGGCAGTGTGAGGACACACCGACAATAATAGAATCCTGGAATATAGGTAGATCCTGCTGATAGTTTCCCTTTAAGTTATACGGTTGCCATTTTCTGGCTGGCAGGCGGCACCAGGGGGCTCTGCAGATTTCAGTATTGATACATTTACTTAAGCCTTTAGATGAAGACAAGGTTTTCCCATTCACTGACAACAAGCAGAGATCCTGAAAGCTCTTGGCTTGTGTATTAGTAAGATCCCCGTTATCTGCCGGTATTCACACTTCCGCTCGCAGTAGTTACGTATCTATGTTTCGCCTCGGTGAGGCCTGAACTCTACATTTTCTTTAAATATCAGGTTTATTCGTCTTCCAGGACTTCATTAATCTTCACTTAATTATTTGTGAAAAAACATAAAATGCAAATGCAGCAATTATTACCCGAAAATATCTGCAAAGAGCAGCAAAAACTGCAAATTATTGACCCCACATCGATCATAGGATGGCCATTACCCAAGTCACCGGCACATAAAGCGGAGATCGGCGAGCAGATGGCGCACAGTTACTATCAGCAATTACCCGGAGCTAATAAACCGGAGAAATTATAACAAAGATGCTGCAGCTTTAAGGGACCAGTAAACCAAAAAATGCTAATTCTAAGCATAAAAATATTTATCACATTATAAGAGATTGTATATGTAGAAAATTATCCCATAATGAGAATAAGGAGACGACAGCCTATCCATCACTAGAGAGCAGCGGTGCCATCACTGAGAATACAGCCTATCCATCACTAGAGAGCAGCGGTGCCATCACTGAGTATACAGCCGCCTCTCTCCTCCTGCCTTGATGCATTCTATAAGGATAAACTTTACGCTGCGGTTGGCTGCAGATGACACAATTCCTCCTCACTTTCCGGGGAGTCCCTCTGTCCCTCTCCCATTACTCGGAGCACAGGAGGCTTCTCTCTGGCTCGGGGCGGTGTGTTCCTTCTTGCGGTGGTTTTTGGATGTGACGTTTATTGGCTCTTATTTCAGTCGGTGACATTTTTATTGATGTGTCTAAAGATTTTATGACCTTCTTCAGAACGTATTTATGGCAGCGAGGGAGCGGCAGGCGCAGCCTCAGCGATGATAGACGTGGCACCCAGGCCGTGGCAGGGACGAGCCTGAGCTCCCCGACAGTTGCACATAAAAGTCAGGGCTGGAATATGTGGCTGCGGAGATCCTCCTGGCCGGATACTAAGTGGCCTTGTAGCTCTGCAGCACAGGAGGAAAGAAGACCGAAACTGCTGATGGTCGCTCTGCCAGGACTGCAAATCAGAGGCTTAAAGGGGAATCACATACATCATACATAACATTCTGCTTATATTCACTCCTGTATGAGGTATTATGCAAAAAAAGGGAACCTGTCAGCAGGTGTGACCATAGAGACTGCAGACAGGGTATTTTCTCTGGAGAGATGTGTAATCAGACCTTTGTGTTAGTAGCAGCAGGACTGTGATATATGGATTCAGGTACTGGGATTGTACTGCAGACGCTATACAGGAAAGCTTGTAGAACATACACTTTTGTATTTTTATATATGTATTATGTATTAGGCACACCCCCAGTGCATTTATAGCAGTTACAATGTTGGAGTATAAATCAATATTTTACAGAAGAGCTTACAGTCTATGAGGATGTGGGGGTGACATAAGAGCTTACAGTCTATGAGGATGTGGGGGGCATAAGAGCTTACAGTCTATGAGGATGAGGGGGTGACATAAGAGCTTACAGTCTATGAGGATGAGGGGATGACACAAGAGCTTACAGTCTATGAGGATGAGGGGTGACACAAGAGCTTACAGTCTATGAGGATGAGGAGGGACACAAGAGTTTACAGTCTATGAGGATGAGGGGGTGACACAAGAGCTTACAGTCTATGAGGATGAGGGGGTGACACAAGAGCTTACAGTCTATGAGGATGAGGGGGTGACACAAGAGCTTACAGTCTATGAGGATGAGAAGGTGACACAAGAGCTTACAGTCTATGAGGATGAGGGCTTGACACAAGAGCTTACAGTCTATGAGGATGAGGGAGGACACAAGAGCTTACAGTCTATGAGGGTGAGGGGGTGACACAAGAGCTTACAGACTTGTGCCATTTGAACTCCCCCCCAGGACTCACCACACAATGTTGTCAGGGAGCCAGGTTATGTAAAATAATAAATATAAAAATGCTGAATTTATTCATATCACGACAAAGGCATTTTCTAAATGAACATGCAATAGGCTAATAGCATCTGTTTACAGGCAGACTCTTTCTTAGATGCCTTATTACTATGGTGCTCGTTCATTATCACATTGATAAATCTACAATATATACATAGCATTGAGTGATAAAACTGTCTCATGGTTGCCAACACTAGGGGGAGCTCCGTGCATAAGAATTATTAAAGCTTTTACTAAACTCAAAGGAAACTGTCAACACCTTTTGCATTGAGTTCCTCCTATTTCTGGTGACCTGGAAATAAGGAAAATGATTTAGGGAAGTAGGAGAATATAAAGGCAGGGTTCCCTTTCCTAATGGAGCATGGTCAACCAAATATTATAGAGTAACCTGAACCACCTGGTCCTAGAGCCCTCTTAAAGGCATGGTAATACACACTGGGGCAGATTTACTTACCCGGCCCATTCGCGATCCAGCGGTGTGTTCTCTGCGCTGGATTCGGGTCCGGCCGGGATTCATTAAGGTAGTTCCTCCGCCGTCCACCAGGTGGCGCTGCTGCGCTGAAAAGCATCCGAATGCCCTGAAATTCACCGAGCCGGACCAAGTGAAGGTAAGCGCGTGTCCCGCGACACTTTTTTTTAAAAAATGCGGCGGTTTCTCAGAATCCATCGGGTTATCGTTCGGTCACGTGCCCCGATTTCCGTCGCGTGCATGCCGGCGGCCGATGCGCCACAATCCGATCGCGTGCGCCAAAAACCAGGGGCAATACAGGGAAAATCGTTGCAAATCGGAAATATTCGGTAACACGTCGGGAAAACGCGAATCGGGCCCTTAGTAAATGACCCCCATTAACCAAGGTTACAATAACCTGATGCACAGTTTACCCTATTACTAATGCAAAAGACCCGCAGCTCTGTGACCTCCCAGGTGATGACCTCAGTCACATGGACATCAGGTCCTGCAGTATCATCTCCCTCCTCCTCATCCTGGTTCCTGGAGAACCTCCATGTTCTACCCTCAGACAAGACATGGACTTCTGTAAGATTGTCAAGGAAGCAATGAAGATTAACTCAGAGATTACAAGTAGGAAATAATCCCAAGGCGCCTGTGACGACTCGCGCCTCGTCCTGTCAACACTAATACAATGACATTTAATAATTTCATATAAAGGGGATTATTGTAAGCGCATTAAAAGATCATAAAAACAAGGAACTTTCCTGCTGGATGGAGATAAATAAGTTGAGTACTTAGAACGATTATTACATCGGATCATTTGACATTTGGGGGAGAACATTCCGATTCTGTTTTGATGCCTTCAGATAATGACAGCCCCCAGATGACTCTGATGACTATGGGACAACTGAGAGCCTCATCCTCAGACAGGACGAGCCAGGGGACACTGCAGGACAGTGCAGTGATTGTTATTATTGTGGAGAACAATTGAGAACCTCTAAGATCTAAAGGCGCCATGGTGGTGGTTTGGTCATCTCATCGAGAAGACGTGGTGGATTGGCTTTTATGACTTTGGAGCCAATTTTCCAACCTTTGAAGTTCTATAATGGTTCCCAAAACTCAACTGGAACAAAGACGGAACCAAGCAGCGCAGGCTGTAGTTCAAGTTTACTACCCACAATCCTTTGCCTGGTGTAGACAAGGTAGATCAATGCAGCAGAAGTCAAGCATGATTTTATAGTAGCTTATAGCTTGATGGTGACTGAAATTCATAGTATGAAGGCCACTTGTTTTGTGGCTACAAATCTTCACAGATCGGGATGAGCGAACCCAAAACTGGAGTGTTCAGGTCTGTGTCTTCTTCAGCCAGAAAATGGGGTTCAGCGTTTGGGCTCACATCCGCCAGTAACCCCAGCGATCGGTGTTTGCCCTTTAAATGCTGCCAGCGTATTGTGGAAAATTGCTGAACGGTTGCAGGTGTTACAGGTGGGGGTAAGCGTTGGGGTACAGGTGATTTCACGTTCGACTGAATGTGGTGAACCTGAACCTGAACAGGTCCACTCTTCAGGTTCTGAGGTGCATAGAGCTTATTGGGAACAGCACACAGTCCTTGAAAAAACCTAGTCCTTACGTGAAAATTGCAATCAAATGTGAGGATACCCAAAGTTATAAAGCTGATGCCCGATGGATGGTAATTTGTGATGAGCTGACCCATCAATATCAAACCTATTACAACAGCTGAGGAGAGTGGATTTTCCACTTTTAACATTTGAATTTACAAAACGCATAGTAAACACAATGTTAACACATGCATTAACGTGGCGTTTATATTGCGTTTTGTAAATGCAAATGTTAACAGTAATGAAATAAAGCAAATCACCTATCCTCAGCTGTTGTAATTAGTTTCAAAATGCATTAAAAACGCAATTAAACCGCTACGTGTGACCTCACCCTTAGAAGTAACCAATAAAAAAAAATGCAAAAATGTTTAAATTTTGACAAAAGAGGTCACTGTGCAAAATGTTAAACAGTTAAAGCATGTGAAATAATTCCAATTTACATGTTAAAATCCGATCCATGAAAAAAAAAATTCCTTTGCACCTGCCCTGGATCAGGTGCAGGATTGCGCCAAAATTGGCGCAAAAATGGTACAAAAACGGCAAAATGTTGCACGGAACATCTGGAAAACAAAGATACATGAGGCACACTGCACAAGCTGCAGACCAAGGCTTACTTGAAAAAGAACAGAGTTAAAAGTCGCAAAAACGGCAAAAGCCGCTAAAATTAGACAATTTGGCTAGCTGAAACTATGATACATGTGCCCAGGCCCGGCGTCAGCACCCGGCTGACCCGGGCAAGTGCCAGGGCCCCAGAGCTCAAAAGGGGCCCACCACGACTATGTGGCGCCGTATTACGGGGCCCAAGTTTACAGCTGATTGCAGAGGTGGGCGGAGAGGTAGTGGGACGGGCCTCCCCTGACTGCTGTGAAGATACTTAGCAGCGCCGCCCACCTCGCATGTTACCGGCCCGCCTTGCGCTCCCCGGACCGATCTCCGCTTTCCGGCCCTCCCTGCGCTCCCCGGGACGCGCGCCTTTCGTCTGACCCGGCCGAGCACCTCGCATACTGCCCGGCCTGCCGCCTCATGCCCAACCCGGCAGAGCGCCTCGCGTCCGGCCTGCGCGCCTGATTTCCGACCCAACCGCCCTCTCCTACACGGTCCACTTCACCTGCCACCAAGGCCCGACCGAGTGACATCCAGATGGGGTGAGTAGATTTCTACATATGTAAATGCATGTATATGTGTGTGTATGTATGCTGTATATACTGGATGTGTGTGTATATATGCTGTGTATGGTGTATATATGGTGCATATATGCTGTATACCAGTGTGTATGCTGTATATTCTGGATGTGTGTGTATATGTGCTGTATATACTGGATGTGTGTGTATATATGCTGTATATCTGTGCGTATGTGCTGTATATACACTGTATGTCTGTTTGTATGTGCTGTATATACTTACTTATACACTGATATACAGTTGCCTCGGTCCCATCCAGGCCGCACGCCGTCTTCGCCGACTAGGCTGCGTGCTCCCGCTGCTAGGGCACGTGCTCGCCGGCTCGTTCTGCCTTAAAGGGCCAGCATCCTCCCGATTGGCGCTGGCTAATCCGGCACTTCCCGCCGGATTTTCTCCTAGGATCTCCTATGGTTTCCATACCAGGCTTCCCTAAGCCATTCCTGAGGAAGAGAAAGCCATCCTACATTCCTTCACTTCCAATGTGTCTCCAGCATTCCCATACGCTCCTGTGTCTTCAGTCTGCCTCCGTGCCTCCTGCTGTACCTTCCAGGATTCCAGTGCAGCGGTTTCTCCAGTGTTCCTACGCTCCTCTGGTGTCTCCAGCGTCCCTACGCAACTGTGTCCTGCTTCCTACCTTGGCTGCCACAGCGGGCCTAATCGCACCCGTGGAACGACCTGGTGGCACCCCGCCGCAGCAAGACCAGGAAGGCGGACTCTGGTACAGACCAGGTGCCACTTAGACTCCAGTCCCGGGTTGTGGCTAGTACCCTCATCATCTCCCCCGGTGGTCCATAGGGTCCACAGACTCTTTCCTAAGTGACTTTTCCCTTACACACTACAAGTGCGTTCTGTGACAATATCATTACTTCCATTAATAGACAATATACAAATATAATACAATATGTACAATAATTCTAAGGCCAAAACAAGCGGCAGGTATAGCAATACCAAAAAATGAGATGATGATATAGGATGTATATATAACAATCAAACAAGAGACAACTACATAATAGAGGAAGAAGGATGGGTTCAAACCTAAAAGGGTGCAGTATAAACATATGAGTAAGCTGTGCATAATGTGGGCAGCCATTAGATATTCATATGACACCGTAGGAAAGAACATGAATTTTGGTACAGCACAAGTCAACACAACATATACAAACCAGCTAAACAATATACACATGTTAGGGGCAAGACAGCAGCAACTACATGAAGTCATATGTCCACTATTTTGGCCGTATAATTCTTGTAACTATTGTATTATATTTGTAGTTTCTGATGTAAGTCCAGTTAGGATGGAAACATTGCACTTGGTCTTTAAATTGCTGCTTCTGCTTTATAATAAATTATATTGTCATTTGCATCTAAAAGGAGTGTCATTAATTCTATACAGTGGGATACATCCTGAAAGTGAGGGCCAAAATGAATATTCACTGTTGCCAATTTTCAGGCATTTATGGACAGCTACACCAACAGTGTATGTTCGGTGGAGGCTGGTGATGGATACCGTACAGCGGCATCCATTCCCCATAGGCTATTATGTCCTCTGCTGAATGTATACTCTTTTACAGCAGAGTGAAAAAGAGCAGTGCAGTTATGTTATCTCATCCAGTGTTTCCAGATGTATGTAACATACATACTGAGACAGTGGCCTCCACCTGTCAGTATTTGTCTATGGACAGGTTCAGCATGTACGTTGGGAGCTTTACTGGTGTACGCACTGAACATGTCCAAAAAATGTAAACGTAGTTTATGCCGCCTAGTATTTGGCTTAGGACCAATAAGCAAGAAAAAAGATTACGGCACTCGCCATAAAAAGTTTTTTCTTTATTTCACTAAAGCATAAAAAGGAGCAGGGGGTTTGCAGGAGACAGCTGTTTAGCACAATCCAGCACTTTCTCTAGTCTCTCGACCAGTAGTTGGCTTACTTCATGCAAGAATATTGGCACAGTTTTGGGACACACAATCACAACATAACCAACCCCTGTTTTTTAAGCAACACCCTTCTCCATGTGGCTAAATGTGGCCAGCATGAAGGACAGTTTTTGCTACAAAAAATTTCTGGTACAGATTCTGGGTTATTCACTCCCAGAGGTAAGGATTTAGGGGCACAATTTTTAAATTTTGGTAATTTCATTTCCAGTAAAATGTTGTGAGGTAGGAACATTGAAAAGTTTCATTTCTATTGCATGTTTACATGTTAGGCTACATTCACACTAACGCATGGGGGACGTATATACAGCCGTCGTATATATGGCGTATATACACATCCCCCAAACGCTTCTATGGCCTCACAGCGCCACTGTACCAATCCATAGCCCATAGAAAAGTAGGGCATCTCCTATCTTTCTAAGGAATATGGCGCCGTGCGCTGTGTATTCCTATGTAGAGGGGCGGGGGTGAGCTGCCCTCATGACCTCCTGAGCTTACTGGAGGATCCGATCAATCCTGCTTCAGCCCCGAGGTGTTCCCTGAAGCTGCTAGCTCCCCTGCATGCCTGAACACACATGCCTGCAAGTGTCAGCATGCTCAATTACTTACATCAAACACTGTAAAACAGGGTCATAACTACAGTGGTAGCAGCCATTGCAACTGCTAAGGGGCCCACAGTGTCAGGGTGACCCAGTCTCTGGGGTATTGGGTGTCTATATATTATGTATGTCTGTATATTTTATTGAATGTATGTGTGTATTTGCTGTATGTGTGTGCATATGTGATGTGTATATGCTGCATGGGTGTATATGGTACTATACTATACTATTTACTATGGTGTACTATGATGTATGTGGTGTGTATCTACTGTTTGTATGCTTATGCTGTATGTGTGTATATGGTGTTTTTATGCTATATGTGTATGTACATAAGTTTATAAATGTATGCATATATGAGTGTATAAAAGTGTGTGATTGTAACTCACGTGAGTGAGTATACAAATATGTATATTTTTTAAGGGTGAAGGGTTACGCCCCTATATTGCAGTGTGTAAGGGCTTGAACAAGCAGTCAGACGAACGCTTGTTTAACCCCTTCCAGACTTGCCCCGTACTAGTACGGCGCGAGCCGGGTCCCGGTGCATGGAGAGGGCTCGGCCCGCGAGTATATTGCAGCAAAGGCTTAACGGTAACACCCACCATCTTGCCGCGGATGCCACTGTAGTATGGAAGCATATGATTGGATCGATCAGACAACTTAGGGTTAAAGTACCCTAGAGAGTCTGAAAAATAGTAAAAGTAAAAATAAAAAAAGGTTTTAAAAAAAATTATAATAAAAAAAACCTAAAAATTCAAATCACCCCCCTTTCCCTAGAACTGATATAAATATTAATAAATTTCCGCTACGGGGTAAAACGCAGTGAAAAAACTATATTTTGATAGATTTTACTGTTTATTAATATTTATATCAGTTCTAGGGAAAGAGGGGTGATTTGAATTTTTAGGTTTTTTTTATAATTTTGTAAAAATGTTATTTTATCTTTACTTTTACTATTGTAATGAATGGGTTAAAACGAAGTAGCCTCGGGTCTTCGGAAGATGCAAGGCTGTCATGGCGATGGATCGCCGCCCCCTGATGACGTCATATTTTTGAAGGCGCTGGCAGCATTGCTGACGGCGATCGTCGGGAAAGTACCCGCGATTGATGCTAGCAATATGCAGCAAAGACTTACCGGCTATGGAGAGGGCTCGGCCCGCAAGCCCTTTCCATGCCCCAGGACCCGGCTTGCGCCATACTAGTATAGCGCAAGTCGGGAAGGGGTTAAAGAGTTAACACTTAATGAGTTGTCCCTCATGAGTCATGGCGATTTTCATAAAAATTTGATAAATCGCACCTAAAATTCTAATTTTAATAACATCATAGAAAAATAAGAAGACGCATAAAAAATTTGGTTGGTCCGTCTTGACAGAACAGTTTTTCAGTATTTTGCCAAATTTAATTTTTTTTCATAGATGATCTATGACTAAGAACTCTTGAGAGTTCGAAACGCGTCAGATGTCTGTATAATGGTACCTTTTTTGAGCCTTTTTTTACCACGATGAAATAAATAGAAGTTTTACAGCACTTATCTCAAGCCTGGTTGCTGGATCAATCGTTCGTTTGTCCAAGATGCACTGAATCGGCTCAGCATATTCGTGCACCGGCACCTGATGTTTGACCACAGAAGGGTGAGCTGAATCTCTACTATTTTTTTTTCAGTGACAAGGGGTTAATCATATTTTAATCAAAAATACAATAACTTGGCTACAATTTTTCTTTTGGTAAAGTACAATCTCCTCTTCCACAAGGTAATTGAGAGTAACTGAAACAGCATAGAACCACTAAATTTACCCTATCTCATAGAAAGAGACACATTTTCACATGTGGGCTTTGTGTTGCAATAGGAATCTACATACACAGTAAACTTTAACTCTTTAAAGTTGGATATTTGAAGACTGTAGTAAATCTCAATTTCTTGAGCATTGTTCTTTTCCCCTTCAGTACTCCTTTTATTTTTTGCATTTCTATTTTTACTCCCCTCATTCCTAAAGCAATAACTTTTTTAATTTTATGTTTACAGAGATGTGTGAGGGCTTGTTATCTGTGGTACAAATTGTACATTTTAGTGGAGCCATGTAATATTCCATGCAAAGTTCTGGAAAGCTGGAAAAAAATTGACAAACACAAAAAAACACATTTGTGCCTTTTTCTTGTGGGCTCTGTTTTTACGGAATAACTTAAAGGGGTATTCCAATCTGGGCATTAACATTTAATTTAATTCATTTGTCATATATGAACATTTCTTCAATTGGATGTTATTAAAAAAAAATGTTTCTGTGTGAAGATAATTTCTCATAAATGTCGCCATGTTGTCCCTTAGAAACAAGATAGCTTCCTCAGTTACGACCACCTCACACTCTGAAAGCAGTGGCCAGACTGTCTTACCAACAGAATTCAACAATCATTACCACAGGATGGTTGTGGGACCTGCAGTAACTCCCGAACATTTCATTTAAAAAAAACTTTTCTCCAGCAGAGGTGGTCGTATCGAAGAAGACAGTCTTGTTTCTAAGGGACCATATGACTACATTTGTAATAAATTATCTTCACACAGGTAATTTTATTTTAATAACATCTAATTGAAAAAATGTATATACATGACAGATTAGCTAAATTAAAAGTGAATGCCGAGACGACAATACCCTTTTAATCTGTAATAACTTTTTTACACGTTGGTGACGGACCTCTGTAAGGTATTATTATTTGCAGTATGCATATTAATTTATGACCATTTGCTCATTTTTTTAAATTCAAATATTCATGGATGGAAAACTGGGGAATAAGTGGCAATTTGGACATTTGTGCGCTCTTTTCTGCTACGGTGTTCACGGTCAGGAATATTCTTTTTCATATTTTGATACAACGGGCATTTTGGGACATGGCAATGCCTATCATGATTATGATTTTTGCAGTTTATTTTCTTTTATATGTGATCTAGGGAAAGGGGGGTGATTTAAACTTGTACTTTTTTTTACAATTTTTTAATATATATTTTTTTTAATTTTAAATTTTTTTTACCATTATTTTAGAGCCTTAAGGGTAGCTTAACCCTGCAGGGTCTGATTGCTAATACTATATACTGCAATACTACTATAGAGCAATATAACTGTTGATCTCTAATAGCCAGCAGATGGCAGGCTATTAGAGATCAAAAAAAAAAAAAAAAAAAAAAGTCTCAATGAGATCGGTCTGGTGTCCGCTAAATCTGTCCTAAAATAATACTGTCTAGTCGTACACTGTCTAGTCACTCACTTTACATCAGAAAGTTAGGACAAAATTCTGTCGGGGTAACAGTATTTTTGGCACACAGACCTTTTTGGTGTGAGACCACGCCCCTTTTAAGGCCACTCTCCTTTTTCATAGGAGAGACGGATAACTGTCTAAATCCCTTTACAAATGTGGTGCAGACACTTTCTCAGTGCAACTACAACAGAAGTTTGTCGTAGACAGATTAATAAATGTATAAATAAAAGCCTTTATTTCCCCTGTGTTACACAAATGTCTCATCCCCTATCCTCATGACAGGGGTAACTGTTTGATTGCTGGGGTTCCAATTGTTGTGACCCCCTAGCAATCACAATAACAGGGACATGCATATGTACTATATAAATACAGACCTTGTGCGCATTTTTACTCAAATTATCAGACCTTGTCTTCTATGCACTGCAGATATATTTTGCCATTGGAAGCAAATAAATCCAAGAGCATCAGAGAGCGACAGCTTACTGTGGCCAGACATACTGCTAATCCATTGGCCCAAAAAGTTCAAGTTTTGTTTTATCGTTCCAAACAACAGAATCCCAAAAATATGTGGCTCATTTACATGATATAAAGGGAACTTGTCAGAGCAATTCGGGCCACTAAACTACCCACAGGCCTATAGGCCAGTGCTTTAATGTCCCAAATTGCCCTGAAGAATTTTTATGTGGGTGCAAAAGAAAAAAAAAGTTATGCTTGACCCTTATTCGGCTTGGTGCCCGCATGGTCTGTCAAGTGGAACAAGCATAGTACACCCTGGTGCAAGTGCAATGAAGAAACACAAGAGGAGGTGCTAGTGTGGAATCTGGAGGTGAGTACAAAAGTCTATTATTCAAATTTTTGCCCACCCACAGCCCTCATCCAGATCTTCATTTATATGTGTATGTACCCCATGATCTTTAATGCACTAAAGTGTATGATAGCACTATATAAATAAAGGTTTATATTAAATTATTGTTATTACTAAGACAACATCCTGTGCACATAATCTGGCAGCAGCTAGTAAAAAAAAATTGATGGTAGATGTCCTTTAACCCCTTAAGGACGCAGCCATTTTACAGCTTAAGGCTCAGTCCCATTTTTTGGATTCTGACCTGCATCTCTTTATATGGTTATAACTTTTGAACACTGTTACTTATCAAAGCGATTCTGAGATTGTTTTTTCTCCACATGTTGTACTTCATTTTAGTGGTAAAAGTTGGCTGCTAAGTTTATTTCCAAAAAAAAGAAAAAATTATGATTTTATTGAAAAATTTGCCCTTTTCAAAATTCAAAATCATTGCGTATTCATGCAGATAGATTTACCACCTAAATAAGTTGCTGAATAACATTTCCCATATGTCTACTGTACATTTTCATAATTTTTTTTAAATGTCTGGATAATTTATTTTTGATGTCGCGCGGCTTACAAATAGATTATTGATTTTCAGTATTTTCAGAATTTACTATTTTGGGGATACTGTTTTGAATGAAATTTTAAATATTTAGCATTAAAACCACCCTACATAATCAACCCATTTTCAAATCTGCACCCCTCAAACTATGAGAAACAGCTTTTAGGAAGATTGTTAATCCCTTGAGATCTTCATAGTAATTGAATCAAAATGGAGGTGACATTTAGAATGGTCAAATTGTGCCAGTTATATGTTCATTTAGCCCTAAAATTTACACATTTCCAAAAGATAAAGAGAAAACCCACCATACAATTTGTTATGCAATTTCTCCCGAGTACAGAGACCCCCCACATGTGGCCGTGACTTGTTTTAAGGACGCATGGTGAGGCGCAGAAGGGAAGGAGCACCCTGCAGCTGCCAGGATTTTAGTTTCCTCATTATTCCATTTTGCAGGCTATAAAATTTTCAGTTCTTCGTTATTGGGGTCATGTGACGGCATTTTTTTTTGCGGGACGAGATGCCTTTTCCAGTTTTACCATTTTGGGGTTGGTATCACCTATTGTTGGAAATTTAGGAACTTTTTTTTGAGATCGGGAGTAGAAAGCATCAATTCTGTACTGGATTTTTAACTTTTTTTTTTTGTATTACAGTAATCGTATAGCCTAATAATCATATTATCTTTATTCCATGGGTCGATATCATTACGGTGATACCAGACTTCCGTCTTCCAAGTGGCATAACATTTTTACCTTTCTGGCTACAGAGCTGGTTGATGGCTTGTTTTTTGCGGGACATTTTGTACTTTGCAACAGTATTCTGGAATACATATGTTTTTTTGATCACTTTTTATTGCATTTTTTGTGGGATTCAATAGGTAAAAATCCTAATTTTTGGCAGGTTTTTATGGCGTTCATCGTACGGGTTCAATAATTATTTCATTTTATGTGGGGTTTGTGTTATGATTTAGACTTTTTTTTGCGTTATATTTCTCTTTAGATCTTATGAGGCTTATGGGCATTTTTATAGATTTTTTACTTTATTTTTTATTGAAAAACAATTTTTTTTACTTTTTTACTACTTCCACCATGGGGTCATGAACAAGCAATCATCTGATTGCTTGTTCATGATAATACTCGGCAATACTGATGGATTGCAGGGTACTAGCATTGCCAGGTTCGGACCCCAGGGTTGCCATAGAAATGATCGGCACCGCCGCCCCCCCCCCCGAAAACGTTGCGGGGGGGGGCATCGTGGGGGAAAGACCCCCATAGGCAAGTTAAATGCTGAAGCTGTGCTTACTGCTGCATTTAACGGGTTAAACATCCGCGATCGGAGACCACTCCGACCGCGAGTGTTACCTGGGGATGTCAGCGGCAGTCCCCTCCCGGCCACCTTTTGTTTTTTTTTATAAGTCTCGGACAACCCCTTTACATAAAACCTCTAGGCTGTGTAAGGGCTATTTGACCAAGAATGAGAGTGATGGAGTGCTATGCCAGATGACCTGGCTTCCACAGTCACCAGACCTAAACTCAATCAATATGGTTTGGATTGAGCTGAAACACAGAGTGAAGGCAAAAGGGCCAACAAGTGCTTAAGCATCTCTGGGAACCCCTTCAAGACTGTTGGCAGACCATTTCAGGTGACTACCTCTTGAAGCTCATCAAGAGAATGCCAAGAGTGTACAAAGAAGTAATCAAAGCAAAAGGTGGCTACTTTGAAGAACCTAGAATATAAGACATTTTCAGTTGTTTCACATGTTTTGTTAAGTATGTAATTCCATATCTGCTAATTCATAGTTTTGATCCCCTTAGTGCGCATCTACAAAGTCATGATCAGAGGTTGTGGATCCTCTGTACCACCGCAGGCCAACACCTGGGAATGGAGTCTAAGTGGTACTCGGTTTTCACCAGAGCCCACCGCAAAGCAGGTTGGCCTTGTTGCCGCGTGGTACCACCAGGTCGTTCCACAGGCGCAACTTGGCCGCAACAGCAAAGGCGTAGTGCAGAATCGTGAGGCAAACTCATGGTCACGGACAGGCAGGAGGTCAAGAAAGGCAGCACATGATCGGAGTCAGGGATGTAGCAATAGGTCAAGACAAGCAGCACGGAATCGGAGTCAGGAACAAAATTGAGGTCACAACGGGAAATCTAGATAATCACAGAGGGCTTGGAATATAGCTTTCTCTCCCAGTCTGCCATTCGAGCACTGGAGTGTGTTGCTGTAACCACGGGAGACCCAACAGAATGGCAGACATAGATCGGGGAATCATATAAAAAGACAGTCTCTTCTTGTGCATAGCCCCGACTTGCAGGGACAGAAGCTTGGTGCGGTAATATGCTGGATCGCTAAGGACCTGTCCACTGAGGAGAAAATGGAGGAGATAGCCAGCGGCTTCTCTAGGTAGACCACAGAAATGTGATGCTGAGAGACCAAGGCACCATCCATGAAATTTCCTGGGGAACCAGAATCCAAGAAGGCTGTGGCTTGAAACTGAGTACCTGTTCTCTATCTGAGTAAAGCAGGCAAGTTCAGTCGTGGGAAGCTTTGCTCTCACCTAGGGATGCTCCTCCCAAGAGCCCTAGGTACATGCGTTTCCTGGACACTTGAGAACGGACTGGACAAGACTCAAGAAAGTGTTCCGGGCTGGCACAATAGTGGCAAAGATTCTCCTGTCTTTGTCAAGAGCGCTCTTGTGAAGTCAGACAAGCTTTATCCACCTGCATGGGCTCCTCAGCAGTGACCCGGAGGGCGACAGAGGTGAACTTTGGAAGACAGGAGCCAGGCGGGGCAGACAGCGGATCTTGGGTTGCACTTGTTCAAGACGCTGTTTCTCCAGTAAACCGAATGTCGATCTGAGTGGCCAGAGAGATGAGATCACTCAGAGTAGACGACAAGTCACATGCCAACAGTGCATTTTTAATTTGTCCTGAAAGCCCCTTTTTAAAAGTCGTGACCAGGGCGGCCTCATTCCAGGCTCGCTCTGAAGCCAGAGTACGGAACTGAACCACATAGTCACTGACAGAGCAGTCCTCTTGACACAGATTCAGCAGGGTGGTCTCAGCAGAAGATGCCCGGGCTGGTTCCTCGAAGATAGACTGGAACTCAGCGAAGAAGGTGGTGACATTAGCCGGGACTGGGTCTTTCCTGTCCCAGAGGGGGGTAGCCTATGCCAGGGCCTTCCCAGAGAGGAGGCTGATGATGAAAGCCACTTTAGACCGTTCTGTTGCAAACTGTGTAGGCATGAGTTCAATGTGCAGGGAGCAATGTGTCATAAAGCCCCTGCACAACTTGGAATCCCCATCATATTTAGACAGCATGGAGAGTCATAGCTTTGCTGCAGCATGGCGGCGACTTGTCTGAGTTGCTGACCTTGCACAGCAATCTGCCAGGACTGCTGGACCACTATGGTGGTAAGGTCAACCTGAACAGGTAGCGGGACCTCGGCGGGATCCATGGCTAGATCTTACTGTCATGATCAGAGGTAGTGGATCCTCTGTACCACCGTGGGCAATGACCTAAGCCAAAAACTGGGACCGGAGTCTAAGTGGTACCCAGTTTTCACCAGAGCCCACCGCAAAGCAGGTTGGACTTGTTGCGGCGTGGTAGCACCAGGTTGTTCCACTGGTGCGACTATGTACGAGGTGGCGGCAAAGGCGTATTGCAGAATCGTGAGGCAAACTCGTGATCAGAGACAGGCAGGTGGTCAAGACAGGCAGCATAGGATTGGAGTCAGGAATGGAATCAAGGTCACAACGGGAAATCTGGATAATCGCAGAGGGCTTGGAATACAGCTTTCTCTCAGGCATGGAAGCACATAGATCCGGCAGGGGTCCCAGGAAGAGGCTTGGCATATATAGGTAGTCAGATGGCCAGTGCCAATTAATGGTGTGCTGGCCCTTTAAATTTCAGACAGCTGGTGCGCGTGCGCCCCAGGAGACTGGGACATGCGCACTGAGGAGAGGAGACCATCGCTGGAGCGCGGCAGGGTGAGTGAGACTGCTGATGATAGGAGGCACACAGAGGCACACGGGTGCGCCTGCAAACTGAAACATGGGTCACAGGAGCACCCCTGACATACAATTTTTCATGAAAATACAGAAAGCAATTTAGATCAGAAGGTGTGTCCAAACTTCTAGTCTATGTTATGCAGATGCTGGAAGAGTTAACAGAATTCGCTTTTTGGTTATCATTCTGGGCGGAGATCTTAACGTCCCTTTGATTCATTGCTACATACTTCAGAGGGTAAGTCTTCTCTCTCCTTCACAGCCACCTGTAGACTGAAGGCACAACTAGCTAAACTAGATGATGGTGTATAGTAGATCTCTGGAAAGTTCTCCATACAGATCAGAGGGATTAAAGTTGCTACTCTGCAGTATATAACACATATAGCTTGACTGATTTACTTATGTTATCCCATGCACTACTTGACCGCCACCTCACATGCCCATTCTTCCCTCCAGACTAGAAAATTTCCCTTACGGCTTAATGACCACCTACTGACAATATCTGCATGGTGGAGGTCAAGAAATCTCAAACTTAATATCCTCCAAGAAGTCAGATCTTTATGTAGCCCCTCTTGAATGTCATACTCTAAAGTTTCTGATATGTAGCAAATGTATCTCGAACGGCTCATAAGACTTAAAGGGGTTTGCCCATGAAAGAAATTCTCAAATTTAAATCTCCTAATGATGTTTACACAATTGTACATTATTTTTAACCCCCATATTTATTTAACCCCCATACTTACCTACTCATGTAAAATTCCAGAGTGTGGATGAGGACTCTCTAAGCAGACACTTCATGATTCCTCTGTGCTATGAAACGCTGTGTGCTGACAATGTGATTAGAGTAACAGGGTACAGGTTTATCTACACTTTTATTTAGCTTTTGAACATTCTACTAGTATCTGACACATAGAAAAAGAGAGATAAGACAGATCAGAGATAAGAGATGAGATCCATGAAATGTATATAGAACACAATGACACTCTTGGCTCTGCTAACTCACATATAACACACACAGCTCTGCTATATGCCTCCCTACTGGATAAAGACCTTATCTGTTTGTAGATAGTAGAGTAAGTCTCTGCAAACTGCTGCTTGCTGACAGGAAGTGCCTGTGTCTGAGCTGGTCTTGCAGCTCCACGGCCGTCACACAGAAATGCCCCCAGACGGAGCAGTTACAGACTTGTGTCTGGGGGCAACTTAAATTGTGTACACTAGGACTGAAAGAGACAGGTTGGACTTATATCTGTGAAATGCTGTATTTTTGTTAATTACATTGAATTAGAGAATGTGTTATTTTGTTATCCTGAGAACATTGAAGAAACATGTCTTCATGGGAATACCCCTTTAAGGGGTTAATCGCAAAATGAGGGCTGTGACTAGCTCCTGAGGCAGGCTATTCCACAGATCCACAATTTTATCCGTTAAGAAGACTTGTGTAGATTGATCCTTTTTTTCTCCACATGTAAAATGCCCCCTTGTCTTTTGATATTTCTTAACCTTGAACAATTTCCACTATATTTTTTGTACAAACCATTTATACATTTATATAGATTTATCATGTCCCACCATAGTCCTTATCTAATTCTGTACTTTTTACTCATAACTTGGATACTCCATACCCTTTATCATCCTTCGTGACCATCCGTTGTATCCTCTCCAGCTCCAAGGCTTCCTTTTTATGGACTAGTTCCCAGAATTAAACTGCATATTCCAGTGGAGGCTGAACCAGTGCTTTGTACAGTGGTAAAATTTCATCAATGTCTTGAGACGCCTCTTAATATATGGACTGTATTGCAAAGCTTGGTGTCATCTGCAAAAATAGACTATAATGGTATTAATTCTGTCTTCTATATCATTAATTGAGGCATAACTGTAAAGTTACTTTACAAAAAATAGTTTTAGCACAGCTGAATAGAGCCTTTGACAACAATTCCAACGATACCTGTATCCTTGTATACCTGCTTCTGGCCTCTTCCTAGCCTGAGATATAGGGCTTATAGATACATGAGGATATCTATAAAACACTCTCAGCTTTTCCTAAAGTGGGCAGGCCTTCCAGGTGATGCCAGTAGCACTCAGGACTTTCATGTGAATTCACTGAGCCAATCATGATACAGAATTAGTGTTACTGCTTGTACAGAGATCTAGATGTATCTAAATGTATACACACACACAGTGTAACCTCTTCAGAAGACCACCTCTTAATTTAATCACTGATTTTTTATTTTTTGTTTTTGCCATTATACACTATGGAAGCTCCCTCCTATCTGCAGATCACCACTTTATGTGCGGTCCTCCAAAGAAATGCCACACCATTACTGCCAACTGCCGAATCGATCACACTGAAAGATGTTGCAAGCAGCAGATCGCTCTACAAGG
Organism: Engystomops pustulosus; assembly: GCA_019512145.1. NCBI lineage: Eukaryota > Metazoa > Chordata > Amphibia > Anura > Leptodactylidae > Engystomops > Engystomops pustulosus. The sequence continues at coordinate 89,891,171 of CM033648.1, forward strand.
CATCTTTCAGACTGCTTTCATCTGTGAATAGCAGAAGCTGCCAGTGGAAAATTTGTCAATCCTGGTGTTCTTTGGCAAATGCCAAGAATCCTGCACGGTGTTGGTCTGTGAGCAGAACTCTCATCTGTGGCTCTGGTAGTGCTCCTCCTTTACCTCCTTTCACAAATGCGAAAGTAGCAATCCTGCTGCTGGATTCTTGCCCTCCTTTGGCCCGCTTCCTGGTACTGGCCTGTCTCCTGGTAGCACCTACAGCCTCTTTACACTACCAGACACTTCAAACCTTCCTGCCACAGCTCCCACTGATGTGCCATCCTGGATGAGCTGCACTACGTGAGCCACTTGTTTGGGTTGTCTGTCTCATGCTACCACGAATGTGAAAGCACCACCAACATTGAAAATGGACCAAAACAACAGCCAGAAAGGCATTGGTACTGGGAAATGGTCTGTGATCCCCACCTGCTGAGCCACTCCTTTTTATTGAGTGTGTCTTCTAATTGGCTGTGAAATTGATAATCAGTGTTACTTCCTAAATGGACAGTTTGATTTTGCAGAAGTTTGATTCACTTGGACTTATATTGTGTTGTTTAAGTGTCCCCTTTATGTTTTTGAACAGTGTACTTTAAGCACTGAAACCTGGGGTACATTGCCTATACCGCAGCTGGTGACCATTTTGACTGAGAATCGTTGACCGCAACTCTTTGAATATGCTCCTTCAGGTAGTTTGCAATTCAATTGCAATTAATTCCTGACAACGCAATATAACTTATTTTTACCAATTAGACATCTATGAGGGAGGGGGGAGTTGGGGGGGAGGGGGGGGATGATTATATGTTCAGAACTAATGCTTTATATTTACAGTTGAACTTGTGTTATCTGTATATGTATGCTGTAATACACATATGCTTTAATAAAAGTTACCTGATTTAAAAAAGACATCTATGAGGGAAAGTGTCAAATGCTTTTGCAAAGTCTAAGAACACTATATCAACAGCAGCTTCTCTGTCCATAAATCCCCCATTCATAAAAACAGATCAGTTTAGTGTGACAACTTCTGTCTATGGTACTGTAGAACCATGTTCTATTATAAGAAAAGCAAAGACCAGCACTAGTAAAGATCTGCTAATATGTTGGGGCACATTTACTTACCCGGTCCAGTCGCAATCCCGCAGCGCGTTGTCCGCCGTTGATTCGGGTCTGCCAGGATTCACTAAGGTTGTGCGCCCGATATCCAGCAGGTGTCGCTGCTGCGCCAAAGTCCGCCAGAGTTCACCTTCTTCTTCGCGGTGCATGTAAGTGCTGATCTTGTGACAATTCTTTTTTTAAATTCCATGGTTTTTCCGAATCCTTCGGGTTGTCCGACAGCCACGCCCCCCGATTTTTGTTGCGTGAAATCGGATCGTGTGTGCAAAAATCCCAGGGCAATTTGGAGCAAATCGGCAATATTCAGGAAACCCAATGAAAGTGCGACGTTCGGACCCTTAATAAATGAGCCCCATTGTCTCTATATATCCTCATATTTTAATTTAAGGAAATATAGAGACATTTTAGAAGATATTTACAAGTGCTACCCTTGCTGATCCTGTGTGCAACCTATGCACATGAAGATTGTTGGCTGGATGTGGAAGTGCTTCCCATTGGCTTGTGCCAGTCACTTGGCACCATACCATAGGGAAGCTCAAACAACTTGAGCTGAGTGTTCTGAGGCTGCGCCTTATGGGCAGCGTGGCTATCATACAGGCCCGGCGTCAGAACCCGGCTGACCCGGGCAAGTGCCGGGGCCCCAGAGATCCAAAGGGGCCCACCACAACGATGTGGCGCCGTATTACGGGGCCCAAGTTCACAGCTAATTGCAGAGGTGGGCGGAGAGGTAGTGGGACGGGCCTCCCCTGATTGCTGCTGAAGATACTTAGCAACAACGCCCACCTAGCATGTCACCGGCCCTGCGCTCCCCGGACCGCGCGCCTTCCGTCTGACCCGGCCGAGCACCTCGCATACTGCCCAGCCTGCCGCCACATGCCCGACCCGGCAGAGCGCCTCGCGTCCGGCCTGCGCGCCTGATTTCCGACCGCCCTCTCCTACGCGGTACACTTCACCTGCCACCAAGGCCCGACCGAGTGAGATCCAGATGGGGTGAGTAGATTTCTACATATGTAAATGCGTGTATATGTGTGTGTGTATGTATGCTGTATATACTGGATTTGTGTGTATATATGCTGTGTATGGTGTATATATGCTGTATACCAGTGTGTATGCTGTATATTCTGGATGTGTGTGTATATGTGCTGTATGTACACTGTATGTGTGTATGTGCTGTATATACTGGATGTGTGTATATATGCTGTATATCTGTGTGTATGTGTTGTATATACTTTATGTGTGTGTATATATGCTGTACAGCTGTGCGGATGTGCGGATGTGTTGTATATACTGGATGTGTGTGTATATATGCTGTACAGCTGTGCGGATGTGCTGTATATACTGGATGTGTGTGTATATATGCTGTACTGCTGTGCGGATATGTTGTGTATATACTGGATGTGTGTGTATATATGCTGTACTGCTGTGCGGATGTGTTGTGTATATACTGGATGTGTGTGTATATATGCTGTACAGCTGTGCGGATGTGTTGTGTATATACTGGATGTGTGTGTATATATGCTGTGCAGCTGTGCGGATGTGTTGTGTATATACTGGATGTGTGTGTATATATTGCTTGTAATGCTTTGCGGATGTGTTGTTTACTACTTGATTGTTTTTAAATGCTGTACAGCTGTGCGTATGTGTTTTGGTATTTTAAATTTCTGTTTTTTTAATGTCGCTACATAAGTTCATTGTTAAGGGGCCCACTGAGGCTCTATCGTCCAGGGGCCCACTGAAACCTGGAGCCGGCCCTGCATGTGCCCCTATGATTACTCGAGGCACTAGCTATGACAGTAGCGTGGAGCTGGAGTAGATTGGGACCTGCCCAGGTGGATGATGAGTAATTAGCGCGCCATTCCTGCCTGGTCTGCATAGGGTTAACATGTGAAGTGCTCTTAGGTCACGCTCACATGTCACGCGTCTATAATTATGAGCTTTATACCAACATTATTCTCAAATCCGCATCAATCCAATTTAATTTATGAGAATTTAAAATCTTTTCCCCCCGATCCAGCTGTGATGAAACACAACGTTCCTCCTAAAACAGCAATTAGTTGATGAAGCAGCATGAAGCGATCGCTCTGAACAAGCTGTACCGCGATCCGCCGTAATTATACACCGAGCGCCGCTCCTGTTTGTACAAGGAAAAGGTGATAATTCAGCCCTGAAAAGTGGGTTAATTCTGTCAGAATTGGAAGGTGAGATCCGGAGTTCACTCTGTAAACGCGGCGCCGACGTCTATGTCAACACTTCATATGCAAATAAGAGCAGTTTTCTGCGGAATATGCAAATCGCGCTGTGTTTTATGTTTTTGGGGTCTATAACCAAGTCCTTTACATTTTTCTGAGTTGTGTTCAAGATTTGACACAAAGAGACTCCCAAATTTTGACTTAACCTCCTAATTAGTTCCTAAGAAAAATACAATCCAGAATGAAAGCAAAGCGGTTCTTATGGGTTCGGATTTGTGCTGTCGGAGGCTTTTTTGCATTTCACTAGTATTTTGCGCACAAAGTATCAGCGGATTAGGAGAAGTGTGCACTTTTTGCTTTAAACCGAATGTCTGGTTCATTAAAACCATCTCACATCCAGTACAAAGAGATTCCGGGTCAGAGCGATCCTCCTCCAGAATCTGCTGATACATGACTAGTCAGCAGAACAGCGCCATTGTTCTGCTCCAGGTGTCTCAAGTATCTAATGACCACAATGTGCTCCCTGCTTACACTGTGAGCCCAAAATATATCATATTATATACTACTATATAGTGCCCCCTCTTTAATCTAACACCAGAACCTCCTCATTCATTCATTCAGCTGCCACAATATAGTTTTGGTTAGCACAGGACCCCCGATAGAAGATAGCACAGAATCCCATAGAGTGTAACCCAGCCCTCCCCTCAAGAATGTAACACAGGACCCTCATAGAATGTGGCACAGGACCCTCCATAAAATGTAACACAGGACCTCCCCCACCTCCACCAGCAAGAATGTAACACAGGACCCTCATAGAATGTGGCACAGGACCCTCATAGAATGTAACATAGGACCCTCATAGAATGTGGCACAGGACCCTCATAGAATGTGGTACAGGACCTTCCATAGAATGTTACACAGGACCCTCCATAAAATGTTACACAGGACCTCCCCCACCTCCACCAGCAAGAATGTAACACAGGACCCTCATAGAATGTGGCACAGGACCCTCATAGAATGTAACATAGGACCCTCATAGAATGTGGCACAGGACCCTCATAGAATGTGGCACAGGACCTTCCATAGAATGTTACACAGGACCCTCCATAAAATGTGGCACAGGACCCTCATAGAATGTGGCACAGGACCCTCATAGAATGAGGCACAGGACCCTCATAGAATGTGCCACAGGACCCTCTATAGAATGTTACACAGGACCCTCATAGAATGTGGCACAGGACCCTCATAGAATGTGGCAGTGCACCCTCTATTATTAATGTAAGACAGCACCACATAAGTAATATAATTCAGCAAAGTAGAACAGTCAAAAGATGAAGCAACATCTACCTAAAAAGCATACACGGATAGATCTTTGGGCGTCTCCTTTATCTCTTTCTAGTTACTAATATGAGACAGTAAGACAGCACCCATGAGTATATATTATTAAAACTTATCTGTCTGTATATTTAGACTCAGCATCATGCCCCCAGTATATATATAGTTCACAGCGCATGCCCCCAATTATAAGGTTGCAGATATCCCCAGATATATATAGTCACAGCGCATGCCCCCCAATATATAGGTTGCCCAGCATATGCCCCCAGTATATATATAGTCACAGCGCATGCCCCCCAATATATAGGTTGCCCAGCATATGCCCCCAGTATATAAGTAGCCCAGCAAATGCCCCTATTATATAGGCAGTCCTAGCACATGCCCCCTGTATATAGGTAGACCAGGTCATGTCTCCCAGTATGTAGGTAGCCCAGCACATGCCCCCAGTATATATATAGTCACAGCGCATGCCCCCCAATATATAGGTTGCCCAGATGTGCCTGGCTACCTATATACTGGGGACATATGCTGTGCTGCCTATATATACTGGGGACATGGGATGTGCTACCTATATAGTATATTATCTATACTCTGGGGGCTTCTGCTGAGATTGCGTTTATGCATGTGCCTGGCTACCTATATACTGGGGACATATGCTGTGCTGAAACTGTCAACACCTTTTGCATTGAGTTTCCTCCTATCGTATTCTGGTGACCTGGAATAGGCCAAATGCATTTAGGGGAAGTGTCAGTAGGAAGATAAAGGGCAGGGTTCCTTTCCTAAGGAGCTCGGTTCAACCAAATATGAGTAGAGAACCTGAAACCACCTGGTCCAGAGCCATCTTAAAGCATGGTACTAATACACACTTGGGGCAGTATTACTTACCCGGCCAACGCCTGGCATCCGCGGGTGTTCCTCCGCGCCTGGATTCGGAGGTCCGGCCGGATCATTAAGGGAGTTTCCTCCGCCGTCCACAGGTAGCGCTGCTGCGCTGAAAGCATCCGAATGCCCTGCAAATTCAACGACCGGACACCAAGTAAGTAAGCGGCGTGTCCCGCGACACTTCTTTTAATAAAAATGCGCGGTTCTCAGATCCTGGGTTACTCGTTCGGTAACGTGCCCGATTTCCGTCGGTGAATGCGGCGGCGAGTGCGCCACAATCCGATCGCGTGCGCCAAATACAGGGCAATAAGGGGAAAATCGTTGCAAAATCGGAAATATTCGGTAACACGTCGCGGAAAACGCAATCGGGCCCGTAGTTAAATACCCCCATTAACCAAGGTTTACAATACCTGATGCAACAGTTTACCCTATTACTAATGCAAAGACCCGACACTCTGTGACTCCCAGGTGATGACTCAGTCACATGACATCGTCTGCAGTATCATCTCCCTCCTCCTACCCCTGGTCCATGGAGAACCTCCATGTTCTACCCTCAGACAAGACATGGACTTGGTAGATGGAGTAAGGCCAATGAAGCATTATTAATCAGAGATTACAAGGAGGAAATAATCCCAAAAGGGCGCCTGTGACGACCGCGCGCTCGTCCGTCACACTCATACACTGCAATTTAATAACTTTCATATAAGGGGATTATTGTTTAAGAGCATTAAAAGATCATAAACACCCTGGACTTTCCTGCTTGATGGAGATAAATAAGTTGAGTACTTAGAACGTTATTCAAACATCGAATTTGACATTGGGGGAAGACATGTCCGATTCTGTTTGAGCCTTCAGATAATGAAGCCCCAGATACTCTGATGACTATGGGACACACTGAGAGCTCATCCTCAGACAGGACAGCCAGGGGGACACTGCAAGACAGTGCGTATGGTATTATTTTTTTTGGAGAACAATTGAGAAGCCTCAAGATCTAAAGGCGCCATGGTAGTGGTTTGGTCATCGTATCAGAGAAGAACGTGGTGGATTGGCTTTTTATGACTTTGGAGCCAATTTTCAACTTTGAAGTTCTATATGGTTCCCAAAACACTCAACTGGAACAAAGACGGAACCAAGAAGCGCAGGCTGTGTTCAGTTTTACTGACCCACAATCCTTGTGCCTGGTGTAGACAAGGTAGTCATGCATCAAAGTCAAGCTGATTTTATAGAGCTTATTAGCTTGGATGGTGACCTGAAATTCATGTAGAAGGCCACTTTTTTGTGGCCTACAAATCTTTTTACACAGATCGGGATGAGCGACCCAAACTGGATGTTCAGTCTGTGTCTTCTTCAGCCGAAAATGGGTTCAGCGTTGGCTCACATCCGCCATAACCCCCAGCGATCGGTGTTGCCTTTAATATGCTGCCAGCGATTGTGGAAAAATTGCGAACGGTTTGACAGGTGTTAGCAGTTGGGGGTAAGCGTTGGGGTTACAGGTGATTTCACGTTCTACGAATGTGTGAACTGACTGAACAGTCCCTCTTCAGGTTCTGAGGCCATAGAGCTTATTGGGACAGCACCCCAGTCCTTGCAAAAAACCTAGTCCTACGTGAAAATTCAATCAATGAGGGACCACCCAAAGTTATAAGCTGATGCCCGATGGATGGGTATTTGTGATGAGCTGACCAATCAATATCAAACCTTTAACAAGCTGCGGAGAGTGGATTTTCCACTTTTAACATTTGAATTACAAAACAGTATTAAACACAATGTTAACACATGATATACGTGGCGGTTTATATTGCGTGTTGTAAATGCAAATGTACAGTAATGCAATAAAGCAAATCACCTATCCCAGCTGTTGTAATTAGTTTGAAATGCATTAAAAACGCAATTAAAACCGCTACGTGTGACCCTCACCCTTAAGAAGTAACCAATAAAAAAAAAGCAAATGTTTAAATTTTGACACAAAGAGGTCACATGTCGCAAAAATGTTAAACAGTTAAGCAGTGAAATAATTCCAATTTACATGTTACACCGATCCATGAAAAAAAAAATTCCTTCACCCTGCCTGGACAGTGCAGGATTGCCCGCAAAATTGGCGCAAAAATGGTACAAAAACGGCAAATGGCACGGAACATCTGGAAACAAAAGATACATGAGGCACACTGCAAAGCTGCAGACCAAGCTACTTGAAAAGAACAGAGTTAAAAGTCGCAAAAAACGGCAAAAGCCGCTAAAATTAGACAATTTGGTGAGCTGAAACTAGATTACATGTGCCCAGGCCGGCGTCAGGCACCCGGCTGACCCGGGCAAGTGCAAGGGCCCCAGAGTCTCAAAAGGGGGGCCACACCACGACTATGTGTGCGCCGTATTACGGGGCCCAAGTTTACAGCTGATTGCACGAGTGGGCGGAGAGGTAGTGGGACGGGCCTCCCCTGACTGCTGTGAAGATACTTAGCAGCGCCCGCCCACCTCGCATGTTACCGGCCGCCCCTTGCGCTCCCCGCGACCGTCTCGCTTTCCGCCCTCCGCGTACCCCGGGACCGCGCCTTTCGTCTGACCGGCCGAGCACCTCGCATACTGCCCGGTCCTGCCGCCTCATGCCCAACCCGGCAGAGCGCCTGCGTCCGGCCTGCGCGCCTGATTTCCGACCCAACCGCCCTCTCCTACACGTCCACTTCACCTGCCACCAAGGCCCGACCGAGTGACATCCAGATGGTGGTGAGTAGATTCTACATATGTAAATGATGTATAGTGTGTGTATGTATGCTGTTATACTGGAGTGTGTGTAGATAGCTGTGTATGGTGATATGGTGCATATATGCTGTATACCAGTGTGCTGTATATGTTGATGTGGTGTATTCATGTGCTGAATATAAGGGATGTGTTGGTATATATGCTGTAATCTGTGCTTGGTGCTGTATATACACTGTTATGTTGTTTGTATGTGGTACTGTCTATACTGGTATGTGTGTATATAATGCTGTATACTCGGTGCGGAGTGCTGTAATATACTGTATGTATGTTTGTATGTGCCTGTATATACTGGATGTCGTGTATATATGCTGTATATCTGAATGCGCGAATGTGCTGTATATACTGGATGTGTGTGTATACATGCTGACACACTGTGCGGATTGTTGTATATACTGGATGTGTGTGTTATATGCTGTACAGCTGTGCGGATTGTTGTATATACTGGATGTGTGTGTATATATGCTGTACAGCTGTGCGGATTTGTTGTATATACTGGATGTGTGTGTATATGTGTTCGGATGTGATTGTATACTGCTGTATGTAATATGCGTACAGCTGTGCGGATATGTGTGTATAACTTGGATGTGTGTGTTATGCTGTACAGCTGTGCGGATGTGTTGTATATACTGGATGTGTGTGATATATGCTGTGCGGAGTGTGTATATACTGGATGTGTGTGTATATATGCTGTACAGCTGTGCGGATGTGTTGTATACGGATGTGGTGTATATATGCTGTGTCGGATGTGTTTGTATATACTGGATTTGTGTGTATATATCTGTACAGCTGTGCGGGATTTGTGGTATATACTGGTGTGTGTATATATGCTGTACACTTGCGTAATTGTGTTAGTATATGGATGTGTGGTGATATATGCTTGTACAGCTGTGGGATGTGTTGATATAGGATGTGTGTAGTATATCGGTACAGCTCTTTTTTGTATATACGGATGCTGTGCGTATGTGTTTTGGTATTTCTAATTTCTGTTTTTGTAAGTCGCTACGAATGTTCATTGTTAAGGGGCCCATGGGCTCTATGCGTCCAGGGCCCCACTGAAACTGGAGACCCGACGCCTGCAAATGTGCCCCCTTGATACCGAGGCACTAGCTAGTGACAGTAGCGTGGAACTGAGTATTGGGACTCGCCCAGTGGATGATGAGTAATTAGCGCGCCATCCTGCACTGGTCTTGCATAGGGTACCATGTGATGAAGTGCTCTTAGGTCACGCGAGACAGGGCCACGACGTCTATAATTATGTAGCTTTATACCAAACATTATTCTCAAATCCGTCATACATCCAATTTAGATTTATGAGAATTTAAAATCTTTCCCCCGATCCAGCTGTGATGAAACACAACGTTCCTCCTAAAAACAGCAATTGTTGATGAAGCAGCATGAAGCGATCGCTCTGAACAGCTGTACCCCGATCCGCCTAATTATAAACCGAGGCGCCCGCTCCTGTTGTACAAGGAAAATGTGATAATTCAGCCCTGACTGAAAGTGGGTTAATTCTGTCAGATTGGAAGGTGGAGATCCGGAGTTCACTCTGTAAACGCGGCGCCGACCGTCTATGTCAACACTTCATATGCAAATAAGAGAGTTTTCTGCGGAATATGCAATCGCGCTGTGTTTTAATGTTTTGGGGTCCATAACCAAGTCCTTTACATTTTTCTGAGTTGGTTCAAGATTTGACACAAGAGACTCCAAATTTTGACTTAACCTCCTAATTAGTTCCTAAAGAAAAATAGCAATCCAGAATGAAAGCAAAGCGGTTCTATGGGTTCGGATTTGTGCTGTCGGGTTTTTTGCATTCACTAGTATTTTGCGCACAAGTATCAGCGGATAGGAGAAGTGTGCACTTCTTTTTGCTTTAAACCGAATGTCTGGTTATTAAAACATCTCACATCCAGTACAAAGAGATTCCGGGTCAGAGCGATCCTCCTCCAGAATCTGCTGATACATGACTAGTCAGCAGAACGCGCCATTGTTCTGCTCCAGTGTCTCCAAGTATCTAATGACCACAATGTGACTCCCTGCTTACCACTGAGCCCAAAATATATCATATTATATACACTATATAGTGCCCCTCTTTAATCTAACACCAGAAAACCTCCTCATTCATTCATTCAGCTGCCACAATATAGTTTTGGTTAGCACGACCCGATAGAAGATAGCACAGATCCCATAGAGTGTAACCCACCCTCCCCTCAAGATTAACACAGACCTCATAGAATGTGGCACAGGACCCTCCATAAAATGTTACACAGGACCTCCCCCACCTCCACCAGCAAGAATGTAACACAGGACCCTCATAGAATGTGGCACAGGACCCTCATAGAATGTAACATAGGACCCTCATAGAATGTGGCACAGGACCCTCATATATGAATGGGTACAGGACCTTCCTAGAATGTTACACAGGACCCTCCATAAAATGTTACACGGACCTCCCCCACCTCCACCAGCAAGATGTAACACAGGACCCTCATAGAAGTGGTCACAGATTCCCTCATAGAATGTAACTAGGAACCCTCATAGAATGTGGCACAGGACCCCTATAGAATGTGGCACAGGACTTCCATAGAATGTTACACGGACCCTCCATAAAATGTGGCACAGGACCCTCATAGAATGTGGCACAGGACCCTCATAGAATGAGGCACAGGACCCTCATAGAATGTGCCACAGGACCCTCTATAGAATGTTACACAGGACCCTCATAGAATGTGGCACAGGACCCTCATAGAATGTGGCAGTGCACCCTCTATTATTAATGTAAGACAGCACCACATAAGTAATATAATTCAGCAAAGTAGAACAGTCAAAAGATGAAGCAACATCTACCTAAAAAGCATACACGGATAGATCTTTGGGCCGTCTCCTTTATCTCTTTCTAGTTACTAATATGAGACAGTAAGACAGCACCCATGAGTATATATTATTAAAACTTTATCTTGTCTTATATTTAGCCCAGCACATGCCCCCAGTATATATATAGTCACAGCGCATGCCCCCCAATATATAGGTTGCAGATATGCCCCAGATATATATAGTCACAGCGCATGCCCCCCAATATAAGTTGCCCAGCATATACCCCCCAGTATATATATAGTCACAGCGCATGCCCCAATATAGGTTGCCCAGCATATGCCCCAGTATATAAGTAGCCCAGCAATGCCCCATATATAGGCAGTCCTAGCACATGCCCCCTGTATATAGGTAGACCAGGTCAGTCTCCCAGTATTAGAGACCGCACCATGCCCCCAGTATATATATGATAGTCACAGCGCATGCCCCCAATATATAGGTGCCCAGCATATGCCCCCAGTATATAAGTAGCCCAGCAATGCCCATATATATAGCAGGCTCCTAGCACATGCCCCTGTATATAGGTAGACCAGGTCATGTCTCCCGTATGTAGGTAGCCCAAAGCACATGCCCCAGTTATGTAGATATCGAGGAACATGCCCCCAGTATATAGGTGGTACAACACATTCCGCCAGTATATAGGCAGACACAACACATGCCCCAAGTAATAGGTAGCCCAACACATGTGCAAAGTTTATAGGTAGCCCCAGCACATGCTCCAGTATAAGATAAACCAGCATAGTCCCCTGTATATAGATAGTACATCACATGTCCCCAGTATAGATAGGCAGCACAGCATATGTCCCCAGTATATAGGTAGCCAGGCACATGCATAAACGCAATCTCAGCAGAAGCCCCCAGAGTATAGATAATATACTATATAGGTAGCACATCCCATGTCCCCAGTATATATAGGCAGCACAGCATATGTCCCCAGTATATAGGTAGCCAGGCACATCCTATATATACTGGGGACATGGGATGTGCTACCCTATATAGATATTATCTATACTCTGGGGGTCTCTGATGAAGATTGCGTTTATGCATGTGCGGCTACCGATATACTGGGGACATGATTGCGTGGGCTGCTATTATACTGGGGACATGTGGCATGTACGTATCTCATACGGGGACCATAGCTGGTTTATCTCATACTGGAGCATGTGCGTGGGGCGTCACCTATAACTTTGCACATGTGTTGGGCGCTACCTTCTACTTGGGGATGTGTGTGGTCTGCTATATACGGCGGAACATGTGTTGTACCACCTATATACTGGGGGATGTTCCCTCGATATCTACAATAACTGGGGCATGTGCTTTGGGCTACCTACATACTGGGAGACATGACCTGGTCTACCTTATACAGTGGGATGTGACTAGGACTGCTATATAATATGGGCATTGTGGCTACTTATATACTGGGGGCATATGATGGCACTATCATATTGGGGGGCATGCGCTGTGTTAACTAATCATATAATATACTGGGGGGCATGGTGGGATACTCTACATACTGGGAGAATGACCTGGTCTACCTATATACAGGGGGCAAGTGCTAGGACTGCCTATATACTGGGGCAGTTGCTGGGTACTTTTATATACTGGTGGCATTTGCTGGGCAACCTATCATTGGGGGCATGCTGCTGTGACTATCTATATACTGGGGGGTATATGCTGGGCAACACTATATCTGGGGGGCATGCGCTGTGGATATAATCTACTGGGGCATATGCTTCACCTTATAATTGGGGGCAAGCGCTAGTGAACTATAGTATATACTGGCGGCCATTGCGGTCTAATATACAGACAGATAAGTTTTAATAAATTAACACTCATGGGTGCTGTACTTATGTCTCATATTAGAGTTAGATAGAAAGATGATAAATAGACTGCCCAAAGATCTTCCGTGTATGCTTTTTAGGGTAGAGTGTTGCTTCATCTTTTGACTGTTCTACTTCTGCATTATATTACTTATGTTGGTGCTGTCTACATATAATAATGAGGGTGCACTGCCACATTTATGAGGGTCCTGTGCCACAGTCTATGAGGGTCATGCTGTGTACACATTCTATAGGAGGTCCTGCGTGCGCATCTATTAGGGTCCTGTGCCTATTCTATGAGGGGTCCTGCTGCCACCATTTATGAGGGTCCTGTGCCACCATTTTATGGAGGGTCGGTGTAACTTTCATATGGATAGGTCCTGTGCACATTTCTATGCGGGTCTTCTGTGCACATTCTATGAGGGTCCTATTTACATTCTATGAGGGGATCCTTGGCCACTTCTATGAGGGGGTCCTGTGTGTTACATCTTTTGCTGGTGGGAGGTGGGGGAGGTTCCGTTGTAACATTTTATGGAGGTGTTCCTGTGATAACATATCATGGGAGGCCTGTACCAACATTCATACTTGAGGGTCCTGTGGGGCCACTTCTATGAGGGTCCTATGTTCATTCTATGAGGGTCTGTGCCACATTGTATGAGGGTTCCTGTGTTACATTCTTGCTGTGGAGGTGGGTGGGGGAGGTCCTGTGTTACATTTATGGAGGGTCCTGTGCCACATTCTATGGGGTCTGTGGTTTAATCTTGAGGGGAGGCGGGTTTACACTCTATGGGATCTGTGCTCATCTTCTATCGGGGTCGCTGTCTAACCAAAACTATATTGTGGAGCTGAAGATGAATGAGGAGGTTGTTCTGGGTGTTAAGATTAAAGAGGGGGCACTATATAGTGTATATAATAGATAATTTTGGGCTCAGTGGTAAGTCAGGGAGACATTGTGGTCTTAGATACTTTGGGGGAACACTGGAGCAGAACAATGGCGTGTTCTGCTGACTGTCATGTATCAGCATGATTCTGGAGGAGGATCGATCTGACCCGGAATCTCTTGTGTACTGGATGTGAGATGTTTTAATGGAACCAGGACATCGGTTAAAGCAAAAAGATGCACACTTCTCCTATCCGCCTGATACTGTTGTGCGCAAATACTAGTGAAATGCAAAAACCGCGACAGCACAAATCCGAACCCTAAGAACCCTTTGATTTCATTCTGGATTTGTCGTTTTGCTTCATAGGAACTAATTAGGAGGTTAAGTCAAAAATGTTTGGAGTCTCGTTGTGTCAATATTGAACACAACCAGCAAAAATGTTAAAGGACTGGTTATGAGACCCCAAAACTTAAAAACAGCCGATTTGCATATTCCCAGAAAACTGCTCTTATTTGCATATGAAGTGTGACATAGACGGTTTTTCGGCGCCGCGTTTACAGAGTGAATCCGGATCTCTCCTTCCCAATTCTGACGAATAACCCATTTCAGTTTGGGCGAATTTCACATTTTCCTTGATACAACAGGAGCGGCGCGCGGTTATAATTACGGGCGGATACGGGGTACAGCTGTTCAGAGCGCTCGCTTCACTGCTGCTTCATCAACTAAATTGCTGTTTAGTAGGAAAGGAACGTTGTGTTCATCACAGCTGGATGGGGGCGAAAGATTTAAATTCTCATAAATTAAATTGGATTGTATGAGGATTTGAGAATAATGTTGGTATAAAGCTCATAATTATAGACCGTGCTGTATCGCGTGACCTAAAGACTTCATCTGTGTACCTATGCAGACCAGCAGGATGGCGCGCTAATTACTTTCATCATCCACTGGGCAGTCCCCAATTCTACTCCAGTCTCCACGCTTACTGTCACTAGCTAGTGCCCGGTATCAAGAGGGCACATTTGCAGGCGGGGCCGGTCTCCAGTTTCAGTGGGGCCCCTGGACGATAGAGCCCATGGGCCCCTTAACAATGAACTTGTAGCGACTTAAAAAACAGAAATGTAGAAACTACCAAAACACATACGCACTTACAGCTTAAACAAAGTAACAAATCGACGCTGACTATATACACACCATCCACTATATCAAACATCCGTCACAGCTTACAGCATATATACACACACATCAGTAATATCTAACACAATACGCCAACAGTGTACAGCAGATATACACACACCAGTTATACCACAAATCCCGTCACAGCTGTACAGAATATATACACACACAATTCCAGTATATACAATACACATCCGATCAAGCATATATACACCACATCCAGTAAGCTACAACACACCGCCACAGCTGTACAGCATATATAACACACAATCCAGTATATACAACCCAACTCCGCACAGCAATACACACACATCCAGTATATACAACACGATCCGCCACAGCTGTAGCAGTCTATACACACACATCCAGGATTGTCTAATAATACACATTACGCACCAGGCTGTACAGCGTATATTAACATACATCCAGTAATATCCAACCACGCATCCGAGGCAGTCATATACACACACACATCCAGTATAACAACAAATCCGCACAGCGTACACATATATACACACACACCAGATATAACAACATCCGCACAGCTGTACAGCATATAGACACCACATCCAGTATATACAACAATCGCACAGCTGTGTCAGACATGTATACACAACATCCAGTTATACACACATTCCCACAGATATACACATATATACACGACATCCAGTATATACAGCACATACAAAAACATACAGTGTATTACAGCACAATCCGCACGGATATACAGCATATATAAACACATACAGTATAACAGACCACAACAAACAACATACAGTGGTATATACAGCACTCAAGCACAGATTACAGCATATATACCAAACACCATCAGCTTATATACAGCACATTAATACACCACATCAGAGCATAATACAGCAAGCACTGGTCTAAAGCATATATGCAACCATCACACCATACACAGCTATCTACACACACATCCAGTATAACAGCATAATACCAACACATATACATCATGTTACATATGTAGAATCTACTACCACCCATCTGGATGTCACCGGTCGGGCCTTGGTGTGCAGGTGTAGAGTGGACCGTGTAGGAGTAGGGCGGTTGGGTCCGGGAAATAGGCGCGCAGGCCGGAGCGAGGCGCTCTGCCGGTTGTTGGGCATGAGGCGGAGGCCGGGCTGTATGCGAGGTGCTCGGCCGGGGTCGACGAAAGCGCGCGTCCCGGGTAGTCGCGGAGGGCCGGACAAGCGGAGATCGGTTCGCGGGGAGCCGCAATGGGCGGCACGGTGTAACATGCGAGGTGGGCGGCGCTGCTAAGTATTTCACAGGAGTCAGGGGAGCCGTCCCACGTACCTCTCCGCCCAACTTGCCAATCAGCTGTAAACTTGGGCCCCGTAACTCGGTCGCCAAGTAGTGTGGTGGGCCCCTTTTGAGACTCTGGGGCCCTTGCATTGCCGGGTCAGCCGGGTGTGGCCTGACGCCGGGCCTGGGCACATGTATCATAGTTCAGCTTCACCAAATTGTTAATTTTAGTCGCGGCCTTTTGCCGTTTTTGGACTTTTAACTCTGTATTTTTTCAGTAGCTTGGTCTGCAGCTTGTTGCAGTGTGCCTCATGTATCTTGTTGTTTCCAGATGTTCCGTGCCATTTGCCGTTTTTGTACTCATTTGCGCTCAAATTTTGGGACGCAATCCTGCACCTGATCCAGGGCAGGGTGAAGAATTTTTTTTTTCATGGATCGGATGTAACATGTAAATTGGAATTATTTACTGCTTTAACTGTTTAACATTTTGCGACAGTGACCTCTTTGTTGTCAAAATTTAACACATTTTGCTTTTTTTTATTGGTTACTTCTTAAGGGTGAGGGTCACCGTAGCGGTTTAATTGCGTTTTTAAGCATTTGCAAACTAATGTACAACAGCTGGGATAGGTGATTTGCTTTATTGCATTATGTACATTTGCATTTACAAACGCTAATATAAACGCCACGTAATGTATGTGTTAACATTTGTTTAATACCGTTTGTAAATTCAAATGTTAAAAGTGGAAAATCCACTCTCCCAGCTGTGTAATGAGGTTTGAGTATTGATTGGGTCATCTCACTCACAAATACCATCGCATCGGGCCATCAGCTTTATAACTTTGGGTTATCCTCAATTGATTGAATTTTCACGTGAAGGACTAGGTTTTTCAGGACTGGTGCTGTTCCCAATAAGTCTATAGGCTCTCAGAACTGAAGAGGGACGTTCAGTCAGTTCACCACATTCGGTTACGAACGTGAAATCACCTGTACACCCCACGCTACCCCCAACCTGTAACACCTGTCAAACGTTCGCCAATTTTCCCACAATACGCTGGCAGCATATTAAAGGGCAAACCGATCGCTGGGGTTACCTGGCGGGATGTGAGCCCAAACCGCTGCACCCCATTTTCGGCTGAAGAAGACACAGACTGAACACTCCAGTTTGGTGGTCGCTCATCCCGATCTGTTAAAAAAAAGATTTGTGCCACAAAACAAGGGCCTTCATACATGATTTCAGTCACCATCAGCTATAAGCTACTATAACAATCATGGCTTGATTCTGCTGCAGTTGATGCTACCTTGTCTACACCAGGCAAAAGGATTGTGGGTAGTAAACTGAACTACAGCTCTGCGTCTTGGTTCCGTCTTTGTTCCAGTTGAGTTTTTGGGAACCATATAGAACTTCAAGGTTAGAAAATTGGCTCCAAAGTCATAAAAAGCCAATCCAACCACGTCTTCTCTGATAGATGACCAAACCACAACCAATGGCGCCTTTGATCTTGAGGCTTCTCAATGTTATCCAGAAAAAAAAATAATAACACATCACGCACTGTCCTGTCAGTGTCCCCTGGCTCGTCGTCTGAGGATGAGCTCTCAGTGTGTCCCATAGTCATCAGAGTCATCTGGGGGCTGTCATTTCTGAAGGCTCAACAACAGAATCGGACTGTTTCCCCCAAATGTCAAATTCGATGTGTAATATCGTTCTAAGTACTCAACTTATTTATCTGCCATCAAGCAGGAAAGTTCCGGGTTTTTATGATCTTTTAATGCCTTACAACAATAATCCCTTATATGAAGTTATTAAATTGCATGTTGAGTGTTGACGGACGAGGCGCGAGTCGTCACAGGCGCCTTGGGATTATTTCCTCTTGTAATCTCTGAGTTAATAATGCTCATGGCCTTACTCTCATCTTACCCAGAGTCCATGTCTTGTCTGAGGGTAGAGCATGGAGGTTCCCATGGAACCAGGGTAGGAGGAGGGAGATGATACTGATGGACTGATGTCCATGTGACTGAGTCATCACCTGGGAGTCACAGAGTGCGGGGTCTTTTGCATAGTAATAGGGTAAATGTTGCATCAGGTTATTGTAAACCTTGGTTAATGGGGGTTCATTATACGGGCCCGATTCGCGTTTCCGCACGTGTTACGCGAATATTTCCCGATTTGCAACGATTTTCCCCCTGTATTGCCCTGGTCACTTTGGCGCACGCGATCGGATTGTGGCGCATCGCCGCCGTCATTCACGCGACGGAAATCGGGGTCACGTACCGAACGATAACCCGATGGATTGAGAAACCTGCCGCATTTTTAATAAAAAAGTGTCGCGGGACACGCCGCTTACCTTTACTTGTGCCGGCTCGTTGAATTTCAGGGCATTCGGATGGCTTTAGCGCAGCAGCGCCACCTCTGTGACGGCGGAGGAATACTACCCTTAATGAATCCGGCCGGACCTCCGAACCAGAGCAGCAGGAACACACCGCTGGATGCGAAGGGCGCCGAAGGTCCGGGTAAGTAAGCTGCCCCAGTGTGTTTTACCATGCCTTTAAGATGGCTCTAGGACCAGGTGGTTCAGGTACTCTCTACTACATTTGGGTTGAACCGATGCTCCTTAGGAAAGGAACCCTGCCTTTATTCTCCTACTACACTTCCGTAAATGCATTGCCGTATTCCAGGTCCCAGCAATACGTAGGAGGAACTAATGCAAAAGGTGTTGACAGTTTCAGCACAGCATATGTCCCCAGTATATAGGTAGCCAGGCACATGCATATAGGTAGTCTCAGCAGAAGCCCCCACAGTATAGATAATTTACTATATAGGTAGAACAGCACATGTCCCCAGTATATAAATAGTCCCAGCACATGCTCCTCATTATATAGATAGTCCCAGCACATGCCCCCAGTATACAGGTAGTCCCAGCACATGCCCCCGATATGGTTGAGTGTGTACCAGGTAATACCTGCACATAATTAATGTATTTACATGAGTAATGAAAATGAACTGAAACTTTGACCTCGAATAAAGGCAAACTGTGCCGGTACTCTGGAAATGGAGTTTGTGTCATCATGTACTGCAGCCACAGCAATCACATGGAACACAAGCTTTAAGACATTTTTGATAAAATCTTCCTTTCATAAAATATGTTTTTTAGGAACCTCCTGTTATTTTCCATTTAGAAGAACCTCGAGAAGACAAATACTAAGTGCTCTCCACCATCCATGGTCGATCTTAAGAAAATGCAAGAGATGACGTCTTGCAGTAGAACCTCAACTAATGGGAAGGAGCTCCTCAACAGCTTTGTTGATCTGTTTCATTGTGAAGTGCGACAAACCAATTAGATTCCTCTTCCAGGAGATTCTACGGGGCATAATGATTTGTTCCGAGCCGACAGCAAAAGTAACAAAGAACTTTTGTCTTAGCTGTCCAAATATTCCATAATGAAGATGAATTAGCAGCCCGAGCTGTCTCTGCCGCATGTGAAAAGAAACAATCGAGAGGAATATTAAATTATCTTTTGAGCACTTAAAAGTCGGAATTAATCATCCCCTTAAAAAGTTTTTGGTGTCTCATTCCCAGTCTGCCCTTATTCTTCTCATTCTATAGATATACATGAATGGCACCAACCTTGCCCAGCACAAAATAAAATGAAAAAACCCCACTGCCCGTTGGCAAAGGCTTTTCTTCAAAGGCTTTGTTCTGTGTTATCAACGGCCGGCCAATTATTGAGCTAAGTGGAAAAATAGAGTATCATAAAAAGGTAATTTTGCAGACGTAATTCTGCCACCTGCAGGTCCAGTCGTCTATTTCATCTCTGCGGTGGAAGCCGCTGGAGCGTAAACTCCAATATCATTAATTAGAGTCTTGTCGGGGGATGAGTGATCGTCCCATGCCTGGCAAGGCCAATGTCAAAAGAAGAAGCACGAAGGAAGGATGAACATCCACAGGAAGCGCTCATCCTAATCCGATGCCAATCTGTCAGAGAAAACTCTATTATTTGCAAAAATGATTCACCAATTATGATCCAAAAACATAAAACGTTGTAACTTTGGTAATTTTACAACTTGGTGCCCCTTCTATAAGTAATATCCTTCTGTATCCATCTATTAGATTCATTTTGTAAATAAAGACCATCATTTACCAAGTAAAGACTCCAAGTAAACCAAACCAGTAAAAATACAGATGATATACCACATAGGAATCTGGGATAGAAATTATCCAAAAAGTTCCACAAGTAGAGAGAATTGTATAGAAGTCCCACCCCTGAGGACCATAAAAAGAATCCATCCATACAAAAGTAGAGTAGCGAAGACCCACCCCTGAGGAGCATAGATTGGCTCTACTCATAAAAAGTGGAGGAAAGAAACCCCACCAATGAGGAGCATAAAAAGGTTCCACTAATACAAAAGCAGAATGGAAAATCTCCACCCCCGAGGAGCATAGAAAGGCTTCACTGAAAAGAAAATTAGAGTAAAGAAGTCCCACCCATGAGGACCATAAAAATAATCCATCTATACAAAAGTAAAGTAGCGAAGACCCACCCCTGAGGAGCATAGATTGTCTCTACTCATAAAAAGTGGAGAAAAGAAGCATAGAAAGGCTTCACTGATAAGAAAATTAGAGTAAAGAAGTCCCACCAATGAGGAGAATAAAAAGGTTCCTCTCACACAAAATCGGGGTGGAGAAACTCCAACCCCGAGGAGCATAGAAAGGCTTCACTGATAAGAAAATTAGAGAAGAAAAGCCCCACCCCTGAGGAGCATAAAAAGGTTCCTCTCAGATAAAAGTTGAGTGGAGAAGCCACACCCCCAAGGATCATAGAAAGGCTTCACCGATTTAAAAAAGTGGAGTAGAGAAGACCCGCCCCAGTAGGGGGTATTGTACAGAAGTCCCACCCCTGAGGACCATAAAAAGGCTCCATCCATAAGAAAGTAGAGTACAGGAGCTCCACCACTGAGTAGAATAGAAAGGCTCCTCCTATATAAAAGTGCAGTAGAGAAAACCTACCCCCGTGGACCATAGAAAGACTCCACAAATAAAAAGGGGAGCCAAGAGCATAGATTGACTCAACTAAAAACTTCTGGTGCATGGAAGATCCATTAGTAAGTGGTAGTGTCAAGAATTCTTGTAGAGTTAGGGTCAAAATGATTATTCTCATGTTTGAAAGTTTCCTGGGGTTTTAAAATTTCAGTGCTCGCTAGTTTCTTCCAAAAATGTTGCATCTTCCGATCTCAGCTATAGTTCAGACTCTTGTCCTTTTGATAACCTTTTATGATTCAGCCTTACTTATGGCTCAGTGTAAGGTTTAGCCAAATGGGTGGGGGAAGGGGAACGTCCAACGCTGGCTCACAATGCACCAGTGCTCAATATATCTCCTTCAAATACTAAGGACTTGTGAAATACAAGGTGTTTCCCCCTAACACATCATGACTTATATGAATATGTTTATGCTACACATCATCTTTTCTACGCTCCTGCAGATGACGGACAAATAACTCTCACGAATTCTAATTTGGCGTCAGACATGAACACTTTGACACCCGTGTCACATCTCCCGCAGAGTCGTTGCCTACAGAAATCCATTTTGTCTGTAAACATCTACTTTTTCTCGACAACTTGTGCGTTCTCGGGGGTCCGTGAGTCATGTGGGAGTCAGTGAGATTTATAGAAGTTGACGTCCGCATTAGGTGTTCGCTGCTGCAGGCGTATTGTGACTTTCTCCTGCATGGAAACATATTTAGCACATGAAATATGGGGAGTAGTTGTATTTTCTGCATATTCCGACCATAGATTGCTTCTTAAAGGGTAAATACATCTTTTTATGGGGTCAATGAGCACTTAGATCGCCTCCTGCTACAACTTCACAACGTAATGTTTGCGGTTGGTTTAAACGTATAACGTAAAGATGTCCTTCTGTCTGTGCGTGGGCAGTAGATTGTAAGCTCCTCTGGGTGATATTGTTTTCCACTTAAATATGTTATAGCCAGGACGTGGCAGCTGCTCTTAGTATTGAGAGGTTCTCTTCCATCTGGTTCAATTTTCCTGACCCATTAACCCTTGGTGGATCCAAAGAAGCATTCCAATATAGATCCATGTTCAATAAAATCTATATTAAATCCAATGGCACCTTGAATGTAATCCTTGGCGGATACTGGAGGATTCATACGTCTCATACGTCACATTGCTGTGATGGGAAAGATCTGGAATCAAATGGGCAAGGAAACAAACCAAGCTGTTTACTTTCAAAATGCGGCTCCAGCAATGGATCACATGTCCAGAACCTTGCCTCTACCTCTGACATCCAATACCAAAATGCTAACAGACCCGGTCCTGTCGCAATCCCGCGGTGCGTTGTCCGACGAGGATTCGGGTCTGCTGCGATTCACTAAGCTCATGCGCCCAAGTTCCTGCATCCGTTGCTTCCGTGCCGAGGTCCGCTGGAGTTCACCTTCTTCTTCCTGGTGCATGTGAGTGCTTGATCTTGCGACACATTTCCTTTTTTAAATTCCAAAGTTTGTACGAATCCTTCGGGTTGTCCGACGGCCTGCCCCCGGTTTCTGTTGCATACATGCCGGCGCCGATGCGCCAAAATCCGATTGCGTGCGACACAATCCCGGGGCAATTCGGCGCAAAACGGAAATCGTCAGGAAACGCGACAAAAGTGCGTCCGACGGATCCTTAGTAATTGTGCCCCAAAGAGTCCTGGTCTGACTTAGTAAACATCCCCTCCAAGGACATCAGAGAGTGGGAAAAATAACTGGACATTTCCTTTAAAGGGAACCTGTCACCTCCGATCAGCCCCCCGGACAGTATCTTAGAGAGCACACTAGAGTCATCTCAATGCTTCTAATCCTGTTACTCTGCATTGCTGCTGTGTGATAAAAACAGCATTAATTCTTCTTGTCGTCATTCATTTATCCAGTCAAGGAGGTAGGACAGCTTTCCGATCCAGTCAAGCCAGTCAAGCTCTGGCCGCCTCCTCGCGGCTGCTCTGGCTCGGACCATGCCCCAAAACACTATCCCCAGCTCTAAATCACTACTTCCCCCATTAATGTGGCGCTAATGTGTGCAGCCGGCCCTAAAGGTGCACCGTGCATGTGCCAGTAATGTGCATGGCATTGGTGTGATTGAGAGCTACCCGGCTGTGCACTGGCGCATGCACGGTGCATCTGTAGGGCCAGCCATAGGCAAGCATGCCAGCATCAAACTAACAGGCGAACTGCGCATGTGGGGAAGTTGAAACTGGGGAAGTAGTGACGTAGAGCTCGGGACAGTGTTTTAGGGCATGGGTCAGAGCCTGAGCAGTGCATTTCTGTGGCAACCACTTCCATATAAAAAAAAAAACCTTTGACAGGCTGCAATTTACATCACAGCCAATCGGGGCAGCACATAGACATTTATAAAGTAAAAATCTGTGATACAATGTTGCAAACTTGTCTGGAATGTCACAAATATCTTGACATTTACTGCCAAAAGCAGAAGGTGAGTAAGGACCCTGGTGCCTGAGGGGCCCCAAGGTTTCTGTTCCAGAGGAGAAGTCACAAGTCTCGGCTTGGGGTCTCTGTTACAGATTTCAATCTTGCGCTCAAGTTTTAGGAAAATATTTCGATGAAATCTGGTTACAGTCCATTTCTCTCTTCTCTCTTCCAGTAAGCAGAACCCCTGTTCCATCTCTATAAGATATGTATAAAGCTGACTTATATGTGGAGCCTGTCCCCCGGCTGATTCTGCAGCATTTCCGCTACTAAACGTCCCCCTTCATTTTGGGGGCCAATCTCCTCCTTGCTGCAGGGGCCACTTTGAAGTTCTCCGTCCCGATCTCACACCTTGTGTTATTAAAGTCATTGTTTATGGAGCAGTGAACGTCCAGTCCTGCCCCATGGGCAGCGCAAAGTCTCCGAATATTCATAACTTTATTAACTTTTTAAGGAAAGTGACGACCTCCTTGTATTGTCGCCTCCAGGTAAGAACGGAAAATTCAGATATTTCATACCAGAGAAGATGGGAATATTACAGCCTGTCAGTTTTTATGTTCTTACTTTTATTTCCTTTCCATAGACTGATATGAATTTACATTGTTCTTTATTCTCATCTAAAGCTACATTGCAACTTGAAATTGGAACCATCATTTTCAGCTTGGAAAGGGAAATATAATGGAAGTCACTGATAGCACATCGGGTCAGATTCTCCTCCATCAGCTGGCATGATGTGTGCCCAAGGAGCTGATAGACTTCACAAGGAGGCAACAGCCCTGGCCCCTAAAACATCATATTCAATGGTGCCTCAAAGTGCTAATTCCAGCACATTTCTTTGGGCATTGTGACCAAATCCTTAAATGGATTGTCAGGAGAAGAGCACAGAGCACAGCAGTGTGAGGACAGGCCCTCAGTGTACTTTTAGAAGCTAAAATACGGCAATATAAATCCATATACAGGCAGTCCCCGGGATTTTGCCGGACACAATCGATTTTGCCGCATCGGCACCGGCTTGCACGCGACCAACCCGACGGATTTTAACAACGTGCAGGATTTAGCAATTAGAAATGTGTCGCAAGATCAGCACTCACATGCACCGCGAGAAGCAGGCGAACTCAGAGCAGAAGCGACGGGCGCACGAGCTACGTGTTTCGTGTCGGAGCCAAATCCTCGTCGGACAACACACCGCGGGATTGCGACAGGACCGGGTAAGTAAATCTGCCCCAATCACTGCGAACACTGGTCCCTCAGCTAAAGAACATCATTTGCATCACAGCAGCTAAGTGTCTGATATCCTTTCACTGTTACATTACATTATTTGTATTATTCTATCATCTTCTCGTATCAGATCTAATAGGAAATACACATTGATGACTAAGAAGATGTTGGGGCTTATTTGCTAAGGGTCGCAAATCGCACTTTTGTCAGACTTTGAACCATTTTTGGGATTTGTGCAGCTTTGACAGGTATTTAACATGTGTCTGCACTGGGATTGGATTTTTTGATGCGACGGATATTAGGGGGGGGGGCGTGTCTGCGGATGATCCGACTGATTCGGAATTTAACTTTCAAATTATATCGCAAGCCCAAGCACTTACATGCACCAGGAAGAAGAAGGTGAACTCCAGGGACCTGAGCGGGGAAGCAACACATGCAGGATATTGGGCGCACGATCTTAGTGAATCGCGGCACAGGGCATTATACACGGACAATGCACTTTCTGTGAAGTCCACAGGACCGGGTAAGTAAATGGGCCCCAATGTGTTTTGGATCTCTCGCTTCTTCAGGTCCCAATCTCCTGGATACCGGAGGTTCCAGCACCGATCCCCTGATCCACCTTTACTATGAAGTTGTGTTCTGTACCTTCTTCTTTTCCCTCTTTTATACAATGTGGGGGGCCCATCCTCTATAATCCTCCCAGTGCACATTGTGGACAGTACACAAGGCTCAATGTCACATCAATTAGTTTGATAGAATCGCCATAAATCGCATCACCGCATGAATACAAATACGCAGCGTTTACTCGAAGCGCCAAAACCTTATTAACCATAAAGTCCGACCAAGCAAGAGAAGCTGCCGGCAACGAGAGAAGATTGACCATAAAATAGATGCCGGCTGCTAATTGTTATTGAGAGGAATATGGCGGCTGCTGAGCGCCGGATCCTGCTCCTCATTACCCGCTGATTACTATCAATATCCACTTATTGGGATTCACTGCATCCTAATCCGTGTCTGTAATTACCACACTGCAATTAGCGATCCTCTCATTAATATCATGCGTCTTGTCTCCTCTTACAAAATAAAAAAATTCAGGAATAAACATCTATTCTCTAGATTTTATCCCAAAACAGCGCCATATCAGCCTGCAGGTTCTGCATGGTATTGCAGGTCATACACATAAATTTCAATAGAATGGAAGTGCAATACCAGACACAGCCTGTGGATAGACGTGGCACTGCTTTTAGGGTTAGACAAACATTTTTGGTTATTCAGGTACAACTTTTTAAATTAAAAGCTTTGCAGATTTTAATTACTGTCCCTACTCATTGATTGGCCACAGCAGTCACATGACCCGCAGAGCATCTGACAAGGAGTGTTCATGAAGAATAAAGCTGGAATGCAGGAATGGAAAACCTTTCTGCTCAGATCAGACTCCACTTTGACCGTCATGTAATGCCTCAGTAGAGCGTCACATGGACAGCTAGAGACAGCACTATCTCTGCCTGCTGGGAGGACAGTGTGATTTTTCTTCTTACTCAAAGACAATCAAAGAGGGACATGTATCTTTATTTCTGCTAGTTATAGGACATCTATCACCAGATGAAGGATTGTAAACCAAACATACAGACCAAACAAACATACAGACATACTGGTGTGTGCCCCCTCTGGCTGGATCTGCTGTTTTTTATTTCTGTATTCTCTGTTTTTTTTTTTTTTTTTTTAACTTTTGAATTATGCATATGAGTCTGAGGAACTCCATATGAGCTAATTTGCATAATTTTTAACACCCTTTTTGATTAATGTAAATCTGCACTTGGTCCAGGGCAGGTGCAAAGGAAGGATTTTTTTTCATGGACCCTGTTTTATCATGTAAATTGGAATTATTTCACATGCTTTTACATATGAACCTATCATTACTACTCCATGCAATTGCATCCTCCCGGGAGCCTACAGTCTTAGGCTATATTCACACTGCCGTTGCCCGCACGTACCGTACCATAGCGGGCACGGGGAGAGGAGGAGGAGGTGAGCGCAGCTCCCCCCCGCCCCTCTCCATAGGAAGTTATGGCTACGGGTAAAGATAGGACAGGTCCTATCTTTTTCCCGGGTACGGAGCGGTACGGTGCCGCACGCGTGCCGCACCGTACCGCTCCCGTAGGGCACCGTGCGCCCCATTGCCGTCTATGGAGGACGTATATCGGCCGTATATACGTCGGCCGTATATATATGTCCTCCATACGGTAGTGTGAATGTAGCCTTAGGCGGATATCTGTCTGATGGAGAAAGACGTATACAAGGGAAGGGTCCCCATGAGAGCACATAACACAACTGAATACATTTTTCCATCTTTTTGGCTCCATGATTCCAGTATATGGTCCCATCCTAATGCTGCTTGTGTCATGGACCCCATTATAGGAAAGGCTTCTTTACAGGTAGAGAGAAGGTAATAAATCTAACTGTAAATGCTGGACTGATCTGTTGGATCCTATCAGGTCAGATTTTAGGATTTTCCTTAGGATGGGGCAGTGATCCAGGTTCTTCTATGTTGCGATATTACAAGGATATGGAGGTTGTTACAATGTAGATACTTTGCCGTAACATTTAGAATGTTGGAGGTTCCACTTTAAATGTTTCACATTAAACCAAAGTGGGGAAACAAAATCTAATTTTATAATTCGTTTTGCTTGGAAACAAGTCCCTCAGACAGAGCGAATCCTCAAGATTATGAAATTCTCTGACACACTTGTAAATTGTGAGAAACATGAAGTACCCAAGAAAAATATCAATAAAAAGTTATGAGAACGATGTATCCATCTGTGATCAATAAAACATTATTACTAAACTTGTAGACATTGATTTCCTGGGATGAGGAGTGCAGATACAAGATCTGGGGAAGGGACGGTGGGGCATGAACTTCACTACCGGGGGTTGGGGGCTGGACATGAAGGTCTTGTCAGACTCAGGGTTATTCATGGTGGAGATGGGGGGTGGGGGGGGGGGTTACTTCTATTTCCATTGCTGCATCTTTTTAAGGTTTTACTTTTTTCTTTGTTATAGTGTTTGCAAACACCAGACACGTTCTCCACCACCAGATTATTCCGGGCTCAGCTCTGACTTTATTATTATTTTCTGCTTCCTATAATCTTTATGAACAGTCAAAATAGAAAAATACAAAATGAAGAAATCTTAATCTATATAAAATATGAGATAACATAAAGTATAGATGTAACATTGTAATGTGTGTGAAAAGATAAGAACGGAAATGAGAAAAAGATGAAATTAGAATGAAGAGATAAAAACAAGAAAAGGAAGGAAGAGCAGAAGGAAAGAATTTCAGAAGGAAGAGAAGAAGGTGAGAAAGACGTGAGAGGAAGATAAGGAAAGAGGAGAAAGAGGAAGGAAGAAAGTAAGGAGAAATAGAAGGAAGATATCAGCGAGAAAAGGGAGAGGAAAAAGTAGAAGAGAGAAATGAAGAGTAGAAGGAAATAGGGAAGCGATGAAAGAGAAGGAAGAGGAGAAAAACAGGAAGGAGAAATACATAAAGGAAAAGAAAGGAACTGGTGAGCAGGAAAGAAATCTAAAGGGGAGAAGAGATAAAAGATGAAAGAAGAGGGGGAGGAAAGAAGGTAAGAAGAAGGAAAAATGGAGAAGAATGAGAAGAGGTACGAAAACAAAGCAAAGCAAGAAATAAAAGGAAGATGAATATGAGAAGAAATAGAAGATAGAGATGAGCAGGAAAGAATACAAGAAAAGGAAGAGGAGAAAATAGAAGAAAGAAATGAAGAGTAAAAACTAAGAAGGGGAAAAGAAAGAAAGAAAGAAAGATATATATATATATATATATAGAGAAAATAGAAGAAAGAAAATAGAAGAAAGAAATGAAGAGTAAAAACTAAGAACGGGAAAAGAAAGAAAGAAAGAAAGAAAGAAGGAAAGAAACAAAGAAGATGAGGAGAAGGAGGATGGAAAAAATGGATATACAATACAGAAGAGAAAACATCCGCATCACCTCATAATGAGCTTTTCCATTCATACTGTAGTCTCCATAGTTTCTGTATATTTGGCGATACAAATTCTTCGGAGGTATAAAGGGCCGAACTCTCTCACCTATTTTTGATTTTCTTATTCAGTTTTTTATTTTCAATTTTTGTGCCTATTGTACCAAGTGAGCGCATCTAATTTCGGCTGATGCAAAATCTTGGTGCCGCTTTTGCATTGATTTTTAGTATTCTGCTTCCTGGTCAGGGGTCTGGGAGAGGAGGAAATGGGGGGTCGGATTCCTGTGGAGTCGCTGCTTTGTTATATCACATGGATATTGTGTAATATTATGGGGGGTCGGATGTGATAATTATGTCCTTTCCTATAACCATGATAGGCAGGTGGGAGCTGTATATTCATAGAGCTCTGGACCCCCCTGTGCCTCCGCCGTTACCTGTAGTTGTAGCCTCTACTGGTTACTGTGATGACTCGTCTTCAGACCTCGAGGGGATTTTAGCCTCCATCATCTTCAGCTACAATATTGTAATGGAAATTGAATTCATAAAAACCTAAAAGTTTGTGTCTCTCTGAATGGAGAGGAAATTGCATTGCGCATGCAGAGAGGAAGGCAAATTACAGCCGGAAAATGCACAATTGTTGTTTTTTTTTTCCAAAAATGGAAGAAACATAAAGGTGAGAGAACGAGGAGGGAGAGGAATCTTATCAGACTCCGTCACCCGCCGATGCTTTTATATAACATTGTATTTTTTACAATTTCCATTTCCTTAAATCCGGGGAATTGCAAATCCCAGGAAAATCTCACAAAGACTTTTGATTTCTTTGACCTGCAGCTTAGCAGCTTCTTCTTTGTGGCCGGAGCTTTCATCTGTTAATTGTCTTTATAGATTGTATCCCACCAGACAGTACCGCACACTGCGAGCGCATGGATCCAATGTTCTTCATCTGTCAGACGGAGGCCGGGATATTGATCGACTGATTAACAGCCGCTAACCGCGTAATACAGACCATGACGTATTATATCATACAGAAAATAATTGTACAAAGTCTGGGGTAACACTACCCAGAATGCAGATCAGCAAAACAAACTATGTGCAGAGACTGAACAAGCAGGGACTGCTGGAAAATGAAAGCACTGAAGCCTCTGGGAAAACTGAGTGCAGCTCTGAGGAATATTATAGAATTTAACTCGGGTCAGGAAGTTCTCCTTATGAAGAGTTTGCCACTAAATGCCACCTTATAGGCGCATGGAGACTTACAGACATTGATACTCCACTAGGGGATTCTGGGAAATATGCAAATATGTTTTCCAAGGTGGGAAATGGAAAACCATGTCTCCTTTTGATACCTTGAAAGGCAGCGCCCTTACACCAATTATGACCTACACGAAGCCTAATAACATGATCTGGGATTAAGCCAAACCATGGAGCATCAGTCTGCCCACTCCTGTTAGCCATTAATGGGCAAACTCAGTACGGAAAAACCCTTACTCCCTGAGCCTAGTCACAAGCCTCTTACTCTGCCAAACCAGTTCCCTACGCTGTACTGAGGAGACCCAACCAGGTCAAACATTATACAGCGCCGTCTATAGCCGAGAATCTGTTCCTTCTGAAAATGATATCCTGCTTTGGCTTAGTACCACATAATTTCATTAGGCTTCCTGCAAGTCATACCTAATGGTAAAAGGCCTGCCTGACAGGAGGAGGGATTCTTTTCCATTTTCCACCTTGGAAAACTTATTTGCAGATTTCTGGGGATGTAACTCAGGATCAGTACAGGATAAGTAATGTCATGTATGTACACAGTGACTGCACCAGCAGCAGAATAGTGAGTGCTGGCTCATTCCGCTGTGAACTGCTGACGGGTGTGGTTGTTGCTGCTGAGCTCCTGCACCACCTGGAGGAAGATCAATCCACCCAGGCCTGCTCTCTCCTCCCCAGGGAGGGAGTGGGTTCTGTGGGATGAGTGAGCCAGGAAAATCCCAGGCTTCTGCCTCCCGGACCAGGCCGGCGGGGGGCAGGAAAAAACAGTTTCCGGCCAAAGCAGAAGGGGTAAGAAGATCTGCCCGGAGCCAAGGGCGCAGCGATGTGACCTTGGCTGCCACCCCCAAGACCCAGGGAAGCCGCAAGGTCTCCGGAACACAGAAGATAAAGGCAAGTAACATCAGCCTCAGTGCTCCTCCTGGAAAGCTGAGTGACTGTGCAGGAAAGCTGGGTGGTTCAGCTGGAAAGCTGGGTGCTCACGGAGGTGTGCAAAAGGCATGGGGAGATCTAAAAACCCGGGAGTCTGCTACCATCTATGGCTCCCGGATTGCTGAGCACCTCCGTGAGTACGAGGAAGCTGGCAAGGCGCTGAGGAGGCTCCAGGAGGAGGTACGGGAGACCTTGGCCCTAGCGGGGGTGGCCACTAAGAAGAAGAAACCTGATCTTCTGACCACCATCAACAGGCTTAAAGCCGAGGTCACCGCTCTGGAGGAGAATCGTCGGCTTATCCGTGACAACAGCGGTCCGTTCCGGGAAAAGCTGGAGAACGACATGAGGTTTGAAGAAATGCGCCAGGAGAAGCTAAGAAAGCTGAAGGGGCTTGAGATCCAGGCGGATGAAGGCGATGGTGAGGAGGATGAGGAAGACCTGCCGTGTCCGTCTGGTGGCCTGCACCAACACCAGCAGGCCTCACACGACAGGCTGCCTGCAGCGCAAGCGCCATTACCATCAGGCTGCGGCTCTGCCAACCTGGAGGAGGAAAGTGATGACAGCGACCAGGGAGGGGCGCTAATGGCTCAAATACGACATCTCGAGTCCCCAGTTCACCTCCAGGACTTTTCCTTCGGCGATGATTTGCCTGATGACGACCAAAAGAGGATAAAGAAGAGACCCAAGAAGACCAAGGCATCTCAGGAGGTGAGCTTGGTGTTTCGTCCCCTCCCTGTTTCCTCCAGGCGGGCAGCAGTGTCAGCCTGTCGTGTAGGCCCCGTTACCCAGCCCAGCACGAATCCTGCAGTGGACTCGGTGCCAGGGTGCGGGGAGATTACAAAGCCACGTTCCATCATGGCGCAGAGCACCAGCCTTGTTTGCAGTAGCAAGGATGGTGCAGGGAAGGCATCGGCCGAAAGGCCGGACAGTGAGGGCGATCCAGCAGGTCCTGGTACTGTGCGCTGCCCCCTAGTGGGAGGGGGGGTGGCCCAGTGCCAGGTGCGGTGGCTCCTGTGGCCCCTAGCACTGTGGCTGTTGCTTGCTCCAGTGAGCAGCGGCAGTGTGATGGGGCTGCTGGGGCTTGTGGTGCAGCGCCTCCTAAGCATCCTGTGCAGCCTGTGGGAAAGGGCGCAGGAAAAGTGTTGTTTTGCATTGGGTCATCTGACCCTGGAGAGGGCACAAAAAGACTGTCCGGAGTCTGCAAGGGCAAGCGGCCTCTTGCATCCAGCGAGCAGCAGAGCAAAAATATCAAAAAAACTGCGAGACAACAAGGGGTTAATGCCAATGAGGCAGAGGGCACAAGTAAGATCGGGGTTGGAGCTGCCTCTTCTCAGGCTGTATCAGCTATGGAGGTGGCTCTACCCCCAGTGTCCAGTGACGCCGAGGCAACCCCAGGTCCTCCTGGCCCAGCTGGTGTGAGTGATGCAGGGAAGCGAGGCAGTAATGTATATAGTGTGGTGAATGTGGGGGTGGTGAATGGTGCTGGGGGGGATCCTGGTAGGAGTGCTGGTCCGTCTGCACCCCCAGTGGTGGCCGCTCCCATAAGGAGCTATGTGAGTGTCACCGCTGGGGCAAGTGGGGTTAACTCCTTGTCTCCTGGCTCTGGGAACAGCGTTTTGCAAAGGCGTCTTCTGGAGGCTCTCAGGAGAGGGGAAAAGTCAATCAATGTAGAGGGGAGAGATGTTGATCTGTCCTTCTGGACAGACAGGCATGGCCTGGCAGCCTTCCAAGAGAAAAGGGGGGGAGAGACTGTATGGTCTTTACCCACAACCGGGCCCGGAGCTTCCCGTAGGAATGTGGTTCGTCTTCGCTGGAGGGGCAGTGACGCTGCCCAACCAGGTCAAGGGTGGTGGAGCTCCTCCTGAAGATGAACTTCAGGGCTAGTGACACTTTGCCCTGAACCTCTTATGGTACTCCGGAGTTCGATGTCAGCTTTGTTCGGCCGGAGGGCTTAGAGCTCTTCTGGTCGAATTATGAGCTGGCAAAGAACGAGCCTGGCTGGCGAGACTTTGCTGTGCAAGCAGTGTCTCACCAAAACACAGTCAAGAGAGTGACCGTTTTTGACCCGTAACGAGTCACTTTCTTGCGTGGACATCATGACGTGGTCAGTCGTTATGGTGAGGTTGTACAGGTACTCAGAAAAACCGCGATGAATTTGGCATTTGGTCTGGGGCCTGGACCTTCATGATGAAGTTGAAGTGTTCAGGCGGCACAGTCGCCCACATTCCTTCTTCAGCCTTTCGGGCGAGACAGAATCCTGATTTTCTACCAGGGCAGCCGAAGGTCCGTCACAGGTGCGGTGACCCACACACTTTAGCGCCCAGCTGCCAAGTGTAGAAGTGCGCTTTGTGTGGTGGGCTAGGTCATCTCGCTGCATCCTGTAAGGACATTAGGTGTAACCTGTGTGGTGAGCTCGGTCACCTTTCAGCGTTGTCCTCGCTCCTTTGCCAATGCGGTTGTGACCCCAGTGGAGGAGAGCCATGAGGTGCTTCTGCTGGGGAAGGTACCCGCAGAGGTGGAGGAGCTGAGGGGCCTGTGAGAAAAGTAAGAATAATAACCTCTCCAGTTGAGGCGGCTTGAAGCCAGACAAAAAGGGAGAGACCTGGGGAAGCCTCAGGTTGTGGGGTGACCCTTGGTCCTTCCTCAGAGGCTGGTCATGATATGAGGCCCTGAGGGATGATGAGTTGGATGAGGAGGTCAGGAGGATGGAGCGCGAGAAAGGTGCCATGTCCTCCACATCCTCCCATTATGAGAGTATGGATGAGGATAACAGGATTTGGCTAGAACATAAGCGCAAGCAGAAAAAGAAAAGACGCGGCCTATCTAAGGTACCTAAGGAAGGGAAAACTTCCTCCCCTCTGGTTGAGCTTTCCAACCAGTTCCTCACCCTCGATGAGATCGCTTCCTCGGAAGGAGGGGCTGAGGGTGGGGTTCTGGAGGTTGCGGCGGAGCAGCCTGCAGGGGGCGCCGAGTCTCTATCCTCTGGGGATGCTGGGTCCTCAGAGTGGGAGACTGACTCAGAGTCAGGAGACAAGGATGAAGGAGAGGGTGGTCCGGGTGGGTCCTTGGGGGCCAGTAGTAATATGGACACCTCAATTTCGTTAAAAAGAAGTTGCCCCAATTCTGAAGGGAAAAGGGAAAAGGCATCATGTTCAGAGGAGAGTCGGGGGAAGGGAAATAGTAAGAAAAAAGCCGTCTAACTCAATCACTCATGATGGCGGCACCCACTCCGTTGACGCTGGCGTCCATTAATGTCGCCAGCATTAAGTCTGATGCGGCTAGATTTGCGGCCTTTGATTTTCTCGGCCGTGTTGAAGCCGACATTTTATTTCTGCAGGAGACCAGGCTGCCAGATTTGGCGGCCGTGTTTAAAGCTAAGAGGAAATGGAGACATGGGCCTTCCTATTGGTCTCTTGCGGCCGAGCCGTATAGCGGAGTGGCGGTCCTTTTTACCGCACCGGTAGAATGCCGACGAGTTATTGAGTTAGAAATGGGGAGGTGCCTGATCCTGGATGTCCTCATGAAGGGACAAGAACTGCGCCTAATTAACATCTATGGTTCCCAGTCCGAGTGGGACAGGAAGTGTCTCTTTATGAGGATCAAGCCCTACCTTTTTACAAGTCGGCAGGTGGTCTTTGGAGGGGACTTAAATGCTGTCACGAGGTCCCAGGATAGGGGAGGTTCCAGAGACAAGCTGACTTATGATGGCGTCGCTCTTAATAGCATAGCTAGTGAGGCTCGCCTGGTGGATGTCCACATCCGGCACACCCCAGGCCACACGGGGTTCACCTATTATAGGGGTAGCTGCAGGTCTAGAATAGACAGGTTTTATTTAAAGGAGGAAGCAATTTCTTCAGCAGTGTCCGTTGTTGAGGTGGAGTTCTCCGACCACTGTCTAATTTTGTTTTCTCTGAATGTTACAGAGGCCCCCCGGATGGGAAGAGGCTACAGGAAGCTCAATTCGTCTCTCCTGGAAGAAGCGGAGATCAGACAATCCTTTGAGGACTTTCTTCAGAGCCATGTACCATTGCTGGGCCTTTGTAGCAGTAAGTCAGAGTGGTGGGAGATGCTCAAGAAAAGAGTGGCGAGATTCTTCCGCCAGCTCTCGAGCCCCAGCAGCCTGGACAGGTACCGCCTGTATCAGGGCCTGAGGAGGAAACTCGAGCATCTCGTCTCGACTGGAGGTAGTCGTGAGGACATCTCCAGAGTGAAATCCTTGCTGAAGAGGTGTCAGTACGATAGACACGCATCTTTGGTTTTTAAGAGGTATTACGGGAAATACCGCTCGCCTGGCCCTTACAGAAACTGCAAGATGTCAGTGAATGGTAAAGTTGTCACAGGACTGGTTGACAGTACGGGATCCCTGAAAAGGTCCAGATCAGGGATTCTGGAGGTTGTCAGATCCTTCTACTCGCACCTCTTGGGCAGGAAGGATCTAGATCGGGATGTGATGTCGGCTTTCCTGGCAGAAACTGTCCCTGAGTAGACCCCTCTCTTGATGTTTTGACAGAGATGATCAGTGAAGAGGAAGTCAGCCGGGCTATTGAAGGGCTCGCCCTCAAGAAATCGCCAGGTCCGGATGGCTTAACATCCGAGTTTTATAAGACCTTTAAGGACGCCTTGGTTCCCCTCTTGACTGAGGTATTCAATGAGTGTCTTTCCTCGGGCACTCTGCCGAAGTCAATGAGGAGGTCTGCCCTGATCATTCTGTCAAAGGGTAAGGACCGATCTCGTATTGAGAACTGGCGTCCCATAGCACTTCTCAATACGGACAGAAAGGTTTTGGCAAAGGTGCTGTTTAATCGACTGGTGCAGTTTGCACCCCGGCTCCTTTCAGGGACCCAGCACTGCTCTGTTCCAGGCCGCAGTACATTTAGTGCTGTGCTTTGTGTCCGGGAGGCAGTGGAGCATGGCAGGGCTGGTAACTGGAAGGGGTACTTGCTGTCCTTGGATCAGGCAAAAGCATTTGATCGGGTTAACCACGAGTACCTCTGGTCTGTCCTTCTGTGGTATGGCCTGCCGGGGGAGTTTGTCATTTGGTTAAAGGTTTTGTATGCAGGGGCAGAGAGTTTCCCGCTTGTGAACGGTTGGATTGGCCGCTCTTTTGAGGTTGGGCCTGGTGTTTCGCCAGGGTTGTCCTCTGAGCCCACTTTTATACGTGTTCGTGATTGACCCATTCCTTAGGAGGGTTGATCGTGGGCCGTTGGTGGGAGTCGGGATGGACCAGGCAGCACCGGAAGCCACTCTAAGGATGGTAGCGTATGCCGATGATGTCACCGTTTTTGTGTCCTCGAGAGGGGAGGCGCAATGGGTGATGTCAGAGGTCGACTGCTACTCAGAGGCTTCTGGGTCCAAGATCAACCGGGATAAGTGTGAGAGTCTCTGGCTGGGAGAGGGGGATCCAGGCTTTGATCTCCCGGACACTGTTCCAGGGCCCCAAGACTCTGCCAAAATTCTCGGCATCGAATTTGGCCAGGGGGATTACCCCATGCAAAACTGGGATGGCAGGCTTAAGATCGCCGCTCAGAGGGTGGACCAGTGGAAGGGTTGGTCTTTGACCCTCAGGGAAACGGTGAACTTGATTAAAACTTACCTGCTCCCATTGCTGATATATCTGGGCAGTGTGTGCATGTTGCCAGAGCCCCCTGGACTCAGGTCTACAGTCTGTTCTTCCAGCTGTTATGGGGGAATAGGCTGAACTTAATCAAGAGGGAGGTTACTTACCGCACGAGGAGACAAGGAGGGTTGTGTATGGTCAACCCTGTGGTATTCCTAGTGAATACCTTTCTTAAGATCAATGTAGCAAACCTCTGGAAAGAGAGGGCTCCTCCGTGGGTATACTCCTGCAGGGGATGGTTTCGGCCTTTCTTCCAGGAATGGGAGACAGGAGGGCAAGTGGAGGATCTCCGCACACCGCATGGGCATCTTCCGACTTACGCTACCCCGGTTCTGAAGGTGATTCGTCGGTGGGGTCTGGGAATGTGGGAGATCAGGACCATGTCGAGGAAACTCCTTGACAAGAGGGTTCTGTTGACCCATTTCCAGAAGCCTCTGGCCCTCAGGGATTGCCCAAGTCGGGATCTTGGGGTGGGTTTGAGTTTATTGAATTCCATCAGGATCCCCTTGAAGTTGGCCGGTCTCTCCTATGCGGAGTGGGCATATGGAGCATTCAGAGGCCTGGGTGGGCGGGACCGCTACACGTTATTCTTAGTTAGTCTAGTGGTCAGGTACCACACGTGGAACGCACGGTGCTTAGTGTCGATGCAGCGTAAAATCCTCCCGGTGGATGAGGTGGTTAGGAACATTCTGGGTGACCTGGTGAAGGTGCGCTCTCTGGAGTATGAGAGGCTGGGCACGGGGAGGGCCTCTCTCCTTTGGAGGGGGTTATTATAAAAATAATAATAAAAAAATGTTTATGGGTGTGGGATGTGTTATTTGTGTTGGGTGGTCTGTTATTAAGGGTGGAGGGGTGTGTTTATATTAATTTCTGTTAATTTGTGGGTGTGATGTGTTTTTCAATTGTTGCTTTATGATGTGGTTGGGGGTGTTATGTTGTGTTATTTAGTTATTTAGATGTATATGTTACGTTTTTCTCATTCTTAAAAAAAAAACATGGGTGCTCGGTGTCAATGGGGCTGGACCAGCAGGGGAGTTGTTGTAAATATTTTGTATATATTGTTTATAATGTTTGGTTTATGTTTTGTGTTATTTTTATGTTTTTTTATATTTTATTAAAAGATCTACAGAATATTACTCTCTTTTCATGTAGTTCAGATACAGGTGTTATGTTTGTTATCAGCTGCTCTCCTGTACACCCCTGGTTGCGCTCATATAGAAGCCTAATGTGAATCCCCCCCACCCCCCTTCCAAGGCTCGGGACCATCTCTGTAAACCACTGATGGGTGATATAATTATGTAGCAGGCGGTGACATCATACGTGTAATAGATACATCTATATCTGTACTTTGTCACTGGGAAAGCAAAGAAATAAATTGAGTTCACTGTGTTCTTCCACAGAACTGTAAAATTCCTGGTACTCGATGTGAACCAGAAGGTCGAGTCCATTCGTCAAACAAAATGAACTTTGTCAACAAAAAATAAATCTACTAAATGAACACAGTAAATCCATAAAATGAAACCGAAAATACCGAACACTGCAAGCGGATATTCTGTCAACAAATTGATATTAGAATCAGAGAATTATATTGGGCATTATAATATGTGACGCTATAATCAAAGCAAAGAACAATCACAATCGGATCAATATGAACCCCATAAAGTTACTGCAGAATAATTGTGTAAGGTCCTGGCAAGGCATTAGATCACATGAGATCAGCAGTAACCGCTGGATTATACTGTAGTCGCAGAAGACAACTAGAAATAAACAAACTTATGTGATGCAAATTAAATCTGTTACAAGTTGATATGTAAAGATTTTGGGAGTGTAATATGGTAATCGCCATATAAAGTCAGAACTTTATAGGAAGTGACAGATACATGTACCCTGACCTTGTATTATAGACTGTGACCAGAGACAGCAGACGGCCAGACTGTCTCTCATACTGTCACTGGTGCCCCTGCGACCCATATCCCAGGTTGCAGGCGTACCCATGTACCTCTGTGTGCCCCCTGACCCTATCACCTCTCCTAGCTCCAGCGGTGGTCTCTGTGGCTCCCGCAGTTCGGTGCGCGTGTTCCATTTCCCAGGGTGCGAGCATGCCGGCTCGCAAAGATTTAAAGGCCCAGTACGCTGATAAATGACACTGGCCTGATGCCTTCCCAGATAAATTCCCAGCCCGTTCCTGTGTCCCCTGCTGGATCTTTGTGCCTTACAGCCTAAAGCTCCCTAGCGATTATCTTGCGTTCCTGTGTCTCCTGTTTCCTGTGCCACCAGCGTTCCTGTGTGTTCCTGTGTATTCCTGCGTTCCGATGTGTTCCTGCTCCTGAGTCCTGTGTTGCCATGTTCCTGTGTTACCAGAGTCCCTCTGTGTTCCTGTGTTATCATTTTTCCTCCGTGTTTCTGTGTTCCTGCGTTGCTGTGTTCCTGTGTCCCGTGTGCCTGTGTTCCCCTTCCCATCTGCCTGGACCTCACGTTGCTGACCCCAGATTGGACTTGACCCTGCATCTCTGTCGCCTGGACCTGACCACGAGACTGTCTTACATTAGGGTACCTCGACCTCGGCTGCCACCGTGGGCTAGACACACCTGTGGAATGACCTGGTGAAAAACAATATGTGTGAAGAACACATTGCAGATGTTTCCATACATCTGCTAACTTATCAGAAGACACCAGTACAGAAAGGTGTTCTTCACAATAGTATGTAAAGAACAATATGTGTGAAGAACACACTGCAGATGTGTAACACGGGTCATTCTCCTTTTTGAAGTTCCACGAATATTCCAATGAATAACAAAAAAACGAAGAAACAGGACTGACTTCCTTATTTCTCAATAAAATGACACATTTTATTGCAGAGCCTTGATCCCCCTGAAAAATGCCACTCTGAACTCCGCCCAGAGTGGAAGTTTACTTATGCTCCCTCTGGCTGAAGTTCCAGATCTTTTTCTTATACACAGCCTACAGCCTACCCTAATCTTGCTTCCCAAGCAGCTTCGACCTTCTCCAGCGCCAATTTCCTGAATCTGGGCTTTGAGCTTCTGTACCAGACTGGTATCTCGGATGTTGGCAGCTATTACCATTGCTCCATTAAAATCTTGGAATAAAGAGACTGCGAGTTTAATGCACTTCACCTTGTATCCGCCTGTAATCCCTTGCTGTTGTTAACATCATGGGTCTCCCCTCTACCATCTATCCGTGATTTTCTACATCATGCAAAAGGGAAGCCTCCATCTTATTGCAGCCTCCTCTGCTTCTTACATCTCCTCGATGGCCCTGCCCATCATGGACTAGGCCAGTTCCACCTGGACCAAGTGACCATGAACAGTAAAGCGTTAGGCCTCACCAAAGAAGGCCAGGGGTTACCAGGTCTTAGTCCATGTAGTGTTTGTACAGCATGCACCCTGTCATGTACACAGAGTGCACAAATCACCTTCATACCTTGTTGTATATGGCACCCTCCATCATGGGAAGATGCCAAAGAAATAGGGCTCTTAGTGTCCTTCAAGGTGCTCCTCCATTTTACGTCCATACTACCCATGTTTAACCTGCCTTCACCCATGATAACTACATTTACTCTTTGCTGCTTGCCCTGACCTCTGTCTAGATGACCACTATTTTTTAACTCTCCAGCTGTGACCTTAGCCTGTGCCCTGACCTCTGCCTGTCCCTTTGATGCCCCACATTGGTGCTTCTTGACTCATCTGATACTCTCCTGTTCGGGGTGGGTCAAAGGTTAAAAACCAGAGAAATCCTCTTAAAAATTGGAACACATACTTTAAGAATGTTATCATTGGCAGTAAAGTGAGAAGACATTGACAGTAAGTGAAGGGTTATGTGTCTCACTCAAGGGTCTGGGCTGCGCTGATGGAACTAGAGCCCAT
This sequence comes from Engystomops pustulosus, assembly GCA_019512145.1. NCBI lineage: Eukaryota > Metazoa > Chordata > Amphibia > Anura > Leptodactylidae > Engystomops > Engystomops pustulosus. The sequence continues at coordinate 89,931,862 of CM033648.1, forward strand.
TATTTTGTCATCCACAGCCGCTCTGCTCGGCACTCCCAATATACCATCTTATGATGAGAGGCTACAGCTCACCAATCAGGGCTTATATCTAGAAAACTAACCCAAAACATGATGAAAGTCGCCTTGGTCCAGACATCCTACGTACAGAACAAAGTGACGAGCGGCAGACAATCCTAATGTCCTCCGCGCACCGCGGCATCCAGGGAGCGTTCCTCTGAGCTCAATGTATTTTTTCTGATGTTTAGGAGTTTTTCTCGATGTTTGCGCTGCCGCACAGCCAGATATTGGGATCAATACACTATTACTGTACAGACCTTTAAATGCCAGCGCTTTATGGAGGCCACTTACTGGATGCTGCCGGCGCTCCCATGTCAGGGCCGCAGCGGGAGCTAGTGACTATTATGGAACCACTTGATCCACTATGAGAGACATAATCTGCCCTGAAGACTGATACATTTATCTGCGCTGATACATTGTAGCAGGAATGAGAATTGCTATTAATGTATTTAATGAACTTAATGCAAGAAGACAACCCCGGTGTATGTGCAGGGAACATGGCGGCCAAAAGGCATTCAGATCCCCGGCCTGGACCTAAAATTATCAGACATTGCTCACCCCTAAATTCACTCAAACCAAACCCCTTAATTACTAGATACCAAACAACAACCCTAAATTAATTTCACCCCTCACCGGACCCTAAATTTATCACTGCCTGGGCAACAACTCCAAACAAGACTCCAGGGTCAGATGGGGGGAAACTGATTCTAGGGGCCCTCCATAAGTCCATCACTGAGACCCCCACTCATCAGCAAGGTAGGCCCTATCTCGTGGACTTACTTTTGTTCATGGAAAACCCCTTTAAATTAATAGCCCCGAGACTGAATCTCTGAATCTGATCACTGAAACATCAGACCCTAAATCATACTCATAATCCATCTGACTCCAGCAGAACTACCCCCTCCTTCTGCCTTCTGAACTCTCACACAGTGAGAAAGGGAAGTGTTCCTGCACAGTGTAACAGTCTTTGAGGCTACAGCATAGAGGGGCTGTGGTAACACCCCCTAAGATCTTCTTGCTCATTAGTGTAATTACAAAAGTTAATATGAGAAGGAAGGAGGCCGTGAATAATAAATATGAGAAGATTCCCACATTCACGGTGCCTGAATGTATGAGTGATGTTCGTGGTTTATCACGATGGATTTTGAATGGGTTTTGATGAATTTAAAAGAAATTTACAATCTGTTGCCTTGAATCATTCAGAAGCCAATATCTCAAGATCAGTTCAAAATACAAGCAAACAAAAATGCAGAGTAGGACATTATTTCTAGTGATGAGCGAGTATACTCGTCCGAGCTTGATGCTCGGTCGAGTATTAGCATACTCGGACCGGCTCGTTGCTCGGACGAGTATTTGCCCTGCTCGATAACGAGCATTTAATTTAAAAAAAAAAAGTGAAGAACAGTAAAAAGATACAATTAAAACATTGAATTTAATTGTTTAATTGAAGAAAACAGTGAAAGAACACAGTGCAGAACAGATTGCAGATGTTCGGGAACATCTGCAATCTGTTCCGGAGACACGCGTGCAGAACGGTGTTCTCCGCAATAGTATTTGAAGAACAATATGTGTGAAGAACACATTACAGATGTTTGGCAACATCTGCAAGTTGTTCTCTACACATATTGTTCTTCAAATACTATTGCGGAGAACACCGTTCTGCACGGGTGTCTCCGGAGCAGATCGCAGATGTCCCGGAGACACGCGTGCAGAACGGTGTTCTCCGCAATAGTATTTGAAGAACAATATGTGTGAAGAACAACTTGCAGATGTTTTCAAAACATCTGCAAGTTGTTCTTCACACATATTGGGGCAGATTTACTTACCCGGCCCATTCGCGATCCAGCGGCGCGTTCTCTGCACAGATTCGGGTCCGGCTGGGATTTAAGAAGTAGTTCCTCCGCCGTCCACCAGGTGGCCGCTGCTGCGCCGAAATAAATCTTAACGCCCCGGAATGCACCATCCCATAGCAGGTGAAGGTGACGCTTTCCAAGCGACACATTTCGGTTTTTAAATGCGGCGGTTTTTCCGATACTTCAGGTTTTCGTTCGCCACCCCCCCGATTCTTCGCGCGCATGCGATCCGATCGCGTGCGCCACAATCCCGGGGCAATTCATGTCAAGCGGCGCAATCGGAAATATTCGGGTAACACGTCGGGAAAACGCAATCGGGCCCTTAGTAAATGGCCCCCATTTTTCTTCAACAATACTATTGCGGAGAACACCGTTCTGCACGCGTGTCTCCGGAACAGATCGCAGATGTTCCCGAACATCTGCAATCTGTTCTGCACTGTGTTCTTTCACTGTGCTCGTTAAGTTTATAATTTTACTGAAAAATGCTCGGGTCTCCCATTGATTTCAATGGGGCTCGTTACTCAAAACGAGCACTCGAACATCTGGAAATGTTCGGCTCGAGTAACGAGCACCCGAGCATTTTAGTGCTCGCTCATCTCTAATTATTTCCTAATTGTGAGGCCGTTGACAGGATCTCATCCTGACTGCTGAGGCTGATGGATTCACTTGTAGACACATAACAGTGAAGAAGCGCAGCTTGTATCTCCCCGGAGTCCTCCCTCCTCCGAGGCTCTAGATTCTGCTTCTCAGCTGGATAATGGATGTGACAGATCCGCTTCCAGTTCAGCCGGATTCATTCCGCAGCCGCCTGGTGCTGGGCGCAGTCCAATATGCAAATGGCAGACAATAAGTGAGAAAATCAGTATTAATGCCGGTAATAGAGCATCCCATTAATCAGCTGCGGACGCTGAATGTGATTTACTGTAATGAAAAAATATGAAAAATGTTATTTCATGGAGAAACTTCTCAAGAGTTCTCCACCGCAAACACCCAGCGTGATTAATAACAGCCTGAAAAAGAAACAAATCCATATATTACAGCAATACTGGCAGAGATGTATAGGGGCAGGGGGGCACATACTTCACTGCCGAATACTGACTTCAGCACCAAAACCACATAACCAGGATGTAACTGAGAATCAGGATAAGTAATGTCATGTATGTACACAGTGACTGCACCAGCAGCAGAATAGTGAGTGCAGCTCTGGAGTATAATACAGGATGTAACTCAGGATCAGTACAGGATAAGTAATGTC